>JAWNNL010000767.1:0-600000 GCA_035045005.1 Liodrosophila aerea
CTTTAAATGAAATAGCATCATTAATTTCGGTTTAAAATCGGATACCGTAAACCTGTTTAATATACTTTAAGCTATGCATTAGAAAGTAGCTAATTTTCAATTGAAAATAAAGTTTTTTCTTTACCAATTGAAGCCAATTTCAATTTAACACTCTCTCTCTCACACACACACACACGCATACAGCTGGTTTGTCGATTAGGTAATTAACTGTAATTTTGCTGTGTGGAAGGCTAAATCCACGCAATTTTCCCCATAACAAGCTGCGAACATATCGACAACAAACATAACAATTGCAATTGCCGAAATGGCTTACAAACTGGGGTCGCTTGAGTGTTGGTGGAGAGAGGGGGAGGGGTAGGGGTGGGCAGAGAGTGGAAATTTGGGATTTGAACTAATCGTTTCGGCATTTCGGCAACGTTTCCGTTACGGCTGCGGTCAATAATAAGAAATAATTCATTTGCTTGGACAATTTTGTCAACCGTACGGCTGTGCGCCGTACGTTGGGCGCCATGGCAATGATTGAATGACCAAAGGCAGACAGAGAGACCTTTTGGGCGCCATTACGTGCATGCGCCAGCCGGATTGCCAACTGCCAGCTGCCAGTTATCGGTTTGCCAGAATAAAGCCAATCAAGTCAGGCACTTAATGGACACAGGCAGAGTGAGGGGTGAGGAGGTGGGTGGGGAACTAGAGATGGGAATTGAAACACAGAATTGTAAAGCACTTGAAGTGCAGGCGCTGCACCAGTGTGCACTTTATTAACGCAATTTCCGTTTCCGTCTCAAGTCAGCCAAGCGCAAGCGAGTGACTGGGAATGGAGCACAGGGTTGGCGAGGTGTCACGGCACTTGTCTTAGTCTCGGTCTCTCGATTGGGGGGCTACGAGATAAGCACCATTTGCCAGCTATAATCGTAATAATAAACGCGACAAAATGGCGGCGAATTGCAGCTACGATATGTCGACATAATTGTTATGTTCTCCCTCGCTTAAAGTGCTGCATATCCTTTGTTTTATATCCCTCCCACTCCTGTGTGTCCCCAGGACACGTGTATTCATGACGAATGCAACAATTAACTAATTTCAAACGTAACTCGAGTCATCTTCAGACCCATTACCCACTGTGAAAGGCTTTAAGGTTTCTCCAATTATGTTAACTTTAAAATGCAACACTTTAAACTGAACAAAAACTAAATACTGATAAATCCGGAATTAAGCAGAAATTGTAGAAACATGAGACTAATTAGCATACTGTCAGTTCAGTGCGTCGCTTAAGGCAGTTTAGGAACAAACCTAACGGTTGTTGTTGTTGTCGTATTGGGCTCATTTCTCCCCTTCTCCCCTAAATGAAACATTTGCTAGTGTTTACTATAAGCAACCTGTGGACAGAAGAAGAGTCGACTCTTCATGCAAAATTTGAGTATAAAAGGATAAAAGTGACATTATCGTTGAAAAATATCTGTTTTAGTGATATAATTCATTTCCTTAATTCCTTAATTTACAATAAAACGTTGATATTTCAATAAAATGTTAGCATATGATCTACAGATCGTTTTTTTTTTTATTTACTATAAGTTTATAGAAGACTAAATCAGTATCTACACTATTATCTATACCAACTATAATAAGAAATTCTATTAATTCATTTACAATAAAACGTTGATCTTATAATAAAACGATAACATATCATCTACATATAGTTTTTTTTTAAATTTATTTTATAAACATTTGTGAGATATTAAGGTTTTCCATTTGAACATATTTACATATATAAGATATTAGAGCTTTCCATTTGAAAGTTTATAGTAGAAGACTGTTATAGTACAAGCAGTTCTGGCGTTGGTAAGATAAACTCCATTCGCATATCGCATTAGCATTCACATTCGCATTTTCCATTACACATTTTCCATACACACATTTTCCCACACATTTTCCGCTATCTGCGAGACCCTGGCTGCTGTTGCTAATTGCACGCGTTGAGCTTAAATGTGTTGGCAGTTGGGGATGGGGAGTGGGAGTGGGCGAATGGGGGACCGTATGGGCTGAAGGGTGTTAAAAATTGTTTCACATTTGTTAGAATTACTCGGAGTGGCTATCTAAACGACGTGCATTTCACAATTTGTTCGGTTAATTAGCTGCAGAAGGCAGACATTTTACAGTAGGTGATTAGAGGAAAATGGCAAAATTAAATGTGAAAGTTTTATAATTTTAAACTCTCGGAAATTGTCCCATATAAAGGGAGAGGTAAAGTTGACATTTAAGGTAGTATTTTCTGGGAAGTTTTATAAACGAAATCACTTCAATTTTGCCTTGGTCTCTGCATCCATTTGACATTCTGTATACCTAGATCAATTCCATATATTTGCTCTTTCTATTACTTTCACTCTCGAATACATTCAGTTATATAGAATAGATATATTTCTAAAGAATTTAGCACCTTAATAAAGTCTATTTGATTGCTGTTTAAACGTGAGTAAAGTGTAAACTCACATTATTCACTCGGTATGAGCCCAGCCCCCCAAACCTTTACCCCTGCAAGAGCACAGATATTGTGCACATTTGGGTATTTTCGTATGGAATGCCAAAAAGTTTTGTCATTAAGCCGTTTTAATAATAAATGATATAGTAGTGCGCGTATAATGCAGCCTGTCGCATTAACATACACAGCGAAGGGCCTGCATATATGTATATAGCATTACTACATATGTATATACTCTGTAAACTTTATATTACAAAACATTTTTCGGCAACAAAGGCAGTGTGTGTGGTTGTGTGGGTGTGTGTGGGAGGAAGGATGGCGGTGCCTCGCTTTATGCATGCCTTCAACTCAATTTGCAACCCGCTGTAGCCTCCTCTCCATGCTGCGAGTCCCTGGAAATTATATTTATTACGTAATTATGCACAAGGCCATGCGAGTTATGTTGGGCTCCACCAAGTGACTTTTGTATGCTGAAGCCAAGGCTAAACCTTAAAACATACATACGACGGAAGTGGTGGGTAGGCCAGGGTGCAGAGGGTGTTGGGCGCGCTTTGAGTTCATCAGCTAATCAATTGACTGCAGTCACTGTCAAGCTGACCCCGTTGAGTGTTGGTTGAAAGGACTAGAGATCCAGCATACGGCAGGGGAGATACTTCCTTATAGGACGATACCTGCAATCAAAGACAACAGAATGAATCATTATATTATTGAAAATATGTACAAGGTGTGATCGATAGACAAACTTAGCTCTTAGTTCTGTAGGCAACTTGTCAAGCTGACCCCGTTGAGTGTTGGTTGAAAGGACTAGAGATCCTGCATACGGCAGTCGAGATACCTGCTTATATGTAGGTCGATACCTGTAATCAAAAACAACAGAATGAATCATTATCCTATTGAAAATATGTACAAGGTGTGATCGATAGACAAACTTAGCTCCTAGTTCTGTAGGCAACTTGTCAAGCTGACCCCGTTGAGTGTTGGTTGAAAGGACTTAGATCCAGCATACGGCAGTCGAGCTACCTCATTATTGGGCGATACCTGTAATCAAAGATAATGTGGGACAACAGAATTAACTATTATCTTATTGAAAATATGTACCAAGTGTGATCGATAGATAAAGTTAGCTCAATCGATAGCTGATGTTAAAGATGTGAATATGGTATAAGCAATTTTAAATTTGTTATTTCGTTGTGCATTCTACGCTCTTTTCAATAAGAAGATAGTTACCACAATGCCCCATGCTCCTGTGGCAACACCAAGCAGCTCGATGTTGGCGTCGCTTTTGGTCAACAACCTGGTCAACACGCGCTCTCCTCTGCAGGGTACTCTTAAACCAATCCTTCCGTATTCTGCCAGCTCCACTGTCTGTTGTCACTCTTTGCCGTCTTTTCGTCTTTGCAGTTGCAACTGCCCCACTTTGTATGCACTTCATTTGTACCTCCGTGGCAATTGCAGCTGCACTCTGGCATTGTGCTTGTTGTCGGCTGACAGTTTGTGACTCGAGCTGCTCTTTGCATTCATTTCTGCTGTTGTTCCACAAGACTAATTGTTGGCCATGATGTGTAGCTTTCAGCCAATCAGCAAAGTCTTTGCCGACCATTTGCAAATTGTTAACGCACTGAATGGAATTAGGCTGGCCACACTGCTGCCCTGCTATCTGGCAACGCTGTTCATTTTAATCGTTAGCTTGCTACGACGATGACTATCGCTATGAGATATTATAGTGAAAAGTACAACAAAAGCAATAATAGTAATCGATATTAAGTAATGAATTCTTACAGTGTATATAATTCGCAGCATAATTAACTAATTAAATAAATCATAAATTAATCGATATATCGATAGCAGGCAGAAAATGGAGCTGGCTTGGCGTGTTCCACCTTTAGAAAATCGCAGAAAATTGGTGCAAAGAGGAGATCGAAAAGCGAGTGGTAAGCCGAGTTCTTTTTAAATATCGTTTTTAAAATATCTTAAAGCAAACCCCCGACTTACACTTTTCAAATTGTTGCCTGTACATAATAAATGCTCTAAATACGAGTGAATTATAGTTGAAATTGGAAGAGTGTAAATAATTTTACTTAATTAACATCTTATTGGGCAATAGGAGAAGTCTGTCTCCTACTGTCGCTTACTTCTGATTGTAGCCTTAGTTTTGTACCATTTCAAAATCGACTAACCAAAAGCCTATTTACTTCAGATTCCGCCGAGAAATACAGTAAAATACAAACTACAAAAAATGGCTGCTCGTCGTGAGAATAATGAGCCGATAGCTCTTAGCCCTAGTAAGCGGTAAGTTTGAACCGAATAATAAAGTAATATAAGAGAATAATATAATAACCAAATCCTTAGAGCTCGCACTGAAGTGGACAGCGTGACAATGCGGGCTCATGTCATCCGTGTGCTGGAGATGCCGCCAGTGCCCTCTTACCTGCTACATGATCCACCAATGACGCAGGTGCCACCCTTGTTGAGATACATGTTGGTTCTAGAGGGGATGCAAACGAGTGAATATGCATCAATGAGGTTGTGTTCTTCACTCAGTCTGGGCACACTGGCTGCCACAATGAGTGGCGCCCAGTATAATACCAATATTGACGTACTACACAAGCAATACGGAGACGGTGGCAAGGCATGGATGTGGCATAATGGCAGCGTTTTCGTTGTCGGTCCCAAGATATCAGCCAACACCCATACAGTATTGAGTGATATCGAGAGTGCAACAGTCGAGCCTGCTGTGAAGAAGAACGCCCAACTCATGTACACTTGCAGCGTCACAAAGTTTCCCTGGTACATTAACATCGCGGCCTTTGAGCGGATGCACTGCCTGGGCTCCGGAGGAGTGGCACAGCAGAACCACACCTATACATTTTTTGTGCGCAAGGATATGCCCAATGTTGTGGCCAGGGTGGTGCACTGCGGCGGGATTCACATATTCGCGCCGACTCCAGAAAAGGCGGAACTGATGTGCATAGCGCTCTTCATAATGGCAGCTCAACATCGCCAGCAAACACACGCTCCAGAGGAGGTATTCATGCTCCCCGAACCCTGAACGATATGCAAGTGAGTATAACTCTAGATATGATTAACGGAAACCGTATATTGTTTACACCATTTGATCTGTTCCATTACAGAGATACTCAGGGAACAATCTGCGAGGACTTGCAGCTGCTTTTGGGACACTCTTCAACACCATCACAAGAAATAGTTTATATTGCTATTTAAAATACACTTTCAAATAACTATTTCTTAGTTTTTCTACTAATTCGACTGAGTAACTTTCTACTTAAAGTTAAGAGCAGTGATAGTCTTAAAGCACCCACATTCCAACATCCGACTGCCTGATTTATGACATTCGCAGCCAACAAATTTCTATGCAGTCCAAAAGTATGCCACATCACACACGCACACACACAGGCACACCCACACACTCACGCATACAGACACAATATTTTTATTATGCGTGCATTACTTATTACATTTCCAGCACATGCAACGGACGACCTAGAGACAAAGAGCTAGCGGAACGGAGACTGACAGCAAGTGCCAAAGATATGAATGAGGCAAGGCTGCGAATCCAGTTGGATGATAGAACGAGGTAAAAATATTTATAGGTGTATTTCAGGAGTAATACAAGGATTCGCAGAGAGCGAACTGGATGCAGTGGGAAAGTAATCTTAGTAAAAGGAAATATACAGAAGATTGCAGCAGCGTCTTAAGGAGGAGAAAGGATTTCGATCGGAGAAATTGGAATTATAGGAAGATACCTACAGGAAAATATGCAGTAAATCCAGCCCATATCAAAATTGAACAATTTTACACCTAATTGTATATTGTACACTGCATACTGTATCTATAACGGAAGCTAGAGTTCCTCTATCAAGAAGTGTATCCTCCCATGGTTGAGGTTGAGGCACAGCCTCGACCGTGGAGAAGCGATTCGCTGATATTTAGTAAAGACCGTGGTATATATTGGCTAAAAATCTGAATTAAATAGGGGTTACACTGACTTCTATTGCTGCGTTTTCAAAATAATAAACTTTAATACATAAATTATTCAATGTAGAAAATAGCGATATAAGCGTATATTTTAAATGTGAACTAGAGCAATATTTTATATTTCTTTTTTTAAATCAAGAATTGTATTTCAAGATGTTTATTGGTATTTTTTATTACTATTTCAAAACTCGCGGGCTGAACGTAGATCTTATTGGCTCAGCTGATTGTCTTCTTTTGATCTGGCAACGCCTTATTCGCTGTGGTCAGCATCAACCAATTGAAAAATGAACCAGTTCGATTTGTCGTTCTTTTCGTCACTCATTTCACGAGTCTTTTTCGCTAGTGAACAGTTTCCAACTTAGTCCGTACTTAGCTATGGCATGGAATTGAATTTGAAATTAGATGTCTCTCTCGCTGTGACCTACTTTTCATGATTTCATACATTTTTAGCGGCAAATTTCAACTTGACTATTCGTAACTGGAGAGGAGAGCAGAAGAGCGAGGCAAATTGTTCAGCATTTCAGTAAAAATTACGACTGGGATAGCGCAGCCTCTATGCCATTTGTCAAAACACAAAAGGCGATGTCAGCTGTGTAGGGAAATAAAAATTTACACACACACACACAGAGGATGGGAAATTTGTTGCCATTAGGCAGTGACAGTAACAGATAATGCAATGTACAGTTATCAGGCGCTGACTCAACTGCCATAATTGTATAGCAGACACCCTGTACCACCCTGTGTGCCACCCTGTATGCCACTGTGCTGTGGCTGCATTCTGCCATATGCCTCATGCCACATGGAGTGGTGGGGGAGGGGGGGGCAAATGAGTTGAGCTCTGTTCAATCTGTGCGTTTCGACGCGATGATTCATTTGATTTCTGGCATTGGATTCAATTAAGATGCCAGAGCAGAGCTCGTCGTCGGTCGCTTTGACTGCCTCCAATAAAAGTCGCTCACAAAGAAATGCAAATGCCACAACAGCAAAGGCCGCATGCCGCATGCCCCTGCACCGTATGCCGAATGTCAAATGGCAATAATGGAAAATGTTACGCTAACGCCAACAAAGGCTGACTCTGCCACGTCTAAAGGACCTCTCGTACATCGAGTAGAAATCCCAACCCCCCCCCCCTCCCCCCACCACCCTTTGGCTGCCCCAGCAACATTATTGTTGTCAACATCATGCGGCGTGACTATGACATTAGTTTTCTATGCACCCGCACATTGTTTGCTGTCAGTGAAGTGCAGCAGACCGGTGGGGGTGGGGGTGGGGCGTAAGGGGCAGGGGCGTGCCACTGACAACACTTGTGTGTACAAACAATAGTGGCACAATAGCCTTTTGCCAAGTGTTAGTTCCAAATGCCAACTCTCGATGTTTGCCTTGGCTCATGGCTCACGGCAAGTGACTGCGAGGGTGGCTCAGTTTATAGAAAAACTATTAGAATATTCTCACTAGTAAATACATACTATATTTAAAAGAAAAGCACTGGAAAATCTAACTAATGCAAGAAGTCTGTAAGTAGTGCCATTACAGTAAAGGAAAGAAGTATGTAAACAGTGTTATAATTAACTATGTGAAAGAAGGAACACCACTAATGCAACTTAAGTCAACAGTCTGGCAACGCCATACAAGAATGTAAGACAACTGTCTGGCAATACTAAGAAATTATACAGTTATACAGTCATTAAGAGAGAATCACATGTGTGTTTTGCTTTGCCGCGCTGCTTTCCCACGCACAGAAGTCTGTAAGTCTGTAAGTAGTGCCATTACAGTAAAGGAAAGAAGTATGTAAACAGTGTTATAATTAACTATGTGAAAGAAGGAACACCACTAATGCAACTTAAGTCAACAGTCTGGCAACGCCATGCAAGAATGTAAGACAACTGTCTGGCACTACTAAGAAATTATACAGTTATACAGTCTAAAGCAAGTTTACGGATAGGAAAGTCGCAACAGAACTAAAGTATAGCATTGGTTATAGATCAGTGGTGCCCAATATTCATAATTCCTATCACACGTGTGTTTTGCTTTGCCGCGCTGCTTTCCCACGCACAGTCGATGACCTCACACGTACAGGCGCACTATTTGATAGTATGCTTTAGATTTGAATAATATGCATTCTCAAATTGAAGTTAATTTAATTGTGAAAATCTGGCAAGCCTTCGGTTGACCCTCAAACAATTAGAGCAAGCTCTGACAGTGTCCCTTCGTCTGCACATACATAAGTGTGGCAGCAACAATAGCAACAAGAGGCATAAGTAACAACTACAACAAATAGACAAACAGTCAAACACACACACACACACACACACACACAAACAACAACAGTGGGCCACAAGTAAAAACCACAGCACGCAGCGGGAATATGTTTCAGAACAAACAAAGCCAGAGCAGAAGTGGATGAATGCAATGCAGAAAGTGGAGAGTGCAAAGCACTATAGTAGTAGTAGTAGCAGTAACGGGTAAAGGAATGTCGAGTGGCCGTAGGGGGTGGAGTGGAAGAGAGGCTACAGCTGACATTTCTCTATGTCTCTTTTCCCTTTGTCCTTATGCTTGATTTTTATTTGCTGTCCACTGTTGTTCTTCCCACTTCATTTGCATTGTGCTCGCTTATTGTTTTTGCGGTTGGACACACACACACACACACACTCACACACACACACACACACTCAACATTGTTGTGGCGTTGACAGCTTCTGCATTTTAGCAGCGGTGACAATTGCATTTGCTTTGGTTTTAATTAGCTAACGAAAACCGCAAAAGCTGCAAAATAATTGACTAAAACACAGAAAGAGAGAGGGGGAGTGATAAAGAGAGAGGGGAAGTGAGAATGAGCGATAGTGGAGCGCATTAAGTAACACAGATCAAATGCCCAAAGGTGCAAGGAGTAGAGCTCAACAGCTCCTTTAATCTAATGCATTAAAAGTCACGCACACACTCACACACACACACTCACAATCATTCACACACTCACACACACTCACACACACACTCTTTTACGGCTTCAACTAAAAGCGCTTCAATTAGCGCTCTGATGAACTCTGATGAGCCCTAAGTAAATTATGAGCTAATTGAAGTATGATACAGGGTATGTAGGGTACATCCCCCCTCCCCACTCCTTTGCCTCATCCGCTGTGACAAGCTGTGGTGTCCATCATTCTGAAATCACGTCAAGAATAATATGTTTTGTTAAATGAAATGTTATTATAATGCCGCCAACATGCTCCGGTTTGCATCTCTACTTATGTATGCGTGTGTATGAGTCGTGTGCGTGTCGTCTAGCAGGGACACAGTGTGTGCTAGGGGCACAATCAAGCAAAGTGAATATTTAAAATATATTCATAAAATTTATATTCAACTTAAAAAGTGCCATATTTTGTGATATCTGCTCACAAAATTATTTATCAAAAAGAAAAACTCTATTAGTAAAATAAAAAAAAAATAAAAAAAAAAATCTTTCAAATAAATACAAAAATTCGCATAAAATACCTTAACAAAGTTGAATTAAATTTATAAAATATAGAGAGAAGATTCAATAAATAAGAGAAGATTCAAATAAACGCTAAGTAAAAAAAAAAAAAAAAAAAAAAAATATTTTAATCCATTTAAAATAAATAATAATAATAATAATAACAATAATAATAATGCTTTTAAAATAAGCAGAAAAAAAATCTCTATTATTAATCTCTATTATTAACACACACTTAAGATTTAAAATTAAAAAATAAGCTTAAAAAAATCTATAAAAATGACCTAAAATTCTAACTCTTTTTCAATGGTTAAAAAGGTCTAACAGCATTTAAAAAAAATCTAAGTTTACTATTGAAACTATCTCTGAATGTAGTAAATTAATAGTGCCCATGCTTTGGCCTAAACTTTATTTAGAAATTCCTGATCCCTGATCCTTGATCCCTGTTAGGGCGCCACCACTGTAGCGTTAAGACCGCACGTAGAAACCGTAAAAAGCATCGCATATGTAGTTAAGTACAAGTATAATAAAGCATATGAGCAGCAAGCGTGCACTAAAACAAAGCCAAAGCCAAGTAACGATGCTCCAAGAAAAACAAAGAAAAGCGAATGCAAAAGCAAAACGCAGAACGAAAAGAAAAACACATAATAAAGGAATCAGAAATAAGCGTGGAGCTTGAGACTCAGGTGAAACGGAAATGCTCTTAGCATAGTTTTTCCGATTCTACTCAGATTTAATGGAGTGAACGTTAATTGCATATAGCATTTGGAAATCTCTGTAATATAATAGAAGTTAGTTGGCTTTAATATGATTTTGATATTGCGCAAATCATAAAGAAAAGTCGTAGGACGAAATGCGAGAATTTTGAGCTCAGTTTCAGGACTATTTGAAGTTAGAGGAAGTACTCAGTGAACAGAAAAAGATAAAGAAATGAAGTCTTGGCAATTTTTTGTATTATTTTTGAGGCAGTCTATTCATATTTTACAATATAGAAATATTGATAATTAAAAAAAATAAAAAAAATATTTATTTCATTTACTATTATTTTTGATATGACTCCATTTGAGTGCAGCAAGTGCTTATGCCAATTACGAGTACTTGATTTGGCATAGAGTATGACTGCTTGAAGTTGTCTCTTCGCTGCTCTCCGTTGTTTCGACAGTGAGGCACGTGGCACGTGGCACGTGGCACGTAGCACGAGTACGAGAGTACATGCGAAGCTGTTAGTCGAGTGGCTCTGTCTGGTAATGTTCACTCTCTTCGCTCACATCCGCCTGCCATTGACTGGAGTGTCGAGTCATTCATTTATGCACTTGCCCCACTCATATTATTGTGTACTGACTCAAAAACTATAAAGTGTAGTCGCTTTGGTGTCGTGTCAACACTCACACGCACACTCCGAGCACGCACACACATAAAATAAATGGTGGGTGAGTTCTGGGAAGACATTTTGTTTTGATTTGAACTGAGGTGGAGCTGGAGCTGGAGCTCTTGCAATTGTGCCGAAAGGGAATTAAAGTTAAATTTTAATGCAGGCAGCGCTCGTTAAGGAAGGCACACACATAGTGTAATCGTCGCTAAAGAAACTGATAATTCTCTTAAAGTAGAAAAAGTGTTAGAAAATTATAGGTAACTCGCTGCATAATAGAAGAGCTTAGCTTACTAGCGCCATCTGTTGTCTGGCAGAGGCCTCTTGCTTCACGCTGTCACTGCAGCGGATACTCAAACCCTCTCAAATTGAGTCGTGCCAGGGTTGCCACTCGACAATGGTCAAACACTTTTCGAACACAACATCGAACTCGAACACCAGCAACGACAACACCAACATGTTCGACGAACCAATTCGAACGTGGATGAATTTCCGCACAACAAGTTGCGTTAAGCGCCCTCTATTGTTTAAAGTCCTTAATTCGGGAGAAAGAGCACAACCGTGTTGCATAGTGTAAGATACGCTCGCTATTTTTCTCCTCTGATCCCACTCGATTTTAGTACGGCGCTTAAACGGTTAACGCCCTCTGAGCTGTAATCAAAGTGTTTGTTGTCGTGGTTCGTTTAACCGCACTTAGCTGGTGTGTGTGTGTGTGTGTGTGTGTTTGTGTGTAGGGGGTGGCTTGATTGAGAGCTTGATGGTTGGAGTCTTGATGCTCTTGTTGTCACCCAATGAATGACCGACACTGCTGTGTCACTTACTTACGCTAATTAAACGCTTTCCACTTTCCACTTTCCATTTTGCATTTTGCATTTCCCCCTCCCTCCGCATGCCGCTGTGGTCGTTCTGGCATTTTGACAACTTTGACACAAATATGCCGCATTAGATGAGGGTAGGGTGTACCGACTGACTGCAACTGCTGCACCTGCTGATGCTGCTGATGCTTGCTGCATTTAATTTGCCTCGAACGAACGCCTGGATGAAAACTTTTCATGCTGCTGCTGTTTTTTCCTGCTTCTTCTTCTTCTTCCTTCGGCGAATTTTGTGAATTGCATTGGCCCAACTGGCGTTGACAGTCAACATCTCCTGGCTGCAGCATCGACCAATACCATCTCGCCCAGTTCCCAATAGTTGTCCCCAGTAGTCAGTAGCCAGTTCCCAGCTGTGCTGTCGTCAGTTTAGTCCAGTTGAGTGGCGGAGCAGTCGAGCGGAGACAGAGCTGAGCGCTTTACCAGGAGACCCTTATAAAGCGTACAACTGGGAGCGTTAACTCGTTCTCTGCTTCCTCTGCTCCTTTTTTATTTCGGTGTCGAGCTCTACTCTGTTTTTTATGATGCCCTACAAATGGCCTTAAAGCAGGCATATTGATGATGTAGAGAAATGCCTATAGCATATATATATATATTCATTTAATGCTGGAATTGTTCTCAGTGTATTTTCCCGAATAATAGTTTGGCTCATTCGCTCGATTCTAGTATTTTATCGATAAACAGGCCGATAAATACCAACTATAAGACTAAATCTCTACATTTCCTTTGAATTTGAGAGATTTCTATAAAGATAGTTAGAAAATATGCGACAACTCTGAATTTGCCAGTCACATGTCATCGAATGAATGACTCTAATGGAAAAAATCAGCTGAGTGAGAGTCGAATGATCACCCACTAGGAAGGGTGATATAGTAGTCGTATTTATTATCTATATATTTTTTATAATAAATCTAAAAATGAAGTAAATTAACTGAAAATGTATATATGTTTATATATTGAGTATATTTATATCGTTATATACTTGATAGATCAATTCACTTATCGTAAAGAGTGCTTTTATTTCAATTTTATTTCATAATTTTCTTGTACGATGTCTTCTTCTTAAGTGACGCTTGCCGTGCTATCGATAGCTTTTATCGACAATCGACTATATCTACTTCTTATCGATAACACATCGTATAACATCTGATATTAACTTTTCCCGTTGTCTTACAGTTACTTTACAGTTACACACTTTGAAATAAAGCGATTACAATACAATTATCGGTTTACAATATTTAGGTATCTTATCGTTATACCATATATATTACATGTTGACCTAATAAACCAACAACTTCAGTTTAAAGGGTATATATCAAGTGCTACTAGACTGAAGAATGAAGCTACCATTCATTTAATTCGCCTCCTCTGCATAGTGTCATCTGTTGTCGAGTGCACACGACTGTTATGTGTGCTGATATTCCTGCAGTTTTTGCCATTCGTAGGCGTCGACTGCTGTGGGGATAGTTTTAAGTTGGCTTTGGTGCACGGTTAGTTGGTTCCCCGACCAGACCAGGGCGGACCAGGGTAGGCCAGGCGTCAACACGGCTTGTCCTTGCATGCTAGTAGTAGTTTCGCTAGCAACGACAATGATTCCTTGGACGTACTAGTTACCTACCGTCCCCCTGCCCCGTCCCCGTCCCGTTCCCGACTCTTTTGCTCTCACTCACTCAGTCAGCCACCGATTTTATGGCATCATACGCTTCGCTGGCCAGTTGACATAGGGGAAAGCGGAGGGGAGGCGAGGGTAGGGAATGCTGTGCAAGATTTGCGTTTGCGTTTACCTTCACCGGATATGTGCGGTTGCCGGAAAATGAACTTATAACTTGACTTGTTTAACTAACGCATTTAAACGATTTTCATCTTATTTCCCTTCTCATCGTGACCAGAGCTGTCTCCGTCTCCTCTCTCCTTGCGTATTCTTTTACGCCACTCTTTGGCATTTCTATTTCAGTTACCCGGACTACGCTCGCATTTTTGTGTCCTCCCTTTTTTCCTTTTTGTGTTTCCCCTTGCGAGTCGCTTAATTCCGTTTTTTCTGATTTAATTTGCAATTTGATTGTAATAGATATCAAAGTGCGGGTGCAAAAAGCTTTAGCTTCAGACTCTGCTTCAGCAACTGTCAACTCTGTGGACTCTGGGGGAGGAGTGGGGGCAACTGCCAACTCCCACTCTTGACTGGTTTCTTGGGTGGCCAACTGAGCGTTGTCTGGCCAATGACCGTTCCCAATCTTGATGTCAATTACATGCTATGCAGTTTACTAACTTGCCCGCCTAACGAACCGTCTTCGGTTCTTCATCTAATCTTGACTTCGCCCAACAGAGTTTTCATTAAGTAATATACAACAAATAGGAGATTACAATGATTTACGCGCCGAGACCTAAATCAACAAGGAGAGAAATCATCGCAAAATCTGCGTACTATTTGCATATATTTTCAACATTTTTAAATAACTCAAATTAGCGTGAAAAGAAAATCCATTTTTTCACTTTTCTTTAGCTAGAATTTAAATGCCATTCTATTGAAATATATCTCTAGTATTTTGATCAGAAAGATTCCTGAGTTACCGCATTTTAAAGCGAAGTCTAAAACCATAATAGTTTGTGTGTTTTCAGAATTCAATTCGATAATATCGGATGCAGAATACTACTCTCAATTTTAGTTAGAATTTAAATGCCATTCTATTGAAATATATCTCTAGTATTTTATTCAGGCAGATCTCCGATTTTTTTTACATTTTTTTCTAGGCTGTGGAACTCTTTAAAGTCAGAGAAATTATCACAACATTGATTATAGAAAGAATAAAATCAATTTTATGACTTTTCTTTAGTTAGAATTTAAATGCCATTCTATTGAAATATATCTCTAGAGTTTTATTCCAACAGATCTCAGATTTTTCACATATTTTTTCTAGGTTGAGAAACTCTTCAAAGTCAGAGAAATTATCACAACATTGATTATAGAAAGAATAAAATCAATTTTATGACTTTTCTTTAGTTAGAATTTAAATGCCATTCTATTGAAATATATCTCTAGAGTTTTATTCAGGCAGATCTCCGATTTTCAGAGAAATTATCACAACATTGATTACAGAAAGAAACCGCATTTTAAAGCGAAGTTTAGAGCCTTTTATAAATGTTAACTGCGCAAAAATATATATACCATAATAGTTTATATTCCATAAGAGTTATATTCCATAATTTATATGCCATATTACTTCGTGTCTTTAAAATCCAATTGGCCAACATCGGTTGCAGGAAATCACTCTCAGTTTAAGTCGGAAAATTTCTGTGAAATACTGCGTAGATTCACTCCAATTTTAGGCCACCTTAATACCTATTTTGAACCACTGTGCAGTGTGGAAAACAGCCCCATTCATATACTGTGGAGTGGCGATTTCAATTTTGAAATATATTTTCAAGATGATAAATTCCACGGCAGGAAATTGAGCTGATTTCAATGGCAGGAAGCAACACTTCCGGCTAGCTAGCGTCGGTTGACAGGGCACTCTGCCTATATTTATCATGTATGAGCTTCAATTCGGGCGCTGTCATCAATTATGTTGCGTCGCTTAAGAAAAAGAGTAAGAAAACTCTCAGCTGGAAATTTGTGAGCGGCAAACAATGTCGGGAAATTTAATTTTTGAAAACTGGAAAAAAATGGAGCATGAAAACGTAAAGAATAACCAACCGGAGGCGACAACTTAAACCGGGCGGGCAGCTATAAATCATGATGTGATGGGTCCGGGCACAAGGCTTGGCATTGCACTTGGGCTAGGGTTTGGGGGGAGGCGTAATAAATTGTTTGACAAGTTGACAGGATGTGCGAGAAAGTGGCGGAAAGGGGAGAAAACAGGAGCAGAAAGAGGAGCATGTTGAATGTGGAGAAAAAACGCTGAAAAGTCGAGCCAGGAGCATGTTTATTATAACAAATTGCGCATACGCCATGCGTGCCATAAACAATTTGCATTGATGCCACGTAACGTAAATCTTTAAAGTGACCAAAAGCGTAAACGAACTCAAAAGCTAAACCGCAAATGTTATTTAATAACTGCCAGGCAACTGAATTGCAGTGCAAATTCCATCTCAAAATCTACATCTAAATCTAAATCTCAATCTCAGTCAAGTCGGAGTCCTACTACTACTACAGCAACAATGCCAACCGCAATCAAGACCCAAGATTCAGAGAAAACTTTGCGGTAAACAAGAGTGCTTCTTCAGCTTCTAGCAGCGTCGTCAACTGACAGGACCAACTTGTGTTTTTCCTCAGCCATCTGTCTCTCTACCTTTCTCTCATAATATGGCTTAAAGGCTTTTCTGGCCTAGCCACGGCATGTCAGGTTGAATTAGTTTGTCTGTTCTTGCCACGGCTATGGCTACGGCTACTGCGGATGAAACCGAAACTGTTACTGATACTGTCACTGTTTTTTGTGTCCTGTCCTGCCCAATGTTTTACTTTCGGTGGTAATCGTAAATTTCAGCATGCAGCATCTTTTCGCTTGCACGTGCCACAGCCTCTCTCCTTAGGACGAATGTCTCAGCCTGTTTTCCGTAACACGTGCTTAACCTCTATCACACACACACACTCACACACACACACACATGGTCCATGAATAATTTAACTCGCATTGACAATTGCTCTTTGCCTGTTCAAAGCGATATTCGATATGCTTACTGCGCCCCAGAGGTGTTGATATTTTTAAAAATATCGCAGAAATTCACAATTTATTTTAACAATTATCTTGATTATTATCCTTGACACCTGATAAACTTTACATCTTTTACACTAGGCAACAAAATAATGATGAATTTTATGAGTAAAATCGATTTATAGCAGATGTTTTATTTCTTTAAGCTGGCTTCAGGGGATGGCGTCATTTGGTATTTTTTAGTACTTCTTGGTAGAAGGTTGATCAATTATAATGTCAAATCAAATGACGTCTTATGATCAGATTCAGTAAGCATTCGCATGAAGAGAATGCTGCGAATGCTAGTTAATGTATCCATGTTTCTATTATTTATACACACTTTTACATCACATCTGTATATTTGCAACTATCGGCTCTTGAATTCCCTCTATGAAATACTGCGCTTTGGTGAAGATTTTGTATAGCTTTATTTCTACAAAGTTCTAGGAATAAGAGCGTGGAAATCTTCTTAGTCCTAGCTAAGGCTTCTTAACGATAGTTACCGATATTATGATATATCCTGAGCATCCCTATTGCAGCAGTAAGGACAGCATTGGAATTATAGTGAAATTTTATTTGATAATTTAAATATTTATTTATTGTGGAACCTTGCAAACGTGTTTCAAGTAGAGAGTAGAGCTGACCTGGTGTAAGCAGCTGCAGCTACAACCCTACTGAGTACTGAGTCCTGAGTCCTGAGTCCTGAGTCCTGAGTCCGACTCTGGAGAGAGTAGGTCTGTTAGTTTCAAGTGGTCATGCCCATTCCCACTCGGCAGTTGTGTGACTTTCAAGCGATTTACTTGGCAAATTTATTTGCCTTTGCAATTTGGCTTTAATTGCAGCACAAAATGTTGACTTTACACTTTACGACAAGCATTTCGGGAATGTGCACAGTGAGTAAGATTTCCCTCCCTCCCTCCTAGTCCCCCCCTCTGTCTTCATATGGGCCGAGAGCAGATCCATTCAGTTCAATTCGCACGACTGCACCTTAGTGGAGGTATAGTGTGCACTGGCCAGGACTCTCTGCACTGTGTGTTCGGTTCCTGCTCCTCGGTCCGTCCTTCAATGCTTCATTTGCTTGGCCAAGCACAACCACTTACGCTTAAACAGGTGTGTGTACACGAGTGCGATGTGTGTGTGTGTGTGTGTTTGAGCATTAAATAACTGTAACTATATCTGTGCCGAATTCAAATTGAGCCTCCATTTGTTAGGTGTGCGTGTGTGTGCTTAAGCAACCATTACAGCACTGTTAAACGATAAATGGCTGTTATCGATAAATCGATTACGAAAGCAGAAACCTCAAACGATAAACGAACTATGATTACTTTTACTTTGGTAAAGAACTAGAAAGTCTTCAGAAGAATTGACTTTAAACTTTAGGTTCTGTTTTATCATTTAGATAAACAGCTGGGATAAAGAACTAGAAAGTCTTCAGAAGAGTTGACTTTAAACTTTAGGTTCTGTTTTATCATTTAGTTAAACAACCATTACGATAAACAGCTGTTATCGATAAATCGATTACGAAAACAGAAACCTCAAACGATAAACGAACTATGATTACTATTACTTTGGTAAAGAACTAGAAAGTCTTCAGAAGAATTGAGTTACAACTTGAAGCTTTGTTTTAACATTTAGTTAAACAACCATTACGATAAACAGCTGTTATCGATAAATCGATTACGAAAGCAGAAACCTCAAACGATAAACGAACTATGATTACAATTACTTTGGCGTAAAGAACTAGAAAGTCTTCAGAAGAATTGACTTTAAACTTTAGGTTCTGTTTTATCATTTAGTTGAACAACCATTGCGATAAATGCCTGTTATCGATAAGCCGAATGCACAAACAGAATCCACTGAAACAATAAACCAACTCTGGGTAAAGCGCTTGAATAAAACTGCACGAGAGTCACGAGGAGAATTCAAATCAAGCTTCAAGTGGTCATCAATCATTTAGTTCGACTCCGTAGTGACTTGACTGAATGCCTTATATAGAAATATATAGTATGTGGATCAAAATAGTGCCCGTTTGTCTCTTGATTTCCATTTGGCAAAGAGGCAGCTTTATAGCCAACCTTGGCATAATTTAAGCGGCAGTTGTGAATGTGGATGTGTGTATCGGAAAGTTGTTAGCATCTCTCGACTCCCACACCCCATGCCACTTGCATTTTTGCGGCTATAAATATTTGCCACTTTGGCAGATAGTATTTTTGTCACTTTACTTAATGCCGACTGCTGCTGCTGTTGCTGCTGCTGTTGCATTCGCTTGCTTGTCACTTGCGACTTTCACTCGGCTCTCCAGCTGTCTGTCTGTCTGTCTGTCTGGCTGAAAAAGTATGCAATGCTCGCTGCTGTCAGCCAAGTGACGGCACACTCTCTACTAGAGTATCTTCGAATACCCTGTATTTATTGTCGGATATTGCCAATCAGCTGCTCCAGAATTTGAAGTGTGGCCAAAGAAAGTAGGGAAATGACGGTCACACCTAAAAGTTTTAAGAAAAACAAGTGTCGAAGCTGATTTTGATATTCCTTCTGTAAGATAGAGTTAAGCTCCCTTTTTTTAAGATTTGGTTCATTCGTTTAACAAATCTTTCGCATCGTTCATTAGTCACTAGTTTTAATAAAAAGAGAACCGAAGCTGCTTTTGATATTCCTTCATTCGTTTAACAAATCTTTCGCATCGTTCATAAGTCACTAGTTCACTGTTCGGTCACATTAAAAGTTTTGATTAAAAGAGAGCCGAAGCTGATTTTGATATTCCTTCTGTAAAATAGAGTTAAGCTCCTTTTTCAAGATTTTGTTTATTCGTTCAACAAATCTTTCGCATTGTTCATTAGTCACTAGTTCACTAGTTCGGTCACATTAAAAGTTTTGATTAAAAGAGAGCCGAAGCTGATTTTGATATTCCTTCTGTAAAATAGAGTTAAGCTCCTTTTTCAAGATTTTGTTTATTCGTTCAACAAATCTTTCGCATTGTTCATTAGTCACTAGTTCACTAGTTCGGTCACATTAAAAGTTTTGATTAAAAGAGAGCCGAAGCTGATTTTGATATTCCTTCTGTAAAATAGAGTTAAGCTCCTTTTTTCAAGATTTAGTTCATTCGTTCAACTAATCTTTCGAATCGATCACTAGTCACTAACTAGTTCGCTCCCTAGTCTCGTGCCTTAATATCGTTCACTCGACTTTATGTTTAGTCATTCTGAGTTTCTTTTGTTTTCCTTGCTCCTCTTTGAGTTTGTTATTTGTATTAATGATATATGATATAATGGGGCTTCAGGTATGCAAATGCATATTCCGATATATTCCGTTTACAGGGTATCTGCAAGTTGAGCAAGCATACAGCTCATATTTTTGCTTGAATAGTTTGTTTGTTTGTTTTGCGGGTTGGCATGCATAAAATTTCAGCTGCTAATGTGCATAAGTGTGCATGTGTGTGTGAGTGTGTGTACATGCATATATCAAGCTATCTATGTGTGTGTGTGTGTGTGTGTGGGTACATGCACATTGCATGTGTTTGTAATTTATAGGTTTCCAGGAACATTTCAATTAAATAAACTGACAGCCGGCTATCGTCCGCCCACCAAACCCGAGTGAAACATCACTATGGTGTGTGTGTGTGTGTGTGTGTGTGTATGTGTATGGTTGGTTGTGCGTCTGTGTGTATTAGCTAGTTTCTGACACAAGCGCAGATTCTGAGGCAGTTTGCCTGTTTGTAATGCATATGTATGCGACATACATTATGCATAATGCACACACACACACACACACACACACACACACACACACACACATACAGGCACATCAATTGCGAAGCAACTCAACTTTGTCTCAATTTTCTTAACATTTTTCACCGCACAACAGATTCAATCAGCTGTTAAAACGATGTTAACATGCACTGATGCACATATGCACATGCTCTGCTATGGCAATAACAGAACCTGTATTAACAGCGATATGAATAGCATTAGCATAGGAATATTTCTGAGCTGTTAACGCACTGTTAACAACTTGACATTTGTTGGAAGAGTAAAGAAATGCATTAGCAAAAGCATGTTAATCTATGTATCGAGTCATTTTATCGAAAGTATCGACCCTGAATGGAAATTGGAATCTTTTGGCAAATACGCTAGTATTTAGTAGTATACCGATCGGAGGCACAACGGGAAAGAGATTGCCATCTTCTCGGACAGTCAAGCTGCTATAAAAGCACTTAATGGCTTCTACTTCATTGAAAGGAGGTGTATGTTAGGGATATAGGTATAACATTCTATATATATAAAGTAGTTTGTCCTCACTGACTGAGTGACTGACTGATTGGTCATCAACGTTGAGTTGATAATAATTTAAGCCTATTTCATTGATCGAAATTTCCGATCGGAGATATGTCGGCGGAGATATGTCGGCGGAGATATATCGGCGGAGATAATTATCTCCGCCGGCGGAGATATATCGGCGGAAATAATTATTACCTCCGCCGGCGGAGATATGTCGGCGGAGATAATTATCTCCGCCGGCGGAGATATGTCGGCGGAGATAATTATTATCTCCGCCGGCGGCGATATGTCAATGATTAGATTTTTGATACCTGCCCCCCCTCCCCCAAAAACTGCCACACCCACAATTTTAAAGATACAAACTTGTGATTTGGCATACAATAATCTTATGATAATCTTTATCTGTGCTGTGAATTGTGGCTCAATCGGATAATAAACACCGAAGATATTCAAGATTCAATTCCCTGCACTAGGTAAGGGGGGAGCAGCGCGAGCGTATGTGTGGTTGTGAGCGACTTTACGATATGTGTGCATGTGTGAGTGTTTGTTAGTGTGTGTGTGCGAAGGAAAGTACAGGGTCTCCTACTGTCGGTTGAATCCGACTGTAGCTTTCCGAGTTTTTCTATATGAAGTAGTAGTTTTTTGAATCGGTCCATGTGTTTCCACCTATTATGACTAACACTTGAAGAGCAAGAAAGTAACTACATTAATATATTTTGTAAATTTTAATAAAAGAGCTTAAAAAGAGAATTTTTTCATTGAGGAGTGTACAGGATTATTGCAATAAGTGGCCTAAATAAATAAATTTCAACAACAATTTAAAATATGCCGAAAGTTGGTTATAAACATTATATCAATCTATGATATATGTACAGCTAATGCCGTCTGGGCTATTGGTATTGGCGTCGGGCATTTCTCTCGTCGTCGTCATCATCGTTGTCAAAGCAATGGCCGCAAACACACTTGTGGTCGTTATAACCGTTATTCATATAGCAATGGCCGCAAATGCATCTCTGGTTGATATAATCGATATCATAGTCGTAAGGGTAATGGCGTCTATTATGCTGATGGTTGTGGTAATCGTTTCTATTCCAATAATTGTAATCATGTCGCTCTCGGTCCCGTTCCCGGTCATCGTGGCGATCATTATAGCGATCATTGCGGGGCTCATGATGGCGGTCATTGTGGGCATCATGATGGGGTTCATAGTGGAGATCATCATTAGCAAATCGATCATCAGCATTATTATTCTCATTATCGGCGAAATCGGAACCGTTAAGACTGTTTTCTTCAAGATACTCCTCATCGTGCACCGTAGGAGATCCGTGAGGCATTAAAGCGAATCTCTCACCATCGTCATGGTCTAGTGGCAATCCAGTGAAAAAGAAATATATATCTCGTTGGCCACAGGAGCGCAATAGGGTAATATATTCCAGGATGACTAGTCCCCACTGGAATATTGCTTGCACCAAATGAATTGCCTGTGAGCTGCCACGAAATGAGCTGGCGAATGTCTCAGTGAGATATGTGATAATATTCCATCCTTGTGCCAACAGGCATTGCATCAATAGAAAGACGGCAACGGTGCCGAATATCATCGAGTTCTTGGACTGGAAAGTAAGACCCAAGCGACACCTTAAACGATTTATTCCAAAGATGATCATCAGCAGGAACGTGAAGGAGCGGAAACTTGGTTTCATCGGCGAATTAAACGTATAGCCACACCAGTGCAGCACAACCGAAGCGAATGCTGGAACGACAGATGGCCAATTCATTTTGAAAAATAATAAAATTCAAATAAATACAATGAAAATTTTTTCTAAAAATTTGATTGTAAAAAACTTGATGTTTGTATAAAATTGTATTTATGAAAAATAGGCAATTTTTATAACAGAGGGTCCTCTATTTTCAGCATACTAGATGCGTTGCTCAAATCAAAATTTACCAGATAAACTTTGAGCGGAGTGTAATGAAATGCGCTGAAGTCGTTAGGCTCTCACTTTAGTGTCAATGTCAAGCGTAAATTTGACATTCCCTTCATAAGTTTCCACTCACACTGTACTGTGTATGATAATTACCGAGTTCAAATATAATTAGTTTGGGCATTTTTAGTACCAATGCGTGCATGTCAGCTGTTCTTCATAACAGAGCTATGTTAACAATTCATGTTAAATTACTAACAGAGCTCAACGTATACAGTCTCTAATATTCTGTTCTTCATAACAGAGCTATGTTAACAATTCATGCTATATTACTAACAGAGCTCAACATATACAGTCTCTAATATTCTGTTCTTCATAACAGAGCTATGTTAACAATTCATGCTATATTACTAACAGAGCTCAACATATACAGTCTCTAATATTCTGTTCTTCATAACAGAGCTATGTTAACAATTCATGTTATATTACTAACAGAGCTCAACATATACAGTTTCTAATAAACTTTCGATAATATAGCACGCGTCTTATTATTTTAGTTTCCAGAATCCACTGTAACGGCAATCTCTCGTCCCAACAATACTATATCCAGCCCTGTTCCCAATTCCATTTCCGTTGAAATTTCATACAAGTGGTATTGGAATTGCTTACTTTTGGAATGGCAAAGGAAATGAAGTTAACATAATCCAATTAAAACTACTATTTGTATATAAATAAGTTAAATTTTTGACCGTATTTATATTAAATAATCTGTAACCAAATGGAGTCTCTTTTTTATCACTCAAACTATTGCAGTTTCAATTGGAGTGTATTTTTCAGCTGGTTAGCTCTTGTTTTTGCTTTGATCAACTGACTGTCTCTCTGTCCATCTGTGTGTGCATTTTAATCTGCATTTATTTAGCTGTATTCCATATAAATTTTTTTAGTATATCTGTGTAACTGCAACGCGTTAATACAGCAATTCCAGAAATAGCCATCACACTCGGACATTTGACTGGCAGCCAATTAAATGGCTTGTAGCAAAGTTCACATGGGCCGAATCAATTATGCAATGGTCTAAAAATTCTATGTAAAATGCGATACAAGAGTCAATTTGTGTTGTTACACTATTTAGATACCCTGCAACTATTGTACTGTATTAACTAGAAGGGGGAACTTACTAAAAATAGTGATTCATACTTTAGTAAGTCGAATTTGATAGCAAAATAATTATTGCTCGATTATAATCATTTCTTCTTCTGCTATTAGGTAAGTAAGTATTGTATATAGAGTATCTGTTCGTCCATCACAGTCAGCAGTGCTTAATTAATTAATTACTTCACCAAATTGAGAGCTCAAAAGTATTTGAATTTATATGCTGTTTTTGCCAGTTCATGGCCCAATCGAAGTAGGTAGTGGACCCGATGATGATATTCTCGTACACAAGTTTATCAAACCTGTAGTAACAAAGAGCGAAGTAAGAGCAAAAAGTTGAAGGAGTAACACCATAGTTAGTCTCACATGCAGGTGCTTAAGTGCCTTATCGCAATCTACACACGCCACTGCCAACAATGCGGGAAATTATATCAAAAGCAAAGCAAAAATATAAAACAAAAACCCAACGGACATGCCACAGTCGGGCGCAACCGATAGTAGAAGGTAGAACAAAATATAATACAATAGAATCAACAAAAAAGAATCAAGGATTTAGAATTTACTTACACTTACTTCAAGTGTTTAAATTTCATAGACCCCAGTGCTTAATCCAAGTGCAGGGTCTAATAACAGAAATGATATAACATGTATAACGATACTCTGTGGCTTCCCCCTCCCCCAGCCAAATGCCTAGTACAGAAAATTGATTGTCCAATATCTCCGGTGTTTATTATCCGATTGGGCTGCAAATCGTACCAAACATTCAAAGCATCTAAAGCTTTATACATGCAAAGAAGGAATTCAGTTACTTTAAAACTGAACATGCTAAGAACATTTTTGCAAATTTGAGGAGAAGGGGGATGAGATATCAAATTCAAGGCTGATCAGGAATATATATACTTTATGCCTGTTACAGACAAATGTCTGCACAAACTTAATAGACCCTTTTGTACTTTTTTAAAGTACAGGATCTAAAAATTATCAGCTTATGAGTTATTCGTGCATATAAATCACCGGAGCAGCGGCAGAGAGAGCTCAAGACTTGTGAGTGCCGACTGCTGTCACTATTTCGTTTTAAATTCAATTCACTCTCTTTTCTTTTGCTTTTTTATGTGCTTTAATATCCGCTTCCTGGACACATATTGTCAGACACACACACACACACGCACTTGCAGCCAAGGACATACTTTGCCGTTACATTACTTGATTCTTAACACCTCGACAAAGAATTTATGTTACTTAAGCAAAACGCTCAAGAAAACAGCAAGGCAGAAAATGAAGCTTAAACTAGAGCCTAGAATAAACATTAGAATTGTAGAAAGGACTCTCTTTAACTTGAAAAATGCATAATATTTATTGAATAAGTATGGAATTTAGATACATTTTTGACATGCATTTTGCATTTAATGTAAAAACGATAAATGATCAAGAAAGCCTTTTTCGGAAAGGCTTTAGTCGAACCCTACTATACTATCAATGGATATTAGTTATTAGAATTTGGTGACATTAATCTTACGCTAACCTTCATCTGTGCTGTGAATTTTGGCTCAATCGGGTAATAATAACTGATACTCGAGCTTAAAGTCTCTGTACTAGGCAACGAGCACTCCTTCCGACTGTAGCTTTCCGAATTTTTAATAGTTAAATAAATGAAATAAAAAAACGACTTTATTTAGAAACAGTTTAGGTTCTTATACCCATTAGTTTCGTCAATTTAATTTAGCAAAAGCACTAGCATCGATGCACTCAAATGTGATACCATCCCATCCCCATTACACCCTCCCGAATTCGAATTATGTGCGGAGTATTGACTAGTCTGAAGCTTATGACTAAATTTGCATCTTTGCAAGCTGCTTCCTTCGTTCAGCTCTTAGAGCTTCAGTCTCCTTCGTTTAGCTAGCTTGAATGTTGTGGCAATTTCCCCCCAAAAATTTCCCTTTTATTTTCACACAGTTTTTCGCCCTCGCTCTCCCATCTCCCATAGCCATTTTGATTGAAAATTTATGCACAATTAAATTTAATAGCATCAAAAGTTAACACACACTCGCACACACTCGCACACACACCCGCATGTGCACCACAATATTAAATAAACTATATTTATATGTATGGGGAGAGGGGATTGCAAATTCAATTTGCCGCTTAGTCTTAAACGGGTTTAACGTGATGTGATCAGAATGTGAAATCGATTGAGATCAATATTTTAATCGAATTGTAATATCAAGATTTATTTTAATTGCATGCATGGGGCAACGTTGCCTGCAACCTGGTTGCAACTGCCCTGTGGCAGCTGCCTGGCTGGCTGGCTGCTTGCTGTTGCTGTTGCTTCCGTTGGCTGCCACACGCTGTGGCAAGTGATAAATGTCCGCCCGTCAGCTCTGCATTTTTCTTCATAATCGAAATATCTTTATGCGTGGCACGGTGCTATCATTTACTCCCCAAAGTGCTGTGACGATGCAGTACGAATATTCTGATACCCTATCAAATAATGTTGCATACTTCTGTGCTGCTGAAAATAATGCCACATATATGTTAGTATACTGTTACTGTTACTGTTACTGTTAAGTTGAGTAGCACTGTTAAACTAACATTTTCTGTCAACACAATGTAATGTAACTGTTTATAGCGTATACGACCTGTGGTACGAACCCTTTAAGATCCCCCGCTGTGCTGCAGACGATGATTTTTTATGCTGGGTGTCAGCTTTTGTTGCATTTTGCTGTCGCCTTGAAAATCGATTTCATTGTTGCCCCGTCGTATCAGCTGCTATACACACACTATATAATGCATTGTTATGATTCCTTCGATACTTTTTCGGGCTCAGCATCTCAATCAGTGTCGTCTGATGAAGTATAGTAGTTGAGTGAATGGGCGAGCGATGCTTCAAGTAACTGCCACAATGTTTGACTAATGTTGCACGCGTTTAGGTGCCACGAAGCTTGGCTTATTTAGTTCTCAGTTCTCAGTTGTTGCTTGATTAATGTGAAATGTTGTGTTTAATACTAAGTACAAAGTGTTGCTTGCATTACATTTAACGCAAATGGAAAACTTTTCGTTGGTTATGAAAATTCTTGCAAAATTTGAAGAAATATTTTTTGTTTTCGTGTTGTTTTTTTGCTGTTTGTAAACAAAATTTGTAAAGCACAAAATGCGGCCATTTTGTTGAGTGAAGCACGCGCCACACACACACACACACGCACACACACACACCTACATACACAAGCTGCAACGCGCGCTTGCTTTCGCCCGCTGCCTGAAAGTATGCAACGATTTTTCGTGAATGTTTTATTTATTGCCTGCAATTTGCCGGTCGCTCTTCCTCTCTCCATCATCGTGCACAACTTGTGCGATTTTTGTAAATTGCAGCGAAAAGGCAGAGAAGAAAGCAAAACACAGCGAACGAGACGTACTTAACAGCGACCTTCTACGCTCGCCCCCCTGCCCCTGCCACACTTCTCCCAAAAAAAAATGGAAGGCCTTTTTCTAAAATTACCAAGCATAAAATTTAATTAGCCAAAACCGAAAAATGGCGCGCGCTGGCACGAGGGGCGTATGAGGCGTTTAGTGGAGGAAGTGCAATAAAACACACAAAAGTAAATTGCATTTGCCGAAAAGCGCTTTCGCAATGGGGTGAGCACAGTCCGTGGAGACGCAACTCGACTCGACTCAAGTTGAGATGGCTTTTCGCAAAAAAGTGCAGCGTGTGAATTTTATAAGCTCACACACACACACACACACACACACACAACTAGCAGACCTTGTAGAGCATGACGAAGGCACCTTTGGCTCTCCGCCCCTCCCTCCCTCCCTCGGGCTGCTGCACTGCTTGCGCTTTTTTTGTTTCTCTGCTTTACTAGCAACGCCGGCAAGTATGCAATGGCATTTGTGCAATTTGTGTGCATTTCGGCATTCAATCGCAAATCCCATCGCGACCCGCCTGACCAAAATCCCTTAACGAAAACGAGCAGAAAAAAACAAATGAATGAGGTAAAGGCAAAAAATCGCAAGCGTTAAATTGCCGCGGGCCATAAGCTGCGGTTGACTGCCTGCCCCAAAAGAAGGGCAACCCTGCTGCTGGCAGGCAACCCTAGCGGCTTGGCTTCGCGCTGCCCCCATTAACCTTGGGTCACATGCCGCGAGCAATAAAAATTTGTCATCGGGTTTTCCCCTTTTTTTTTCATTTCAGGCTAGGCGCAAAACAAATTTTGAAGATAAATGCCAGATTGTGGGTCGCATACAAGCCTGAATACCCTGTAAATAGCACTAAGTGCGATTTTATTTAAACCTTTCCTCGAATTTTGTAAAATGACCTAATCACTATTATATGGATTCAGCATTGTATAGTTCCCAAGCTACTGAAAGAGTGTGTATGAATACTGCAAGGATACTTTAATCAGTTTTTAAATAGTGTGTAGTACACCTAATTCTGTTTTAACTCGACTTTTGTTCTAAGTGACCTCATAACTATCAAATAAATCGATCGATAAAATAAATCGGTTTTGTTTAAAGCTGTTATCGTATCATAAAATGATCGATAGGTATTGCTGCCCTAGTACAGGGTATCTTAGATAGGAGCAATGCAATTGTTTTGCATTTTTACTTGACATACTTTTTTTTTCGGCATTCGACATTTGACACTCGATTGCTCTCTTTGGCTCAAGGGTCAGTGGCTGGCTTAGCAGTCATTCTTCCCATTCCTCGTCTCTCTTTCTTCCCCTGTGTCTCCTCTCGTTGGATTTTACTTTTTCTTTCCAATACTATGCCTACTGTTGGCACCTTAGCTTTGCCATCTGTTCGCACTTGACATTGCCCAGTTCTTCTGTTCGCCATTTTGTTTGTCTCCTTTTTACCGTTAGCATCTCTCTGTGGCTCAGCGTTTAAATAACGGTTTGGCTTTGTCTTTGGTACACTATGGTGCACTGTTTGACTTGGAGTTGTCATACCTGGCGGCTCGGATGTGTTACAAATCCTTGAACGAGTTTAAGCTTGACTAAAGTTAAAGAATAATGTACTATAGTCGGAGACAACCGACAATAAGTGACTCTGTGCTTGGATAGTATTATGAGATTCTATATAGAAATAAAGATTCACATTTAGAGTAGACCCTTCCACACTTTCCTCAATTACAGTTTGAGCATGACTAGAAGCAAAGAATAATGTACTATAGTCGGAGGCAACCGACAGTAAGTGACTCTCTGCTTGGATGGTATTATGAGATTCTGTATTCTGTCATCCTGATCAAAGTATAGATATACAGATGCACATTTAGAGTCGACCCTTCCACACTTAGCTCAATTACAGTTTTATCATTACTAGAAGCAAAGAATAATGTACTATAGTCGGAGGCAACCGACAGTAAGTGACTCTGTGCTTGGATAGTATTATGAGATTCTATATAGAAATACAGATTCACATTTGGAGTAGACCCTGCCACACTTACCTCAATTACAGGGTCCAATTAAAATAAAAATGGTCAAAACTTGTAGTGGTTGCTGCAGTCATTGTTGTTGTTTATCCACCAATTCCCATGTCTCAACTTTTTGGCACTTAATTGAAATCTATAGGCGCAAAAGTTGTTTTACCGTCAATAATTCAGTTTCCCGCAACTGCAACTACACTCGGAAAAAAAGAGATGCCTGCTACATGTGTGCAGATATTGAAAATGTTCTGTTATGCCTCCCCCTCCTCCGCCTACACACACTCCCCTCCCCCGCTAACGAGATGCCCACGAATACAGTACATCATCATCGTCATTATTGATATGCTTTTTGCAGTTG
Organism: Liodrosophila aerea; assembly: GCA_035045005.1. Lineage (NCBI taxonomy): Eukaryota > Metazoa > Arthropoda > Insecta > Diptera > Drosophilidae > Liodrosophila > Liodrosophila aerea. The sequence continues at coordinate 29,993 of JAWNNL010000767.1, forward strand.
TTTGCACTTTTTCATACGTGGCATGCAACAACAACAACAACAACAACAACAACAACATGAATCCGCAGTTAGCCATCGTCTCCTATCAACCCCCTCTCCCCCCTCTCCCCTCCTCTTGTTACAGCATTCATATTTTGCCTGCATTTTATTTGATTTTATTTTGCCACGCCTCCCATATATATTTTTATATTTCTGGTTTGTTTTTATACCCTGTGCGTTAAACCAGAGGGTTGTCCGCCCTGAAGAGAAGAAGTTTACGTTATAGATGCTTGAAAGAGTGAACAAATTACAGTCGTGTTCACGTTCACTCGATTAAGCTTGCTGCGGCATACAAATCTATTTGTAGGTTTGTTATTACCATACAATCTTTTGCTGTAGATCTGCAACTGTTGCGTTCACTCTATCGAATGCGTATTATATCAACTGTTCACTCGTTCAAGCAGACAGTTCTTTGCAAGTTTACTTCTGTGATTCTGTCTACTACTTACTACCGACAGGGTAGAGTTGCTTTACTATCGGATCTGAGACTATCGATGTTTCGATTGTGCAAAATATCGATATTATATCAAATGTTCACTCTTTCAAGCAGACAGTTCTTTCTAAGTTTTCTTCTGTGACTCTGTCTACTACATACTACCGACAGGGTAGAGTTGCTTTACTATCGGATCTGAGACTATCGATGTTTCGATTGTGCAAAATATCGATATTATATCAAATGTTCACTCGTTCAAGCAGACAGTTCTTTGCAAGTGACTCTGTCTACTACTTACTACCTACAGGGAAGAGTTGCGCTACTATCGGATCTGAGACTATCGATGTTTCGATTGTGCAAAATATCGATATGATATCAAATGTTCACTCTTTCAAGCAGACAGTTCTTTGCAAGTGACTCTGTCTACTACTTACTACCGACAGGGTAGAGTTGCTTTACTATCGGATCTGAGGCTATCGATGTTTCGATTGTGCAAAATATCGATAGTTTCCCAACTCCATTCAGTACAGGGTATTTGCAAGTCCAACATGCTGCTGTGCTTAAGGCAACTTGTTACTGCATCGGTTGCTTTTTCCACATGAATTTATTGCTCACATATTTCGGGTTTTTACAATATCGAAAAATAGAGCTGGCCACGAGTACCGCCAAGTACCACTTGTCCCATTCCCGGCATCCCCTGCGACCACACACACACAGCTCCCATATGCTGGCTGGTGTTGTTGTGGAGGATTCACAGTTGCCGCGGGGGGAGGGGGGGGGGGGTGTGGGCACGGAAATGGTTAACAACAGCATCGGATGTTGTGCAAATTTAATAAATATACCCCGTTCCACTTTATTTATTCAATTTAATGCAGCGACGACCCTTTTTTCTGACTACTGCACACCCTGTGAAACCGAAGCAGGCCTAGAGTGTGGTTGTGTGTCAGACACTTTGTAATCATCTACAGCTTAAACCAATTACTGAGTAATTTCTAGTCGTGCATTTGACACGTGTTTGCATCTAATTAGCAGTTGGCCTGACATGAAAAGCTTTTCAGCTTTTGTCAGTGTGCGACTAACACCAAAGGCTATCAATAATATTGATACTGATGTTGTATGCTCTGCGGCTTAAACAAAGCAACAAAAAAAGAAAGGCAAAAACCAACAATCGTACAACAACAACAACAAGTGCAAATATTGTAAAAATAACAACAATTATGGGGTAGTTTAAGTGGAACTTTAGCTCTGCTAATACCCGGATCAGAATGGCTTACGAAGGTCACATTTAAGGTCACTTTTGCGCAGATCTTAACTTTGCGGGGTATAGAGTATAGATTATACAAATGAATCAAATAGTAAATGAATAGATAATAATTAAGTAAATAATGAAATCAATAAACATTGAATTAAATATGCTTTATAGTATATTTAGGTACCTAAACTGGGACAAACTTCATGAAATAAAATAACTATATAAATATAAAGTAATAATTAAGTAAATAAATATTAAAACCAATTAAAAAGACTGATATAAAATAAATAAACAAGATATAAATAAATTAATCAATTAAATTAGAATAAAGTCTTTATATCAGTGGTGCCCAAAAGTCATAATTCCTATCACATGTGCGTTTTTCTTACAGCGCTGCTTTCTTATGCACAGTCGATGCTCTCACATGTACAGGCGTCACGCTTCATTCGCGTTCGAATGTTTGATAGTATGAGTTTGGGCACCACACTATATATATATATATGTTTATATACAAAAATAAACCTAAGCACTATTAAAAATTAAGAGTGAAAGTAACTATTATCGATAGTATTTTTTCAGTTTAGACCTAAGTGCTCTACCAATGTATACTTTGTAATGATTGCCTTATTTCCACTTTATTTTAATTATTTCCCAAGTTTGGCGTCTGCACAATACAACGGTTAATACAAAAGTGACGCTCGCCGCCTTATCGATATCTTATTCTGAGTTGCTATTCGATAATGCATCGCATAACAATCGTTATTTACATTTGATGCTATCGGTTCTGTTACTTAACATTTAAATACATCGATATATAGGGCATTTGCCAGTCGCATATGTCAGATTCTTTAGCTAGAGGTACTTACCTTTGGTTTCTTTTTGTCACTCAATTGAGTTGATTGCTCTGACCCAGCTGTCAAATTGTTTGACTGACCTCTGACAGCCGTGTGAGGTCCGAGCACTGTAATCAGAAGGCTTCATTCGATACGCAAGCGAAATGAGTACGTTTCGATGGGTCAATTGGTTGTACTACCGCCCAAGCAGGGTGTAGAGGGTGCATAGTATAGTTATCGATAGGTCAATTGGTTGTTCTACTACTCAAGCAGAGTGTAATATAGTTATCGATAGTATTTGCTATGGCAAATATTGAAGTGCTTGAGCAAAAGTGCACTTGTCTCTCCAACCGCTAAGCTCAAATAAAAATTAATGAGTGCTTCAAACATTGCAAACAAGTTCATTCATGTCCACATTTAACGGTAAATTTAGCAGCATGCGTTAAAAATAATTGCCAGTCTGTCGGGTTGGTTTTTTTGTTCACTGATTTTTCCGCAACTATCGAACCAGTTCCACCGGCAGTTGACCAACTGTGTGGCAAGTACTGCAACTGGAGTCAATTCGAAAATGTTGCAGATACATTTGTGATGCTATTTACATACAAACCGGATTTAGTTGAATATAAATATAATTGAAGTAATTCGAAAATAATCGATAGTTAGCTATAGCTATACGGTATAATGTATATGAATTCCTGATTGGCATTAGTAACATTTAATAGTATTCCGATTATTTGGCATTCAAATAGATAAACGAACTATCGATAAGGGATACAGTAAATTGTATCGATAAATCGATTATATTCCTATAATTCCTAAAGCTGAATCATCGCAATGCTGGCATTTGCCAGTCGAATAGATAAACGAACTATCGATAGGCAGTACAGTAAACTGTATCGATTAATCGATTAATCGGTTATATTCCTATAACCTCTATAGCTGAACTATCGCTATGCTGGCATCTGCCAGTCAACGATAAACGATAAACGAACTATCGATAAGGGTTACAGTAAACTGTATCGATTAATCGATTATATTCCTAGAATTCCTAAAGCTGAATCATCGCAATGCTGGCATTTGCCAGTCGAATAGATAAACGAACTATCGATAGGCAGTACAGTAAACTGTATCGATTAATCGATTAATCGATTGTATTCCTATAACTCCTATAGCTGACCTATCGCTATGCTGGCATTTGCCAGTCAACGATAAACGATAAACGAACTATCGATAGGCAGTACAGTAAATTGTATCGATTAATCGATTATATTCCTATAATTCCTAAAGCTGAATCATCGCAATGCTGGCATTTGCCAGTCAAATAGATAAACGAACTATCGATAGGCAGTACAGTAAACTGTATCGATTAATCGATTAATCGATTGTATTCCTATAACTCCTATAGCTGACCTATCGCAATGCTGGCATTTGCCAGTCGAACACTCACACATATCGCACAGACAGACAGACAGAGTGACAGACGGACAATTGGCAATTGAGCTCAAGTTTTCCGTTTTCCATTTTCCGCTTTTTCCGTTTCAATTGAATTTTGCTCTTTCAACGCAAAAATTTATTTGGCCCAACAATTGTTTTGGCATTAAAATGCTGCCAAACAATTGCCAGAAAATAGTGGAGCAAAAAAAGAGAACCTATCTATATAGTATGTATGTGTATAGATCTATATATAGTAAGGGTAGACTGCGTGAATTGATGACCCTATTGTTGTGTGTAGATGGAGTGGCCTGGAGTGCCGGCTGGGGGTGGCGAAGGGTAAGGGGTAGGCGTGGCATGCCACGTTTAAAGCTGTCGTTGTTGCCATCCATCACACTCAAAGTGAAATAAATTGAAACTAATACCAAAAGGCAATCAATGAATGCTTGTTGCTGCTGCTGTTGCTGCTGTTGTTGCAACAACAGCTGTTGACGCAGGCAGCAACGCGTCACTGTTACTTTCCCAAACAACTTGAAAATCCTGTTTGCTTTTGGCATTCATTTGCCAAAGTCAAAGTCGCAGCAACTGCAGTTGGAGTTGCTGTTGTTGCTGCTGTTGTTGTTGCTAGGTGGCAAGCGGCAACTGGCAAGTGGCAGCTGCAGTTGATGCCACTCTGACAGTGGCGAAGGCGTCAATGGAAAGTCAAGTGTTGCTGCTGCTGCTGCTGCTGCTGCTGTTGGTGAAAATCTCCACAGCGTCGTCTCTCTATGGTTTTTGTTTTTGCTCGTGGCACAACTGTCTCAACTGTGCAACTGTGTTGCAAATGCTTCAGATGCTCCACTCGGCCACTCTGGCTAATCCGTTGGCCATGTGGAGCACTTTCTATGCTGCTCCCAAAATTGTCAGCGTCTAGCTGTTGTTACCGCTGCTGCTGCTGCTGCTGCTTGCAACACTCGAGCAACACCCGGCAATGTCTCATTATCAGCATTCAATTTCCAGACGAATCACAAAACCTGGAAAAACTTAGTTGAACTGATTCGAATAGAGAGTGAAAAGCAATTAAATAAAAGTTGACTTGTATTTATATTTACGATCAGAAATGATAAATATTATTATTTATATTAATTACAAATTCAAGTATAAATAGTTCTTATTAAATATTTTGCTAAACTATTATTTTAATCAACAATTTAAAGTTGAAAAATCATATTAAGGCTTGGGACTATCGATGTTTTGAGTTGATAGTGAGTTGATAGTGATGACTCGGAAGTGATAACTCAGAAAAACATCGATAGTCGAAAAAACATCGATATATCGAACAAATTTCAAAATATCGATACTATTCATTTACTACATTATATTATATGAATATATTTCTTAAAAGTTTACATTAATCACTTGATTTTTATCTTAATACCTTAGCTTACAATTTTAGTGAATGCTTCTTAATTTAGTGCATGCGAATCTGTTAATTTCCCGCAGTTTCCAACTTCTAGAATTACTTTAAAAATTCCTTTCGCAAGTTGGTTTTTCCTGCTGATTAGGTTTCTCTGTGCGACAGTATGTCAATCCTGATACACAGCTATAATTAACGTTTACCGTTGCATGTGTCGCATGTGTTCACAGTGGTATGTGTGTGTGTGTGTGTTAGTGTTGTGGGTAAACCACCAATAACGACCCTTAACAAAACCCCTTTGGCGACAGGTCGTTTTTAATAGTCAAAGTGACACGCTAAGCTGATTAACTCTAATCTAAAGTGGAGACCAATCCCACACCCAAACAAAACAAAAAAAAATGGACATCAGAATACAGGGAATGGCAGAGGGAAGAATAAAAAAGATGGAGATAAAGTGAAAAGCGCAACAGCAGCCCGCATTGCCCGCTAACACTATGAGCATAAACTGCAGCCGAGCTCAGAGCAAGGCAAAAGAAATAAGGCAAACAGAAGAACCTGAGAGGCAGAAGTGGAGTGACAGAAGAGAAGGAGAAACAGAAACAGAAACAGAAAAAGCAAAAGAAAACATACGAACTGTTTACATTTGTCAAAGATTTGCGGGAAATATGTAGTTGGAAAAAATGGGCAAAAATAAATGGAGACTGAATCAAATGCGATTCAAAAGTTTAAGAGCACAAACGACTAGCAAATGCTCAAAGAAAATACAATAAAAATAAATAAATATAAATAAATATATATATCTTTATAATTGCTTTCATCTAAATACGTATATTAATTTACAAACATAAAAATATTTGCTTAATATATTCTTTAATGCAACTAGTTAACAGCAGGATAACAGAGGATAAATAGAATTAACAGAGGCATAACAGACTGCCGTCTAATTAACAGCCAACAGCCCATTTTGGTCATAATTAGGGTATTTCAGGTGTCTGGCATACCTCAGCAGGCATCAGGAGCGGCGATGACTTCACTAGCCAAAGGTCGCTCTAGGGCAAAGTCAGGGCTGGAGCTGAAGTCGCAGTCAGTGTTGGCGTTGAAGTTGACGTTGAGGTCGCAGTAAACCCAGAGAAATGTGACGTTGGCGTTTCTGGTCCTCTGTCCACGTGTCTGTCTGTCTGCCAGCAATGCTCTAATCGTACCTTCATTTTGTCCCATGTGTTTTGATAGCGTTCGCCGCGTCTCATGTGGTTCGCTGTCCGCGAATTTGACTGGACACTGAGTAAGCAGTTTTTTATTGTTGTTTTGGCATTTTATGCTTCAACGGTTTTTGCTGCAATTATTTGGATATTTAAATCACTTTAGCATTATTATTATTATTGATATCAGACTTAGACTTAGATATAGACTAAGACATTGATTTAGACATAGGCTAAAGCATAGAATTAGACTGAGATTTAGACATAAGCTTAGACTAACACCTTGGCTTAGACTACGATTTAGACCTAAACTCCTAGTGAATTCTAACCTTACTTTTGTACTGGGACTTAAAGCAAGCTGAGACTTATAGTACATTATAGTAAATATTAATGGTATATATGAACAATGTGTGTTACTATATAAAACAAAAACGATGTTAGATGTACATTTACTGACATTATAATGGATGGTCATCCCAGAGAGTCGGTGAGTCCGAGTCCGGCTCAATGAATGTAGTAATAAAATCATTCAATCAGTCTGTGTCAACCTTTAGGCACATCATTTGGACACATCAACTACAGGGAGATTGTGCTCTATACAGTTAGTAGTGAGGTAGGCCAGGGTTGCTTATGGGGCGTAAGGAACGAGTGGGTGGTGGAAGGAAAGGGGAAAGTGGGGGAGTGCTGTTGCCGACTGCCTCAAGTTGTCGCAAGTGCAAGTCCATATTTTGGGTCTAGTTTTCACCACACAACGAAGCGTGCGGAAAATCTCTCTGTATGTGTGTGTGTGTGTGCGTGGAGAAAAGTGGTTAAACGAGTCTGCACAAAATGCCGAAAACCATTCTAGCACTCGGCTCTGCCTCGGCCATGGCTTCGGTTGCGGCGCCGACGTCGACGCCGGCATGAAGCGGCATTATCAGGTGCCTGGCAGAGGCGGCGACTTCAGTCGCAATCGAGCGCTCAGCGTGTAAACGTCGAGGCTTTGCATGGGCAGTTCTCATTCACAGTGTACCGTTAGGCGTTCATAGTCACAGTCGAGTCACAGTCACAGTCGAGTCGCAGTCACGGTGAAGCGTCACACTTAACGTCGCGTGCTTATCGTATGTTTTGTACTTCTTGTTCTTAGCTCTGTTGTTGTTGTATGATTTTTTTTGTTGTTATTTTTTTCAAGTGATTTTTCGCGCGCGTTTTCAATGCACCACGTGCTGCATTCAATTTGCTTTCTGCCGATTTGTTGTCTGCTTGTTTGTTGTGTGTGTGTGTGTGTGTGTGTGTGTGTGTGTGCAAGTTGCATTGTGTGTGTTTCTAGTTGGCGCCATTTGCAAAGTTCTTTACGACTTTAAGTGAAAGTTTCCATTGAATTTCGTTTGTAAATAATAAATAGTTCTCTAAATAAGTATATAAATTAGAAATAACTTTCTATACTTATTAGAAGAGCTTGAAACTTTAAAATAAACTTAAAGCCAGGAACAAAAGCTAAACTATTGCTGAGACTCTCGATTGTGGCAATAAAAGTTTTGAAATTGAACTTGACTTTTATATTGTTGTTGTTAATGTATCCCAATAGTAGATCAGTGACTGAATCAAGCAACGAAGTTGTTTAACAACTTCCCTCGTTACCAAGTGAAGGTGATTTTTTAAAATTTGACATTTCTTAGTTAATAATGCTGAAATATTTACTGAATAATTATTTTTATTGTGTTCAAATTTCATCTTTCTATCTTGAAAAGTCGCTGGGTGAGAAGCCCTCCCCCGCAAACCGCGATAGACAACCACACTCACAATATTAAAGATACAAAATTAGCACACAATGATCTTATGGTAACCTTTATCTGTGCTGTGAGTTGAGGCTTAATCGGATAATAAACACCGGAGATATTCGAGATTAAAGTTTCCGTACTTGGCAAGGGGGATCGTGTGACTTTACGTTATGTGTGTGAGTGTTTGCTAGCGTGTGTGTGGAAAGTTCAGTTCTCCTACTGTTGGTTGCATCCGACTGTAGCTTTCCGACTTTTTGAATGCCTTTCACCGCCTCAAGCCTTTTCCTGTTGCCAAGCTTAAGTAATGACAGTGTTTGGATTTGATGCACTGTAATAAAAGCTATATACAAACTAGAGTTATGACAAACAAGATATTTGTTGCAGTAGAGTAGTTAATTGATATAGCCAAACTTAAGCTCAGTTGTTAAATTTTGTTGTTTGGACAATGGAGGTAACGGATCTTCAACTGTGTATAAAAAGTTTGTCCGTGCTTTCCTCTGTGTGTTTTAGATATATTAATTTATAATCGGTGTGAAGTTTGTACACTGAATATTCCCTCTCATACTGTAATTTTCATTCCATTGAAAATCTTATTGTCATTTCATTTGATTAAAAATTTCATAATGCGCATCCTGTGCGCATTTGTCAGCTAAACACCGCAGCAACAACGACGATAACAACAACACCACGTGGATCCAAACAAATTTTGCGTACTCTGACAGGCAACAGATATTCCCCCCTCCCCCCTTACACACACTTACACTTCAGTTAACACTCACTCTCTCTTTCGCTGTGCAGTAGGGGGACAGACAGAAATATGCCGTGGCATTTTTTTAAACTGATACCCTGTAATGTAAAATTGATAGAGGGTAAAGCAAACTAGTGAGTTAGTATATACAAATCGAAATATATAATCAAGAAGATCTAGTTGCAAGTTAATGGCTTTAGTTTGTAGCAATCACTATAAGAAAAGTATGGCGAGCATATCGATAGAGTTGTATTTGTTGATAATTATCAATTGTAATTGTAATTTATTGCTAGAGTATGGTAGAACTATCAGTTTTATTAAACAAATAAATGAATAAAAAAAGTAGGGAAGGCTACAGTCGGACGCAACCGACAGTAGGAGACCCTGTACTGAGCATCTTAATATAATTTAATTTAAAAAATGAATTTACATTTATATTGACTATCATTATTTATTTATATTTATTGATCAATAAATATTGATGATGAATAAACACCTTTTGCGTTATTTTTTGCTGATAATTACTTTATTCGGGGAACGCTGTGCCGCTTGGTTCGCTTATGTTTTAAACACTCACAAAATACCTCAAAAGATAGCGTTGCCACATGTCGCTAAATTACAAATGTTCTTAACATTACCAAATTGAGTAAATGTGGCGGTATCGATAACAATACTCAAAATAAGCAATTCGTTCCTCAACAAATATTTTGTTACTCTTTTATTTAACTTTTTATCTATTTCTATTTATTAATTATTCAATTTCATATATATTTACTTTTATATTTATTATTAATTTATATGTTTATCATTTAATAATTTCTTTTGATTTATTGAACAAAGTGTGTCAATCAGAAGCTATGTTAACTCAAAAGTGCCTACAAATAGTTCTGCAACTTCTTGGTCAAGCACACACGACTGCAGCAGTCAGTCAGTCAGACAGTCTGAAATTTCCTGTTATTTCTTTGGCTTTAGCTTTGTCGCGTTTGCTCATTTGCTGAGATTGTTATCGTTGTTGTTGTTGTTGTTGTTGTTGTGATAGGAATAGCTGTTGTTGCTCCTCTTTATGCATCATTCTGTCTGCTCTTGTTTACGTTGCGAAACATTTAACGATAATTGTTGTTGTTTTCGTTTTGGGAATATTTTATGATAATTTGATTTGCATTTGCAATACAACAAGTGTGTCTAAGCCAGCCCATAGACTGCTGCAGCGATAGAACTGAGCCGAGGCGGGAGCTGGGGACGAAGAGAGTGTGAGTGAAAAGTGTGAATGACAAGAGGAAAAACGTAGAAAATCGCAAATGCAATGACTTTATTTGTGTCATTAGCAAAAACATCGAAAACGAAACCGAAACCGAAATCGAAATCGAAATCGAAACTTGGAATCAACATCAAACATCAGACTTTGCTGTTGATCTATGCATAAACAACAGCAGCAATACACACAACGACAACGGCAACATTAACATTGAAATTGAATTTGAAATTGAACGGCAGCAGCAGCAGCAGCAACAACAACATCAAACAGACAAACAAAGCAAATAAACAAACAAACCGGCGACAGACATCACGCATACGCAGCGTCTGACGCGTTTCCACAAAAATAAGCAACTTGCTTGGTGTTAATTACTCATCGCATTGCCACGGGTAAGTGCAACTTCACTTGACAAAAATCATAAAACATTTTCGAATTTAGTTCGAATGTCTTCAAGCTCATTAGACTAAAAGAGATATTATATTATATTTGTAATTACTACAATTAGCGCCAAGAGCTAATAAAAATAAGTAAACACTCGACTCGATATGATTGGTATGAATATCATAATTAAACTCCGGACAGTTGAGAGTGGCAACACGTCAGTTGCAAATTCAATTGTTCAAAAAGTAATCTAATTATTTGTATTATGTGCACAACAATGATAACAATAATAATAATCAAATGATACATTAATTGTCAAACGCTTGATAGCTTCGACACTTGACACGAGGTTACACACACACACACACACACAGACAGATGGATAGCAGTAGATCCCAAAACAATTGTCGGTTATCTAATCGAAATTAAACAATTTACAACATATTTCAATTTTGCGTGGAGCGATTAAAGCTCATCGAGTAGGCAAAACGGGGTACATACACAGTAAATAACATGTGGTAAATATGTACAATTTATGGAAGGACCATATGCCTAATACTCTTTGATTTTTGGCAATTACTTAAGGCTGTCTATGATGAATTCACTTTATGTCGATCACAAACTTTTTAGTGCAACTCAGAAATGTATGTAACAGGCGGAAGGCGGCGTGGCAGACCCCACAAAGTATATATATTCCTGATCAGGACGACGAGCTGAGTCGATATGGCCATTTCCATCTGTTTTTGATATCTTCCCCCTCCGCCAAAAACCGCAAAAAACCACCACAGCCACAATTTTAAAGATAGAAACTTGTGCTTAAGCATGCAAAGATCTTATGGTAACGTTCATCAGTGCTGTGAATTGTGACTTATTCGGATAATAAACACCGGAGATATTCGAGATTAAAGTTTCCGTTCTAGGCAAGGGAAATTATGGGGTCTCCTACTGTCGGTTGCATCCGACTGTAGCTTTCCGAGTATTTTAAAATAAATCAATTAATGTACATATCAAGTAATCTTCCTGAAAGCCTTCTTTTCAATCAACAGGAATACGCGAAGGATTTCATAAATAATATCCATTAATCCTCATAATCAATACATCTTCTTTTTAACCCCAATAAGTATAGGGTATAATGTAATTTGAGCGTTTTAAAATAATGTTTTCTCTCAAATGTCCATCAATTGAGTGTGTGAGTGTGTGAGTGTGTATTGGCCTATTCGCAATGGAAATTAAATTAAATGCTGCAAAATGTTCAAAATGTTTTTGGTTATTGGCAGATAGATAGTTTGATAGTTAGATGGAGAGGCAGAGAAACAAGTGGGAGAGAAAGCCAGGGCGAAATCAAATTTCAAATTTCCATTGGCCAACTATCGCAATGCTAATGAAAATGCCGAGCGAAATAATTTGTTTAATTAAATAACATTTGCCACAATATACTTTTGCAACGGCAATAACAAAAACAAGTGCAACAATTTAAAGAAAATCAACCGAAAATTCGATTCATTAAAACCATTTCAAATTGGATTGAGTCGATAACGCAGTTATGCTATCAAATTTCATTGCAGTTGAGTTATATTGCATTATATATCTATTGGAAAATGATGAATTAAGTTCAGATTCTGAGTAATCCCATTGCCAAGTAGCTTACAGGGTATCGGACTGCACAATTACACACACGTTTGAGTGCCTCAATCGAAAGTCTCTTCTTCTTACACACTCTCTAACTGGCCACGCCCCTTTTGCCACCACCCTTCCCACAACTCCATGGGCAAACTGCAACAAACATGCCAGCAAAATCAGCGAAGCATTCAAAATGATTTTTAATTATCACGCGCCAGCTCAAAAAAAACACACACATACAATATATGAATTAAAAGATATAAATAAATAAAAAACTAAATAAAAAACATAAATCACTTGGGCATGCAATCTCATCTGGGTTTGTGTGTGTCCGTGGCATAATTAAACACAAAAATACGAATAAAAAGTTATCAATCTTTAAATCTCCGCTTGCAGTGCAAATGAGCAGTTTTTAGTATCAATGTTTGCCTAGTAAATAATTAAATTATTGATGTATTAATTACGAATCGATATATAGTAAACTACCATGTGCAACATGAGTTCAATTTAAATGTCAACAAATTTAATTGTAAAATACATTTATATAAAAATCAACAAATTAATTCTTAAAAATGTATCAAAACAAAACTTAAAAAAAAGAAATAAAAATAAATAATAAATAATGTCAATTAAATATAAATATATGTTTTTAGAAACAACAAACGTTATCTATTTTTAATTCTTATGAAGCTTTAGTTTATTATATTATCAGGCCTGTTCCCATTTACGAATTCGTTCAATCGATTTGCTTTTTGAAGGTCACTTTTGGTCACTTTTGATACAATAAGAATAATTCTAATACATATAAAAGAAAGTAATTCAAGCTGAAATCAAATGAGAGTGTAAATGTCAAAAGATAATAGATTTACAACAATAGTTTCAGAGTTTTAGGCTTTTATGCTTTAAATATAACAACTTGTATAACATAATATCAGTGGAACTCACTCTTCCACTTCTTAAATCCTCACTCCTTAATCATCTTCGTAGTCCAACTAACTTCGCCAACTAACCCCTAACTATCTCCATAGCATAACTATCCGAACTCTCATTTCTTTCTTATTCTGAGTTCCCCTTTTAACATTTAACATACTAAATGAAGTCATCTAATCTTACTAACTACTAACGTTGGTCTGATTGGGTTTTTCTGGGCTTCCCCAGCATCCATGCAGCAAATGCTGGACCAAACATTTGAACCTTTTTTTTTCATTTATTGCCCAGAAATTTATTTTAATTTAAATTCTTTCATTTTAAACTTTGTATTTTTTAAATTGTAAACTTAACTAACAACTTTACTATCTTAGTTTAAAAATCTACTTTCAATTTACTTTCATATTTTTAATCTTAATGTTTTGATCGACTGTGCTTCGTTGATATCATATATAAATAAATAAACTTCAACTCAGACACAAGTAAATAAATAATGGTGTAATAAAAATAATGTAATTATTATCGAGTATATTCCCTGACAATTCTCAACTGATTCAAGCTCAACTAAATTGACTTGTTGTACTCGTGTGTACTTAAGCCTAAGACTATTGTTAGTTTCAGTTTGGCTGACACTCTGACTGTGCCAGAGAAGTCAATAAGCCGGCAATGTGGCACATGTAGTGTGTAGTGTGGGGCACAGTGGGGTGTAACAGTTATTTCAATGCCATAAAAGCCAAATCCACCTGACTGCTAAGCACTTAAAGCACTGACAGCAACAAAACAGATTGCCACGCCTGTCAGCTCCTTTGATTTGCCACACACAAACTTCTTTCCGACTGTGCGTGTGTGTGTGTGTGTGTGTGTGTGTGTGTGTGTGTGTGTGGATAGCTTAAGGCTTCATGCACTTTGCCTGCTCTTTTTTCGCACTTCATCAAATTGAGTCGGGCAGCAAAGTCTGGGTCTTAACCCGGCTGCTACCCACTCCAGTCTGGAGTATTGTCTGCAACATTGGCAACTAAATGCGCAAACACATGTTCCCGATAAAGTTGTGAGTGCGTGTACGTGTGTGCGAGTGTGCGAGAGTGAGTGTAATGTATGTATTTGCATCTATTAGTGTGCGTGTCAAACATGCCAGACAAGTTGAGCCAGAACTATACAAAAAGTTTGGCTTTGGCTTTGGCCTAAGGCAACAACAGCTACAGCCAGAGCCACAGATTCAGATTCAGAGAGCCAAAAGTTAAGGCTGGCCAACAGCTGCACTTCACACACACGCGCACACCCACACCCACCCACACACCCATACCCATCCATTTGGAGCAAATAAATATTTATAAATGTGCGTGTGTGTAATTTTTCTATTCGGTCGAGCAGAGGCAACAAACAGGCTGAGCGAAAACTATATCTGATATCCGTTGCAAAAATGTTTTGCCCTCGAAACGGAAAGAGTAAACACCGCACACTCAATACACTCTATGCGCAGCTAATGCAGTTGAAATTGGAGTTGGATTAGAGACTATCGACTATAGTGAAGATATGCTTATATGCTTATGTAATCGATAGTTCCTATAGTATTCGATCGATTGCTGCCCCGACTCTAGTTGAAATGGCAGTGTATTGTGGCTTGTCATAAATTACTTACCTTTGGTGCTCCTTTTGCTTTTGACATGACAAACGTTGGCAGACATAATGGTTTAGTGTAACACTTCCGTTTCCTGCAGCAGATATACATAGAGGCAGAGGCAGAGAGAGATCCACCGGCAGAGACATTTGATTAATGGTTTTTTTGTATGCAACGTGTGTCCTGCTTCCTCTTGAACCCACTCCACCCTTGCACCACTCCACCACTCCATCTCTCTGTTGTCTCCGCTTCATTTCGTTTTCGTTTATGAGGCAAGTTTACCAGACCAATGCTTTCCATCGAAAATGCGTGTTATTATGCCCGGCGCCCGAGCAGGGACCGAGAGAGACTGGACTGTACCAAGCGAAGAGGAACTGTAGCCGTTGCTGTAACTGTAACTGTAACTGTGACTGTAACTGCTACTGTTGCTGTTGCTGTTACCCTAACCAACTGACATGCGGCCTCAAGATGTCTGCCATATCACATGTGATATATCTATCTGCATTTATGTGGCCCTCCCCCTGCCGGTTTGTGTGCGTGTTTGTGCTTGATTCATTTAGCACATGTCGTTGCTGGCGCCACGTTTTTCGTTCTGATTAGTTTTGGGAATATTTTCAGCTCTCGACTGCCCCGTTACGCCCATCTGCCCATCGGCCCATCCTCCACTTGTCCACTTACACGCTTGCCCTCTTGACTTGGCCTCGATTGTCAAACATTTGGTTTCGGGATACACTATTGAAATTGTTATCTATCTGTGCCCCAGCTCGGCTGCCCATCCAAAAAAGGTTAATTGCTGACAAATGTTCAATGCGGCCTTGGCATGCTTAAGGCCCAATACTCGGTACAGTCTGATCTCGGAATTGGCCATGGCCTAAACGTTAAGGTCGATTGGTTCGGCTCAACGTGTGTGGCACGCGTTGGCAGTTCAATGCGTTTCGGGGGATTCCTGCAGGCAAATCAAATTAGATGCAGTTGCTGCTATTTTGAGTTGCACAACTCAAAATGCTCGATGCTTTTCAATAAAACAGCCAATGCACACACGGCCGGCAGGCACAAAGACTGCCAGCATGCCATGCCATTGCCAAAAAGGAAGTGCTAAAGGAGAGTGGGGAGTGGGGAGAGTGATGACAGAGGAGGGGGAGAGGCGAGAGTAAAGTATGGGCATAGTCATGATTGCATTGCCTACGGCGCTAAAGTGATGAGGCCAATTGCCACCTGCTCTCTTTGTAAACTGTCTGCCAGACACTGCTCTCCCTTCCACTCCTCCTCCCTCCTCCCAGCTCCTCCTATCAACACTTTTGCCTTGCATTGCAATTTCGGTGCCTGTATCAACGGACGGCCCGCACCTCAACGGCGCCTCGAGCATTCGCTATTAGCCTAACGAGCAACAAGAAGCCACGCCCACCACGCCCAGCACGCCCACAAGGCGGCAGGCAACGTAACGCAACGCAACGCAACGTAACGTAACGGAAAGGCAAGTTGTCTGACCATGGCGTGCACTTCCTGTAGCCCCGCCAGCTACATCCGCCTTTAGAGTTTTTTATGAAACACCCTCCCTTCCCTCCCCTCCCGCCACCTCAAGCGCCTCCTCCACAGCCACTTGTCCGCCCCACCCCATCCGAAAAGAGAGAAAAAACCCCAGGCATGAGCTTTTCTTATCAGCGTCGCACGTTTTTATCATAAATTTTACACTCGGCTTGCAAATTTTTCGCTCATTTCTGTGTGGTTGCAGCTCGCGAAAGGAATAAATACGTCTGTGTGTGTGTGTGTGTGTGTGTCTCTGTGTGTGTTTATATAGTCAAGTGTATGCGTATATATCCAAGTTAGTAGCACTTGGGATATAAAACGACAGCGCAGTAGCCTGCCGGCTTAGCCAGAGTCCAATGGGCCGTTAAAATGCATTATAAAGCCGCGTTTTTTATACACAACATTGCGTATACGCCGTGTGGACTTTGGCCAAAAAATAAGCAAGTAAATAATAATAATAATAAACTCTGCACAGCTCACACTTGTTTATCAATTTTATGACCTGACTCCTATAAACCTCAGAATGAAAACAAAGCTAATAAAATAAGTGGCCCGAGAGAAAGGACAGTGGAGCAGAGAACTGTAGCAGAATTGGACTTTTCACATAACTTATATAATCTGCATATATCTGATTAGAATAATATATACGACGATGATGATGTTGATGACGATGATGATGATATTCATGAAGAACATGATGATATTGATGAAGATGATGTTATTGAAGAAGATGATGATAATATTGATGCTGATGATGATGTTATTGATGAAGATGATGTTATTGATGAAGATGATGATAATATTGATGAAGATGATAATTATTTTGATGAAGATGATAATTATTTTGATGAAGATGATGATTATTTTGGCGGTGATGATGATGTTGATGACGATGATGATGATATTAATGAAGATGATGATGTAATTGATGAAGATCATGATAATATTGATGACGATGATGATGATATTCATGAAGAAGATGATGGTATTGATGAAGATGATGATAATACTGGTGAAGATGATGATGTAATTGAAGAAGATGATAATTATTTTGATGAAGATGATGATTATTTTGACGATGATGTTGATATTGATGAAGATGATGATGTAATTGATGAAGATCATGATGCTATATGCATAGCTCACATACTAGCAATGATCTACCCTTACAGTAGCTCGCTTACTACAGCAAGTCTTACTGACTCTTCATACTTCTGCTCCATTGACTATTTTTTACTGTTATGCTCATGCTTTACTCATATTGACTACTTTCTGTCATTTATTGATATTTTTCAATTATTTAAATTTAACGCACATTTAAAGCACTGCGAGTAGATCAAACTAGTTGCAGAGATTTCATGCAATTTATGACTACAGCAGCTGGCATTATGAGTCCCATATGAATGCATTGAAATGTAGCCATGGTATTGCTAGCGCTGTCTTGCTCGCACTCTCTCTTACTCTCTCTCTCTCTCTCTACCTCACTCTCCTCACTCTCTTGCTCATAGCTCACTCGCCCATACCCATAGCCCAGTTGCAACTTTAACCTCGACGCCGCTTTTCATTCCGAAATTACATATTTCTGATGCCTGATTCGTGATTCAGATACTCACACTTTACACCTCGCACACACACACACACACATACACACACACACACGCACATAGTTTGCGCTATGCTTCCCCCTGCCCCTTCCCCCCTGCCCTTACACTGACCGCTGAAAGGCCATTCAGTGCCCATAAACTTTAAAGCGTGCAAACACATACACACACACACCTATTATGTGTGTGTAAATACATGCTATATTATGCACGTGTGTGTGTGAGTGTATTTACTTGTATTTTTTCACTGTGTATATGTATTGCAATATTGTATATACACAGCGTATGCCGGAAACTGGCGTCCCACTTATGCAAACGATGCCAAAAGCAAGTCCCTCTCTCTGTGTGTGTGCGTGTGTGTGTGTGTGTACACACAAAGTATCATTCACGCTATCATTGACACCAAACAAGTGCAGCAGCCAGGGCAGCCTTATCAACACCAACAACACCAACAACAACAACAAGGGCTAGTTGAAATGTTGTTAACACTGTTCGAAAGTTGCAAAAATTGTTGTAGTCTGTGCTGCCAGCGGGCAACTGAGATTTTTTACGAATGCTCAGCGAATGCCCAGTGGAAAGGATGAGAAGTAGCAGCAGAACGAAGAGGGTGGGGGTAGGGGAAAGACCTTATAGGAGAGACAGAGCCACCCCATTGAGTTTGCAACTATTGACAGAGCTCAATATATCATTTAAATATGGCATTTCAATTATTTATTTTATTAATTGAGTGAAATATTTAACAAATAAACAAACCACATACTCATCATACTACAACTTTTTCCCTGGTGTATCCCTATTTAGTAATAACAAGAGCTAAAAGAACACTAGAGATACAACTTTAAACTATATTATAGATACTATACTATGTTATAGATACTATACTACATTATAGATACTATATATAGTATATATACTATACTATACTACTATGTTGTAGATACTATTTACTATGTTATAGATACTATACTACATTATAGATACTATATATAGTATATATACTATACTATACTATATGTATTATATACTAAATACTATATTATAGATACTATACTATGTTAGAGATACTATACCACATTATAGATACTATATATAGTATATATACTATACTATACTATATGTATTATATACCAAATACTATGTTATAGATACTATACTATGTTATAGATACTATACTACATTATAGATACTATATATAGTATATATACTATACTATACTACTATGTTGTAGATACTATTTACTATGTTATAGATACTATACTACATTATAGATACTATATATAGTATATATACTATACTATACTATATGTATTATATACTAAATACTATATTATAGATACTATACTATGTTAGAGATACTATACCACATTATAGATACTATATATAGTATATATACTATACTATACTACTATGTTGTAGATACTATTTACTATATTACAGATACTTTACTACAGATCTACCCACACTATACACTCCTACACTCTTCTGACTGGTCTCTTACTGTTGTTGCTATTTTTTATGCCGTAGTATTTTTCAAATTTTGTTCATTTTTTCAGACTAATTGCAGCATGCCAATGCTTGCCACAAGTTGCACGTTCCACTGATTCGCCACTTGGCTGTGGCTGTCTGCAGCGTTAAAGCATTTTTTATTGCATATTATTTTCATTTTGCCAGCTCATCTCAAATTACAGAGAGAGATGGAGGGAGATGTAGAGAGAGCAGCAAATAAATATCATATTATTATCATGATAATATCAGATAATATCATCGTCATTAATATCATTATCAAACATCATCATGCTACGACGAGAAGTTATCATATTTTGTTTTTGATTTCAGTTTCTGTTTTTTCTCCTTTTTGCTTTTTGGTTTTCCGTCGTTTAATTGAAAAGTGAAATTGATTTCCAGTGAAAATTGTTTTGTTTTCTTTAACTACAGTTTACAGTTTACAGTTTCATCTTCATTTTCCTCTTGTTTATTGTTTTTGCTTTCCATTAATTATTGAAATTATATTTTTTGTTCCTCTTTTTGCAACTGTTAAAAAATTTACGACTCTTACTCATTATTGGTATTATTATTTTTGTTGTTGCAAGTTATTCGTTTTCATTTTCTTGAGTTTTGCTTTTGCTTTTCATTGTTGCTTCTCCCCCGCTTTTCTTCATCTCACTATACCTAATTGTTTTCCAATTTGTTCATCTTCTCAATTCCCACTTTAATTGTGCGATAATTGAGCGAATAAAACATTGAAATTAACAAATTTTCTTCAATCTGTTGCACTTTTCACGCTCAATTAAAAGTCTATAAAGAATTGCTGAGAAACGAATTTGTCAAGTAACTTTTAACTATATAATATAATGCAATTCTATTTCCTTCTTCATTTTTTGCACGAATAAAGCTTTAGATGCTTTGAATGTTTGGCGCGATTTGCAGCCCAATCGGATAATAAACACCGGAGATATTCAATTTTCTGTAGCAGGCATTTGGCTGGGGGAGAGGGAAGCCACGGTATACGCGGCCACTAGGGCGTATGCGTGATTTTAGATTGTGAGTTTGAATTTCTATATGAGTATTGGATATTGTTTGTATTTACGCGTATATTTGTATGTATAAGTGGATGTGTGTATGTATAAGTGCGTGTATATGTGTATGTTCGTATGTACATACATATTTGCTGCTGCTGTTATCGACTCCTAAGGCAAATCGAAGTACAGGGTCTCCTATTGTCGGTTGTATCCGACTGTAGCTTTCCTTTGTTTAAGTATTGCGATTGATTTATCATTTCATTCATCATTTGGTCATAAGCTGTAGCCATAAGTTGATTATGAAGTGACTTTTGCCACCGTTTCTACACTCTGCTACACACTCTTTCTACATCCTAGTCTTCGTCTCTTTTTCAGCTTGCAGTGTCTGACAATTTGCCAAGCACAACTGACAGCTGAGGCGCAACAGCAACTTGCAACGAGAGACAAATTGTTGTTGCAACTACTTGGCACACACACGGACACAGATAGACAGATAGACTTGAGGGCAGCAACATGTCGTTGTTGTCGGTAAGAAGAACAAAAAGAAGAAGAACTGGCGTTGGCAACACATTTCAATTGCTGGCAATCGCCGTTTATTGCTGCTGTCAGTTCGAGCTGTTGCTGGTGCAGGGACAACAGCAACAGCAACAGCAACCGCAACAGCAGCAGCAGCCAACCTCTGGAGTTCAGCAGCAACAATTGAAATACCAACAATTGCAATATCAAATGCAACAGCAATATGAGTACCAACAGCAGCAACGCTTTCAGCAACAATACCAGCAGCAACAGCAGCAGCAGCAACTGGCATTGCCCACAGCAGCAGCAGTCGGAGGAGCAACAACAGGATTGCAGACGGAACAATCCAACGATCTGCTGGCCACACAGCCAACTCAGGTGAGTAATTGGCTGACTGAAGCCCCAACATGGGTCTAGTTGATTGATGCTGATTGAAGTGCCGATTGACTTGGGGGGGAGAACTTTTAGCCACAAGCGTGATAAACTCAATTAGTAAAACAATATTATTTGGCGACACATCTGCAAGCTTATTAGCTTTTCCAGCTATCCTTACTTTGACTCGCCTTTGGCTCAGCAAATTGAATTGAGTTTGGGATTGCGATTTTACAGTTCTACAGCTGCAGCTGCTCGAGCAGTCCCAAAAAGAAAGGAAGACTCAAATCGAATCTCCCTAAATGCCAACTTCACTCGATTTCAACTTCATTTTCATTTTCCTTCTTCGCTTTTCTGCTGCCTTTCGCTCGACCTCAGGTTCAATAAGCTGATTAGCTAAATGAAATCAGCTGGCGAAATAATCACGAAAAAAGGAAAACCTAAAGGGAAAACTTTGATTCTGTTTCCCTTTCTTACGCTGCCTTTTTTTTCGCTCGGCTAATTTGAAGCTCTTAGTGATTTATATGTTTTTGATAGACTTCAACTTATATTTAATTAGCGCCAAGTTTTTGCAGCCCCAAACGAGAGGAAGCCCTACGAAAAAACCGTTCTAAATGCATGAATTTGTGAGAAGCGCAGAGGGCGGTCATGTTAATGAGCTGTTTTTACAGTACACCACTTAACATAAGCCAAGTAAACACTACGCTGTTATTAACAGAACGCCATACAGGTTAACATTTTCATGATTTCACTTTACTTGCTCTGCCACAGCTTATAGACACGCCCACACACACAACATACGCCCATAGCTCATACCTTCTGTCTGCTTTGATTGTGAGAAGCGTGTGCCGATAGACGATAGACACTGCTCGATAGACGTTTTGCCTCTGGCCACTTACAACTGAAGCTTACAGCCATTTTATTGTAGTACTTGCTGCTTTGATTGCCTTTTGTCTGTCCGTCTGTCCGTCTGTCTGTCTGTCTGGTCGAGCGCATGCCACAAATCCCCAGTGGTAGCCAGTAAACCCCTGAGCTGCTCAACCACTTCACCACGGTATCAGCTGCACCGTCTTTGAGTGCTTTTCGCGTACCTCTACACTGGCCATGAAGTTCAACTGCAATCGCCGTTTTGCTTTCTTCTTCCTCCGCCCTATGCCCTCTGGCCACCGCCCTCTGCCCTTGTTCTCGTCATTTTCGAGCTGCTTCGTTTTTTATTTCCTACAATATTTTTTGGCATTTTCTTTTAACAGCTTGACTGCTGTTCGCATACCCTGTAAACAGGGTAAACGGGTGGTTTGACATTACTTTAGTGAGTTGTGAGTGAGTGAGCCGTCAGTCTGCATAGCCCACGAAGTGCTTCGTACTTTTACGATTCGTACTTATATGATACGAAGACAAGCCGAATGTTAACTCTGAGGGAACACCCTCAATCATACCCTCAATCAAATCCCTCTCCCATGCTGATCGATTGGTATAGCTTAGCTACAGTTATCCCCATTAGTTTCGCTGTTTACAGGGTATCTAATCGTTGATACTGCATAAACCGCAACACTCTTGCTGTTTTTACTTTACGTTTGTAATAAAATAAAATCCGCCCAGACGCAGGGCGTCATGTGGCTCCCCAGGCCATAGCCATAGCCAGAGCTAGGGCTCCGCTGGCCACATGCAATGGACATGGACGCGAATCCAACACATAGCCAAAAAATGAATGAAAGAGCAGCCAGGCAAGAGAGGAAGCGAGAGGGGGGAAATAACAAACTATAAACCAAAACTCCATTCATATATATTGCCTGGGCCACAGCGAAAGCTGCTGCATTTTATTTTACCATTTGGTCCAATGGCAAAATTTATGAATTTCGACTCGTTGCCGCCGCCGCCACTGTTGACCCCCTTCCACCCCCCCCCCCTTCCACCCCCCCCCCCTTCCCCTTTGACCCGCTGCCCGCACATATGCGGTTTTTATATATTGACACTTAAAATTTATGGGACTTAAATTCTACAAAACGCCACCCAGGCCAGGGACAGGGACCTGGTTCGGCTTGGTACACTCCTGACACAAGCTAAGCTCCCCCATCTGTTGTTCCCCTTGCAAAGAAAGCGAAGAATGTAAAATGGAAATTGTTTTGTTTTGTGCGAAAACTATGAAAAGTCAGCGACAACGACAGCGGAGAACCGTATAGCTGACAAAACTGAGCAGCAAATCGAGCGTGAAATTATTAGGGTTGCCATGCACTCTCCTGTAGCTGTAGCTGTAGCCATATGGTCACCCATATTCATGTCCATTGGGGCTCACTTTTCAACAACTGCAACAGTAAATGTTAATGTAGAACATATTCAATGTTTCTGTTATATTTAACAGTGTGCGGTAACTGTAACAGAGACAGTAACAGTAAAGATTTGTAGGTAACAGAGGCAGTGCATGTTAGGTAACAGCGACAGTAGATGGTGGATGTTAAAGTTAATATTGTAGTTGACTGTTATCTAACAGAAGCAGAACTGGTAACAGCGGCTGTAACTACTTAACAGTAGCCTAGCTCACTGTTATGTAAGAGATAACATTTGGTAGAAGCGACTTTACTTTAATTTCCTTGTCTAGTAAATGATACTAGCATAAACTGCTGTAAGCAAATGCCAATTTAACAGAGCTTTAACATATCATTAACAGAGTAAACTAATATCTTATACATATAAAGTTCTTTGTCCTGACTGACGGACTGACGGACTGATCAACAGCGCATAGCACAAACGGTAACACATAGCTTAGGTATCTCTTCAGAAGATGTTACTTTATGGACGCTAGAGCTCCCCTATATGCCGACATATTTATGTATGTAGAGTTCTAAGAAGATTTACTTCAAACTGACTCAACTAAGCTGTAAATAACAATAAGTATTAATAACATACAAACAAGTTTGCGAATGGCATGTAAAGCAGATGCAAAATATAAATAAACAAAAGTAACAGCTGCATAATAATAGCTCAAGAGACAGAAGTGTTGAGGTAGATGTTGGAAATACTGTATACAGTAACGATGCTGTTAAAATATTATGAAAAGAATGTATTAAAGACGCTTTGAGTTGATGAAATGATTTTTGTGCATAATTTGATCATATTTCATGCTGCAAACTCATATCTTAACGTACAGTCACTTCTCTAGAGCAAAAGAAAAGAAAGAGGGACAGTTGGAGCAGAGAGGAGAGGGGGAGGGGCGGAGGGAACTAGTTGAGTTGCTGTGTGTCTGTCAGCGTCAAAGCTGAAAATCGCTTAAGATTAATGATGCAAAAAATTGAGCAGCATCAAAGAAAGTGAAAATGGAATTAGGTGCAAAGGCGACGAGAGGGCAACAACAACAACAGCAAGAAGTAGAGAAGAAGAAGAGCCAGATAACGTCTAGTAAGTGGCAAATGAAAAAGCCACAGAGAGAAAGAGTGAGGCAAAAGGAGCGAGGCGAAGGAAAATACGTGCAGCACGCAAAGCGGAAGAAAATGGCGGCATAAAACTTAACTACAATAAGCGGCAAGCCAGGCTAAAACGAGCTGGCAACAACTGAACAACAGCAACAACAACAGTACTTATGTGTGTGAGTGTGTGTGAGTGTGTGTGGCTCATACTGCTTTGCCTGTGCTAGTAGTCAGGCCAAAGTGCTCCGCGTACGTGCAGAGCGGAAACGGAAATGGCAACAGCAACAGCAGCACTGACGCCGATGCCGATGCTGAAGCCGATGCTAGCGCTGCACTGCCAACATTCCCAGTAGCCTAGGCAGCGATTAGTGCAACTTGTTTGCCCAGAGAAATTAAAAAGAAACGCTCCGCTCGCTAAGCCAAAATGAAATGTATGTCCTAGCGCTAATACGCGACACTCCGCAACCAATACAGATCCCCCGCCTTGCCACGCCTCCAGCGCTGGTGCCCCCGTCAAGTGCCACAGCGGTGGCAGCAGACATATACCCGCCCATCCGCCCCCTGCCACATACAGAACTTTGCATCTGGTTCACAGCTTGCAACCCGCACAAAATTTTATTCACTAAGCCGCAACGAGTGGCGCACAGTGGGGCGTAACTATACATAAAGTGACAGTTTCACATTTCTTTCCTCCGTCATATTTATTCATATTTTTCACAATTTATTTTACGCTATTGGAGTCTTAAGAAAATGTATTTCTGCTTCATTTATTTGGATTATTTTAGTTCATTTCCTTTTTGGAAATACTTGATGAAATATTGAATTTAATAAATAGAAAATATTTTGTTTAAGATCAATATAAACTGGTTTGAATTTGATTAGTTTATTTAATTTAATTTATTAAAATTTTTTATACAATTTATTTTACACTATTGGAGTCTTAAGAAGTTCTATTTCTACTTCATTTATTTGGATTTTTCGGTTCTGATTAGTTTATTTTCTTTTTGGAAATAATTGATGAAATATTGAACATTTTGTTTAAAATTAATATAAATTGGTTTGAATTTTATTTTATTTTGATTTATTTATTTTTGTTGCAATTACTTATTTATTTATTCAAATTATATTTACAATTAAAAGTAACATTTTCTAACATTTACTTCATTTTATGCATTAATTTGTTATCGGCAAATTGCTTTTGAAATTTAACTGACTTTTATTTTACTTTCCACTAAACCTGATATTGTTTTGCATAATGTTTTCGTTTTGCAAAATATTCAGCAATTTGCAACGGCGTTTAATTGAAGGCTCACTTCAGCATAGTAATTAAAAGTTGTCCGCATATTTGCACACTGTGCACTTACTAAGCTGTAATAAGAAAGAGCTCAAGCTCGAGGATTGCGAGTGGGAAATTGTAGGAGGAAGCAGAGTATGAGTGCATGGTATATGGAAGGAAGCAGAAGCCAAAGCCACCGCCTTTTACATGCCCTGGCGAAAAATAATTAGCGCGTTGCGTTTATAAGTTTCCGGTAAAAATCGTTTTACGCTTGTTTTAGCATCGGATGATGGCGTCTGCCAGACGGAGATTAAAGCCTTATATACTACGTATATATTAATGGACTAAATATGTCAGAGACCTAGCGAATACAACCGGGTCTTAGCCCCAGTCGAAATTTCAATTGCAGCTCATAATTGCCAATAGAAGCGAGAAGTTCTGGCACTCGCACTCTCTGCTCCCTCCGCTCTTCATTCTCTTTGGTTTGTCCACCTTTTGGCAAGTTTTGCACAACTATTTCAATTTGCATGCGTGTGGCCAAAGTTTTTTTTAAGCTCTGCTCTATATATATAATTTTGTTTTCATATGTGTTAGGAGCTGCATACTTGGCTCTAAACTTTAAGCCAGAATCATGCCAAATTGCTCAAGCGAAAAATGCCATAAATTTCCTATTTTTTCCATTACGATTGCGAGCTTAAGTGAGGTGTCAGGTGGCAACGCCGTGACAGTAAGTTGGCCGCACTGCTGTTAAGTAAAAACGTAAGGTGTTAAGTATACGCATACGTAGAGTGTATGTAATGCTATAACGTTAGGTTAACATGCTCTGTTAGGCTTTACATACGCAGAGTGTATGTAATGCTATAACGTTAGGTTAACATGCTCTGTTAGGCTTTACGTTAGCTGCTTTGAATATTAACAGAGCGTATGTAGTTATCACTGGATCACTGCAAATTCCCTGCACTAGAGCTTAGCAACTCTGGCTTTGTTTTGGCTTCGCCTCTGAAATTCGGCTCAATGCAAAAAGGATTCCCAAACACAAGAGGACTTCAATCTGGCAGCACTACGTTTGCTTTGGGCTTAGGCAAACAGCCAAATTGTAAAGCCTGTTAGTTCTTTTCCTTCACATTTTTTGCTCTCAATTTATTTTAAAATTTCTATTGTTGTTGTTGTTGTTGTCGACTTTTGAATGGGCTTTTTGCTTAGCCCAAAAGCCAAACCTATACGGAGTTCGAGCTCAAACCCAACCCGACCAAACCAATTTGCAGCATTTCGTTATAAACTTGCCACAAAATAGTTGCAAAAATTGTACGCTGCTGCAGCTTTTAGACTGTTGTTATTGCTCTTGTTGTTGTTGTTGTTGTGTTTTACAGCTCCAACAGGGGCGGAGTGCCACTTGGGCCGCGCAGGCATAGGGCGTGGGGCGTGGAGCGTGTGGTCTGGCTCATTTACGCGATTTTTTGTTTTACATAGAAAAAAAAACAAACTTTTATTTTGCATTAGTTTTTTGGCATAGGCGACGACGACTGCGACGTCAACTGGCGCCGAATGATAAGCGCCAGGCCAAAGCTCTTTAAGCTTCTGGCATTACAGCAACAAGAACTACAGCCGCCAGTGGATTAAGTGACGCAAATAGGGGCTGGGGATCTGACCATGTTGGCGCAAGTAGGGAAGTGGGGAAGGGAGTGAGGTGCACAGAATCAAAGGGACAGCGATAGGCAGAGCGAGGGAGGGATTGCCAGCACTGACAAAAACAATTAGTAACTGTTTCAAATATCTTTATAAATAAATAAATATTAATAATAATGAATTTAAATAAATCTTTATACAAATTTAATACTGTAATGATATTTATTTTAATTAAAATGTCAAATCATATTTAAATATTATATTTATTATATAAATTAAAATTTTACAATTTCAATAGAAACAGAAAATATAGAAATGTCGAAGTAATACGACCAAAAAGTTTTTCTCAGTGCAGTGTCAGCTTCGCCAGTGGAACAAGCAGTGCTTGGACTGCTTGCAAGTGCTGCCATCCCACAACTCACTCTATATCTCCGGCAGGACAACAACAACTACCACGGGCAGCGCCATGCAATCCTGCAACATACAGCTAAAATTGCATTGTATGGTCGCCTCAATTTAGGGTCACTCAAAGCTGCAGCAATTTCAACAACTCTTCTGTTTTTTCTCTCCAGATTTTCTCCTTTTTTCCCATTTTACTTTTCCTTTTTATTTTATTCAACTTTATTTTTCTGTATCGTTTCGCCCCGCACCAAATCAGGAGCGTTGAGCAACGACAATAGCTAGAGGAGTAGCAGTATCACTACTACTTTGTTCAGGCTTCCCTCAACCCCATCACACACTATCGCCGGAGTGTAACCATTTCATTCCGGGCACAACAGCAGCAACGTCGCCTCTGTTGCCCGTTCACAACTTAATAAGAATTTGAATAGCCGCACACCCAGCACAACAGAGCTTAAGAGGGTATATAAGCTGCAGAGACAAACTGATTAATATAGATTATAAGCTGTAAAGCATAAATAACAACTAGCAGAAATACCCTGTAATTTCACTGCTGTAGCTGGAGTTTAAGTATAGCATATCTAGCCACATTTGGCTTTGTAATTTTCCCTTTTTTACACTCTATATTAAACCTCAACTACACGCTATGTTATGTGAGTATGTTATGTACATTTGCTGCTGCTGTTATCGACTCCCAAGGCAAATCGAAGCACAGGGTCTCCTACTGCCGGTTGCATCCGACTGTAGCTTTCCCTTCTTTTTTAATCACCGATATTTACTCTCAGCTTTCTCAAAGCACAGTCAAAAGCTGAAGCTCTATTACTTATACTTTAATCAAACCTTCACATTCATTTCTTCACTCATACAGGGTATACGCTAGTCGATCAGTTGGTGACCATTCCCCTTTCGCCCGGAGAGTTGACGCTTGTAATGCGCGCCGCATAATTAGCGCATTTCCGTTGCAGAAATTGTCAGGGCCCCACCCAAAAAACAACAGCCAGGCACTCGCTCTATACATACCCTGTAATGGCAGCCCCTTGGGGAGTGGAGTGAAGTGGCTTTCAAGTTGATGTTGATGCTGATGCTGATGTTGTTGATATTGGGACAAAGGCGGCAATTGAGCAGCTTTTATTGTGCTTTTGGGTATGCCATAACGAGACGATTGGATGGCTTTGTTTGCCACTTTGGCCATTTTTAGCCATTGGCTGTTGGCTGTTAGCTAGACGTCGTTGGCCGTTAGCTTTTTCTAGCCATTTTGGTGACATTGACAAGGCTAAATGTTGTTGCATGCTTTCAGGCGTTAAGCGGAAAAAACTCTTGCGGAAATGCAGGAGAAGAAAAACAAGCTCTTCCTTCCACTCAACTGCAGCTGAGAGAGAGCTTCGTGTGTGTGTGAGTGTGCGTGTGTGTGTGTATATGACAGCAGGAGCTTAAGATGAATTCAAAATGTAGACAGGAAAAACACAAGTGGAACAAATAAGCTGACATGGAGTAGGACATGCACAGCGAGGCCCTTGCTCCTCCTTTCTCCCCCTTTCTCCTACTCAATACTATAGTACATAGAGCCAAAGAGAATCGAATGCAATTGTTTAATCTTAAGTTGAACCACAAGTTTTGTTTGCATTAATGCATAGATACCGAGTATTAGGTTGGATAACAAAGCGCATTATAGAGATGGAATTGAAAGTGTATTACAAGTGAGATAATGTCGGTTATCTTTCTGGATAATATAGTTGCTTTTGCTCCATAATAATAGAGTTCATTGAGCACTGATTCGCTTAGCTTCAGAATGTGACATATCCTTATATTATTATCTTCAATATCGATGTTCAGAACAGAACTTGACAACGTCTGAGCGACTCTAAGCGTTACTCCATAATAGTTTGATGAGTTTGAATCAAGGCATATATGATATTTTTCATGGAATATATAGTTATAGTCCCTCACACTACGATGTCCGCTTCACCTGTTTACTGCATAGGAAAATATTAAAATTATACTGGGTATAATATGAAATTTCACTAGACCTTTTAGGCTTTATTTCATTCAATTTCACTGAATCAAATTTATGATAAAAATCTTAAGTAATCCTAACATACTTCAACTCTAAATTTAATAATTGAATATTGCAGTCTCACTTGAAGCTAAGATTCGCACTCGACATTCCCTCAAATTTGGCAAATAAAATGAAAAATCCGTAGAGACTCTGTCAGAGCTTCTGTTTGCATTAGTTATGCTTAAATAATATATTTAAATCAAACATAAATCGTGTGCTATATACATATACATATTTTTAGTGTGCCAAAGTTTGCTCAATTTTACAATTGTGGCAGATGGTCAACAAACACACACACACACACACACACTGGCACACATACACAAACCCTTCTTCATGCGCAGTTTGAAGCTTTTGTAGCTCTATTCCCATTACTCTCTCCCCTGTGCAACCTTTTGGTAGTAGGTAAATATGCCATTGAAGCACAGCTTCATTAGCACAAAATGTGCTACACACACACACACTCACACTTAAGCACACACACACACACACACACATGTGCACAGCTGAAAATGTTGCACATCATTTTTGGGCTTTAAAGTAAAATATTTGGTTAAAAAAACACAAAAATAATTGCAACTAATTAAAGTGCAAATGTAAATATTTGACTAAATAAATTTATACTTTACACACACCCGCACACACACGCACACACACACACACACACAGCGAACAAACTGCTTTCTGAATAAATTTAAGGAATTGATTAAATTAAATCCGCTGCTGTCCACAAATATCCACTTCAAAAGTCGTACATTATTCACGCTAACGACTATGGCATATACCCTAGCTTTTGTCGCATTAGACGCTCTAAAATGTGATGGAAGTTAGGCTGGACACACTTTTAGAAATACTTTCTAAATAGAATCTGATTAAGAACACATTTCAGTTGAAGTTTTCCAAATTATAATCATGCACTTTGAATTAATTATTCTATTATTATTCAACTTAACTTGAATATAGCTTTCGACTTTATTTTAATCAGATTCAACTTACTTATTAATAATAAATGATATGTCCCCTTATAATGGTAGTCAAATGGGAATGAGGACGCTTTTGTTCTTAGAGCACAATTCAAACATTTTCCAAAGTGTTTCCAATTAAAAATTCATTAAACCTGCTCTTGGCTGTATGTAGTATATACGATCCAATTCATGTCAATATACTATATACTCTTTAGCACAATCATTGCGAAATATTCATGGCAATTTTCATTGAGCTAAATCCACGGGGAGTTGAGTTCACAGAGCAACCCACAATTAGTGGAGGGGAGGTCACAATTGGGAGGGTACAAATTGAACAATTTCAGCTGCATTTTGTATGCAAAATAGTCGAAAAGGTTGCTTATGGGTCAAAAAATGGCAACAATAGTGCAACAATGCGAAATTTAAGTGTACTATCATGAAGTATGGGACTAAGAAATACCCTACGACAGATAAACTGTGTTCGATAACTATCGATAACAATTATTTAGCTAAGCAATAATGGCAATTATAGTGTACTAGCATGAGAGAAGAGACTAAGAAATTCGCTACGACATTATTAGTTGAAGTGAAAGTGTAGCCAAGTGTTTCAATGTAGATAAACTGTTTTCGATAACTATCGATTACAATTATTTAGCTAACCATTGATCTGAGCGAACCGTTTCCGCGCTATCGATAAGCATTTCTACAGGGTATACGTATGGCCTATTTAAATAATTAGTAAAATAAAATTTGCAATAGCATTTGCTGCTCCCCACGGCTGACTAATAAATGCCCATTTACCACTTTGGTGTAACGGTCTGTGGCACAAGCGCCTATCGAAGGGGCAAGTGATAAGAGCCCGAGGGCGGGGGAAGGATAACAATAACAACAAACACAACAACAACTACAACAACGATATGAAAACAAACAATAACAAGCGTAGCTCAGGCACTTGGTGAGTTAAGAGCTCAGATAAATGTTTAAATGTTAGCAACTCATTATGTATGTTGCCTTTGCCATTCATTGCTGGTTGCACACACCCAGTGGACTGTCCAGTGTGTGTGTGTGTGTGTGTGCGTGAGTGTGAATGCGATTATACGCCCGAGTGCACGGCAAATGCAAATATCAACCAATATGAATGCCAGTTGAAATGGACGAGCGAGCTAAGACCAAAGAGTGTGGTGAGGGGGGAGGGGAGGGACAATCATTCCTATCGAACTCCCCCCACCCACAACTGATAATTGCTGTTATCAGCATTTCGCATAACGTGCGGCTGAAAACTATTTTAATTGTTGCGTGTTGTGCGATAAATACAGTGTTATCGATAGGTCACATGCATCATTAACTTATCGTTTTATATATTTAATTTAATTTTCACAATAGATTATTTACAGTTGTCAAAGAATTAAAGAGATCCACTAAATTAAACCACTTCCTGGGGTAAAACGTAGACTGAACTCTAACTTGAGTGCATGTTATCGACTATCGATAAGTTATGCAATGAAAATCGATACGTTTCAGTTTCACATCTCTTACTATATATTCTTCCAAGTTGATGACTCTTTAGTGTACAACACTGTACATAGTGAACAACCATTAAACCCATCAACCCATCGACTCTCACCTACAGGGTATCTGTTAGTCGTTCAAGCTGTCATAATGCCCATCAGAAGTGCTTATATTTCTATTGTAATTCCCTTATGAGTTGCATAACACTCACTGACAGAGCTGAAGGCGTAGTTGTACACACACACACACACACATGCCACACTGTGAGTGTTTGTTGTGTTGCCTTTAGTAAAACGTGAGATCTGTCGACTTTTTGTCTGTGTAATTAAATTTACAACAACTGAACGGAAATGCAACGTGATTCACTCACACCGACAGACACACTTAAGTGAGTACCCACTCACACTCAGATACACTCACACACACTCACTCACACTCACATACACCCACTTAAGCTGCATTGAATCAATCGCTCAAGTGTTACGCTGAATTAAGTGCAGCAGGTAAAAATTGCACACACAAAAAATAGAAGAAAAAACCAACACACAGATAGCTGTAGTCATAGCGTGTGTGTGTGTGTGTGTGAAAATAAAGCAAAGCCAAAGCAAATATCGCTCATACGCCTCGTAAACTGTTTAAAACTGCATGACAGTTGATTTTCACCCCGGCTAAAGGTGTTGGCTCGGAAAGTGTCTGTGTGTGTATGCGAGTGTGCGAGTGTGTGTGTGTGTCCCAAAGTTCAGACGAGGTTAAGCAAAGATTTATACAGCAGCAACAGCAAGTTTCGAGTGGCCTGGGCTATTTGAGGTTGAGTCCCGTCTCATAGTCAAGTGCTAAAGCAGCTGGAAAAAAAACCCCGAAACGCATTGAATTATTGAGTGACAACTCCAACAGCATTTCACTATGTCTGTGTCTGTGTCAGTGGGTGTGCGTGTGTGAAGCCCTTCACATGTGGGTCATCAATAAACTACAGACTGGAGGGCAAACTGTAAGTAATTTGACCATAAAACGTTCAATATTCACTCCTGCGGCGTCTTCATCTTACTTTTATGCACACTCTAAGTGAGAGTGTTGACAAATGCCAGCAGCAAAGGCAATAACAGTTTCGCTTAACTCTGCTCCATTTATGATAAATTGGCTTGTCTATTTTGGGACTTGAATGGTAACCCTAATAATTTAGCCAATTATTACGCTAATTCTCGTTGACAGCTTACAACACTGTTTCGCTCGCAGCATATCCAGACAGTCTAGAGCAGTGGTGCCCAAACTTATACTATCAACGAAGCGTGACGCCTGTACGTGTGAGAGCATCTACTGTGCGTGAAAAAGCAGCGCTGCAAAGCAAAACGCACATGTGATAGGACTGGTCGTTAAATGCACTTAAGTGTTATTGAAGGTCACCCCTAAACAAAGTAGTATATGTATCTATATCTGTCGTCCAATTGAACTCAACTCAACTGCATTCGATGCACTTTAACTCTCTCTCACTCGACTTCAACATGGACATTTGCATACGGGGTTACTCTTTACCTGCTGACTCGGATACACACTCTCTAAAGTCTAAAGTCTAGTGTCTATAGTTTTTGGGGCCAATTGATATCTGTATTTGACATTGTTTTGCACTCAACTCTGAAATATGCAGGAATTCATTGCCCTAAAACGCAAAGCCCGAGCGAATCGAACCAATAAACGTGACAATTTCTAGCATAGACAGATTTGTGCCACACAAATACACACACACTGGCACACACTAACACCCGCACACATGAATATGCATTGTTTATATTCCCCCCACTCCCAAAAAAAAAGGAAAAAAATTAAGAGTAGCAGATAGAAGGAGCAGAGTGCAAAGAGATTTAATACTCACACAGCTGCAGCAATGCATAGTTCATAGCATACTTTTAAGCGCCAAACGGAAGCTGCTACCACAACTCTCTCTCTCACACACACACACACACTCGCACACACACACACACGGATGGCTGACTGACTGATCGATTTTCAATTGAAATTCAGTGGTTTCTTTCATGTAGAACTTTTGCTACAGGTTTTTGGCGCTTTAAGCACGAGTTGACCCAACCAATGCGACGTGTGAGATGCCCTGTTAAATATTTGTAATAATTGCAAAATATCTCATAATTTATTTGCACAGTTTTATCACTTTTGGGGCTAGAAATGCAAGCTTGTTGCAACAATACCCTATATTTTTATGTTTTCAAATTCAAGGCGAGGAGTATTAGCTAATTCTGAGTATGCTAAATGTTTATCATCTTTTAAAATTGTTTTAAATTGTAGTTGTTGAGGAACGAATTGCTTATTTTGAATTTTGATAAGTATTGTTATCGATACCGCCACATTTACTCAATTTGGTAATGTTAAGAACATCTGTAATTTGGCGAACTGTGGCAACGCTATCTTTCGATGTATTTTGTTAGTGTTTAAAACATAAGCGAGCCAAGCGGAACAGCGTTCCCCGAATAAAGTAATTATCAGCAAAAATTAACGGAAAAGGTGTTTATTCATCATCAGTAGTAAAACTCTTCTTAAACTCATACCCAGTTTAGTTTATCTGCGAGCTCGTCGGGCATACTTCTTGCTTAGCTTAATGCAGGGTATTCAGCACTTTGAAGCATGCGAGAGGCAGCGTGGCTAGTGCCACGTCAGGGCCATTAATTAAAGCAATTAAATGATTTTCGCATTTAAATTCAATTGCAACAAATACGAAAGTCACAAGACCTTAGCAGGGCCACGTGCCGACTGCCATTTGAAGTAGGAGAAGGACACTAACAAAAAGTGGGAGAACATGAAGTGAGAGTGGTGCTTCGATTTGATGGCATATCATAAGCATATTACAACGACCGGTGACAACTTTTTAATGGCCCGGCTATGTGGACATGCAGAACTTTTCCCATTTTCCCATTTCCCCATTGTCCACGATCTGAAGAACAACAACAACAATAACAAAAGGCAAATCATAAAAACAAGCAACGATAGAAGCGAAAGAGCAATGCATAAAAAGAGAGCGTAATTCTTATAGTTATTTAAAGGATACATTAAATGCAAGGCAAGAGACTAAAATTACTATTTTTCCTCCTTCTTCTTTTATTTGAGCCACGGTCAGTGCTGCATTTGCTACTTTCCTTTGGCCTTCCCTCTATTTCGTCTTGCTCATCATCAACGGCTGCTTTGCATTCCAGTTGCACATGGACAAACGGCTTTGAGAGCGCTGCATAACGAGGGCAGCTTTAAGACTACTGAAATGTTGCCTCAGTAATTGAAAGTCAGTTAATAATATATTGAGAAATGAAAGTTATATTCATTTACTTCCCTCGCTTAGGTTTTATGAGCACTCAAACACAACAATGTTGTATGTGGATTCTCCCCATTGTATACTCTATATTATATAGAATTGTTTGCAAACCGAATGTTGCCAAAAAAGAGCGGACTGTAATTATCTTTTTTATAGGAGCACACACAATACAAGCGACTTCATTCAACGGGGCTTCAAAGACAAGTGTCGCTTTCTTACAGGCTATCGCTATTAGTCAAAAATGTACATAAAAATCCCAAGAGCGTTGCCTGACTTTTACAATACTGATTTAGCGAATATGTTAGGGAAATTTAACTTAACGTAACAACACATTCAAATTCAAAGTCAAATCATATTCTCTTATTTCTAAACAAGTATATTATCTGGCTAATATTTCAATTTAAAATAGTATTTTTATCGAGACAATAAATACTCTAATTTACCCCAACCTTACAAATAACTATCTCATAGTTCAATTGGCAAAACTCGAGCAGCCCTCGCCTCACTTGGACTGGGATAATGAGCACATTTCTGGGCATCCTTCATCCATTCGCATTGATTGCCATAAAATTACGTGTGCTTTAAATGCATTACGTTGAATGGCATTAAGTACAGTTGCCACAGTTGCCACAGCAAAAATTGCAAGTCGAAAGTGGAGAATGGAGAATGAAGAGTGGAGAGTGGAAAGTGAGAAGTAAATTGCGAAATATTTCGAGAGCGAACATTTTCGTAATTCTGCGGCCTGTTCGAATGTTAAACACGCATTAATGTGGCCAATGTGTGTGCTGGCATTTTGCATTCACACACTCACACACACGCACACACACTCACCTCACAATTCATGTGCCTTAAGAGAGCGGAAAGAAAGTTATCTCGACTCCTCGCAACTTTTCACCTGTTATAGGGGCAGTAGGAGCCATCATCCTCATGCTCCTCGAGTCCATTTTGACTGTCTGAAATCTGCACTTCCGCTTTTGTCACTGCGCCACGGAATTGCTGTGGTAAATGCATTCACATGAGCTCCACTCCCCCTTGCCCTTGCCCTGCCTCCCATACAGCATCGGCTGTATATGTAGTCGGCCGACTTTAATGAATATTCATATGATTAAGAGATTTACATTGTAATTGAATTATTTAAACTCCCCCCTATAGTACACTGCGCCTCGTACCTCACTTCCACTCTGCATTCACATTCAATTATGTGTGCATCGTAGTAGTTGAGTGGGAAACTCTGTTTAGCTGTTTTCGAGTCTTCTGCTGCCAATTTTTAATTAAAGCTCACGAAGTGTGATATAGTACTTGAATTAGCATTACGATATTACAGTTGTTCAGTCTGCCTGGCTTGAGCAAGTGTTCAAGGTATTTGATATCTGAAATATCCCAACTCCCTCCCAAGCTAAAATCTGCATATTTGGCACAATTTC
The DNA here is from genome assembly GCA_035045005.1 of Liodrosophila aerea. Lineage (NCBI taxonomy): Eukaryota > Metazoa > Arthropoda > Insecta > Diptera > Drosophilidae > Liodrosophila > Liodrosophila aerea. The sequence goes on from JAWNNL010000767.1 coordinate 67,386, forward strand.
ATAGATTAAAGTTTAATATATGGACTTTAATTAGCACTTTAACTGTTTCTGCTGATATTTTCATAACGTTTCAATAGTAAATAGTAATAATACAAATTTCGGAAAGCTACAGCCGGCTGCAACCGACAGTAGGCAGACCCTATACTATGGTCAATTTTAGATTCAACAAATTAAAACATCAATTGTCAGTCAGATAGTTCTCGTCTCGAATACAAACCCTATAATATAAATACTTCTCTTATAGAAATAAAACAGTTTCTAAATACAGAAGAGCTCCCTTGAAGTGTAGATATTTTATTCATAATGCAGCATTGCATTAATCTAAATCGACTCTATGCCATTACATATTCTTTTTTGACTCATTTCTGCATTTTTACGTTACTTTTATGTAAAGGACGAGTAAGGGCATAACTGTGTGGGGTGTGGGGTAGGGGGTAGGGCGAGGCGGGAGGGATTTGGCAAAAGCCGCCATGAAATTCAGTTCGATTGTCCATTTGTGACCCACTTTTGAGGGAGGCGACAAATGTAAATTTCAGGTTTTTCCGAGTAACAGCAGCTGTGCCTATGAAGTGATTCACTAACCTCCCCCCTTTCCAGTGTCCCCCTCATGGAACCTTGGCCCCTCCAGCATTATACTCTTACTAGCGAGCAGTGCTTCGATTTGTTTGTAATTGAAAAACGTTGGCTAATTGACTGGCCGAGTGACAGGGCCTGACAAGCACGTGAAAATACTTTCGCCCTCGTTCCACAATGGCCCAGTCAACGAAATTGTCTTGCCATGACACATTTAAACGGAGGCAGTGCCCAAGGAAGGGTGTGCGGGGGCTGCTGAAGCACTGAAAGCTGCAAAGACGAATTGAAGAGTGTAGAGTGTGGAGTGGAAATGGAACTGAAACTGAAGTGTAGTGAAAATTGAATACGCAGCAGCATTTGAAACGCAAAAACAAGTGAGTGAAACGATGAAAACCAAAACTGAGTAACACAACACTCGCTCTACTGCAGTTGCCGCCCAAAATACCCTGTACATTGTTGAGATCACAGCCAGGCATACTTAACGTTAACATTACACTGTAGACTACTTTTCCTGTCATCCTTGTGGGATCTTCCCAAACTGACCTTCCTTGTGTGACCTTCCCTACGAGACCTTCCATTCTTAAGCGACCTTTGTTGTGGCATCTTCCTTGAGGGACATTCCTCATGGGATCATCTTTATGGTATCTTCCTTATGGGACCTTCCTTGTATGATTATCGTTGTAGAATAATATATGTTAAATAGTACTATACTTCCTTTCTTATAGAACTTTCTTAGTGGAAGTTTCCTTGTGGGACCTTCTTTATCGAACCTTTCTTATAGGACCCTCCATGTGCAGCCTTTTTGTGGCATATATCATGTCGATCCTTCCGTAAGGAACCTTCTTAGTGACAACTTCGTTATGAGATCTTCCTTATGAGATCTTACTTTTGGGACTTTTCTTTTAGGCCTTAATTGTGCTGCCTTCCTTGTGGGACTTCCCTTGTTGGACCTTCCTTATGGGAACTTCCTTCTGTCAGCATCCTCCTGGGTTTATTCTTGATGACATTCCTTACTGCTTTACAGCGCACCTGCTAGTCCATCATACCCTTGCGCAAACAGTTTAACTGCCTTTTTTTTCAGTAGCATTTTTGTTTTGGCTTCCTGACTGTAAATTTTTTCAGTTTGTTTCTTTATTTCTGGTCTGGCAGCTGGCGAGAGTTGAGTGAAATTCTTATTTCTTTCGTTGTTTTCATTGAGGGAGTGGAAAGTCCTTTAGCCACTTGCCCAAAGCTGCCAAAGCATTTCAGCGGCACATCACAACCCCTCGGACCATGTACTATATAGTATACTAACTATGTATAGCCTATGTATGTCCCTGCGCCTCTCTGTTTACTGATTCCGGGTTCTACTGTTTCTAGCCTCATGCTGCGCGTTTTATTGAGTCGAGAATTCCTGCAGTGCTGCAGGCGTTAAGTGTATGAATGCAGTTAGCTGCAGACTTCAAGCCGTCTTCTAACCACCTCGAATTACACTTGAGTATTTGTGTCAAATTCAGCTGGGATTTGCACTTAGGCAGACAGCTATTGACAGCCGATCGCTGGAGGTAGAGAGCCTGTCAAAGAGCTGACCAATGCATTCACAGCAATGGAAATATTTACTATATAGAATATTAGCTCTAATGCAATTGCATTTAAGTTCGTCTATACACATTTGTGTGGACAACAGTGCGTATGCGTAATGGTTTAATACTAATACAAACGGCAGCTGAGACTTTTGCAGTTGTGCATTAATAAAGCAATTAAGCCAATGTGAAGTTGAACAACTAATCAACATGCAAGGCACAACCAGAGACACACACAGACAGTTGTACAGAGAGGGGCAGGGGAGGGGGGCAACAGCTGCCGTTAGATGTGTTTAAATGAAGTATAGCAATGGCCAAACAGAATGTGACCTCAGCATGTGCAGATGAAGAATGAACATGAATACAATTTCAAGTCTGACAAAGAGCAACGAGCAGCAGCTGCTGTCTGCTGACTGCTATCTGCTTTTGTTTTAGTTCAGTTACTAATGTAATTGAAATAATTTCATTTTGACATCAAGTGCCACAACGATATACGTTTCTTTGCAAGGCCAGACAACAACTGCAACAACTGCAACTCGGCTGCAACAATTAGCACAGCTTACAGTCGAGTGAGCTCGATTAGCTTGCCTTTAGTTGTCTTCAATTTTCATTTGAGTTTACTTTTATTCTAATTTCAACTCAAGTTTAGTGGAAGCAAGCAATAGTTGACGATAGTTCCTAGATATTGTACTATCTACACAATTTAGTTATGTTTAAAGAGAAGTCAATTTAGCAAACTATTTTCGTGACAAAACTTCTGCAGGCATCACAGTTTTCTCGATTCAACATTGTATAGTTTAAAACTACTAATTTCATTAAAAGAAAGTGTTTCAATTGTTAACATAAATATGTTAATGTAGTCGATATATCATAAGTAACCGATATAACACCATGTTAATAGTTATATGTTAAAATAAGACCATATTGCAATAATACCAAATGCTATCGATAGTGAAATAACTAACTATAACGATCGATGAAAACACGAGAAAAGGCGTCACGAGGGATTTTATCGTACATTATCTTAGCAGAAGCGCGCAAGAGAGGACGGAAAATTAGAAAGACAAAATTATAACTAAATACAAATAACTAAAATATAACTAAAAGGCTAAGAATTATAACGAAATATACACAAAAATAAAGACAAATTAATAAGAGCTTCTCGACTATTCCTGTTTACACAATGATAGAGAAATTAATTAGCTTTCAAATGCCGTATAGGAATATTTCCAACAGAGTTAAAGTATGCTACTCTTGACATCATTTAACGATATTATTATCACTGACTACAGAGTATTTCCTTGGCTCAAGAATACATATTCATTTAGTAGGGAAACAGACACCGGCGAGTACTTTACTCTACACATTTTTGGGCCACACACACACACGTTATGATACACTACATTTGGAGCTGTCTCATGTGCTCATATGGTGTACCGACTTTGAAGCTTAGCTAAGGAACTAAGTCCAACTGACATTTTGGCCACAACGACTGAAAATGTTGCCTACAATGTGTGTGCGAGTGTGTGTGTGTGTGTGTGTGTGTGTTTGGGAAAAAGCGTAAACAGCAGCAGCAACAACAACAGGAATGACCCAGCACTGTTGCCTCACCATGAAGCCGGCGACCGAGTGGGTAAACCGCATGCCAAAAACGGAAGTGGCATTGTTAAGCGGTTTATATATGTATGTCTGTTTGCCCATGTGTGTGTGCGAGTGTGTGTGTGTGCATGTTAGCAGTGGTGCACAGCTTCTCTGCCTATACTCAGTGTCTTTCCTACTGTCTAACTGCCTGTCTGTCCGTCTGTCCGTCTATGTCTATTTGTTGTTGTTTTGTGCGTTTGCATGCTAAGCACGTATTTCCGGCATAGTTTTTGCATTCGTCTGCTGACCCACTCCCCTCCCTCCATCCCACTCATCTCCCACGCTGTGAACGCTCTCTCTCTGAACTTCAGTTGCAGCTAACGCTGCTAAACATTTCGGATTTTAGTTTAGTGGTTTTAAGTTTGTGCTATAAATCGTAAACTAGCAAACGCATATTTATGATAGATGTACTCTCATCCAGCCATCCCTTATAGTATCTGGCAGTATCTGCTGCTCCTTGCCATAAGAGTCTTAGCTTGTCAGTTGCATGACAGCCTCTTGTGGCAAGTGGGAAATTGGCTTATTGCCCTAAATGTCAGCTACACCTTGACAGACTCTGCTGACGAGCATTCAGCTTTAAAGTTTCGCTTGTTGATCCACCCTCGTTGGAGCAGATTATATGTAGTCGTCGTATACATTTCTATTATATATAGTTTTTAGTTTTCTTCTTCTTCTGGTTTTTCGCTTATCCACAAAGTTCGGGTTTCCATCAACAGAAACTTTATGCGCTTTCCAACACTTGCCTGAAAGTTATGCGCCTTCGTTAACGGCTTAACATCAATTTATGGCAAGTATCTAGTGCCATTAAGCGCTCGCTGTTAAAGTTAACATGGCGCTGTTAATGTTAAACATCGGACAGGCTGCAGTGGGGCGCAACAGACACTCTACTTGCCATTCACATTCAACTTTAATAATAATACTTGGAAACTTACTATATATACTTATTCAAAGACCTCCCCTGATGGATTCAATTGAGAACGGTATTGAGACCATCGAAATGTCGCTTTATCCAGGTAGTTTTCCGCAACCGAAACCCACACTAAAGCGCCGTCAATTACGTATGCTGGAACACTCCATTACATACAAATGAATTCATTTATAGAAATCGAAATTGTGAGTGAATGAATTGTGTATTTGTGTGCCGCTGACAGCCAATCCTAATTGACATTTTATGCCTGTGACATTTTGAGGCATTCTGAAAAGTGAAAACTGTAAAGCAGTGTTGGTAAACGGTAAACGTAAAACGGTTGCGTAGATATGGAACTTAAAGCCCGTGACGTCATAGTGTGTCGCCCTGGCAGTCTGTTTACTTATTCATTCATCCCACGAATGCAAAAAGTAAAAGGTGAAACCAAATTTAGCCGCTCGAACAGAGTAGAATAATACGAGGGTACAGGCTAAACTTTTCGCGCAGCACAAAACAAAAAGGGAAAAAAGGAAAAGTTTTGTTGTCTTATTGTTGCTCTACCTGAATGATTGAAAGTTTTGTTTGATTTCTGATTCTATTTTTCTTTCCCTCCCCCCAGAAAAAAAAAGGAAAAGGAAAAAGGTTCCGCAACTTTTTGCGGTTATAAATCTTAAATGCAATTTGCTTATTTCCCGCTAGAAACTTTTCTTCTCCGCCGCACAATTTGTAATAAAGCCAATGAGATGACCAAATTATTGTCTAATGACTACATAATTTAAGCTTTACAGCTTTTACCAGCTCGTAAAGTCTACGATGGAATTTACGACGATTATCTGTGGAGAAGAGACCCAGCCATACCTATAAAGCCAAGACCTGCTAGTGGACATTCTGTGGGAGTGTAATGTCCCACTGGGTACTGAAATCAGAGGCAAGCCAGCCAAGGTAAACAGCTGCTAACCGCAAATGCCGCAGACTAACCTACTGACACCCCAATAACTACACAAACACCCACAACTCATTCGCAGTGATGCCATTCTCCCCCCTCCTCCCCACTCTAGCCTCATTTAGTTACCTTTTCAGAGTCTTTTCAACCGCCACCGCAAACACAACACATAAATTTAGAGCAATTACGAAAATGCAAAGTGTTTTACTACAAACCAGTGTTGGTTAACACACCAACACACCAACACACTCGTGTAAGTTGAGTGTGCTAAAATATGCCAAATAAATAACAGTAAACTAAAGTACTTTATTCAACACTTTTCGGCATAATTTCAGATCTATAGATAGACAAGTTATAAATGTAGTTAAACTAAAGCTAAAGTTATGATAAAGAAGAATTCAAAGTCATTGTAAGACTATAACTATTACACATATTATTATTTTATTAACCCTATGATAGTGTCTTCATATATAGCAGTTTTTAATCAGAGATCTAAAGTTAATAATGGAATTGGCAGAATATGGAAGTGCTGCTTGACTTAGCTATAGTAAGCGAACCACTATCCCTCTGCGTCTCCCTCTCTACACCTCTTCCTCATTGTAATACCTGCCTTTATGTCCGCTTGAATGCAACGCGAATGCATTCATCTCGGACCCATAATTGAGTGCATATTGTGGCCATTTGGCCATTGCCTAATTGCAGGCACCTTGCACCACAACTTCTGCCCTATTACCGCCCCATTTTGCGGCATGCCACGATGCCGATGCCAGTTTTAAGTCCACCCCAAAAACCCAATGCCGCAATCCCTCAGCATCCGAAATCCGCCGCAGTCGAATAAGTCAACGTCAAAAGCAGCCTCGACGCATAGCGGCTGTCGATAATGAGCTATGATTGCAGTTCCACTCTACATCGATTTCGATTTACCTATCGCAGCGACTGAGATGTTTAGGTAGAATAGAAATACCTAAATAGGGTGTAGTATATTTAGTTCATTTTCCTTACTTAAAACTCGATTAGAACATAAACTTTCACTTCAGTAAAGTATTCAGCATTCTGCAAAGAAAGTAACTTTCGTAATGCAGTTTTAATGCTAATGCTAATTTAAACTTGGCTTCTGTTTTCTACAAATTTTACAACTACACACATAGAAAACACCCTCTTTTTGTCCTAATAGAAATAGTTAGGTTAGGTTGAGCGGTAGCTGAGGAATGAACCTCAGCTCACTTAGGCCAAAAGAGGCCCATTGTATAACAGAAGTAAAGATGCCTTCATTTTGTTTACTCTACAATCAAAAGCATTATCCCAATATGGGATCTGTTTGGTATTGTGCATAGTTATTGGTATATTGGTTATCAGTTTTAGTTCCCTTAATATATATCTAAAGTCATCGTCAACTAATTGATGTACAAATTGTATCGATATCTGAACATATTGTCGATAAAAATTCGAATAGATATCAACTCACAAAAACATTGAAATTTCAGAATATATTGTGATTATTATGGAACTTCGATTTACTTGATATCCAGGTTCCTAGTTCACTTACTTCAATACAAACCCAATTACAGAAATTAATGCGCTCTTTAAGCACTTGAACAGTCCACAAGGAGCGACAGAATTGCCGTGGTATTGGCTTATAACAGATTATTGTGGCCAATACTCTGGCTTGGCGGCCTTGACAGACAGCGGACAGACGGACGAGCGGACAGACGGACGAACGGACGGCTGATGTCTTCATATTGATCCGCCAGGTATCAGTGAAAGTATCCGTTAACATGGCGACGCCTGTAAGTCTGCTATAGAAATTGTGAAATGCCAGTCAGTCAGTCTACCAAGCTGAGGTCAAATCATTAAAAAATGTCATTATAATAATATCTGTAATAATGCTGGCAATAATAACCTCAATTTGTCAGACAGACATCAATAAAGCGCCTAAGGCCGTATGTATTGTGGGCTCGTTGTAAGAATTTCATGCGGCACCGTGACACAAAAACCGAGGCACACACACACACACACTCGCAGTGTAACACTTAAAACTGAATTGGTGTATGTGGCACGTAGAAGGCCTTAAAATGAAGGTGTGCATAACTAAATAAATTCTATCAAGAACAGCAGCAATAGCGGCGACTTTGTCGTTGTCCTACATATGAAGCAGACGTTGGCGGACTCCTAGACAGTGAATCGTCAGTCCGCAGTCCTTAGTCCTCGGTGGCACCACCTAGTTGAAGAGAATGTGAGAAAAAGAATCCAACACAACCAACTAAGAGACAGCTTAAGAAATGAGCATGTGTGTGGGTGTGTGGGCGTGTGGGTGTGTTTTGGGGGCGTGTATGTGCCGCAATCCACTCGAAACAACAAAGAGAGAGATGTACAATTATTTAGAGAACTTCACAACCAGCAGTTATCCTGTGCCAAGCTCTAGTTTTAGTAGAAACTGACTAAAGAAGTAATATTCTAACATCTTTTAGGTGGTATTGCTTTGTAGAGACTTAGCCTGTTTCCACGACGTTGCACATTCGATTCGATACATTCACATTCGTCTGTAGTAGAAACTGAGTAAAGATCTATTGCTCTAACATCTTTTAGATCCAAATGCTTTGTAGACTTAGCCTGTTTCCACGACGTTACACATTCGATTCGATACATTCACATTCGCATTCGTCTGTAGTAGAAACTGAATAAAGAAGTCATATTCTAACATCTTTTAGATGGTAATACCTTGTACAGATTTAATAGCCCGTTTCCACGACATTCACATTCGCATTCGTCTGTAGTAGATACTGAGTCAAGAACTAATACTCTTACTTCTTTTAGATGGTAATGCTTTGTAGAGACTTAGCCTGTTTCCACGACGTTACACATTCGATTCGACACATTCACATTCACATTCGTCTGTAGTAAAAACTGAGTAAAGATCTATTGCTCTAACATCTTTTAGATCCAAATGCTTTGTAGACTTAGCCTGTTTCCACGACGTTACACATTCGATTCGACACATTCACATTCGCATTCGTCTGTAGTAGAAACTGAATAAAGAACTAATACTCTTACATCTTTTAGATGGTAATGCTTTGTAGAGATTTACCCCGTTTCCACGACATCACACATTCGATTCGACACATTCACATTCGTCTGTAGCCCGTTTTCACGACATAACACATTCGATTCGACACATTCGGCTGGACTGTCAGGCGAATGTAAATGTGAAAAAGAATCTATAAGAAGTCTTCACTCCTTTCACAGTAAACTACATTTCAAGTCTATGGAACGGCATGCCCTCTGCCTACCATCTATTATAGAGGGTATTAAAAATTGTGTTAAGCGTTGATGCCTTTGTTTTTTGGCATTTGCTTGCAGTTGAGTCGAGTTCTCAGAGCTTAGCTCTCGCTTCCTGTGTCTTCCTCTGTCTTGTGGGCGGGACATAAATGGTTTTCATTTTGGCGCCTTTTGCTTCTGCTTTTGCTTTTGCTCTTGCTTTACTGCCTGCTGGCATGCACACGTCTCCAAGACATGACGTTCCAACAGGCTCCCGCTTTCTCCCCTCCCCCTCCCCTCTGGAAATTTTGTGCTACTTTGTGCTTTGTGTGTTCCCTTTTTTAAGTGAACAAAAGGCGGTTAAAAACGATGAGAGGAGAGCGAAAATATCTGCTGTCGCTTGAAATATTTGCACAAAATGTAGCAAAATTTAATAGGGAAAATAAAGAGCATTATAATACATAATAATAATTAACAAGAGAGAAAGTATATGCTAAAAAAAGGAATAATAATTATTATAGTATAGAATAATATTATGATTTACCCGCTTAACAAAGCAAAGACACATCATACATATATGCATAGACTTTGTCATCGATTCTCTTGGCTATTTCTTCTTCTTCTTCTACAGCACTTGTTCCGTCCCCCTCCTACTCTATGCCTCTTCTTCTTCTCTCTTGTACACTGTTGGCAAAGTACGCGATGTCGCACATGCAGCCGCGCTGCAAATATGCAAATTGCATGAATCTGTTTTTGCTGTTGCCACGTTTTCATTTACGTTTTTCTTTTCCATTTTCGTATGCTCCTTGTTCTCCTCTCTTCTTCTGCCCCCTCTCACTTGGTTAGCCTGGCCATGGGATTTCTAATGGCTGCCAACGAGTTCTATCAATTGAATAAGCTCCGACTTGTGTGCAAGTTACGTAATACGTAATGAGAATATCACGTTACGTTTTTAGATGAACTAACTCTAAGTAATGTGAATATCACGTTACGTCTTTGACTAGAGTTGCAAAAGAGACGAAAGCTACAACTTTAACTAACTCTGCTAAGTATACACGAGAGCTTAGGCTGTCTTACGTTACGTATGTTAGTTCCCGGCTTGAGTGCAAGTTACGTATGTGAATATCACGTTACGTTTTTGACTAAAGTTGCGCAATAGATAAAAGCTGTATCTATAAGTATTTCTATTAGTTATAAACGAAAACTTATACGCCTATCATTACGTGTATTAGTAACGTGACGTAAGACGGCAACTACTGAATGACGTATCAAATGGCAACATAAAATGTGTACAATAGAAGATATGCTTAACTCGCATTAAAATTAAAGCTAATACATACTCCTACGTAGTGTGTACTTACGTCAAACGTGAGTTACGTAAGTTAGAAACGTAACTATAATGATATTTAACTAGAGTAATGATCATAGTTATTATTTATTTGTACACAAACTTTTTTTCTAGTGTTAAGTCAAGCGCTTCACTCAATTTGTATGTCTTCAGACCTAAAGTACCTTTACTTGTGTCCGATTTCATTTCATTTATGCGCAATTTTAATGAACTTAGTTTTTCATTTGTCTGCAGAAGTATTGCATTATTTCGTTGTGCTGCGTACAAGTAACGCTAATAAGAGAGGGCAAGGCAAGAGTCGTTGAGAGACCTCAGTCAGTGCAGTCGATATGCTTTGGTTATACCTAATATTTGCTATAACTGAACAAAGACAGAGTTGTGGACAGGTGAAAGAATAAGTATATAGGACAAGTTACTTTTGAGCCACTGCTGTTAAACTAAATGTTAACTAATTGCCAGTCCATCAGCAGAGGCAAGACTCATGGCTAAGCTCAGCTCTTAGTCCAGGTTAACCCACTGCAAAGATCCAATTACTGTACGTTATACGTATGTGTGTGTGTGTGTGTGTGTGTGTGTGTGTATAAGCTATAAAACCAAAGAGAAAAGCAGAGCATAGAAAATAGTAATGAAACCGAGGCAGACATCTCTAGCAATGGAGATGGAGATGAAGTAGCGAGAAGTCGCTGGAGCCAAGCTATTAGCATAGTTCTTCTACACTCTTGGCCTTTGTTTCGCCAGTGAGCAGTGAGCAGAGTTCGCCCCCCTCCCCCCCCTCACGCTCCACAGTCTTACCGTCTTACATTTCCTCTAGTGGTTGCCTCCTCCTCCTCCTACTTCTACTTTGAGCGAATGCAATGAAAGGCAAAAGCCAAAGTCGACTATAGCCAGATTTTTGACTCGCAAACTTGTTATGCAAAATCTGCATAATACATTATGCAATTATGAGCGTGACAAAAGTTCTCGCTTCTGTTTTGCGCTTTGTTTCTTCATTTTGCCTTCTTCTTTCTTCGGAACTTCTCAACTTTCCACTTGGCGTACGCGTATGATAATTTAATGTACGACTAGCGTTCACCAACGTTTGAATAAACCAAGCCGAAAACCATTAATTAGACTTGTGATACCGAGGTGTCATCGCCCACTGCCAACTGCCATGTTGCCAACTACACGGCCAACTATACGACTATTCAGTTGGTTGGCAACACTGGCGCTGGTGCGCGTACTGCACTTGAGTTGTTTAGCAGCTGCAGTCGAGCCGTTGAAATGCTCTTAAATGTACACACACGCGTGACAGCATCTGTCAAACGGTAATTATGATTACCCAAAACACGTATACACACACACACACACACTCACACACACTCACTTGTCTTGACTCTATGCCATGCCTAAAGGCTTTTATGCTCTCCGACTCTCAAACGTTTTCCAAATATTCATTTCAATTTGCCTAAGCTTCAGTCTACTATATAAACTATATAAGTAATTTTTCAATTAATATATTAATTTATTTATTATTTATCTTTAAGTTTTGTATATTAATCTAATTGCCAACTCATTTCAAATCTTCTCCTAATCGACGTCAAGTTTGCAATGTATTATAGTACTAGGGGACTTCCCCAACTTTCAATTAAATTTCTCTTTTAGAAAAATATGAAATGCAATTTTGTAGATCATTTTAACAAAACATTTATTTACATAAACATTTATATTTATTAAAATAGAATAAATCTAAGGAATACCCTTAATTAAATTGACATACTATTGGGAGTTGGCGTGCGAATAAAGCGACATTTGTAGACACTTATGCCAGATAATATATGAGCATATAATTCCCAAATGTTACAGCGCTCGACTAGCTGCAATAACTGGTCATATGGTTGATATATACGCGGTCATACGTACGACTTATATGATAGACATGTGTCATATTTAATATCTTAAACTATTAATATATTCCACGTTGTTAAATCTTCGATTTATATGACAGCCAAGGGTTACATATATGACGCCTAATATGTTTATATTTGAAGCTTGTCATATATATGACAATTGGCATTAACATGTTGTCATATGTGCGACTTATATGACGGCCAAAGGGCATTTATATGACGCGTAATGTTTTCATATTCAATTCGATATTTTGGAATTTAATTGTGGCAATAGTCATATGCAATGTTTGTGTTATGCAAACAGCAAACAAACGAGCTTAATATACACTCAACTGATTTGCCAAAGTGTTGCCAAAATGTGTATATACACTGAGCGAAAACAAACATTGAGTCACAAGTATGTATGGTACGTTTGCTCTCACTCGCAGTCCCTCATTCGAAAGCAACTCAAAAATTTATAAGCGCTGCATTTTAAATAATATGCGTTACTAATTTATGCATTTTAATTGCATATTAATGTAGCATTTACACAAGACACACACACGCACACACACACAGACGAAACAAAGGGCTGTGCTGGATTTATAATTAGCGGTCAACTTTACATACAGTTTTTATGCGTTTGTCAACACTGGAGCCAACCATTTGCATAAGCAAAGGCAGCGGTGGGAGTCGGCTTACAAAGGGCAGTTAATTTTAATGTGACCAGTAACAAGCAACAGTTCCCACCCCCTCCTCACAAAGTTTGTAGTATGTGTGAGTGTGTGTGTGTGTGTGTGTGTGCTTAATGAGCCGTTATTTATTAGCTTGCCGTTTTAATTTATGTGTGCTACAAATTAGACAGGGCCCAGTCTGAAGCGCTTAAACTATTTGTTATTTTAAATTGAAAGCGTTGCAAAGACCTACTGCCACGCCCACCTCTGCTACAGTACGCCCACAACATGTGCGTGTGTGTGTGTGTGTGTAACAACAAGCAGCAAATTTGCTGTTGCTAATCATGAAACATTAGCCAGAGCAGATCCTTTGCTCTCTCTTTGTACTTTCTGAGTACTTAACTGAAATTTATTATACAAATAAATTTGTTTTGGTTAGTTTTCGTGTCAGCTGCAGGCGGAAGACAACAGCAATAATACACCTTACAAAAAAGTACAGACCAAACGGCAAGACTGCAGTCGGATGCAACCGACCCAGTACTGGACAGCAGCAGGCCAAAATCAATTTGAATTTCAAGCAATCAAAAGTCAAATAAATTCTAAACAAAAATATAAGATAAATATTTATTAATAATACAATATATATTATATTTATAACATATGTATATTGCAAGTGCTTTTCGGAATTTTAATAATATTTAAACTCTTTAAAAGTATTATTTGTAGAAATATATTTTGAAATATTGAAAGGTTTTGATGTCATTCTATGTATTTATTTCCTTGATAATATTTTCACTTTTTACTGTTGCATATAGCTCCTCGACTGAGTCGGAATTATATAGAGTTTCGGCTAGATTTTCGGCTCGCTTTTAAAATGCTTTCATTACGTATTACTAAACAGTTGGACACACACACTCAATCTCAATAGACCCCATTGTACTTTTTTGAGTACAGTGCAGAAAAAACGAAAATTAATTTATTCCTGTTTGGTGTTTTTATGGCTGCAGAGCAATAGATGTAGGCATTATATGAAATTATAGCCCTCCATATTAGCACAGCAAATAAATATCAAATGCAAAGTCTTTGTTTGCCTCAAATTCAAATTCAAAAGAATTTTCTAGCTGAAAATGTAAATTTTTTCTACCAAAAATAAAAAAATATCTACTAAACACAAATATGGAAAAGTAAATAAAGTGACAGTGAAAGCAGCTGATGAGGGACTTCCTATCAAATTCTATGGCAGTGGCAGTTGTACTAGCAAAAGTGCGAGTTTCACTGAAAATTAAAAATAAAAAATAGCTCAAAAAAAAGGCAAAATGTGAAGTATGAGTGGCTATTAAATACCCTGGTTTTTGTTTGGAAAACAAATAAATGTAAAAAAAATGAATAAGTAAATGTATGTAAGTTAGATGTTCTAACTCAAAGATTTATTAATTATATTGTTTAATGATTATAAAAGAAGTTACAAATTGTTATTTCACTGCGCCGTTCTGCTTTTGTTAGTTCTGCTTTCGGCGGCGTTTTTCTGCGTAGTGATGCCGTACGTCTTCCCTTTTCGGTATTTTTTAGCTGCTGTTACTGTTTTCGCTGCTGCTGTTCTGCTGCTCTGCTTCTGCTGCTCTGCTTCTGTTACTCTGCTTCTGCTGCTTCTCCGTTACTCTGCTTCTGCTGCTACTACGTTATCCCATCATACATGTATATTTAGATAAATAAGTAAAAGGCTAACTGACTCTCTGCGTTTTATGCAATAACAGAGTCTGTAAGTTAACAGTGGCTTTGCGGACTCTACTCTGTTAAAGATGCAGATAACAGTGTGAGCAACTAAGCATAAAGGGAACTGGATGCAGTGTAACCACACTAGTGCTGCTCCTATTACCAAGATTACAGTAAACCTATATACCCCTTTTACACTAGCTGAGTACAGGGTATGCGCTAAACAGCAAATGGAAATGGCAAGTGCATGAGGGACAGACTGTAAGAGTTGAGTGACGGACTACGGCGATTGTCTGTCTCGAGCACAACAACACACACACACTCACACACACACACACATGTAAGAGAGAGTAGTAAGAGATGGTGAGAATAAGAGTGAGAATGAGTGGAAGAGTGGGAAGTGGGAGCTGGGAAGTGTGAGCACTGCCTTGACGTTTATCTGCGCGTAATGAAGACGTTGCAAACTTTTGTACAGAAACTAAATTTGCCAACTGAACAGCGACGTCGCTTACACATGCTGCATGCGTGTGTGTGAGTGAGTGTGTGTGTGAGTGTGTGTGGAAATGCGAGCTAGCGACTACAACATAAATTAAAATGTTAGCCAAAAGTTTTGCCGCTAAAATGGCGCCAGGCGAAAGCAGAGCAAAGGGAATGTGCTTATGCGTGTGTGCGAGTGTGTGTATGTGTGTGCGTACTGGATGCAGTGTAAATGACACTTAACACAATTAAATAAGCATTTAAAGTTACACACTCGCACACACAGTTACATGCAATTGCACTTGCATGCGAAATGACTTAAGTGCTATGCGCGCAATTACACACACACACACACTCTCGCACACACACACACGCGCTATCACACTCTGCTCTCGCTGTGTGTGTCCCTTTTGCTTACTCTCTATTTGCTTACCCTCCTCCTCCTCCTCCTCCATCCGACGCGTCTCTGCGCTATCTATCTCCTTGCTGCATATTAAATTAATGGCATGCCAAAAAGTATGCTACAAAATAAGCGCACAGCCCAAAAAGTGCTGACTGCCACAAAGCGCCAACTGCACAGAGAGAGTGTGTGTGTGTGTGTGTGTGTGTGTGTGTGGGAGTGAGAGTGCAGCACATGAAGAGCGAGAGAAAGGCAATTGCAATGTGTGCACAATCAAAATTAAAGCCGCCCCGCAGGCAGCACAACAAATCCGCTGCCACCCTCCACCCACCACCCACTCTCTCCCCCCCATGCCCATTCCGTTTAGCGTATTTCCCCCCACCCGCACTCTGAACTCATGTGCAGGCCAGTTAAAGATTTATGCGCTCGTTAAGGGCAGTTTCATGTCAGTTTTTATGTGTCATGTGGTCGTCTTGCAAGCCTCGTGCCTCGTGCCTCTTGCAACAGCAACAACAATAACCACCTCAGCCATTGTTGCTGTTACTGTTGCTGTTGTTGTTGTTGTTGTTGTTGTCATGCAAAATTCAAAATGCTGCTCATAAAATGCCTAAACACATGCCAAATATTCAACGTTCTTTTGCTTTTGCTTTGGCTTCTGCCTCCACTTTGGCTATGGAGAGAGAGAAAGTGATGATGTGAGCCAGAGAGCGAGGGACAGCGACTTAAGTCATGCCACATGGGGCATAGTTCAGCATACAGCCCGCACTATCAAAGTGTCAGCTCATAAACCAAACAAATTATTAAATCACCAAAAATACTCAAAACTTTTGGGCAAAAAGAAGAGACTTTGGGGCAAAAGCAACAAGCTAAACAAGAATAGAATTAACAGAAATGCATCAATTATTTAGAACCACTCGAAAGGCGTACAGTCGTGCATTACAGCTAACATCAGCAGATACTCTACTTTGCCTTTGCTTTCACAGAGCGGAATCGAGTGTATCACGAATCAACTGAGATGATTCAAATTTCACTCAACTGAGCTGACAACATCGAACAACCGCTAATCGTTCGACTGCTGTTTGTTTACGAATACGATTCACTCGAGTTCAATATGACCTAAGTATGTTCGACCTAGCATCTTTCAGTTTGGTATGATTGCCGAACTCGATTCGATTCACTCAAGTTGAATGCGACCTAAGCATGTTCGACCTAGCATCTTTCAGTTTGGTATGATTGCCGAATTCGATTCGATTCACTCAACTTCAATGCGACCTAAGCATGTTCGACCTAGCATCATTCAGTTTGGTATGATTGCCGAATTCGATTCGATTCACTAGAGTTCAATATGACCTAAGTATGTTTGATCAAACATCATTCAGCTTCGTATGATTCCCGAATTCGATTCACTCAAGCTCAATGCGATCTAAGCATGTTCGACCTAGCATCTTTCAGTTTGGTATGATTGCCGAATTCGATTCAATTCACTCAACTTGAATGCGACCTAAGCATGTGCGATCCAGCCTCATTCACTTTAGTGTTGCTTGTATAGGAACAGTTTGCAACTAGACTCCGATTGAGTAGCAGCAGTAAGGTCTTATTGTGCAGTTCTACAACATGAAACACATGAAACATAATAACAGACGAAGTATAAGCTTAAAAGGGAAATGGGCGAAATTAAATGATGTGTATAAAAATGCGAGAAACGAACGTAAATAAGCAACAAAAGGTGTGTGGCAATAGAATGCAAAAGGCAATGTGAAAGAAAGTGGCAGTAAGGGAGCTCAAATCAAAGAGGAGTAACAGTTACAGCAGTACGATGAGAAGGATGTTGTGGAGGAGGAGGAGGAGGAGGAGGTGGAGGGGAACTGTTGCCAGCCAAATGCGAAAAGCCAAAAAGAGAAGAAGTAAAGGCAAAAGCAGAGAAACTGAGCTGAAAAACTCTGTACAAACATTTTACGGCACTTTTGGTTTATTTTGCTGTATTGTTGTTGTTGCTGCTGCTGCTACTTGAAGTTGCAAGTTGCTGCGCGGTTCATTGCACACACACACACACACACACACTCACACACACGGAGCAATAACTGTTGACAATCTTTTGGCAACTTGTATTGGCCCAAAAGATTTTTCCACGTTTTGCCTTTCGCCTGCTGCTGCTACATCACGCAGCAACACCGGAAATCGATCTCATCATTTATGCAAAATGTGACGCAGTTAGTTGTGCAAAATGTATACACACACAAATAGTGTGTGTGTGTGTGTGTGTGTTGCCCCTTTCAAGCACAACAACAAGTTTGTAACAACCATCAGATTTACACCCAATGCAAAGAGGAAAAAGGAAAAATTAGCAAAGAAACTGAAACTTGTCTGCTTCGCCAGCAATCTCTTCGCCTTTCTGTAACTCTTCTACTTTTTGAGACAGAAAAAGCAAAGTAAACGCGATATGCTATCTAGCCTGCCTTTAGTCAATTTAATGTCACTTCTTACTATCGAAACTCTTGCTATATATAGCATAAGAAAGTGAGCAAATAACTTCAATGTGATCCTTTATGATTAGGTTCAAGACTCTGAACTCGAAATAAATACATATTCTCTTTGTATTCTCTTTAGTTTTACACATATGACCTACGTTAGACCTACCTACTGAAATTAGAATTCCCCCTTCATGCCTATATCCCTAAAAAAAACTACATAAGTATGACTTAAAGGCCCAAGTTAAATGTAGATATAAATAAAGAAGTAAAATGTTCAGCACGTAGTATGAAATATGCAATATGAAAAACTTATCCGCTCACAACTATGCAAAAGGCAGAAAAGCAGCAAAAATCAGTGTATATAAAAAAATGAAAATAAATAAATATGTACAGCATGAAAGCCCCCGCAGAGAGCTGCAAATGTAATACAAAATATATATGACAAATATATAATATAATATGCGCAATACCCTGTACTTATATAGAGTGGGGGGTTGAGACTTAAAACTGAAGTATCAAAAGGAGAATTTATGCAATATTTCCTACTTACTATGATTATTATTATGCAAAAATAAACTGTATACTTAATTGAGTAAATATTATACAAATAATAGAAAGTTAAAAGCCAAATTGACTGATTTGTTATATTATATTTCAGGTTATTCATTTTATAGACGTTATATCGATGTGTTATAATATCGTTTATATATGCTGATAATTCCATAATATATGGTATTTTTCACATTTCATCACATTTTTTCATATTATTTCACATTTTTTCATATTATTTCACATTTTTGCACATATTTTCACATTTTAACACATATTTGTTTGTTGATAGTGGAATATGGTAAGGCATGTATACGTATATGCATATTTCTTTGTACGTACAGGGTATCCAGCAGTCACGTACTAGTCTCTAACTGGCTTACTTGTTTGCTTGTATATAGTATGTATGTATATGCTTATGCTCTGTGCCATCAAGGTAGTCAGCCACTAAGGAGCAAACTGAAGAAAATCACCCGAGCTACAGTTGAGAGCACAACAGTTTGTCTACTTCTTAGCCTCCCCCTGACCTTACCTCCCCTTGGTCTGTACACAAAAAAAGGGAGCTCAAATTCTCAAAATATTGCGATTTTTCAGATCTTGACTATACTGAAATTGAGATGATATTAGATACAATCAGTCTCAACATAACATTGAGTAGAAATTTACTTAAAACAAGTTCTAAAATCTAAAAGAAGTGAAGAACAATATATATTAATATATATCTCAATTAAATATGATGAGGGGATCAATTCAAGTTCTAATTCTAATTCTCAGTATTTCAGTTCTTGAATCAAGACCTAAACTCTCCCCTTTTTTCTCTCAGTGCACAGTTTACAGTGCTACCATCTAGCAGCCATCGTCATGTCTCGCGTATTTACCCGTAGAAAGGTGAGCGGCAAGTTCGTTGCCAAAATGCAACCAATGCCGCGTTGCCTTTGACTTGTGGTGCCGTTACTTCCTCTCCGATACACCCCTCCCTCCCACCACCACCCACTGTACTTGGGAGCCAAGTTCGATGTGCGTGTCAGCTACAAGCTCTGCCAGTTGCCAAAAATGTGGAAGCAGTGGCAGTGGCAGTGGCAGTGGCAGCTTAAGCCACAGACAGTTTGCAGTAGCAGTTGCCAGTCGTTACTTCCCCCCCCCCCCCCCCTTCCCCCTACACTTTGTCACATCCTGCCACAGCTCTCTACTTAACTTGCCACATGCCGCACTGCCACAATCTATGCCACATCATTGTCACTCGGTCACGCCCCGCGAAATGAAACTTCTGCTTGGGTTTATGTCTACTGCTGCTGCTGGTGTTGTTGTTGTTGCTGTTTGTGCTTTTTGAAATTGTATGCAAGATTTATTAAGATTTAAAAGCTTTTATGTGTGTCGCTGTCAATTGTTACCCACTCGCCTCTCGCCCACTCTCCTTTGGAGTAACAGGTCATTTACTTCGCTTTCTCCTTGTCACAATTTCCGGCAATATTTTTACAAAACTTTAATGAAAACCCAAAGCAATGACCCAAACGGAAAATGTGCCACACTCGACGTATACGCAATATTCTCCCTGGCAAATAATTAGTTGTGCTGGGAAATTTATTTTGGCTTCGTGCTCTGATTGGTTTTTGTCTTGCTTTTCCGCTCCTTGGCCAACTGCAAAATGCATGCGAGAGATGCATTTCCCAACATTTTAACTACGTTTACCACAAGCAGACTGTTTGTGATACCCTGTAAAATAAGAGAGAGAGAACAGAGCTCACTTTACAATGAGTGCTGATGATGAATGAACACCTTTTCTGTTATTTTTTGCTGATAATTGCTTTATTCGCTTATGTTTTACACACTAACAAAATACAGCGAGAGATAGCGTTGCCACATGTCGCTAATTTCTAGTTGTTCTTAACATTACCAAATTGAGTAAATGTGGCGGTATCGATAGCAATACTTATCGAAGTTCAAAACAAGCAATTCGTTCCTCAACAAGTGCTAAAGCCAGCAATTTATCATCAGTTCTTTTTCAAGATGAAAGATAAACCTATTCCTAATTTAGTAAATTTCCCAGGGTATTTACAGTTCGAACTACCACACCAACTGTCAGTTTTCATAAGAGGCAAAATACCACAATATTTGTGCCTATTGCACAAATTGCTCACATACAATAGATGCCTTAATTGGAACTTCAAATTTGTTGTTGTTGTTGTTGTGTGTTGTGTCCTGGCAAATGGGTGTTATTGATTTAATATGCCCCTGAGAATTTTATGGCAAAAACAGGTCGCACTTTACAGATTCATATGTACGCTAAGCAACATAATCAGCATAAGAAAATTGATGATATGAATTGAAGCGAGTAGAGTCTAACCATTGACGAATGTAGAGCAAGAGGTAAGCAGCGAGTAGCGAATAACTAATCAGCGAGTTGTCACATAACGAGAGACATAGGTATGATCCAATACAGATAGATACAGAGATACATTTGCAATACTAACTGAGCTAGGAGAAGATTGTATTACGCATAGATGCTGCAATTGACTCTGGTGTAGCTATCACAGCGAGCACACAAACTCACAGAGCGGGCAGAATGAGGAATGGGTTCAGTATTTATGAATTTTAACTTGACTTTTACTTTAAACGAAGCATAAAAAGTGTAGCTAGCTGATGTAGCTATCACAGCGAGCACACAAACTCACAGAGCGGACGATCAGTGGGTAACAAAGGACTCTTTAAGCTGTAGTTCAATTAGTTTGTTTATCACGCTAGCTTCTGAATGCAGGATGAGGAGTGGGTTCACTATTTATGAACCTTAGCTTGACTTATACTTTAATCGACGCATAAAAAGTGGAGCTGGCTGATGTAGCTATCACAGCGAGCACACAAACTCACAGAGCGGACGATATTACTAAATTACTACGTCTTTAAAGAAAATAGTGTGCTTTAATGATGAGTATATACACATGACAATAAATAGCAATGCATTGAATAGAAATTGACAAGTATCTACTAACGAGTAACAGAGAGCGAGAGATGACTAACGAGTAACTCGTAACTCGTAACTCGTTATGAGTACTTGCTAGTCTCTCAAATAAAGTACACGCTATGAAATATGTGCAACTGTTGTAGCTGCTTAACTTCAGCATACAAACACTCGTACAAACACTCACACACACTCGCACACACACTGTTGGTTGAGTTGTGTGTGTGCTTGTGCTCAAATTGAAATTTAAATGAATATGCGACACGTGAACTTGCGGGATCATAAAAATGTCGTGGGTGCAGTTGCGACAAAACTTGCTGCAAACAGCGCAATGACACACTCGAAATACACACGCACACCCCCCACACACACACACACACACACACACGCACGCATATGCAATGTCATCAGTTTTAAGCTGCAAATTTTTATATACATTTTTCATGCTGCTTACATAATTTTGTTTTTTTTTTGCCTACTTACTTGAGAGGCCTCTAAGACGAGTTCTTGTGCCTTACATGTTGTGTACAAACCTCTGGGTGTATGTGTGTGTGTGTGTTTATGTTGAGTGAGTGTGCAGCTGACATTCGCAACGCTCATGCCCCCGTACCCTTTGCAGTCAATCAGGTCACCTTCATGCCTTTGTGCTGCATTGCATACAGCTCGAGGCACTGCATAATACAGCACAACATTCCCATATCCCAGTGGACCAGGAGCTGGCAAACGATGCTACTGCCTATAGAGTCTAATTACACGTATATTTCCCCTTTTTTTTTTGTACTTTCTTGATCTTTTCACTAAGCATTCAATGTCGCTAGTATTCAAGTATAGTAGTTCTCTTTTATCTATTTCTAGTAGACTAAAGACAGTCTCAGAAAGGAGAGGAAATTTCATACTTTTAATATCATAATAAATGCTTGAATATGAAAAATATATATTCATTTCATTAGTAGGTATAGTAGTCCTTTTTATACACTTCTCCTAGACTGCCTTTACGTCTCAGAAAGAAGTGGAAATTTCATATAGATTATATTATAATAAGTTCTTAAAGTGAATATTTTCCGATTGATTAAGCAGAGGAACAACACTTTCAATATAAATATATTCAGGCCTGTTCCCATTTACGAATTCGTTCAATCGATTTACTGAGGTTCCAAATTTCAATTCATCGTTTTCGATTAGCTTCATATTTGGTCCATTTCGAAATAGATTAGCTTCGTGTATAAGTACAATAAACATTTTCGTTTCTCGAAAACGATAAATTGAATTTGGGAAGGAATTTAGATTCAACGAATTCGTAAATGGGAACAGGCCTGATTATAAGACTATTCCCTTTGAACACTCGCCTGATGGTTCGCTGGGTAACTGGTTCAGTTCTTAGGCTCAATTACCCAAGTTAACACACAGGTTCTCCCGTAAACAATTTCTTATTAATATTACAATAATTACAAGCGGGTAAACATTTGAGAATATCAATCATATTTTACTTATGCAAACTAATTTAACCAAAATTTAAATTTGTTTGCTTTTTTATGGTTTTTATTCGTATTATGTTGCATTGCAGTAACTTTTCGCTTGCCCTGGAATAAAGCACACGAAAATGTACAAAAAGTAACGGGGAAAAAACAAAAACAAAATGGCGTTGCCAGAGCATTTAACGGCAATTATTTTACAATTTTTTTTTTGTTTTTTTTTTTTGTGGCCTCCTGCAACAACAACAACAGTAATTTGTGAGTGTGTTTTTTATGAGTTTTTGCCCAGGGTGTTTTTATTTTTCTGTATACCCTGCAGCCATTGCAAGTGGGTATGATCAGTTTGTGCCAATGTATGTTACAGGAAGCCAAATACATACATATATTACTGATGAGGGCGATGAGATAAGTGCATGATGAAAAGGAAGCTGAATAAGGTGCAGGGTATTGTGCAGTCGGGCATACCCGACCGATCGTTGTGTTTTCGTATTTGCTTTAATGCAGTACTTTAAAAAGGTGCTCGCAATTAAATATTTAAATTGTATTTCAACTGCTTTTATGTGAACCTGAGTGTGAATGTGTGTAAGTGTTTGTGTGCGTGTGTGTGTGTGTGTGTGTGTGTGTGTGTCGGCGGTCAATTTTTAGTTACTTGCGTGCCGCTTTTTATGTTGCCTCATTTTGAAAATGCTTGTAAATTATTCAGCGTGTACTTGAGACAATTTGCCACACACTACACTGCCCACACACACACACACACACACACACACACACACACACCTTTGTCGCCTAAGCACCCCCAACGAAAACTGGGCCATATGTACTATATGGCATGTGCCACATTTAACCCAATGACCCGCACATTTGACGCCTTTGTGTGTGTGTGTGTGTGTGTGTGCGTGTGTGTGTGTGTTTTGAAATTTGTCATTTGCGGTTGCATAATTGAAATATTAAATATTTAAGCACTCACTACTGCAGCAACTGTACTTGACTGCAGTAAACAGCGCTGTTAACTCGACTGTTAACTCGACTGTTAACCAACTGCTAACTGCTAACTGCATATCGCATATCGCATTCTTTACTTATTCATGCTGTTTAACCAATCGTATTTGCAGTTGTGCATAACTAACAAATACCCTGTAGTCACTGAAGTATTGAGCGCATATCAACTGTGAACTGTCAAATGTTATGCACATTAATTAATTGATTTAATGCCATAAAACAAATTAAAAATAAATACCCAATAATGCTCACACATAATGTATGATATATGCGTGTGTGTGTGTGTGCGTGTGTGCGTGTGTGTGTCGCTTATACTATATTAACACACATGCTGAATGCCTGCGGCTTTTAGGCAGCGCTGAAAAAGGTTCACTTGCTGTTGCTGTTGCTGTTGCTGTGAACGATGCAAGTGACACCCTTTGCTTAATTACAATTGCCAAAGCAAAAAGTACAAAAGGTAAAAGTACTGTTATACACAGATGTACACAGATGTACACAGATGTACACAGATGTACACAGATATATATAAGGCATTGTAGGAGTACATTTTATGTACTCATTTAATTACGTGAGCTGATGAAGAAATTGATATTGTATATATTTGTATTTATATTAAATTTTGCCAAAAAGATTGAAATTAAAGATCAAGAAAACGGTAAAAAACAAAAACTCGGAAAGCTACAGTCGGATGCAACCGACAGTAGGAGACCCTGTACTTTCCTTCGCACACACACACACACACTAACAAACACTCACACATGCACACATAGCGCAAAGTCACACGCAACCACACATACGTTCGCGCTGCTCCCCCCTTACCTAGTGAAGGAAATTGAATCTTGAATATCTTCAGTGTTTATTATCCGATTGAGCCACAATTAACAGTACAGATAAAGATTATTATAAGATTATTGTATGCCAAATCACAAGTTTGAATCTTTAAAATTGTGGGTGTGGCAGTTTTTTGCGGTTTTTGGGGGAGGGGGAGGAGGTATCAAAAATCTAAAACAAACTTGATCTGCTTGCACTATAGGGGCATCTAATTGCCAAATATGGTGTCTCTAGCTCTTACAGTTTACGAGATCTAGGTGTTCATACAGACGGACAGACGGACAGACGGACGGACGGACGGACGGACGGACGGACGGACGGACAGACGGACATGGCTAGATCGACTCAGCTCGTCGTCCTGATCAAGAATATATATACTTTGTGGGGTCTGCTACGCCTCCTTCTGCCTGTTACATACATTTCGGGCTTGCACAATCTTAATAGACCCTTTTGTACTTTTTTAAAGTACAGGGTCTAAAAATGTACAAAGAATATACTAAGTTAATATATGACAGAAAATATCAATAAAATCAGTAATTTAAAATATATCTACATAATATATTAGTTCTTATGGACAGATTCTTAATTTACCCTTATTATATTACGCTTTTGATATAACTATTAGAGCTGCTTGAATATTGATTATTTTTTATTGATATATACTCGTCTTATACTCGTCTTATACTCCAACTCGTAAGTAAATGGTCCCACAGTATTTCTGTTGTATTTTTCAGTATTTATCTGAGTTCAACTGGTATTTTTATACCCATCTAGCTATCGGAATACCGTTTCGACTGCTGAAAACACTTTTTGATATTAAACTGTTCCTGTTCTATTTTTTTATTGACTTATACTCGTATTTTACTCGTCTTATACTCGTCTTTTACTCGTCTTATATTCCTCTTATACTCCCACAGTATTTCGGTTGTATTTTTCAGTATTTATCTGAGTTCAACTGGTATTTTTATACCCATCTAGCTATCGGAATACCGTTTCGACTGCTGTCTACACACTTTTCAATATTAATATGTATTTAAACGATTTGATTTCCACCATTCCTGTTCGAATTTTCTATTGACTTATACTCGTCTTATACTCCCACAGTATTTCTGTATATTTTTAAGTATTTATATACGAGTTCAACTGGTATTTTTATAGCCATTGCTCTTCGATATTAATATGGATTTAAACTGTGTTCATGCCGTGTCCTACTAATTGAATTTGCTATTGTTGCGCCATTCTTTACGCCATTGTCGCTTGTCGTATTGGCCCGAAACGGAAGCGGAAACGTCAGTCGCCATTTTGAATAGTTTGGCAGTTGGGCTACTTTAATGGCGCGCACTTTGATTAATTGTTTGATACGATTTATGAAACTGTTGACCGGCCGCTAATTGCCAGGCATTAAATTCACACACACGCAGACAGACAGAGAGAGAGAGAGAGAGAGAGGTGGTAAGAGTGTGAAAGAGTGAGCATGATAAAGAGAATCAACAAATGCTTGAAGCTATTGCAATGCAATTCTTAACAGCGTTCAATTAATTAAAATTTAATATTTATGAAGCTGTCGCATGGTGAAAAATTGTTGCAATTATGTAAATTTATTGTGGAGTCTGAGCGAAATGCCAAGTGAGTGAGTGAGACAGACAGCGAGTGGGTGAGTGGGAGAGTGAGCGAGTGAGCGAGTGAGTTGTAATAGTAGTAGAAGACACAACCAGAAATTGAGTTGACAGCTGAAACTAAAGCTCTAACGCCACTTAAAACAAAAGCCCCAATTTGCCAGCCATTTACGAAAGTTCAGAGTCCCCCCCCCCCCCACACGACTATACCCCTTGGCCACGCCCCTCTCTCTCGGGCCCAAAGGTTTATTGAGCGCTCTTGTGCCCTCTGTTGTCTGTCAATTTGTAGCTGTCGCTGATGTTCCCCACGGATGTTGCCTGATTGTATACACACACACACATGTCCTTTGGGGGGTGTATGTGTGTGTGTGTGTGTATGCATAAATGAACAATTTATGAAACATTTAATGCGCTGCTGCTCAATCGTCAACGCAACTTGAGCCTGAGCTCTAAACCGCATCAGTTTCAGGCATTAGGCACATTACGAAGTCATCATCGAAGTATTTGTACACCCAAGCGTTTATTACATGAATCATGCGCTTATTAACTATGCTATAATCCCGCCAATCTATCCCCCCCACCCACTTTTCCACACCGTTATTTACACTCTGTAGTTACTGTACTTTCCGGCATTTCAATTCGACTTCTCCCCCCTCCACTCTACGCAATTGATGCATACTATGAAAATTATATCAGTTGGCAACTGGAAAACATGAATATATAATGCATTTGGACATGCTGAGACGTGCACGAACATGTTTCATATATTGTATGAAATATGCATCACATGTACAAGTATTTTGTATGCTTGCGCTTCCTTTCTTTGCTTGTCTCTGCTTTGCTAAGCTTAAGCTTGTTATTAGTTTGTTCAACATTCTCTGGCAAATTCTCACAAATTTCACTCACTCGTGTGTGAGGTTATGTTATGAATTATGTCAAAAGGTTAACAGCACATTTTTACCTATCTCAACCCAGCAGCCCCATCTGACATTCACCCCAAAGTAAATTGTATGATCTTTCGACTCATTTGGCTCAGCCCCAATTCGGTTCTTTCCCTCAGAGTTATTCGGCTACGTTTACATGTGACTGGCAAATTAATCTTAATATAAAACTTACCAAATTTCCAAATTATAGGCAGAATGATTCCAAAGGTGGGCTCATTTGAGTCACTTGCCTCTGGTTCCGGTTCAAGCGGTACTAATTCATCAGCATACTATTGTTCATCATCCAGGCTGAATGTATTCAAATGATTCCAAAAGTGGGCTCATTTGAGTCACTTGCCTCTGGTTCCGGTTCAAGCGGTACTAATTCATCAGCATACTATTGTTCATCATCCAGGCTGAATGTATTCAAATGATTCCAAAAGTGGGCTCATTTGAGTCACTTGCCTCTGGTTCCGGTTCAAGCGGTACTAATTCATCAGCATACTATTGTTCATCATCCAGGCTGAATGTATTCAAATGATTCCAAAAGTGGGCTCGATTGAGTCACTTGCCTCTGGTTCCGGTTCAAGCGGTACTAACTCATCAGCATACTATTGTTCATCATCCAGGCTGAATGTATTCAAATGATTCCAAAGGTGGGCTCATTTGAGTCACTTGCCTCTGGTTCCGGTTCAAGCGGTACTAATTCATCAGCATACTATTGTTCATCATCCAGGCTGAATGTATTCAAATGATTCCAAAGGTGGGCTCATTTGAGTCACTTGCCTCTGGTTCCGGTTCAAGCGGTACTAATTCATCAGCTTACTATGGTTCATCATCCAGGCTGAATGTATTCAAATGATTCCAAAAGTGGGCTCATTTGAGTCACTTGCCTCTAGTTCCGGTTCAAGCGGTACTAATTCATCAGCATACTATTGTTCATCATCCAGGCTGAATGTATTCAAATGATTCCAAAGGTGGGCTCATTTGAGTCACTTGCCTCTGGTTCCGGTTCAAGCGGTACTAATTCATCAGCATACTATTGTTGATGATGATCCAGGCTGAATGTATTCAAATGATTCCAAAGGTGGGCTCATTTGAGTCACTTGCCTCTGGTTCCGGTTCAAGCGGTACTAATTCATCAGCATACTATTGTTCATCATCCAGGCTGAATGTATTCAAATGATTCCAAAAGTAGGCTCATTTGAGTAACTTGCCTCTGGTTCCGGTTCAAGCGGTACTAATTCATCAGCATAATATTGTTCATCATCCAGGCTGAATGTATTCAAATGATTCCAAAAGTGGGCTCATTTGAGTCACTTGCGTCTGGTTCCGGTTCAAGCGGTACTAATTCATCAGCATACTATTGTTCATTATCCAGGCTGAATGTATTCAAATGATTCCAAAAGTGGGCTCATTTGAGTCACTTGCCTCTGGTTCCGGTTCAAGCGGTACTAATTCATCAGCATACTATTGTTCATCAGCCAGGCTGAATGTTTAGCTTGAACTTGGATGATGTGTTATGTCATCTAAAGATGAGGATAGCAGCAATTCGAGAGTCTAAGATTGCCTTGTATAATCCCCCCTGTAATTCTATTCAATTAACTCAATTGATTCAGTAGATTTATCGATAACAGTATTAAATTGCAAACCTGTTCTGTTGACTACGAGAAGAAAACTGAACAAGGCAAAAAGAAGGCAAAGTTTTTAAAGAAAAAAAGGCGTAGGAGAAGTTGCAGAAGAAGAAGACAGAAATGCAAAAAAGTAAGATGCAAAACCATTAGAGGTAGCTAACGGTAAAAGATGAAGACGTGGCAGAGAAAGAAGATGCGTCACTTTTAATTTGTTTGCCATGTTGGCAGGGGGCAAGAGCCAAGAGCTGCAACTATGCCTGTGCCCTCGGCGACAGCAGCAGCAGCAACAGCAGCAACAGCAGCAACAACATTGTCTGCTGCTGCTGTAAAAACTTGTCGAGCACTTGTCGAGCGCTCGAGCTTTTCTTATGCTGTTGCTACTTGTTCGTTCTATGCGCTCGAGTGTTGCAATTAGCAAATAAAATAAGCAGCTGCTGCTACTGTTGCTGCGTGGCTATTGCCAATGCAAAATGCAAGAATTTCAGCAACAACAATGCCTCTGCTGCTGCTGCTGCTGCTGCTGCTGTTGACAACAACAATGGCCTAGTTAATTGCTAACAAACATCGCAACAGAGAGCAGCGCATGGGGTTGGGGTTGGGGGTAGTCCTACAGCAAGTACAGTCACGTTCCATGCAAATTAGTTGGCCAGGTAACCTTGTTAGAGACTCAACAGCTGCAACGGCAGCAACATCTGCTGCCACTTGGCTTAGTTGCTAGCAACTCACATAAGAAAGTGTCCCATCAATGTCTAGAGGCCTTGCCACTGCTACCAAGCGGCAGCAATTGAAAGGGATTGAGATTGGGACCGGAGTCGGAGAGCCGGAGAGAACGTAGCCTAAATAGAATCATCTTGTAAGTGAAATTTGCCAAAGACAACAGAACTGAATTCAATTTGAATAACAAGCTGCCAACATTAGATAGGAGCAAGCTGAAAGAAACAGCCAATGAAAGTGAAAGAAAGGCAACGGAAAAAAAGGCAGATACAACAATTTGCTTAAACCTACTATGAATTACAATCTGCCGAATGAAAGGCAACGACTGAGAGGCAACAGCATTGAACACGCAACTCTTTAGCTATACTACATTGTGCCAAAGGCAAAGTTGTAGAGGAAAATAGTAGAGAAAACGACCTTAAAAAAGACCTTAAACCAGAGATGAAGAAAGCAAATAGACAGGAGAGTAGTAATGCAGTATCATCATCAGAAGGAAGAAACTGCATGAGCAGCAGGCGAAGAATAAGAAAAGACGAGGAAATAAGAACATCAAACAAGTGAGAAATGAAAAATAGACAAAAATAGCAAAGGAAAAGGCTAATGAGAACGACGAGACGAGAGAAAAAGAAACTGAAATTAGACAGATAAACAGGACTATCGAATGACTAAGAATAAGTATGCACATAAAAAATTCGGGAAAGCTACAGTCGGACACAACCGACAGTAGCAGACCCTATAACAGCAGCATATATGTACATACTCACATACCCATACACATGCACTTATACATATACACATACTGCACTTATACATACAAATATACGCGCAAATGCAAAGAATGACTAATACTCATAAAGAAAGTCATACCCACAATCAAAAATCAAGCATACGCCCTAGTTGCCGAGTACACTGTGGCGTCCGTATCCACTTCCCCCCCTCCACTCAAATGACTACTACAGAGAATTGATTGTCCCCATATCTCCGGTGTTTATTATCCGATTGGGCTGCAAATCGCACCAAGCATTCAAAGCATTTAAAGCAGTGGTGCCCAAAACTCATATATAAATATAAATATAGATAAACATAATAAATACGTTATTACTATATTACTAAAAAATATGAATGGCATCTTCACTGCGTACTGCCCTTACTAGAACTACCCTCTCTAATGAAATGCATAAGCCGTCTAAAGCCACAGCAAACAGTTCAGCTATTGCAAATAGCAGTAAAGCCCGGTTGTCCAAATCACCTTAATAATGTGCTCGAAAGTATGCACAGTATTAGTGCAGAGCATAAAAAAGGATAAACAATAATCCTGAATTCTGTTTCATGCATGTGTGTGTTTCCTTTACATCAACAAAACAAATTGTGGCTTAAATTGTTAGGTACTTTTTTACCGGAATACTCGTATTTTCTGTAAAATAGTGATAGAAATTTTGCAGGTAAATTGTTGGCAGTTGGTGGATTTTATATTTCCTTTGAAGCTCAAACTCTATTAGTCATAAGCTGTGGCATTTTACACAATAATTCCACCTCTTTCTACACACACACTGCGTCTGTTGCAACTATTTTTTGCCACAACGAAAATTTGTGAAATTTCATCAGCAATTGTTGCCGCTGCCACTGCAACTGACTGGCCATACGACACGGAAAGAGATTAAAAGGGGAGAGCACAAAAACACACACTGCCACAATGCAGAAAAGTTGATGCAAATATTAGAGTGAACCAATGCATTTTCGGTATCTATTCAAGCAGCACGAAAACATGCCTAGATGCCTCAACAATACCCAGTGCTATTAGTGTCCAGCAGATACCCTGTAATCAAGCAGTTCGCGTGGTCAATATCTATTTGCGATTTGAAGATTAGAATGACACATATTTTACAATACATTCAAGACAATTTCACTTAAATTTTAAACTCTTTGGATGCCAACAAAATGAAAAGTATCTGGTAAGCTGTAGTCTTGCCGCATTCCAGTAGTAAACTAAGGGGTGACTTGCAGTCGAGCAGATGGCTACGTTTACTACATTGTTACTTGCTTCATGCTGAGCTCGTTGTATGTTGCATGCGCCACTGATACTGGCAGTCTTGCAACCAAATGTGGCCACTTCCACTTACGCAGATTACAATCCGTTTTTATAGCATACCTGCCATACACACACACACACACACACACACACACACGCAGAAATGCTGCTGCTGCTGCTGCTCCTGCTCCTGCTGTTGTTGTGGCTGCAACAGAAACTGCCCTTAAGTACAGAGGCAGCCGCTTTTGGGGCTGCTTCGTTTGTTGCCAGTTGAAAAATATGTTTAATCATATTGAAACAAACACACACACACACACACACACACTCACACGCACACACACACACATTTGCAATTGCACTGCCTGGATGTGTCGGTGTGTGTGTGAGTGGCGCATTATTTATTCCTTTTAATGACCCCTACGAGGCAACGTTGCGTATGCGTTACGTTGTTGCCGCTGCATATGTTACGCATACGCAGCGTGGTCAAATTATGTCCAGCTATTGATGGAAGCATTAAGCGTGTGGCATGTGAGAAGGCTGGTAAACAAACTATGTGAATGGAAGTACACTCAAAAACAGCAATAACAACGCACTAAAATATACGATAATTAAGAGAATACCTTTGCTTAAACATACACATTTTCCCTATATACTAGTAGGGCTGGCAAACAATCTATGATACACTTTTCATTTACCATAATGATGGTGCAACTTGTTGTTTTTTTTTGGTTCGTGTATTACAAATGCAGGCCAAGTTTATGTTTTGAATTTGATATCTCATTCCCATCGCTCTCAAATTTGCAAAAATGTTTTTAGCATCTACAGTTTTAGAGCCACTGGATTCGTTCTTTGCATGAATAAAGCTTTAGATGCTTTGAATGTTTGGTGCTATTTGCAGCCCAATCGGATAATAAACACCCAAGATATGGGATAATCAATTTCGTATACTAGGTATTGGGCAGGGGTAAGGGGAAACCCCTGTGTACGCTAGGGCGAGTGCGTGATTTGTGATTGTGAGTATGAATCAAAATCATAGTCTTGACTAACATAGCCATGTTAGGTTAACATAAACCACAATTGTTAACAGTGGAACTACCATGCCACACTCTAGTTAATTGATTTAGAAGGTTTTACTTCCATTTGAGGCATCTGCTAGTACACAAGGTGTGTGGCCTTGCCTTCAACCATCAAGCCACCAACTGTTTAACCACAACGTACGCTGAT
Source organism: Liodrosophila aerea (assembly GCA_035045005.1). Classification (NCBI taxonomy): domain Eukaryota; kingdom Metazoa; phylum Arthropoda; class Insecta; order Diptera; family Drosophilidae; genus Liodrosophila; species Liodrosophila aerea. Next base: position 100,162 of record JAWNNL010000767.1, read on the forward strand.
AATTTACTAATAGTATGTTTACAGGGAAGTGGAGTGGGGTTGGCCACAACTATAACAACAGCAATAATCGTTAAATTACAGTTTGAAGTACGCTTAATTATGTTGCCAATACTAGGCATTACCTGAGCCCAAAAATCCCCATGTATGTATATTTGATTTGTGCCACTCACTCCGCGCCCCCGCGCCCACAGAAAGGCGTAAATTGTGAGCGCAAACAGTGTTGGGAAATGTCATTAAAATGATGCGACAAGTGCATCACTTGCATGGCACTTCTATGCGCCATATATGTACATATATTGGCGTGACATTTGATTTGACACTTGAATGGCTGCGAGTATATTTGCTATGCCCTGCCACGCCCACTCACTCCCACTCTTGCCTCAACCTGTTCAGGCCATCCCTAGACGAGACGAGTTGACGAGTCAGTTTACGCGCTTGCGATTCAATTGCAAATTGTAAAATGTTTAGGCAGTTGATGGAAGTACTCTATACATTCTTATGTGCATGTGTCTATGTGTGTGTGTACACCAGTGTTGTCAATATAACTTGTTTAAGGCTATATTTAGCATATCTTCTTCTGATCCTTAGATATTCCCTTGCGAAAATCCATCCACTAATGGGACAATTTTGATGTCAAACATTCATAAAGAGATTTTGCATTAGATATCTATATTTGTAGCTAGTTTTAACTATTTTCTGACTGCGCTAACAACGCTGTCAACACTGGTTTATTCACTTGTGTGTGGGCGTACATCGATTCACATTTGTGGTCGAGTTTTCGCACTTGCATTGCCATTTCTCCCAACTTCCTTCTTCTATTTTTGGTGGAGTTGTGCTAGCGCTTCACTTAAAGTTGTATCCACACACAAACACACACCCACACACACACACCCACACATAGTTTTACTAATTGCACTGGCCATTTTGTTGCTGTGCAGCAATTAGCTAATGGCCACGCCCACAAAATCATAGGGTTCCCTGGCGCCTAAGCAGCTTAACAGTTATGCAACATTTGCAGCATCATAAAAACCCTTTCAACTGTTGACACTCTGCACTGTGACGTTGTGTGTGTGTGTGTGTGTGTGTGTGGCTTAGTGTGTGTTTGCACTGCACACTCTACTACACACATACGTTGTGTTTATACAGTCGCAATGTAGGCAAACACACTTATTAGGGATTCTTGCTAATAAATACATTAATATATGATCACCGTCAATAATATTTCCATCTGTTAGAATTGGGTTATGTTAGGTTACTATGTCTATATTAATTATAGTATTAATGCTTAAATTAAATAATAAAACCGGCATTCAAAACTCACCTGTGTTGGTTGCTGTTCCATACATTGGAACTGGTTCTTAGTTCGTGAACCAAACGCAGCAGAAGTGTGGCCCATCTCAAGGTGAACGAAGTAAGAGTGTGGCCCATCTAAAAGTGTGGCCAATTCCTTTGTTGTTCTCAGTATGAACTTTCTGCGGCCGTTATTTCAATTTCACTTAAATTTTAATTTCAAAAATATTGATTAGAAGAAACGACGTAATGGAATTACTCACTGGAATTACTTCTTTAGAATGTTAAGAACTCGCATTAGTTAAACAGACCTTTAGAACTCATGTGGCTTTAATTGTACAAAATTTTGGAAATATTTCGAATTGTGAAAAAGTGCTCCGTTTACGCGGATAGAACTGTCTCGTTCTGTACATTATGTATTATTTTTGTATGTATATTGAACTAGTTTGTATTTTAAATTAGTGTTAGTGTTTAATCAGTTTTATTTTTTAGTTCATGTGACTAGTGTTTGGCAATTTGTTGTCGCTTGAATCCGATTAGTTATTATTCTCATTATTGTAAGAGTCCAGCTCGGCATCCAGTTCTTCGGCAGTTAGAGGTCTGCGCTCACGTCGGGCTTCAACAGCGCCAGCCGTTCCTCCGCGTCCAACAGGTGCAACTCGACGTAGAGCGCGAGCTGCTTGACCGCCTCGCATGACAGGAATCAGCGTGGGAATCGGCGGCATAACATCAGGCACATCTGCGACGGACAGCTGAATACAGACAGGACGGCCGTGGATGGGCACACCATTACACAGCTCAATGGCATTGAGAGCGTCGGAGTGGTAAGCGAATATAACCTCAGCGGTGCCCAATGAGAGACCAGCGTCATTATAATACACCGCCGACTTGATAATCGGGCCCATGCCAATGAATAGCTGATCGACATCCACAGCGGATGCCTCACTAGCCAAGTTACCAACAATCAAACGAGTTGGCCCAAATCCGTTGCCATTAAAGCCCACTCGCATTGCACCCGAGTGTTCGTGTATGTTCCCATCGAAACGAGGGAGCCAAGGTCTCGGTGTGAAACCAGCACGACGACCGGCAGCAATCATTGGCGCTGGCATGCGCGGTGGAAAGATATTGCCGGGACTTCCTCGACGTCCAAAATTCAAACGAATGGTGGTTCGGCGAACTCCACGTACTACACCGCGACCACCCTGGACATTCATCTGCGCCCGCATGAAGCGAATAATATCATCCAAGCTCATCTCCAGTCTATTTGCCATTTCGACTTTAGTTGCCCTGAAATGGGTTAATCGGGTTAATGGGTTAATGATAGTTAATGAATGTATAACTCCCTGAGATTTCTTTATAATTATTAGGTTTAATAACTAACCCTTCACTCTTTTACCTTTAAAGTTGTTTATTTGCAATTTTTTTTCCTTTTTTTTCTATTTTACTTTTCACAAACTGCTGTAGACGAATGGAGATTGTGCTTTGACAGTGCCAAGTGTATAGTCTAAGGTTGCCACGTTTCTCCTTGCGAATACTTACTAGTTATGACACATTGCATATTAATCGATGACAAAATTGTTATCGATACGCATACGTTCATGGGCAGAACCTTCCGTAAAGACCTGGGCAGCTTACCACTTGAGGCTTCACAGAAGTTGGAACTAGTTGAATAGATCTCAGGTTGCTACGTTTCCGCTTCGATTTTACTATTTGTGACAGTTTTGAATCTCAGATTAATCGATCACAACTATATCGATAAACGTTTTACTATAGCTCTTAGGTAAAACACTTTTTCATTTGGGTAAATGTAGAAATACTTTAAAATTAACATGAGCACGTTTCGAAATCTTTGGCAAACTCCATCAAGGTTTACGCAATGCAGGAATGTGTTTGTGTGTGTGTGTGTGTGGTGTGTGTGTGTATGGTGTGTGTGTGTGTGTGGTATGTGTGTTTGTCTATGGCCATATGTCTCTGTATGCGTCTGCGTGTGGGTTTCATCAACGTCGCTTATCCGCATAACAGTTACGCTTGCCATAAATCTACGCATGTTGACACACACACACACACACACACACACACACACACACACACACACACACACGCATGCCACACACACACACACTGTCATTGGCCACCACACAGACACGTGGTTAGAGCCATGGCCTGGGTATTCACACACACACTCATACACACACTTAAGCACTTAAGCGCATTTTCATACATTTTAAGGCGATTTCGTTTCTAATGCTCATTTGAAATTTTCTGCGTTTTGTTTTGACTTCACTTCTTCTTCTTTCCTTCACTTTCTTTGTTTTGCTTTTCACAATCATTCACTTTGGTTATATATTTTATGCAGAAGGCATTACTGTCAGCAATCGGTGCTCCACTCCGTTATAGATGCCTTCCTTTGCTCAGGAAATGTTGTTGATTTAGACTCTAGACTCTACTCAAAAGATACTTGGCTATCGTTGGATAATTTGATTTGATTTTCCATTTATTTCAGAGTAGAAAACAAACATTAAACAATACTTAATTGCGAATTAAGTGACATTAGTGACATCTCTAATATATATGTATATATTTTAGCAACATTTTTACTTCAATTAGAAAAACTTTATAATCAATTACAGTTTGATTAGACGTTATAGCATCGCAATAAATTAGTAAACTTTGGGCTCTCTGTTCATAGAATTACGAAAAAAAAATAAATTAAATTAATTACAAATAAATAGATTGCAAATCATTATTGCCATTGCGTTTATAGCCAGCAAAATGTATAATAATAATAATTTTAATGCATTCAGTGCGGTTCCAAATGGCCTCTTGAGTCGTGAGTGAGTTTGTGAGTTTGTTTACACCTTCAGCCGCTCCTGTGCGTACTGCAGCGCCTCTGACAGTATGCGACGCTCGAGTCGACGATATTGCAATACCATCACATCAATCTCATGATTAACAGCCTTCGTTTCCGCCGAGTGCAACTGCAGCGCCTCCAGCTGCTGGCACTCGTCTGGCTCATGCAACGTTGCCTCCAGCACGCCCAGCAACAGCTTGAGCCGCTGATACAGGTACTGCCAGGTGCGTGTCTCCAGATCCGTGTCCAGGGCACAATCAATATGCCGCAGGTCAACGGCACGCTCTAAATCACTGCACCAGTGCTCCAATTGATCGCCGCTCATATTGAACACTCGCACAAAGGCCAATAACTCCCCGGAGATGTGCTCTGGTGCCGGCAACACGCGCAGCTCTGCCTTACGCTCGATATTCAATGTGGCCAATATCCGGGCACGCTGCTCGGCCAGTGGATCTGTTGGGCTCAGTCCCAGACGTATCTGCACATAGTCCTTTTGATTGTGCGTATCCAGAAAGCTATAAAACATATCGATTAGTTAAATGAACACTGATTGATTAGGGATTAATGCGCTCACCCATTATGCACCAGGAGATCAGCGTTGCAACGGTCGCCGTAGTAGATAAAGAACTGTTCGCCCAGTCGACACGACTCCTGGGCAGTGCACTCCATTTGGCATTTGAGGGGATCGTAGAACGAGGTGATTTTCCCACTTCGATGATTGGCCATATCCCAGAAGGGTATCAGTGCCGATAGCGGCAGTTTCCTCAGCTCCTCAGCAGTTTTCTCATCCGCTGGCAAGATTGCCCTGGGCACCATATTCTGGCGTGTCATAACCGTAGATACGGCCCAGCTGAAAGGAGCGAGTATGTGAATAAATGATATGAGTTGCATGAATTATCTGTTAATTACTAATAACTATTGCTCAAGTTGCAGTTCGTGAAGGATATTAGATTCTGTTTAGAATTTAGAGCAGTTCCTATCACATGTGCGCTTTGCTGAGCAGCGCTGCATTGACACGCACAGTCGATGCTCTCACACGTACAGGCGTCACGCTTCGTTGACTTTACGAGTGATTTCGAGTTATAACAAGTACAGTTGCTACAAATAACACACTTATTTCAATTGGCTTGAAATAGAAGAGAATTTAGAACAAATTGAAAATAAATTGGAGTAAATCTTTCGTTTTGAAGCAAATCTTAAATTGCTTGCGCTTTTTCGATCAAACTTTTCCCCCAACATTCCCTAGTTAGTCAGCAAACTAACTCTATCTCTGACTTTTTTACAAAGTTAACTGGACTTTTTGCGTTTTTTATGTTTTCTTCAAAGTATACTCCCTTTTTTTGCATCTGCATCTCCTCTCTCTTGGCTTTGGACCACAAAGCAAAGTTTTCCATTTAATTGCGCATAAATTTTTCAATTTAATTATGAAAAGCAGCAACTTGTTTGAAGTGGTTAAAAAAGGTTTCATGCAGTCATTGCTGGGGGGAGTAGAGGAGGCAAACTCTGAGCTGGGTACCGTTAGAAATCAACAGCAGTAATAGCAGCAACAGCAGCAGCAGCAGCAACAATCATGACAAGCAGCTAAGCAACTTTTTGTGGCTGCCGGACTACCTGCTCCCCTGCACCCCCGCTCCCCCCGCCTACGCCTGCCCTAGCACTGAGCCCCTTTGTACTGGCCGACGACTCTTTGGCAGAGTTTCCATGCCACACCAAAGTGTTTTCAGCCGAATTATGCGAATTTTTCTTCTTTTTTTGTTGTTGTTTGTATATAGTATTATATATATTATTATATATTTATACCTTGCAAAGGCATAAAACTTATCAAAGCGTAGTGTGCTCAGTACTCAGTACTCAGCCCGTCGTAACTTATCTAAAGTGGCCAGCTAAACAGTTAAGCCGGCTTAACCGTTATTACAGCACAGCACAGCACACAGCCAACTTCACGTTGTTAGCCCACGTTGTATGGAGCCCACTGTGCCTGTACCTCTACCTCTACCTCGGGACATTAAAGCATCGTTTCCAGTGACAAAACAAAAACGTTTCCAAAAAAGTTGCATGAAATTGAATTGAATTTGAATCAACGCTTGATAACACAAAACAAAAAGTATACAAAGTGAGGTTATGTGACTTCAACCAAAGCGAAGTGAGCTTATACGACTAGCAGTGTTGTCAGTTTAGCTCATTTATAGCTAGGTCTGGCATATTCTAATGCTTATACATATCATTATTTGAATAAGCATTTACAAAAAGTATACAAAGTGAGGTTATGTGACTTCAACCAAAGCGAAGTAAGCTTATACCACTAGCAGTGTTGTCAGTTTAGCTCATTTATAGCTAGGTCTGGCATATTCTAATGATTATACATATCATTATTTGAATAAGCATTTACAAAACGTATATAAAGTGAGGTTATGTCACTTCAACCAAAGCGAAGTGAGCTTATACGACCAGCAGTGTTGTCAGTTTAGCTCATTTATAGCTAGGTCTGGCATATTCTAATGCTTATACATATCATTATTTGAATAAGCATTTACAAAAAGTATACAAAGTGAGGTTATGTGACTTCAACCAAAGCGAAGTGAGCTTATACGACCAGCAGTGTTGTCAGTTTAGCTCATTTATAGCTAGGTCTGGCATATTCTAATGCTTATACATATCATTATATATAATTAAGTTTAAATATCGACCGTCCGGGGAGTCCAACAGAAGAGTGAGTTTAGTGTCCTTCATTAGAGAGGTTGAGGGTCTTTTCGACCTATACATAGGGAAGGTCAACTCCCCAAGTATTCAATTGTAATTAATGAACTTTAATGATTTTGTGTCAGTTTCTTCATTTTAGCCCTTTTTCAATAAAGATCTAGCCTTTTACTATAGTACTATTGTGAGAGTATATAAATGTAGGCGGCTTTTTATTAAAACGTTCTTTATTTTCTTATTGCGACTTTTCTCTCTTACGGTTCTCACAAGAATGACGCGCTCCTCATTTCAGTGTGACCGTCTTCTATGTTTCTTAAAAATACTTAATACTATCATATGCTATCGAAAATACTTAATACTATCATATGTATATCACTATCCTTCTACACTATATAGAGTAGTGTCAGCCAAGTGTTCTCCCAAGCATTTGTTGTGGTTGTTGTCGCTGACAGGTCAAGTTCTAGCGTGTTGTCATAGCTGTCAACACACACTCACACACACTCACACACACTCACACACATCGCATGACATTGATTTAGTGTACTGCCAAATGCGCAGAGTTGCATTTTAAAGCTGACATTGGACTCTGACTGATACTAGTGGCTGGGCATCGGTTGCTTCAGCTTTTCAGCTTCTTCATCTGTGTACATTTGCCGTGTATCATTGTGCAGAGTTTTCTCCTTTGTCCTCCTGGTATCTTGCAGTGTTTTTCCCCTTCTTTTTTTTTGATGAATGGGAAACAATTCGATTGCCATTGACGTCCATCTTCATTATGCATGCAATTTTGCTCACAGAGTCTGCCAAAGCAGAAGAAAAAACTTGGCCAAATTGCGCAAATCCTAAGACCCAAAGCTGGTCAAGGAGAAAGCTATGTGAAAGGGAATGACAGTAAGTCATTTAGTCATTCGATTTGAAAGGTAGACAACAAAACATGTCGCAAATAGACTAAATCATTCGCAGTGAAGAGCATTTAATGCTCCCTCTCTTTCCATACCCTCTGCAAGGAAACTCGATAGAGGAAATCAAAGATCTCCGCACATACAAGACGTAACCCGATGAAATTTATCAGGTACATCAACTAAATGTAAGCACAGCTAAATTTGATAGTTTAGTTAACAACTATTCTAATTTAGTACACATTTTGTCTATCTTTGGTTCATTCTTGGTTACTTGAGTCCTATATTAAAATCATTACAGGGTATTCTCAAGTGCAATGCTCTTCACGTTCTGCACATTATTCTATGGCGCTTTGTCCTGTACTCAGTTGGGCGCTTGTAAGTGTGGGCGTGGCATGCTGGTACTGTTTTCAATTTAACAATATTTTTGCATTGTTTGCAGTTGTCGCAAAAAAGTTTGCTTTTTTCACTGTGGTCGCTCTATCGTCCCCTCCTCCTTCTGCCTTCTCTTCATTTTGGCATATTGTGTAATGAGTTTCACGTCCCAAAAGGTGCACAGATAGCGCATAGAACATAAGGAACAACGAGGGGGGTTTTTTAGACCCTGTACTTTAAAAAAGTACAAAGGGTCTATTAGGTTTGTGCAAATGACATTTGAGGTGTAACAGGCAGAAAGAGGCGTGGCAGACCCCATAAAGTATATATATTCTTGATCAGGACGACGAGCTGAGTCGATATAGCCCTGTCTGTCTGTCCGTCTGTCTGTCTGTCTGTATGAACACCTAGATCTCGCAAACTATAAGAGCTGGAGACTTAATTCTTTTTTTGTTAGGTTCGTGTATTACATAGGCAGGTCAAGTTTATTTCAAATGTTTGAAAAGTCATCCCCCTCCTCCTCAAATTCGCAAAAATATTCCCAGCATGTACAGTTTTAGAGTCACTATTTTCCTTTTTTGCATGAATAAAGCTTTAGGTGCTTTGCATGTTTGGTGCGAGTTGCAGCCCAATCGGATAATAAACACCAGAGATATTTGACAAACAATTTTCTGTACTGAGCATGTGGGTGGGGGAGGGGGAAGCCACGCGGCCACTAGGGCGTATGCGTGATTTTTGATTGTGAGTATGAATGTATGTATGAGTATTGGTTATTGTTTGTATTTGAGCGAATAATTGTATGTATATGTGTTTGTGTGTATGTGTGTATGTATAAGTGCATGTATATGTGTATGTGAGTACTATATGTTCATATATGCTGCTGCTGTTACCGACGCCCAGGGCAAACCAAAGTACAGGGTCTCCTACTGTCGGTTGCGTCCGACTGTAGCTTTCCCTACTTTTTTTTTTTGGTTTGGCCAACTTTTGCGTCAACAATTTAGTTTTGCAATTAGCCTTCGGCTTAATTATATTCGCTGTGTGCACAAAAAATTGAAAATTCACTAAGGTCATTTTCGGTTTTATTTCACTTCATTTTTTGGTCATTATCTAATGGGGACGGATGTAAAGGGAGGGGGGACAAAGTAATGATATATACATAGATAGTATTAATCTATGAAAACTCCTCATCTCGAAAGTAAAACTTAAACAAATTGAAGTGAAACAAAAATGAAGAACAAAATGAAGTACACACCTTTATGTCGAAACAGTGTGACCGTATAATATTCATTATGACAAAGTAATGATATATTAGATATTAAACTACATATGAAAATTCCTTGAAAGTAAAACTTAAACAAATTGAAGTGAAATTAAAATGAAGAACAAATTGAAATTAATAAGTACACACCTTTATGTCGAAACAGTGTGACCGTATACTACTCATTATAAACATTCTTTATAAATTGCCCCGATGGGTTTAATCTTGTAATTTTATCTAGAATACTTGCACCTCATTATATTTCTAACAAAATCTTTGATTTCTATTCGAATTTACTAAAAAAAAAAAGTGTAACCGAATATTCGTAATATAAAAATCCCTAAAAAATTGCTCCGAGTTTAATTCGGTTAATTTTTTTCTGCAGTACTGAAACTTATATAAATCAGTATATTTCTAACAATACCTTTTATGTATGAGATTTTATTGCATTTTTTTTAAATTCAGATTCTATTAAGTATCATATTGCATAGACCCCAGTTCTATAGCTATCTTATCAGCTAATTAAAACACTCTCTTGTATTTACTGTGTGCTTGCTGACTGTTGAAAAAAGGAATAACGCCGCCTATCAATTTCATTAATGTGAGCTCTGAAAACCACACACATAAGTACACACAGGCACAAACACACACACACACACACACACACACACACACACACATACACACTCATGAGTTTCATAAATGGATAAATCGGCATTTGCATTAGACTGATTAGAGTCGCTGCGAGTTGTGATGAGCTGAGTATAGGTATGTATGTGAGTATGATTGTAGGTATTTATGTATGTATTCAGAGTGAAGAGGAGATAGAGTTTTCCATTTAAGCTTTAGGACCTAATTACTCAGTCTGTCAGCTCGGAGGGACTGCACATGTTGAATGCACATCATCATCATCATCGCCGTCGTCATAACTGTAGCCGCAATCGAAGGGAAGGCACTTCTGCACTTCTTATGCAGACACATCAACATAAAATACCACACACACTCCATATATTGGCAGGGTGAAAAGGATCTAAAGGAGGCCATCTAGACTGACGCTAAATTGAAAATTAATTACGTGAACACAAAAGCGCCTAGAGTCATTGCTTGACAGCATTTTCCCATCTCACTACCACTACTAACCCCTCCCCCTTTCCCTTTCCCGCTGTCAGCCTGTATCTATCGGCATTTCCATATCAGAGCTGCTTAGCAAGTTTACAATGCTCAAGTTACGGACAAGTTAATTATGCTTTGCATTGGGTTAACAAAGCTCAAACTTAACAACATACATTAATTGAACTTTAATATAATAAGCCGTAAGCCCAGCAGTGATTAGAAATCAATAAGCTGTAATCGATAACTATCGATATCGATATTCAATAGACTTGATAACTTTGCTTCAACTTATGCCACAGCGAGAGTTGAAGGGTTGTTTGATTAATGCAAATGAGAGTTGATATAACTAGATTGCTAGAAGAAAACCAATAAGCTGTTATCGATAACTATCGATATTCAATTGACTTGATAACTTTGCTTGACAACAACTTAGAGTGTTGAAGGCTTGTTTGATTAATGCAAATAAAAAGCGTTGATATAACCAGATTGCTTGGAGAAAACCAATAAGCTGTCATCGATAACTATCGATATTCAATAGACTTGATAACTACGCTTCAACTTAGGGGGTTCTTTGATTAATGCAGATAAAAAGAGTTGAGTTGATCTGAAAACAGGCCTTAATAGTCTAAGTTATTGACAACAAACCATAGTTATTAATCAAGTGTTCTGAACCTGATATTACTCTGAATTATATCCACTAACAACATACATAAATGACCTATAAATGACCTAAAAATGACCTTTAAATGCGAAGATTTATATGCAAAATTGATTTATAATTCTCTCATCGATAGAGCTCGATATCGACTATAGCTGGGGCGAGTGAGATTGCTAGGGGAAAACAGTGATTGCTCTGGGGCAACAACAGCAGCAGCAGCAGCACTCAGCAGACAGCAGATAGTGAGCCACTGCCATCAATCAGTGAAGTCCATCAATCAATGAAGCCAAGCGCTGACCATGTCCGTGTGTTTCCCTACACTCATGCTTTGTTTTTCTTGATTTGCTTACAGCAGCTGCTCCAAACTGGTGTCTCACTAATTGTGGACGATGGCAAATCGACGCCAGAGACGGCAGCGGCGCCGCGTCGTCGTGCCGGCGGCGCCAGTGGTGGGAAACGCAAGCGACGTCCACAGTTGCCGTTGGCCACGATGGGCGCCAATGAGTCCGAGGAGCCGACGCCCGAGGGGCAAAACTACTGGCGTGGACATGTGGAGGATGATCACAGTGGAGCAGGAGCCGGAGCAGGAGCTAGACGCAAACAGTTGCCCATACGAGAGCCAATGGCAGCGCTGGAACGGGAGCGGGACAGGCAGCGACAGCGGCAAGAGGCAGCAGCAGCAGCGGCAGCAACAGCAGCAAGTGTTGCTGTCAGCAGCAAGGCCTATCGACGACCCTACGGCCAAGCCAAGAAACAGGACCAGGAGCAGCAACAGCAACAGCAGCAGCAACAGACCAAGACGCCTGTGGATCTCAAGAATATACTGAAGAACTCGGGTGGCCTGAGTCTTAGCGAGATATTGCAGCAGAAGAACTTGTCCTTGGACGATCTGCTCAAGGGCAAACAGAACGCATTGCTGGCGTTGCAGACGACAGCAGTGGCGCCAGCAGTAGCAGCAGCAGCAGCAGCAGCAACTGTTGCTGCTGTGGAAAGTAAGCCAGGCAATGGCCAGAAGAACAAGCAGACCGTGCGTCGCATTCCAGCTGCCTTTTTGGCCAATGAACAAGAGCAACAGCAGCAGCAACAGCAACAGCAGCAGCAACAGTTGTCCACATCGGAGCACAAGCAGAACAAATTGCCAGCATTGCAGCGCCTGAAGCTATTCGGCAGCTCATCACGTGAAGCCTCCACTAGACGCACACTGCATCTCGGCAGCAGCAGCAGCAGCAACACGGCAGCAACAGCTGCCAGCAGCACGACAACAACAACCACCAGCACCACACGCTTGCCGCTCTACAAGAAGCGACAGCATCTGCGCTCCACGCTCAAGCCCCCAGTGCTGTTCAAGGCAACAACAGCAACGACAACAACAGCAGCAGCAACAGCAACAACAACAACAGCAGAAGTTACAACAGCGGCGGCAACAACAGCCACTGAGCTGGACACAACAGCAGCAGCAGCAGCAACAGTTGCAGACGCTGCAGAGGAGCAGCAATCCGATGAGCAGTCAGAGCCAGAGCCAGAGCCAGAAGAACCAGAGCTTGATCTAAGCCGAGAAACGACGCCGGCAACATATCGCTATCGCACACGTTACAACGGCAACAGCAACAGCAACAACAACAGCAACAGCAGAGAGCAAACAAAACGATTGCGAGATAATTTTATAGGCAGCTCATACGATCGCAACTCGGTGGAGAGCATTGAGGATGTGGAGCTGGAGCTGGCGGAGAATGTGGTCAGCTCCGACCTGGCAGCAACAGCACACAGCAGCAACAGCAGCAACATCAGCAATACGAGCAACAGCAGCAGCGATGAGCAATTCAACGATGAGCTGGAGAACTTTTTCGATGAGGTCGAGAACAACACGCAAGAGGTTAAGGTTCCATTGACGGTGGCAGCACCCGTTCCAACGAAAGCCAAGCCTCTGCTGCTCGTGGACGATGTGGATGATCGCACGGATCTGCTGGAGCTCATCGAGGACCGCCGCTCGGGCAATCGTCTGTTCAAGGTGCTCGAGCAGCGCAACATGACGCTGGAGGAGCTCATCGAGCATCGGAAACGCGGCTCAAGTCAACTGCATCTCTCGACGATACTCAACCAGGACGAGCACTCACGCTTCTATCCCGGACAGAAGGTGCTGCTGCAGGACAACATGGATATCGTTACGGCATTCGAGAACTTCCCGCACTTCAATCTGATTGACTTGAAGAGCGTCAAGCCCGATGAGATTAAAACTGATTCACAGGGTTCCAGCTACTTCACATCGATCATTGATATCGAGCCCAATGTGGAGGACACTAGCGCCGATATACACGCTGCTGATGATCATGGTGATCGTGATCGTAATCGAAATCGAGGTATTACTGCCCTGCGGCTGCGACGCCAGCGTCAACGCCAGCGCGAGCAGCGCCAACGTCAGCTGCAGCGCTGAGACGCGAGTGAATTTGTCGCGTGTTGAGCTGCTGCCAAACCAGAAAAGAGAAAAAAAGATAAATATTTAAGCAATCACTCCTCATTGTTATGTTATCTAATTTAATCCAATTTGTTTTTATCACTTATCGTTATCATTATCGCTATCGTTATCGCTATCGCTATCGCTATCGTTATCGTTATCGTTGCGGTTAATCGTTGTGTTGTTTCGTTGTGTTCGTTGCTGTTGTTGTTCTTGTTCCTATAAGTCGATGCACGGCAGCAGCTCAGCACGCCGAATTCACACGTAAGTAACAGCTGATGGATTGTGCTGCATATTTAACTGGTTTATCGGTATATCGATAATAGTCGACGATAAGTAGGCAAATCGATTCGAAAGAAGAGTGTTCTTGCCATTCATTCTTGATTTTTATTGCCATAGGAGAGCTTGCTTAATTTCGATAACAGAGGAAAGAAGGTTAAAGTTTGTTATCGAAGTTATCGAAGTTACATAGTACATTCATATATGTACATATATGTATATGAAGAGGCTTTTTCTATTTCCCTAATCCATACGTAACTAAACTATTTATCGATCATTTTACACATTTATCGATAATTTGATACTAAAGCTAGTGAATTCGAAAGAAGAGTGTTCTTGCCATTCATTCTTGATTATTATTGCCATAGGAGAGCTTGCTTAATTTCGATAACAGAGGAAAGAAGGTTAAAGTTTGTTATCGATGTTATCGAAGTTGCGCCAGCATATAGTACATTCATATATGTACATACATATGAAGAGGCTTTCTCTATTTCCCTAATCCACACGTAACGTAACTATTTATCGATCATTTTACACATTTATCGATAATTTGATACTAAAGCCAGTGAACACCTAATCGATTGCACATACTTATCGACAGACAAGCGAGAAATATGACAACATTCCTGCTAGTTACTAGATTGCACCACTCACAGCCTGCACCACGCGATACATTTTGTAGTCAAGTTATCGATAACTCTAATTTTCTCTTTTCTCTCTTTCTTCCTCTTCCGCTGTGTCTCTCTTCCTTCGTGTAGGACCTGCCTATGCCCAGACATCCATAAGCCAACAACAGCAGCAGCAACGTGGTGAAAAATCACTTGGATTCTTCCCATCGTGGAAAACTCTGGCGCTTGCCTCGCTGGCGACGGCAACAGGGGCACGTGCTGCTGCTGCAGCTGCCGCGGCTGCCACCGAGGACAAGCGCAATGCGTACTACCTGCCACCGCCACGCCTGCTGCTCGATTCCCAGGAGCAGGAGCAGGAGTCGGATGACAGCAGCAGCAGCAACACCAACAGCATGGACATCGATGTGAGCAGCAATGGCAATGCCACGAAACTATCGATAGGCATCGATAACAGCGACATTATCGATACCATTGAGAATGAGGTGGCGCGTGCGCATGATCTCTTGGACCTGGAGCTATCTGGACACGGTTTCCATCGCAGTCCATCGGCAGCAGCTGCCACCTCCATGTCGCAGCAGCAGCAGCACCTGAGCAGTCTCTACTCGAGCATGCCCGCTGGCATTCGCTCGGCAATTGTGGCCAGTGCAGCGATCGTGATCACATCCCTGGCCACGCTGATGGTCATCTTCGTCGTGTGCCGCTGGAAGCAGCATCGACGACGCAAGTCCAGCTACCTGAAGACCTACAACGCGATGAAAAGCAAATTGCCGCAGCTGCCAACGACAACAGCAGCAGCAGCAGCAGCAAGAACCACATCAGCAACACATTCGCGTCGTAATTCATTGCGGCAACATAGTATGGAGGAGCTCGTGATCACCAGCAGCAACAGCAATCCCCATTGCAGCAACAGCAACAGCAACAACAACAAATGCCACAAAGCGTTGGGCATTGCAACAGTCTCGTGCAACACGCCCGTGCACCAGCAACAGTTGCAGCGGCAGAGCTCACTGCTGTTCACCCGCGAAGGCTCCACATCGCTCAGCACTTGCAGCTCGCTAGCCACAACAACAGCAACCGACGCATCGGCCACAACAACGGGAGCAACAGCAACAGCTGCTGCTGCTCCTGGAGGCGGAGGGCGTGGCGTGGGCTCATTGGCATTGACATTGCGCAGCACACACCAGAAGCTCAACACAATGGATCCTAATTCGCCGGAGGTGCAAGAATATCTCTTCGATACACTGCGTAAATCATTCGATAACTAATCGATAAACCCTAGGCGATAGGCATTATTCTATACCTATTCTATAGTTAAATTAACAGATAACACCACGTAGTGCTATCAATCCGTTTAGGCCAACTTTTATATAAGTATATACATCATATCGCATACAACTTAGTTATTTAACTAGTTTAAGTGAGACCATTTTTTTTTAGTGTGACGAGAGGAGCGAGCTAGTTAAGCGATTAGTTGAGTCTGATCTGCGGATTGCACTTAAACGGAGCGATAGGAATAGCGACAGCGACAGAAAAGTAACGAGTATCGAGTAAAGTAGCGAGAGTAGAGCAAGACATACAACGAGAACTGTAGCAAAACTAACAAACATCACGCGTGACTCCTACTGACTCAGACGTAGCGAGACGATATTAAAGTAACGAGTAACGAGTAAAGTACCGAGAGTAGAGCAAGACATACAACAAAAACTGTACCAAAACAAACAAACATCACGCGTGACTCCTACTGACTTAGACGTAGCGAGACGATATTAAAGTAACGAGTAACGAGTAAAGTAGCGAGAGTAGAGCAAGACATACAACGAGAACTGTAGCAAAACTAACAAACATCACGCGTGACTCCTACTGACTTAGACGTAGCGAGACGATATTAAAGTAACGAGTAACGAGTAAAGTAGCGAGAGTAGAGCAAGACATACAACGAGAACTGTAGCAAAACTAACAAACATCACGCGTGACTCCTACTGACTTAGACGTAGCGAGACGATATTAAAGTAACGAGTAACGAGTAAAGTAGCGAGAGTAGAGCAAGACATACAACGAGAACTGTAGCAAAACTAACAAACATCACGCGTGACTCCTACTGACTCAGACGTAGCGAGACGATATTAAAGTAACGAGTAAAGAGTAAAGTACCGAGAGTAGAGCAAGACATACAACAAAAACTGTACCAAAACAAACAAACATCACGCGTGACTCCTACTGACTTAGACGTAGCGAGACGATATTAAAGTAACGAGTAACGAGTAAAGTAGCGAGAGTAGAGCAAGACATACAACGAGAACTGTAGCAAAACTAACAAACATCACGAGTGACTCCTACAGACTTAGACGTAGCGAGTAGTATGGAATATATTGAGAAATGACAGCGATATAAAAGTAACGAGTAAAGTAGCGAGAGTAATGCTAGAATGAATTCTAAACAACGAAATGCAACTTGAACCGTAGCAAAAGTAGCAAGTGGCGAGTGGAATGGGCTCTCATAACCATAGAAGACAGAAGCATAGTTAGAGTTAGAGGGTTGGAGTATCGAGGATACTATTTCCGGCTCAATTGAAGTGCAATTCTTAGATCAGTAACAAACAGTCTTTAACTAACTGACCTAGACACTAAGCTAATCTTAACGCAATGCGTACTACTTACAAGCTGAACCCAGTACTATTTATTGGCACATAACTTTAGAGCTATAAACAATAAAGTTTAAACTAAACCAATAAACAAAATGAGAAATGAATTCTTAAGCCAAGTTAAGTGATTTAGAACTGCGTTTCAGGGGCACAAAACAGAATTAGAAATGGGTTTCGTAGCGCACCAAAAAGAAATGCACAAACAAACAACAACACACACACACAAACAATACCAGGCCGAATGATAGAGGTACAGTTGTGCTCACAGCATATTTGAGGTTATGCACGGAGAAAAAGTATGAATTGATGCGGTAATTTGTTGGAAATTCAAACATTTTTGAGGACAATAAAAGTATGAATAGAAAATTTGAAAGAAAATCAATTTCTTTGGCTTAGAGATAATTTTGGGCATCAAGAAAGCAAAAGACAGAATGAAAATTCACTACAATGCACTGCAAAATGGCAATTGCTCAACACTGAAAAATAGTACTAGAAACTAACTCTATTTATTAACTCATTTGTTAACCCCGTTAGCAGCAAGCGATTTCAAATATACATACATATAAATATCCATCTTTTTTTGTGCCCACAATATACATACATACATCTATACTGTATGTATGTATGTATGTTTATGTAGTGTGTGTAATGAAATGCATACAGACATACATATTATAGTGTTAAGCCTTGTACATAAGTTACAGATTGTTTTCGTTATTTTCTTTTGTTTTCTTTTTCGAGAATTAAAACGTAGCAAACAAAAAATATTAAAAAAAAACAACAAAAACAAAAACAAACAAACAACAAAAGTCTTTTGATATGAATGATTCAATAATTGTGCAAGAATGTTTCAATTGAACACACGGGGCATGTGTGAATTTTATAAATAAAACAGAGCACAATGCAATACAATGGAAACGAGTCGGAACAGCTGCAGTCGAGCGCACTCGACAGGGGAATAATTGATACCCAACTCACATTCGTACTAGAGGTGGAGAACTATCGATAGCACTATCGACACTATCGATGGTTGGCCACTATCGACTCGCCATCGATAGCGGCGCTCACTCTCGATAGTGGTCGATCGCTATCGTCGATAGTCGTCGATAATTTGGTTTTTACATCTCTGCATTAAAATTGAGAAAGAAAAGAAAGAAAGGCATAAGAACGAAAATATTAATGTTCTACGATTTCCTAACAAAAATTATTAAGTAATAAAGAAAATATATAAATAGCAGTTAAGGTCAGCATAAAAAATAGAAAATTTATATCATTATTCGAAAATTATTATTTATCTTAATTTTTTCTGCTGAAGAAAATCATTTGGAAAATTATTTTCATACTCTTTTAAAGTAAATGTAAATTTAAAATAATGAGGAATATTTCAAATGAATATTTCAACAACGAATTAAATAGATTTTTTTTAATTTACTTACTCGACTATCGACAGCTATCGACGATAGATTTTTCTTACTATCGTCGATAGTTTATGGAAACTATCAAACACAATCGATGGCGCCGACTATCGATAGTTCTCCACCTCTAATTCGTACATATAGATGATATTCCTTTAGAAATTGTAAATTTTTGCTTGGATAAGTTAAATAATTATAGTTTCCGTAATAATCTGATTCATCACGGTATATGCTTACTATAAATTCCACACAAAACCATTATACCCCATAGCACAATATTCCAATTGAAAATTTCGAAAATTTTATATAAAATTCCTCGTTGCGTTGACCTTTACATGCTTTTTAAGTGGGTTAAGCACAGAGCGAAGGGGATGGATATTAGATAGACTATCAAAGGCCACATACACACAGGTATGTATAGACGGATACATATGTAAAGCAGTGTAAACAACTCACCGATAGAGCTCGTAGCATAGTCCATACTGCGTGAAAAGCACGGACATAATGGCCATGATGGTGTCATCGGGCTGAATGTAGGCACACTTGTACATGGACGCGTATTGCCGGGCAATGATACGGCATTGTCGCAATGCAGCTGAGTAGGCCGATGTGCCGCGTAGACGCTGCATTTGCTCCACTGTAAAATAGAGCACAGTATTGTAGCTCTTTGGCAGCGTATCAATGTAGGGCTTCCATTTGCTGGCTGCGGCTTTGACCTTCTCAATGACCAGAGCATAGGCCAGATTCAGATGCGTCAACAGTGGGAAATTGCTAAAGATTTGACGCTGCACATCGGACAGATGCTCCTCGGAGAATATCAGCTGACGGGGCACACTAAGCACCTGCTCATCAGCGGCCAGATCCCGCGTGGCCCGCAAGCCCAATTGATAGCCGGGAAATGTGGCAATTTCCACAGCATCCGTTTGCACTCCACCAGCGCGTGCCCATTCATTGAAGGCATTAACCTTGGTCAGACGTGTCTGTTCGGACTGCAGATCGCTGTCATCGATGGGAAAGATCACACGCTGCACGGTCTGTTCGTGTTGCATGATCTGGTTGAGGAGCCGCTGCAGTTCCACATATTGTTTCCATTCGTCGTTTGCATTGGCTGGTTGGACTTTCACCAATTCCAATATGTCCTGTATCAGTTGATTTAACACCTTGCGCTCCTTATCTCCAATCCGTGGTATCCGTATGCCAGTCAACTTGTTATTGTTGCTGCTGCTGCTGCTACTGCTGTTGTTATTGTTGTTGGCGGTCTTATTGCTGTTGGCATTTGTTTGAGCATTTTTTTGCTGCTGCTGTTTGTTGTTGCGTTTGTTTTTGCCCATTGTCAATTTGTTCCACAATGATAAATAAACAAATACGTACAAATCGAATTACCGGTGAAAAGACGCCGTCGCGCAACTACACCAAAACAACAGCCAAATATGGGTAAATGTGTTTATGAAATGCAGCCCTGCACAGCACGTGAGTAACAGCTGACTACGGCAGGTACGCTGTTCACGTCGAGAATTTCTCCGCGCACACACCTTCACACAGCTTAGCAGGTAAAATTTGTGCTGTTACAATGTCTCAAAAATATACAAATTTGGTGTGACTGTTCTGTTCACCTTTTTGTAATTATGTCTATTTCTCTCACAAACATGCGTACTAATCCTAACAGAAAAGACAAAATGTACATGTAATGAATGTGGTGGCATGTCGATAACATGTTGAATAGTCACGGTAGCCAATTAACACAATTGTGCTATGAATGGCGCGCATTTGAATTTATTAATATTTTTTCCCACCGTTCTATTTAAGAGACTTGACTGTTAAAAGTCATTGTCAATTGCAAAGCAGAAATTAGTAGAAAATATAATTCCCATTTCTTTTATAATAACATTCTAATTATCGTTGAATTTCGACATTGTTTCAGCGTTAAACATGGGTGCGATTTCTACACTGATACACTAAACAGATAATCAAGAGCTATCGAGCTATCGAACTATCGTTATCGAATCAGCTGTGCGTTTCACACGCTCGTTTCAAAAAAACGTGCTCGTGTTGATTGTAGACGCTTTTGATAATAACCGGAAAACATCTTTAAAGAAAACTGTTGCAATGGAAGGAAATGCTAAGAAAAAACTTAAGCGCGCAAATAAATCCAAAGAAAACTTGCCGTTAAATGGGTCCAATAAAAAATTGAAATTGGAGCCTAAGGAAACTGCAACTAAGGCGGCTAAAAGCGAGAATAACAAATCAAACTTAAAGGCCAAAAGCAATGCAGCTAAGCAGTCCGTTCAAAACAATGGGAGTAAGGCTAAAAATCCAAAAGTAAAGGCTACGAATTCTGCTGGAAAGGTCGCCGAAGAAGACGAAAACAATGCAGCTAAGCCGTCCGCTCCAGAAAATGGGAATAAGGTTAAAAAACCAAAAGCGAAGGCCAAGAAAGTTGCTGACAATGTAGTCAAAGAGGATGAAAACAATGCAGCTGAGCCAGTTCTAGAAAATGGCGCTAAGGCTAAGAAACCAAAGCCCCAGAAGAGTGCACTTAATGAGGACGATGTCATTGCCCCAAAGAAGAGCATTGATCAGAATGTATTTAAAATATTCACGGAGTTGCAACGGCAAACTAGCGTGGCAGTAACAAAATTTGTTGACCTACTGAAGGAGGAGAAAGCCAGTACAGAGGCCAACAATGTGAGTTCAATTTCAGTTTTCAGCTTTCAGTTTTTGTATCTAATTCAATTGTATCTAATTTTTATAGCTAAGTGCCACCTGCGTTTATGCCCTGCGCCGTGTGATACGCGCCACCGGCGCCGATGATATGGAGCTAGTGGCCAACCAGTGCGAACTTATCACTATCATATTACGTGTGGTGGGTGTAAACCTCGAGGAGTTCATGCGCATTGCTGTTAAGGAGCTGCAAGCCAATTCCCAGCAGAAGGGCAAGGATAACTCGCTGGCTGCTGTTGGCCAGATACTCTGCTGCATGGCGGCGACTTGTAGCTCGGCCTTTGAGGATCCATCAGCAGAACTGATTGCTTCCATCTATGACATATTCGTGTCTGGGCTGAAGGCACGCAGCTATGTCAGGGACTTGACCTCTGAAATAGTGGCTGCCTCTTTCAAAGTGGTAATGATCATATAGCCTTATAGCTGCACTTGCATTGAGATAACTTCTGTATGTCTTTCCAGCTGAGCGTCGAGAAGTTTGAAGCGCACGCCTGGCCATTGTTACAGCCGGTATTGGGCACGCCCATAAAGAACCTAGGATTGCAGGAGTGTCATGTGCTGCTCTCGGTGCATCTGGCATATCCGACGGTGCTGTCGCTCAGGCAGCTGGAGGGCATACTGTGGGGCAAAGGAAAGCCCAGATATGGAGAACTTTATGACTTATATTACGACAATATAACTTTGAACTCCATTGATATCTATGAGTGTTTGGGCAAGTTTCTCGCCTTGCAGTTGTCTGGAGACCGTACGGATGTGGTGTACGATTGGATTAAACATCTGACAGAGAAGCTGCCAATTAAATGGGACAATCAGAAGCGTTACGTGCTGGAGACCCTGGCCTACGTATTACTCAACTATGATGATTCGAATCTTGTGGTTCCCCTCAGCTTGGAACCACACACTGCCGCAGCGCCCTTGATCCAGTTTGTGCTGCAGGAGCTCTGTGCAGCCAGGACCATTACCGACAAGTCGGTGGCCAAGAAGCTTGAACTGCGTAAATCATGTCGTACACTCGAGACGGCCTACTTGCTGGCCAACGAATCGAAGTGGAAGCAGCCTCAACTGAAGCTATACATCTTTATGCAGCTGCTGCAGCAGACACCACAGCTGGACGACGCCATCCATATTCCGCAGATCATGAAGAAATTGACGGCATGTCTGGATGAGAGCGGTGTCCAGGCGATCCACAAGTTCCACATGGAACAATTGACACGTGTCGATGAGGACATAACCAAGAAACAGCGCATAAAATGCCTCAAGTATGTGCAGGAGCTGTTGCTAGCCCACCCAACGCTGCTGGAAAAGAAGCAGGAGCAGCGATTCCTGGTAAACGCCGCCCTCTTCCATCTGGATGCCGAACAGAAGCCCTGCTTGGGCGATCAGGAGGCGGAGTTCAGTCGCCAGATCGGCACACTCTTTGAGGAGGTGCTCTTCAGTGTCCTAATCCAGAAGATCAATACGAATGTGTCGGAGTTTGTGCAGCAAATGCGCGACATAGTCAAGTGTCTCGCCAAGCAGCTGGATAAGAAGCAGCTCGGTCCCATGCTGCGGGTCAAGCAACTGCCTGAAATGCAGCCCATCTGGGAGAAGGTGGTGGAGCTGGCGCAGGCCAAGCCAACTAACGATAACTCCCTCTCGCTGCTATTTGATGCTGCCATAATGCTCACAGGTCTCACTACCTACACATCCAGCTGCTCCGTGCCTCTGGATCTGCACGCTGACCTGACCAAGTGCCGCGAGCTGGCCTTGGGTCTGGATGCTGCCAAAAAGTCGCAGGTGAGTAAACTATGCCAAGCGAATCGAAGAGAAAGTTATATAATTGATCTCTCTGCTTATAGCGCAAGTCGAAGGGAGATGCGGGCGAGACGCCAGCTTGGCAGGATGTGTTGTTGGAGATTTTGTTGCAACTCTTGCTGCAGACTGGACACTCCTGGCGTGACTTCGTCGTCGCCATATTTGGCCTCTTGTTACCTCACTTGGACGACAGTCATCTGGAAAATCAACTGCTGCCCATGCTGGACATGAGCTCCAATCCCTTGGCTGGCAAACAAAACGAAGACGACGATGAGGAGATGCATGATGAGGAGGAGCCTGATAAGTCTAGTGATGACGATGAGACGGACACTGATAGCAGCGATGAATCAGTCGACAATGATGACGATGAGGAAGAGGATGAGGATGCGGATGAAACTCACGACGAGGCAACTAGTCTGGACAAGATCCGTGAAAACGTGCGCACTGCACTGATTAGCAGCTCCAATAACGATGGTGACGCCAGCAGCGTGGACTGGAATGATGTCTCCGAGGAGGAGGGCAATCGCCTCAACGAATCCTTGGCAGGCATCTTCCTAAGCAAGAAAGCCAGTAGCAAGGGCAAGAAGCCCAATGGCCAGACCAAATCTGAACGCATGAACGACACTGCTCTGCTCCATTATCGCATCAGAGTCCTGGATCTAATCGAGTGCTGTGTCAAGGACAAACCGACTATTAAGAAAATTACAACCGTGCTGGCCAAGCTGATCGAGGTGCATCAGTTCTGCCTGCAGGACAATAAACAGCGTGCTCTGGCCGATGCCAGCAAGAAGGTGATGCAGAAAATATACGCTCTAAAGGATGTCGAGCAGGTTGACCCGCAACAGGATCAGCAATTGTTGTGCGAGGTCATCGAAGGCTTGCTCCGCGACGGCAACGGCACGTACACCACGTGGCACGACGAGTGCATGATCTTCCTAATGAAGCAGTTCACCCAGCCGGATCCCACGGCCAGCGTCATCTGGCCCAAACTGATGGACTGCCTGGATGAGTGGACAGTTTCTCGTAAATGCAGCTACAAATTGTGGTTCGAGTCCCTCATGCGCTGTCGCAGCTGGCAGGGGCTGCCCCACTTCGCCGTAGCCCTCACGGGGAAGCTGCACAGCGACACGGTGCGCCCCTTCCGTCGCGTCCAAATACTGGAGATCCTACACAAGAGCCTCCAAGTGCTTGTGGCCACACTGGGAAACGACAAAGCATTCCGTGACAATTTGCAGAAATTTACGCCAGTTGGAGCAAAGGAAGTGCGTTACTATGGGCTCCTGGCTCGCCTGACCAAGCGCAGCGATTAATCCGCCTTTTTTTTATGACTTACATAATCTATGTATATTTATATTATAGTTATAGTCATCCAGCAACCAGACAACGGTTTGGAAGAGGACAAACAGATGCGTGCAACTGCTCCAACTCGTAGGCCATTGTCCACATAGTTTAGTAAACTTATTTATACGTCAGATATACTTATACATTTGCCTTAATGTAGTTTGATATTGCAACTAAATACATGATGGAACTTTAAGCTATATACTACTGACTCATATGCTCGGCAGGAAGACCTTCTGGCACAGCGTGCTGCTCAGCAGGGGCACCATCTGCTGGTTCTTGTCGCCGCGCTTCTGGCTCACCTCGTCGGTGACACGGGTGAAGATCTCCAGCACGTGTTCGCTGGATGGAGAGAGGCATATATTAGAAAGGTGGGTGCTTGGCATTCGACTCGCACTCGGACGCGGACTCACCTGGCTGCATGCTGTCGGATTGTGCTGCATAACGTCTGTATGAACCAGCTGCCCTGCACGCTGTGCCGCAAGGCGAGGAATCCCGGCACACTGGAGATGGCCACCACCATATTGGTGTGCTGCATGGGCGAGCTAGTCTGGGCATTAATGAAACGCTGCGAATTGGAGACATGGGACAACTTAAGAGACGACTGGCATTGACCCAGCAGATTGACCTACCGTTTGCATATTCTTCTCGTTCTGCTGGCACGCCTGTATGATCAGTATCTTGGGCTTCCCGTTCATTTCCACGTCGGCACAGAGCACGTTCTGTACTTCGCCAATGCTCAGGGCAATGCTATCACAGCCATAAACAGCGCCAATGAATCCGTGCGATAGGATGCAGACAACCAGGGAATCCCGCAGCTGGCAGCGAGCGCTGGCGTCGCGAATGAGGTTCAGAATACCCAGATGATCCACATTGTTGTGCGTGTCCACGGTGTAGCCCAGCGCCGAGAAGACAGCGCGCAGTTGCTCCTCATCCACATTGGTGCCCTCGCGCTTTGTCAGCGGTTTGGTGGGTAGCAGATGCTGCGAGTTATACAAATTTACACAATTCAAATGTACCAAATCCGAATCTACTCACCTGCAGCTGCTCACTGACATCCTGATGAAATGCCTGCTGATTGATGATGAGCACTATGCCGGCGCTCTCGCGTCGCACCTGAAAAGCATTTGTACGCGTCTTCACCTTACTCGTGGATGCCACTTGCTCCTCCTCCTCCTTTTCCAGGCAACTGGCAGCAACGGGTCCTGCTGCCGCGTCATCCTCTTCATATTTCTGCGGCTGGCTTGTGGCATTGCTGTTGTAGGTTTGTGTGAGCAGATCGGCCAACGAGTGTAGATCATTGAACTTGAAGTGTTCGATCAGCAGCTGCACATCGCTGCCCACAGTGTCAATGTCACCCAGCTTGAGATGGCGACGGGTCAGCCAGTCCAGCAAGAAGATCTCCAGGTGCGCAAAATCATAGAAACGCATCGGTTCGTCTTGAGTGGCAGCTACGACTGGACGGCGTGCCAATTTATCGTTTATGTCCAAGATGAGGCGCCCGGACTGCGCCACGGTCAGTTCTTCGCAGATGATGTACATGGCCTTGAGCAGCGGATGCAGGTGCAGGGCAAACTCCTTGACGTGGGGCAGGTAGTGCAGACGCAACTCCTGCCAGCTGAAGCCCAGCTTGCGCAGCACCTTCCGAGCATTGATTATGCACAACGCCTCGACGAGTGGACCACGCCAGCTGCTGGGATTCGCTTGGGTGTACTGGCGCAACAGATCGCTGTGCTCCTGCTCCGTGGCAGGAGCACGGACCAGGGCCAATAGCTTTTGTAGTATGTACGAAGCGTGAGCATGCTGATCGCCAAATAGTAGAAACGATACCGACACCTGATAACACAGAAATATAATAAAATTTTAATTACGCATTAAAGCTGATATTGCATACCTTCTGTGCAAAGTCCAGATCACGCTCTAGAAACGGCAGATCCTCCACCTGTATATTGTCTAATTGTGTTTCCATTTCTGGACCTAATCTGGAACCTGCTGCTTTGGGGGAAGTACAAAAAGTAACTGATGAACCGCTCAATGTTTGTCATCATCACCAGTGAGTAGACCCCTTGGGATGCATAGCTTGAGTAGTATCGTTGGCGGTGTTTCAACAATTATGTATTAATTTAATTATTTGCAACTAATCTACTTGTATTTTATGGCAAATAACTGATAAACTATATCAACAAAACAACTCGCGATCAAATTCTGTGAGCCCTGGCGAAATTATCGTTGTTTTGCTCAGGTCACACTGGTTTTCCATGATATTCAGCTCATTTTTTCAAACCTGAACTATGGAACTAGTTCTCACACGGCTTATCGATAACATTATCTGCAGCTAATTTCAAACAGCTTTTCTCTGACTTTTAACTCATAATATAAAACCCAAGCTATAGAACTAACTTTACTCATTACGTTAGTTACATGTTTTCTGTGTTACATGAATTGCAGGAGCTCAATATTTAATATTTTTCCGAATAAAAAACAATTTTCCTTTCTACATACGAAATAATGTTTAAAACAAGCGCCATTGACTTAAAAAAGAGTGGCCTAAACCTATGTCTAAGGTAAGATACCATGTCACAACACCCTACACCCTATACCAAACACAAATTGCAATTTTTTTACAAGTGCAGTGTGCATAATTACTTGGCTTTAATGCGTTTTAATTGATTGTGAAATTGTTTGTGATGGTTTGATTTGATGCGAATAGAATTGAATAGCCGCTAGATGACGCTCTAAATGCCTAGTTCAACACCTTGCCAGCAGATACACAAAGAATAGCCGCATGATAGCAACTAAATCTACTTGTCAGCCCATCAAAAGAAAATCTTTTTAAAAATATTATATATATATATATAGCTAGAAATTGATTTTAACTCAAGTTAAAGGTAATCAAGGGACATAGAGAGCCAATTTCAGAGTAAAAGAATGCCATTGCGCCAACAGATAAAAATGCGCCAATTTTGGCGCAAAAACGCCAAGTATGGCGAACCGTGGCTGCAAGTCGAACAGCTCAATCAAGTAGATATTGTTGAATTGTTAACTACGCTCATGTTGACGAGTTTTTAATTATTTAATGTATTTGTTATTCTGTCTATGAGCGAAACAGAGAGCAAGGGACAGACATATACAGAGGCCAGGGCCACAGTCAGAGAAAGAGCTACAGCTTGCATATATATTGTAAAGAAACAAAAGAAAAAGCCAAGAAATAATACTTCTTAATACATACATATGTACCCACTCATATACTCGTATACGACCATGTGAATATACAACATGGCCTGTGTATATGTGTGTGCACATATCGAGCCATAGCCGAATGTACATACATCTGTGTGTATATGCCTGTATATGTGCATATATACCTCCACATATTTTATATACATGTATATGCATATCTATTCACCTACTGTACCACTTCATTATGTAAGCAGCGGGATCTCTACGACGCCAATGAAAAGCAAGAGCAAAAAACGACGAACGAAATAACAAAAAAAAAAACAAAGAAACTGAACAGTAATGTTATAAATCACAAATATAATGTAATGTAATGTTCCGTAACCACAAGCCACGCCCACGATGAAACGTAAGAGAAATCGCTCCAAGAGTCTTTTTCGCTAATTCTGTTAGTCACACGAGTCTCTCGTGCTGGGCGTAGCCATGCCCACGACCCCCATCGACATGACAAAAGGAAAGCAACGGCAACTGTTGTCTTTTCCTCCACGACAACAACAAAGACGCTTGCTGTGTATATAAGGGTCGATACATAAATACATATGTCGATACATACACACATTAATGCGTTTTTGCATGTGCAGAGCCTCAAAAGCTGCGCAGCTGTTTGTATACACATATGTATATACATATACATATGTATGTATGTATGTATTTTTTTTCATTCGTGTCATGCGGGTACACACGCACACACGCATGTAAATTGACTCCATAGGCGAAATCGAAAGAGAGCGCAAATACGAAACTTTCGCCCACTGTGGCCCGCCGCTGGGCGTATTGTGGCAATTTGAACAGTTATAAAACTAAACAATAACACGAAATAACCAAATAACAGACGGACTGCAAGTACAAAGTGTAATATCGTAACATAACATAATTCATAATGTATGTATGTATGTATCCAATATGCATTTGATATCAACACATTTTCTAGCGACAACAGACTCACACACACACACAAACACACTCACATGCACGCACGCACATACTGTACCCTCTGCCTGTGCTCATGTATGTATGCATGTGTGCGTGCGTGCTTCGCGCATATGCTCAAGTCATGCGCGCAAGCGAGACCACACGACAGGCACAGGCGCACAATGAGAGAGCGTGAGCGTCGGTGTGTACGGTGTGCATGTGTGTGAGTGTGCATGTGTATGTGTACATACGGCCAAAGAATTTTGTCACTTTATTATTGTAAATATGTACGCCTAGCGAAATTGTGTTAAATGTGCAGTGCATTACCATGTATGTATGTATTACATCCACGCATGTGCACATGTATGCGTGTGTGTATACGGCGTATGCAGCTCATTGACAGTTCGCTCAGTTGTACGCTAGTTTTATTTTCAATTTGTTTCAATCTGAAATGTTTAATGCGAAAATTGTCCCGTTTGTTTATAAGGTCATGGCGGCAACAAGTGTGTATACACAATGTTGCTGGCAACTTGTTGCCAAAGTGAATGAAAGCTTCGATACCGGTTTAGCAACACACACACACACATACATTGTTTTTTTTCCATATACTTATAGTATATAAACGTTATGTATACATTTCGCTGCAACATGTTGCGCGCAACATGTGTCTATGCCGCACTGTGGTCAACAGTCGGGTGAATCTCTATGCAAATATGTGGTTTAAGCGTGGAAAATAGAAGGAAAACTGCAACAATCAATTTTCATTTCCTTTTACAGAAAGAATAAGTTAAACAGAATGTCGTCCGCTGTAGCCGGCGATGTGCCCGTTATTGATCTAGCCGAAGATCTCGAGGATGGCGAGATCGACGATGACGACGAGGAGGAGGAGCAGCCGGAAAAGCCGACTGCCTTAGCAGCCGATGTTCAGTTTATACGAAGTGACAAATTAAATGAGAAACCATCGCCCACAAATGACGATGATGTCGTCTTCCTGGGCGCATCCAGTGATCCAGCTGCTGCTCCCGCTGCAGCAGTCACAACTTCCACCGCCCCCAAATCGAAGAAGCTACGCCCACTTGAAGGTAACGCCCCAATCCAATCAGCTAATGATAAGCTTGACACTTGGCTAATCCTTTCCTTCACTCCCTTCGATAGATGATCATGCCGTGAGCATTGAGAATGCCATTGCCAAGATCCTCAAGCGGAGTGGCATTGAGCCGCCCATGCCCAAGATACATGCCTCCAACAGCGGCAGCAGTGGTGCTGGCCAGAATCAGAGTAGCACCATCAACAGTGAGCCCGATAACAGCGCCGCTGCCAACGCTGACGCTGGCAGCGCTGCCGCCGACGGCAGCCAAGGCACAGTGGCACCCAGTCGCAGCAGCCGACGACGAAAGCGCAAAAAGGAACGCGAACGTGAGCAAAAGAAGGACAAGGATCATTATCAGGTAAATGAGCTCAATAAGTACAGTTAATGCGGTAAATTGCGTATTTTACAACACTGTCCACAAGCAAAACGTTTGCTGTGGCGTTTACCAACACTGTTTATTTTGCGAAGCGAAATCGTTATTTCTTTCTGACATTTTCCAACACTATGTATTCGGCAAATCGCAAAGGAATTGGGCACGCGTTTACCAACACTGTTTATTTTGTGAAGCGAAATCGTTATTTCTTTCTGACATTTTCCAACACTGCGTATTCGGCATATCGCAAAGGAATATGTCATGCGTTTACCAACACTGTTTATTTTGCGAAGCGAAATCGTTATTTCTTTTTGACATTTTCCAACACTACGTATTCGGCAAATCGCAAGGGAATTGGGCACGCGTTTACCCACACTGTTTATTTTGCGAAGCGAAATCGTTATTTCTTTCTGGCATTTTCCAACACTACGTATGCGGCAAATCGCAAAGGAATATGTCATGCGTTTACCAACACTGTTTATTTTGCGAAGCGAAATCGTTATTTCTTTTTGACATTTTCCAACACTACGTATTCGGCAAATCGCAAAGGAATTGGGCACGCGTTTACCAACACTGTTTATTTTGCGAAGCGAAATCGTTATTTCCTTTTGACATTTTCCAACACTATGTATTCGGCAAATCGCAAAGGAATTGGGCACGCGTTTACCAACACTGTTTATTTTGCGAACCGAAATCGTTATTTCTTTTTGACATTTTCCAACACTACGTATTCGGCAAACCGCAAAGGAATTGGGCACGCGTTTACCAACACTGTTTATTTTGCGAAGCGAAATCGTTATTTCTTTCTGACATTTTCCAACACTACGGCAAATCGCAAAGGAATATGTCATGCGTTTACCAACACTGGAAACTACGCGAATTTAAATAAAAAGTGCAATCGAATTGTGTAAAGTGAATTGAATCAATCGAATCGTTTTTGATTATCATTAGTTAGTGTTTAGTTAGTTGGTTACTAAAGTTAGTATTGATACTAATGAGCTTTTCCATTTTCCATGCAGAAACGCGCACGTCGTGACTCGATGGAGGAGCTGAACGCCCCTGTGGGGGGAGACAACGACGAAATGGAAATGGATGAGTACGAAATGATGAACGTGCGTGGAGGCAGTCCACCCCCAGGGGGTCCTCCGCCCCCGACGGCCGGACGATATGCCGGCGATTGGCCCGATCTGCTGGGCGATGCGCATGGCTATGATTCTCTGGCAGATAACTATAGCAGCTACGACTCGTATTCGGATGAGGAGCATGGCGCTGGTGCTGCCTGTGGTGCATCAGGTGGTGGACAGCGACGTCGCCAGCGGCGGGAGCGTGAGAAGGAGTCGCGTAGCAATCGTCGTCGTCGCGACCGTGGTGATCGTGACAGTGGTGCCGGTGGTGGTGGAGCAGGTGGTAGTGCCGGCGCTGGCAATAAGCGCAATCGTCGGGACTCGGGCGATGAGAAGCGTGAACCGCGCAAGCTGGAACTGTGCAAGTTCTATCTGAAGGATTGCTGCGCGAAGCGCGACAAATGCAGCTACATGCACAAGGAGTTCCCATGCAAGTACTACTATCTGGGCATGGACTGCTATGCCGGCGACGATTGCCTCTTCCATCACGGCGAACCACTGACCGAACAGCTGCGCAACATTCTCATCAAGCACATGGAGACGGCACCCAAGGAGATACTCGGCGACTTCAAGCGCATCTCGCGCGACGCCGCCCTCAGCCAGATGTCCCGCCGCCACGAGGTGCTCTGCGAACAGTATCACATGGACAACACCTGGTCCACCATGGGCAGTGCCGGCTACAATCGCCAGCAGCAGCAGCAGCAGGAGGGTGCCACGTCCAAGGCAGCAGCCAATCAGTCGTCGGCCGCCGATTCCAACGTAAGTGCCAACTCACCATCTGGCAAACAGCCGGGCACAATACCTTCCCTACTCGACATTGTCATCAATCCGCCGAATCTCCAGCATGCCGATACCAAGCCGGAGAAGAAGCGCAAATCCCGTTGGGCCGACAAGGGCGGCAACAAAGCAGCAGCAGCAGCCGCAGCAGCAGCATCAGCTGTAACGGCATCCGCATCCGCAACGGCACTCCTCACTCCAGCGGCAACTCCAACCAAATCGTGGCCCGCCTATCTGGATCTGAGTAATCTGACGCGTGTGCTCAGCGCCGAGCACATGGTGAAGCTGAACAAGCTCGGCATAACCAATCTGGAGCAGATGATGCAGGTGCCCTTCGGTCAGCTAACAGAGGCGGGACTCACGCTGCCCGAGATCGGGGAGATACAGCGCATGGCGGAGCAGGCCAAGCCAGTGGCAGCAACAGCAACCACAGTAGCCGAAGCCAAGCCAGACAACCAGCAGATGAGCAAGTAAGTATGCCCAGGTTTCATCGACTCCACACGTTATTCATTTGCTTTCATTGTGGCCAGGATCAAGGCGGAGACGACGGATGTGAGCGGCGTGGTGAGTTCGAATAGCAACAGCAATAGCAACAATGGCTTCATCATGGTCGACTACACGCAATACCTCAAGGATGCCCATGTCAACGATCCACGTAAGTTAACCTGTTGACTTGACCAACTGTTGGCTGTTCCATTTAACATTTCCCTCTGCGCTTACAGTGGACGACGATCGCGAGGAGGACGACGCACAGCTGGTCATCGATGATGGCAACGAGGAGGATGAGCACGAATCCGAAACGGATGCCAAGAGCAAGCGAACAAAACGCATCAGCACGGGGGATGACAGGAAGAAGGACGACAAGGATGAGGAGCTGCCACCACTACCATCTGTATTCGATTTGCCCACGTTCATGAACAACATGCTGGCCCAACAGCAGCTGCCCGCTGCAGAGGCAACCGCTGCCGAGGCAGTGACCCCCCAGCCACCTGCAGGAGAAGATGGTGCAGCAGAAGCAGCAGGAGGAGCTGGCCTATTTGGCAAACTGCTGTTTGGTGGCGCTAAGAAGGAAGCACCGGAGGATCGTGCCACCTTCTACAAGGACATCGTGCGCAATCCCTTCAAGACGCACAGCACTGACGTGGAGGCAGACGACAGCAGCTTCAACTACATCGATTCGCATAACTCGAACTCCAACTCGCGCTCGCTGACTCCCACGCCCACACCGGAGCCAGACTCACAGTCGCCGCAAGGATTGGGATTGGGCGAGGAGCAGCTGCAGATGCAATCGATGGCGCCATCGCAATCGCAATCCAAGCCGCTCTACACCCGCATCTCCATGTATGACTTGGATGTGACCAAGGCAGCGCTGGAGGATGCCCTCGCGCTGGAGGTGAAGCGGGAGCGCGATGTGGATATGCGTCTGCCGTTCGAGCCAATGAAACACTATCTGCCCGCCACTGAGATCGATGCAGCCATCTTCTCGCACGTGCCCATACGCTGGCACATGCAGGAGGTGTTCGTCGAGCCGCCCAGCTATGTGCAATTGCGCCTGGCCGCCAGTCACAAGAAGCAGCGGGATCTGCGCGATCCCCGCCTGCGCCGCATTCTCGGACTCTCCGAACTCTGTGATGACTTTGGACCCACCGATGCGGCCGGCTCCTCGACCGGCGCTGGCGGCATTGCTGCCGCGCCCAGAAGCTCGAAACGTGAACGCAAGATCAGCAACTGCATCTCATCACCGGAGGAGCAACAAGTCCAACTCGAGTCCGCACCCAGTTCCCCACCATCACCATCGCCAGCAGCAACACCAGCCCCGCCCCCAGCTGAAGGCACATTGCTGCCACGTCGCACCGATCCACGGCGCGATCCACGCCGGGCACATCTCAATAGTACGAGCAACATCAGCGGCCTGGAGCAGGCATTGGGCACAGGAACAACAGCAGCAGCTGGAGCGGCGACAGCAGGAGCTGCCGGCAGTCGACAGATCACAGAGATACGCAACGTCATGCAGAGCTCCAGCTGGTACAAGGACTTGGGTAGCAACAACAAGATCATGGTAAACCAACAGCTCGCCCTGGTCTTCACGGAGCTCAAGAAGTTCCACCAGCAGGAGGGCAACAATCGCATCTTCGACGTCTCCTTCATCGTCAACAGTCAGACACTGCAGCAGATCTTCGCCAAGCTCCACATGTACATCGATGACAACGGCACGGTGGTGCAGCTCCCCGAGGACCAGCAGCAGCACATGCACAATCCGGGAGTAGTCTCCAACGTGGTGGGTGTGGGTGTCGGAGTCGGAGTAGGAGTGGGTGGACCACCAGCTGCCGCCGGCGTGGTAGTGCCGCCCATATTGCCGAATATGTCACAACCTCCGCCCAATTTGGCGCAACTGCTGCGCCAGCCGCCGCCGCAGGTGGTGCCAGTGGGACGAATGCTGAACCTCGGCCTGGGCATGGGATTGCCGGCATTTAACCAGCCGCCGCCACAGGCGCCGCCGACGCAGGTCCAGGTGCAGGTGCAGCAGGCTCAGGCCCAGGCGCAGGCACAGGCACAGGCTCAGGCGCAACGCTGTAATATGGTGGGCATGCCGAGGAGCATGATGGGCAATGTGATGAATGCCAACAACAATCCGTTCAACCCGTTTGCCGCCGGGAACAACATGAACATGGGCCTCAATATGAACAACCTGAACCTGAACGCACTGAACAACATGAATATGAACATGAATAACATGAATATGAATATGAATAACATGGGCATGAATATGAATGCAATGAATATGAACAACATGAACCTGGGCATGGCCTTCAATCCGGGCGCTCAGCCCCCGTTCAAGAACTTTCCCAACAACAACAACGGCGGAGGCGGCGGCGGCAACAACAACAACAACCAGGGACGCCATTTTGTGGGCGGCAACAACAACAATAGCAACAACAACAACAACAATCGGAATCGCGGCGGTGGCGTCGGTGGCGTCAATCGCAATCGGAACAACATTTAATTCCCCATTCTTTCAAAATAAAAGACTTGCAGCACATCGAGATGCTCCCCGCCCCCTACAACACCCCCCCCCCCCCCCACACACACACAACTTAAATAGCTATATAGTAGATTAAAAGAAGAAGAAGAAAAACGAAAAATATCGTATGTTACATTTTTATAGCTTTATCGATTTTCGTGCTTAAAGATCGGATTTGACTGCTATATATATTATTGTAATTAAATTAAATTTAGTTGTTTCATTTTTTTTACTATCCTAGATATAATGATAATTATAATGATAGTATATATGCGGAAGAGATTCTTTTTATTAAGTATTTTCGTAAAAACATACATCTATTTATAATGCCTATGTACTGATACTAAACTGTAGTCGAATACAAGCGTTTGATTTTTTTATAACCTAAGACCCTCGATAAGGCGTAATTATAATGCAATACCCGTAATTATTTCTAAACATAAGGAATAAACAAAGTGTTAAGTAATATTAAAAGAATTTACATGTTTTGCTTGATCGACAAGCATTATACATTTTGTTAAAAAAAAACACCTCTATTCTTTTTTTACAAGTGTATTTGTAACGGTCGTTTATTACAGCTATGCACAACGGTTACTGGAATTGGTGTTATTGTACTACATGTGGTTCTTTTTACATTGAATGTTGATGGTTCGGTTAGGCTGAAAAGTATGGGTTGTTTTTTATGAAATGGTTTATTTTTTCAAATTGTTCGATAAAAAAAGGGATAATGGACTAGAAAACCGCCAATTGGTTGTTTTTTTTATAATATTTATACAATAAGCATTGATATGTCTAACATAGTTGCATTTGAATTCTGGCGTTGGCGCGCTCTGTTATTAACATAACAGCAAAGTTGATTGAATGTTGATGGTTCGGTTAGGCTGAAAAGTATGGGTTGTTTTTTATGAAATGGTTTATTTTTATGAATTGTTCGATAAAAAAAGGGATAATGGACTAGAAAACCGCCAATAGGTTGTTTTTATTTATACAATAAGCATTGACATGTCTAACATAGTTGCATTTGAATTCTGGCGTTGGCGCGCTCTGTTATTAACATAACAGCAAAGTTGATTGAATGTTGATGGTTCGGTTAGACTGAAAAGTATGGGTTGTTTTTTATGAAATGGTTTATTTTTATCAATTGTTCGATAAAAAAAGGGATAATGGACTAGAAAACCGCCAATAGGTTGTTTTATATATTATTTATACAATAAGCATTGATATGTCTAACATAGGCATTTGAATTCTGACGTTGGCGCGCTCTGTTATTAACATAACAGCAAAGTTGATTGAATGTTGATGGTTCGGTTAGGTTAAAAGTATGGGTTGTTTCTCATGAAATGGTTTATTTTTATAAATTGTTCGATAAAAAAGGGATAATGGACTAGAAAACCGCCAATAGGTTGTTTTAAATAATATTTATACAATAAGCATTGATATGTCTAACATAGTTGCATTTGAATTCAGACGTTGGCGCACTCTGTTATTAACATAACAACAAAGTAGATAAAATGTCCCGTCGTTGAGTCGATGTTTGTCTGCCCGCGTATGTAAACTCTTCGATCTGAGAGCTAGAGCCCCCACACGTAGCAATCAAGTTGAATTAAAATTGTCAATGCCACGGCCCTGTTTTGCTCATAATTTAATATAAATGAATAATAAGCGCAAGATTATTTGCCGCTCATTAAATAAATATTAGTAATCTTATCGGCAAATTGCCATTAAATTCGTTAACAGAGCGCAATTCGCTTAACAGAGCAAGATGCATCGAGCGGAAAGAGAACAGCATAGCCAAGTGCACAACCAAAGTTAGCTAAATTCACAACCTTAGTGGTTGCCCCAACCACGCATTGCCACCAATACAATAGCCACCAAATATGTTGTTCAATAGCCTTCAGATGGTAAATAAATTAGATTGTGAGTTCAAAAGAAGAAATTATATTATTTATAAATTGCTAGAAATTATTAAAGCTCAAATTGAGGGCTATTTTAGCGGCTTAAAAGTGTCCAATTGAAAAAAGTGTCATTGCGCCAACACATTACATAAATGTGCCAATTATGCCGCAAAAGCGCCAAGTGTGGCAGCCGCGGCCATGCTCATATTGGACTCGGCCACGCTTCAGTATCATTTTTGTCGGCTGTGAATTGTGAAGGAAATTTCTAGCGCCGCGCGCAGTGCATTTTTTTCTGGTAAACTTTTTTTTAATCACTTTGTACTATTTTATGTTCGAGAAAATACATATAAAACGAATCGATTACCAAGTTTACAAACATTTTACAGTGTAAAGCACAGCAATTCTTATTGCAATAAAAGAAAAACAATTTACATATACATACACATACACACACACGCAGGCAGCACTTGCGTATACATTTTCATGTACATGTGTTGTGTGTTTGTGTGTATGTATATATATACTTGGGCCCACAATGGGTTTCAGCGTGACGTGAGTGTATACATATAAAGCTGAAATGAATCGACGAAAAGAGAAAATGGAAAACGAAAACACGCAGACATTGTGAAATATACGCATACAGAAATAATGCGTATGCGTATATGATAAAACACAACATACATAGTACATAGTACATAGTTTTCGAAAATCCCTGTCATTAGTTGATTTGCATTCCATAAGTTTACAAGAGACAAGTACAAAATGCCTAATATGTATATGTATTTTTTTACATTTTGTTTTTACACATTACTACATGCACGTCCATCTACTACGTATCGATGTATGTATGTATGTATGTATTCACTAGTGTGCCTGTGTGTGCGGCGAGCAGGCGACGAGTAGCAGGGCAGCATTTTGAGTAACTGTAGCAGTTACTCGCTGCTTTGCTTTTTTTTCTTGTATTTTTTCTCTCGTTTATGATGTTTTTCTTTATTTTTTTTACAATAAAACTAAACTCAACTTTGTTTGATAGTGTAAAGCGAATAAGTTAAGTGCTTGGTGTTTACTACGGAACAACATATGTGTGCCTGCGTATGTATTAGTGGCTTTGTGTGCGTGTGTGTATACAAACCACTCTACCACACAGTGCGTACGAAAAGTGTGCGCCGTTCAGAGTATATTCCGATATAACCTACGTATGTATGTATAATAAGGGAGGTCGTCATACTTTTGCCATGTACTGTAACACAGACGCTTGTGTGTGTGTGCGTGTGTATGCCGTGGAAGAGCAGACCAAAGCAGAAACGACAACGAGCCGTTGAATACGTACACGCGCACTCACACACACGCACACACATACACACACACACACATACACAACGTCCTCGTTCAGTGAGGCCGCGCTACCACCATTCGCCGCTGCAAGCGTAGCTGACGAATGGGTGTGCGTGTGTGTGTGTGGCTCTGTTTATCGCGCTGCCACCCCTCGCGTCCCTCGTTGTCAAGTCGTCGTCATTATACTAGACTCGTAGTTTATTTTGTTTTCCTTTTAGTGCCGAGGTTTGTGCATGTGTGTTCATTTTCCGTTAGCATTGGCTGCCCAATTCTCGCATAATAAACAATAATACTATCTATGTACATAAATATATATACCACATACTCTATCTACTCGCCGTCTATTGTTTTTTTTCGCCCTGTTTATATGGAGAAGGTGTAGAGAAAAGCCAACACTTGCGGACAGTAGGAAGAAGAACAACAACAATAACAACACGACGAATGTATGTATGTATGTATGTGTGTACGTACATACAGTCACGTCCACCAAAATGTGCGCATCTGCCACAGTAACTGTAACTTCGGTATACGTGTATACAGACGCGTAGTTTGCTACCTAACAAGCGTTTCTTCCCTTCCCTCTTCTGCCTTCGCTTTCCACGTTTCCGGTTTCACTGTTTCACTGTTTGCACATGGCTCTGGGTAGTTTTCCATCGGACCGTATCGCTGGTGTGGCAAGCGACTGTAGCCAGCTGTTATCGTTACACTAGTTCCCATGCGATAAGATAACACAAGACTAAGGCAACTACTTGGCTTGATATGCAATTGCACTCATTGCAACTAGTATGCTGATAATACTCTATTACACTCCAATATATCGATATTTTAGCTGTACTTGAAACGCGAAATAAAACTTTATGTGAAACTAAGATACTCTTCATTTGTCTATATTTGATCAGAATAGTTATATCTATATCACTTTTTACTGCTTCACATTTTATTGTAGAGGTTTTTATTATCGGTTGGTATTTATTTGGTATTTTGGTATTTATTTTTAGTATTTAGATTTTCACTCCATTCTTCGTGCCTGTTCCCAGATAAACTAAATGGTTCACTTATCGGAAAGTTCTCATTATTTCGAAAGGGAGTACACATAATGTCAGTTCGATCATAAAGTCAGCATCGAACTCTAAGTATGTGTGCCAGCTGTTATTTTCATATGCAGTTCGTAAGAATAATTTATTTTCCGCTCATCTGGGAACCGAACAGAAAAAGATCAACCCTTATTAACTACACTTAACTACATTGGAAATAAAAAGAAATGTACCCTAAGTCACTTCAAAAAGATACCCTTTTCATGAAAAGGTTTTAAGGTTGAAAGGCTTTTGATATTTTGTTTCCAAAGCAACTAAATTAGATTCAGTTCTTTTCCAAAATGAAATGTTCAAGAAAAACGATAAGTAATACATTTACTTTAAAATAAATAAAGATTCATTCAAATAAATCATTTCAAAATAAATAAATTTAATTAATACTGTTTAAAAGTTAATTATTTAATATTGATAAATTTACCACTTTGAGGAAACGTATAGTCGCCTACCTACGCCCTTGATTTTCTCTGCTCAACTGTTGACTTGTACACTAGAGGTATGCATGAATGATTCAAAACGTGAACTGAATCATTCACTCTGAAAATGAGTACACGTTTTATTGCACACTTTGAAATGAATGTGAATGAATGTACTCATTCACTCATAAGCTACTGAAGCATCGTGAAAAAACACTATAGCTATTTCATCACGTATCTCTCCCCATGTATTCATTTGTACACTGGAGTGACAGAGACCACAAGCTGCACTCATTATGGATAGTGCAACTATCGCTCTCACTCACTCCCAGTGAGAACACCAAAATGGTGTACAACTTGAATTGAGTGCAGTATATTTGAGTGCAGTATATTACTGTAGTCCCAAGTGCATTGATTCATGCAGGCCTCTATTGCACACGCGTCAGATGACACGCGTCGTAAACACACACACACACACACACACGCACACAGACGCATGTGCTCATAATTTTCTAATCGATAGTCATAAAATATTTGGCACACGACCCAGCAGCTGCTCTCACACGCGCCCGCTTTAATTAGCTGTACTTAATGCAGTTTTATGGCAATGCTTGCATTGAAGAAAAGGTGTAAATCGCATCTCTACGTGTGTGTGTGTGTGTGTATAGTATGTATAAACGCCGTACCGGCCAGTTATGCTCATACAGGTAGTCGATTGCAGTCTGTCGCCCTCCCCCCTCCGACTAGAGACTGGAGAGAGCTTAACAGCTGCTACTACACACATAGCAGTAGTTTCTCTCATTTCTCTCTTGGCCTCCACTTCCTTTTGACGGCCATTCCCCCCATGCGAAGTGCAGCGATCGATCAACACTCGTCGTTAATTGCACTTGTTTTTGTTTCGTGACATTTCACTCGCTGCAAAACCAGTTACACTGCAATGGCATGCCACTGTTAACGGACTGTTAACTCAAATTGGGGCTGTTAAACAACAGCAAGTACGTAACTGAGCTTGCGTTGCGTATGGCCAGAGTCGCAGTAGGAAAAAACACCACTTTCAGCACCATTGGCAACCCAGCAGTTGATCGTTGTTTTGTTTTGTGTCTGGCAATGCCGTACGGCATGTATATGTATGTGTGCGTATGTTCACTTTTGAGTCATTCTCACAGCTGATGAGCAGCGCTCCCTTCAAGTGTATATATGTGTGTGTGTGTTGTTGTTGTTTTGTTGTTATTAAACAGCAGTTGAACACACGCACACACACACACACACCGAAATCAAGTTATATACACAAATTTGTATTTGTTTGTTTTTAAGCTACAATTCTGTTTTGTTTTCTTCGACTTTGCTTAGCTGCGAT
Organism: Liodrosophila aerea; assembly: GCA_035045005.1. Classification (NCBI taxonomy): domain Eukaryota; kingdom Metazoa; phylum Arthropoda; class Insecta; order Diptera; family Drosophilidae; genus Liodrosophila; species Liodrosophila aerea. Next base: position 141,201 of record JAWNNL010000767.1, read on the forward strand.
CTTTTCTGCTTCTTCTGTTTCTCTTGTCTTGCTTTGTACGTGCTGTAAGCGTGTGACTTTCTTTTTCTTCTCCTCGCGCTCTTCGCTTGTTTGCTTTCACCGTAGTACAGCGTGCTTTACATATGTACCTCTAGCTTATGTACCGTTGTTCTTGTTCTGCTTCTTTCTGGACTCTGAGTCGGAACACTTGAGTTGAGTCTGTTTCGCCTGCAGCAATCGCTCTGGTGCTTGGCAACAGTGGGTTGGGAGCGTTGACAATTTAGCTAGTTTCTAGCTACTTCCCGCTATTTACCTCAGCAAACAAACGACGCAAATGCTCAGAAAAATTGTTGTGGCATTTACCGTTGCTTTTTTTTTTGTGTGTGTTGCTCCCTATTTGGTTATATACTTGCTGGGCTCTGGGCTCTTATGTACAAGCTTCGTTTTTGGGCAAAATCTGTATCTGCTTGTAAGAGCATTATGTAGCTCTACCCACGCTCACTCACACACACACACACGCGCGCACACACACACGCACTTGGAACTTGCTTGTGTTGTAGGGCCGTTTCCACCCCGCACTCCTCTCCCCGTCGACTCACTCACCCTTGGTCGATTACGCATTTATTTTCTGTTTCATGGCGAGGGGAGAGGGGGGGGGGAGACGGTTAGCTGCTTGTGTGGGGAAGTTGAATTCGGCTACGCGTGGTGGATTGTGTGGGGTTTGGGTTCGCTCTCTTCTCATTGGCGCCTTTACTTCATCTTGAGCACGAAAAAAGGAAGGTCGAGCAGCGTGTGGGCCTGGCTAACACAAAAAGCAAGTACAGTTAACTTTAGTTACTCCAACTAGCCGGGATTGTAATTACTATTGCATGTTCTTGGTAAATCTTTTACAAATTACTGGTATTCGGTTATTTTTTGGTTATTTTTTGCCAAAAATAATTTTGATTTTCTCGTCATTTTTCCCATCGCAACTTCAATTATTTTCTGCGCAGTTTAGGTAGAGTGTCTAAGTGGAAAAATGCCTGGAATTTGCTGTGTTTAGAGGCGTTTTTAATGTGAACAGCAACAGTAAAATTTCATATTCAAAAGAGTGAATAAACAAGGGTCAATAGGGGTCATAGGGAGGGTCCCAAGACGTCTCGTTTTCGCTTAATTATTTTGACAGAGTCTACCTTTTATATAGCAAAACATTAGCTGTCTATTTCCGATATTTTTACAGATATAAACAGGCAAAAAAGTAGATTAGATTAGAGCGGTAGTCAGGGATTTGGTGTTCCCAGCTTATATTGTGATTCCGGATAGACAAGGTTCAACTCTGACCATAGGGATTACATCCAGTCTGAGGCCCAAGAGGTACTAGAACTTGGTCCTACAGAGGACAGCGCAGGAGCAGAAATAAATATTTAATAAAATTAGAAAATTATTCACAATATAATCTACCTAAATTACTTTTATATTGAAAATAAAAATGAACTGTATTGCAAACTTAGTTCTGGATTTAAAATCGTTTTTAGACCCTGTATTTTAAAAATCTACCACAGCTGCAATTATAAAGATAAAGATGCTTCAGCATACAAAGATCTTATGGTAACCTTCATCAGTGCTGTGAATTGTGGATCAATCGGATAAAAAACACCGGAGATCTTCGAGATTAATTACTATATATAATATTAAAAAAAACAAAAAAATGCAAAATGAATAAATCCAAATGAATTAATTTCTTTAGCAATACAGAGAATTAATTTCGATTCTAAAGTTTAGGAGAATTCATTTCAAAAAAGTGGGAGTAAACTTTACTGCACTTGTTCAGTAAATGAAACGTTACTCGTTAATCGCTTAATGGGTTTCCGAGAATAATCGTGCCGTTTTTCCATGACAGCTAATGCCCTGTTCCAAGTAGTGACAGACTTTGGCCGACTCCAAATTTTCCCTAGGAAAAGCGCATCGATCGGATGGCACGCTTCCTAGTAGATTCCCTGAAAATCGATCCTTAAGCGGATGGGGATGGCTCGCGACTGGCTCGTGGCAGGTAGACCACGCGTCTGGCACGCTTACAGCTCGGATCTGTTTTATGAGGGGCTTACTGACTAGTAGGTAGTAGGTTCTCATGACTGGAGTGGGCGAGGCGATGTCCTATAAATAGCCAGTGTCCTGTCCGCGTGCATTCAGTTGAGATTTACTCTCGAGCCAAGTTTATCTAGTTGTGATTTCTAAAATCAAACTTCCTTTAACTCTAACTTCTGTGTTGTGATACTTTCGTAAAATGGAGTTCAATAATAAATACGAATGTAAAAAAGAAAAGTTCTCCTTGTCGTCTCTGCCAACGTCCTACTATGAGATCCCACTGGCGAGGTATGTGCCAATAGAATTCACGAATTTTTGTTAAAAGCGCAATTTAGGTTTTTCAATTGTTAGGCACATATTTTGTGAAGGTGACAACCCTGTTCAGTGCGTGAAATATGTGCACGTTTTTCAAAACATTTTTGAATTATGTATTGGGTATATATTTTGTGATGGTGACAACTCTGTATTTTTTCAAAATTATGTATTTTTCCAGAGAAAGATTATTGAATTATTAGGTATATATATTCTAAAGGTGGCAACCCTGTACTTTTTCCAAAAATATTTTTGAATTGTTTGGTATATATTTTTTGAAGGTGACAACCCTGTTCAGTGCATAAAATATGTGTACTTATTCCAAAATTATTTTTCCAGAGAAAGATGTTTGAATTATTAGGTATATATTCTGTGAAGGTGACAACCCTGTACTTTTTCCAAAATTATGAATTTTTTTAGAGTAAGATTTTTGAATTATTAGGTATATGTTTTGTGCAGGTGACAACCCTGTTCAGTTTTCCAAAAATGTTTTTAAATTAGGTATATATTTTGTAAAGGTGACAACCCTGCAAGTCTTACAAATATATTGTATTTATTTTGTTAGTTTTTTAGTTTTATTATTATTATTTTATGTTTATCTGCGAAAATAGTTGGTATGCATTTTATTTCAAATTTTTGCTGCTGCTACTCGTCGTTCCACTCTGTGCCGCTATGAATGAGAGAATGAGTGATAATACTGCTGTTCGTGTTTTATTTAGTACATGTATTAAACTCGGCCTTCACACCCGCACCCACACACACACACACACACACACACACACACACACACATACACATACACAGACGTAAAGGTAGAGAGATAATATAGACACTGCACGATGTCTCTTGATTGCAACATAATGTTAATTTCCTTACAAATTTCTCACCTTTCATCCTATAACAAAAACTACAACAACAACAACAACAACAACAAACCTTTAGTAGCAACAACAACAACAACACACAGCTCAGCGCTCCAACAACAACAACAACAACAGCCTAGAGGAGAGCAACCTGACAGCAACAACAACAACCACAACAACAACTGCAACTAGAGCTAAAGCAGAGAGAGAGAGAACGACAACTGATACCGCCACTGACCATAACAATAGACTAGAATACCTTGAGTGTTGTGGCTGCAAGAAGAAGAAGAGCAGACAATTGCATATACCTTAAAGCTCCTTGAGAATTGAGAATTGAGCAACCAGCAGTGGGCAGCTGAGAGAGAGAGAGAGAGAGAGCGCTGTGCGCCCAACACCACCCACAACAAAGAGAGTAGAAACGAGTGATTTTTGAAAGAGAGGAGATCCTCTACACCACACACACACACACGCACTCACACCCGCACTCGCTCTCTGTGTGTGTGAGCCTGTATTCCATACAACTTCAGATACTCCTCGTGCAGCAGACAAAGCTCAGGATATGTACGGCGACGGTGGTAATCCAGGTGGTAATTCGAGCGACTATTCGGGTAGTAATCCCGGTAGTAATCACGCTAACGGTAACTGTATCGACAATAATAACGGTGGTTACCCTCCATATGGTTACATCAGGTCGAGGTAAATTTCAACTTCAGTTTGTTCATCTTTCAAGCTATAACAAAAGAACCCAACTCCCCCCTCCCCAATCCCCTGCATCCCAAATGAAAATACAGAAGATACAAACTAAAACACACACACACACACACACACACGCGTACACACAGTACCGAAATGAGACAGAAATAATGTGAATTTTTTTTGTTATTCCCAATACGACCCCCACCACCCCTGAACTAACAGTAAACAGTAAAATAGTGTTGCATATTTCGCTGCGTAGTTGGCGGCCATTTTGTTTTTGGCGACTTTTTTTTGGCTAGGTTCTATGAAAAAACAAAACACAAACGATGTTGCAATTAACGTAGCTGTATGCATTGATATCTATGTAGAGGTGTGGCACGTGTGGCACGTGTGGCATGTGGCAGTGGCTATCGATTTGCTGCTGCTGCTGCCACATGACACTTGAGCTAATAAGAGCAGCAAGAGGCCCCATTCGATAATAAGCCCCCACCCCCCACTCACCCCACCCCCTACCACCCACTCAAAAGAGTCATCACACACACACACACACACACACACACATCTATACACATTGATGTTTAGTTTATTTTTGTTAAATGCGAGAGAAAAACAAGCGAAATGGATTCAGTGCATCGACAACAACAACAACAACAGCTGCTACAACAACAACAAGAACAACAACAACCACATGAGTGTATAATTATAATTACGCGAAAAAGGAGAAGAATAAGTAATAGTAATGCGTACTAGATTGTACAGCAACAAATTAATCACTAAAATTAAGCACAAGGCAAAAGGGATTAAGGCTCAGCAAAAAACAGTCTGGCAACTCTGTTTCGTAAGCACAGACAACAACCCTGCATATGAATATGAGTGTGATATATGTATTAAGCAGAGACACAAACCATCACTCAATCGAGTGACACATGTACACTCTCACACACACACACACCTACACAGCTACACAGTCATCATGAATGCATTTCCATAGAGTTGCCACTCTTTGTTTGTAGTCAGTTGCGCTCATGTTACTCCACTCCACTTTCGTTTGCCCCATATTGCATTACGTTATCGCTACACGAGTCGCGTGTGTGCGTGTTACGTTCTCCACGTGACGTAACGTAACGTAAGGTAACGTGTGTCGCGCGTGTTCAGTGTCTTCTTGCAGTTCAAATGTGATATATAAGTTACATTAACGTATAACTTAACTTAACATAACGTAACATACCGTAACATACCGTAACGTAACGTAACGTAAGGCAAAATCAACGAAACGCAAGCTCTTCCACTTGTTACTACTATTTCTACTACTACTACTACTACTACTACTACTACTACTGCTACTACTGCTACTGCATTTAAAGCGAAAACCCAGAAAGCATCATGAGAATACTCCAATCTATATGAAATGGGCGGGGCTGCTGGCCCTCCCGCCGCCGCCTACTGGCCGGCCACTCTCTGAATAGAACACACACATACTTATGCATCCGCATCCACACTGAGCCGAGCTGTTCGCCCAGCTCTTCCGTTTCTTCTTGGCCCTGGAGAATAGAGTAACGGCCTAACAACGTTTTCGTGCGGCCTGTGCAACCTAAACTTTCTCACAATGTACCGGTAAATGTTGTAAACTAATCACCAAAGAAAATACTGCAAAACTGCCGCATTTAACATTAACATTTATCTGATGATCTTGCTTATGTTATGTGTTACGCTTCTGTTAAATGGTTTTCTCGCTTAACATATCGACTTCGCATCACACTCATGTCACACTCCATTCGCATAGCTCTTAGGCCTAAGCGCGCGCTCTATTCTAATTAAGTTTCGACGACTGTTTTTTGCTGAGTGTAGCCCGGTTTACTTGCCCTTAAGTGACCCATATACAGACCCCCTCCCCCCCTCCCCTGTCACACTCCACATGCCATGCCATGCTGGTGCCAAGTGGGGCAAGTGTCTACTCCAGCAGCCAAAGTCTTTGTGGCGCCTCCTTCAGTGCGTTGTTTATGATGCCACGAGCACATTTTTCAACTCTATGCAAATTACCAAAAGGGGTCAAGGAGTTGTCGCTTGCCCCACCACTCAACGCCAAAAATGTCAGCAATTTATTCCGCATTTTGGCTGGTGTCCATTTCCCCCCCTCCCCTCTTCCCCCCAACAGTAAACAGCGAGTCACGTGAGCTCATAAATTGTGTCAGCACCCCATGGTTGCCACTTGAAAGAAAAACACCAGCTTTAGCACCATTGTGACAGTGGTGGCAACCGTGGTCAGCCTTGACACCAGCGGGCTGTTAACTTAACAGAGCAGCGCGCTGTTAGTGTTAAGTTTTAGTGTATGTATTTAGGGTTAACTAAATTAGATGTTAAGCAGCAACAGTTGTTGTCGATGAACACCACACACACACACAGATACACACACAACCACAACAGTCCCATGAATATCTCCATCTATGTCAATGCATACCAATCGAATTGCCTATTAGCTATGTATATACATATGTATATATATGCACCACACTTCTCAAGTTCTCACTCTTACGCGCTGTAACACGAATATGAATCGAAAGAAAAATACGAAAAAAGAATTATGCAAAGCAGCAACGAAAGGGGGCCACACACATCAATCATCAGCAGCAGCAGCTCTGTCAACAGTCAACAGTCAACATACCTACATACCTACAATCAACACTCTTCAATCAACAACAACAGCAGCAGAAGCAACAACAGCAACAACAACATTAACAGCAGCAGTTACAACCTTAACAGCAGTGACAACAACCTTGACAGCAGCAACAACAGCTTTAACAGCAGCAACAACAGCATTAACAGCAGCTACAACAGTCTTAACAGCAGCAAGCACAACTCCAACAGCAACAGTTTCAGCTCATAACAGTAGCAACAGCAGCAATAGTGTGACCAGATGCCAGCGCAACTCTACACCATTTTTTTTGGTATTTTTTTACTGTGCTTAACAGATGTGATCAGATGCAGTATTTTCCCCTTTTTTTTTACTGTGAAACTATGAAATATGTAAAGCGATACAATCTGACGTTACACACACACACACAGCCCCCACACATACACACCATCTACCCACACAAAATAATCCTCTTTTACACTGTTAAAAACAACATGCAACTATCGATATCGATGCGAACCTTTGCCTCTCGATAATGGTATGGTTTTTGTCCTATATTTAATTGCGTAGACATAATCTCTTTCCACAGCCAAGCAGCGTTATCAGACGATCTCAGGAGCGAAACCAAGAGACTCGAACATTTAGCTAGCATTTAGTGAGGTTATGTCAATCTATTTAGAATGGTATTAACAATTTTTTTTGTTAACTGGTGTGAGACGCAACAACGCAATGTTCCTTAAAGCGCAGATGACGTCGACGCCTGTAAGTAAAAGACTCTTGACAATATTACCATTAACACTAAAAAAAAACCAAAAAAAAAAAAAAAAAAGAAAAAAAAAAACCAAAATTAATGTCATGCATTCTTAAGTTAAAGTAGACTCTAAAATACTACTCTACAATCAACACAACTACAACATCAGCTCTACAACAGTTCACAAACTGGCTACGCGGGAAACCCCCCTCCACCCCTTGCATAAACACTGTCAAAACAAAAATAAATTGACCAACACTAAATTTTTTTTTTCAAATTTTTTTCAAGTGCAAACAACTATTTTTCAAGTGTATCAAATGAAATTGTGTCCGTAACCAAAACTGGGTCCACTGTTCTCTCAGTGTAATGGAAAATACCAACATTTTTTTTAAAGGGTTTTCAGGTTTATATTTTTTTCAAGTGCAAAATTAAATACGATATTTTTTTTTAATTTTTTGTTCAAGTGATTAATCAGTGTCCGCATTTTTTTCAGCGATAAAACCAATACACTCAATTTTTTTTCAAGTGTTCAAATGTGTTCAATCTAATACCTTTGGCGTATATTTTTTTTACAGTGTTTGCTCAATTGTTGCGCAGGATTCAACTTAAAAATGTCTGCTTGACATTAAGGATCGTTTTCTCCATATAATACACTGGCAAAAATGAAGAGTATCATATTGAGGAAGCGTTCCTTTCGAGTTGTCTACTGTGTTCTCTCACTTCTCTCTATTCAGCCCCAATATAGTACTATATTGTGGCTTGATTCTTTGATTCTCTCTTAGTATCTAAGCTCAACTAAGTTATATATATCTTATGGAAAGACAAGGATTGATTTGGATCAATCATTAGGATTTCCTTTACAGTCTTTATATATGTAGTCTAAGCCTAAGTTAGTGCTCTAAGTTCATCATGCCATAGTACATTCAGCATTTCTTGCTCATATTTCGAAAAGAAGATTAAATTGCGCTTTATAACAATTATTTTTACGATTATTTTATCAATTCATCTACAATTTCATTCGCAAATCGAACTCATTGTGAAACCATGCTAATATACTATATTTTCTTCTCTTCAATCACTCGTCAATCGATCAATCAACAGTGGAGGGCGTATGGTTGGGATGTCGCATTCACTGCCATCGGGAATGGTACGTATACACAGTGCAAAATTACCCTCATTTGTTATTAAATAAATTTTCGTATTTTATTTAAACATGAAAAAAAAAGAAGTTTCGAATCAATCAAGATCAATCAAATTTCATTGCATGTGCAATACAACAAATAATAATAAAAATATCAAATACTCTCTCTTTCTCTCTGAATATGGAGAATTTGCAATTGAACTTTTTGATTTTCGATTATGATTTTTGTTTAATTTGATGTTTGTTTTTTTTTCTCGTATGTTTATTCAATATACTAAAATTTATTCTAGTTGAATGTTATTGAGTTTGTCTCATTGAACGCTCTGGGGCACACGCTTTTAATCTATAAATAAATAAATACAAACGTTTTTGTGGATGCTCAACATTTGATTTAAACTACAACAAAATACCAAATAATATTCTAAATACTCAAATTAAAGTTTGCATTTTGAACAGACAATTAAAATCCAGTTAAATAAACAACGAAACAAACTAAACAAAGGTCACAGTCTCTACCACTACTACTACTACTACAAACATGCATATATATGATACAGGTAACAACAACAACAACACCACAAACAGCAAAACAACAACAGAAACAAGCGACACTGTCGAGCCGAGCCGACTGTTTAGATACCCTACACCAGTGGTGCCCAAACTCATGCTATCAAACAGTGTGCGAGCAGCGGCTGTGCGTGTGAAAGCAGCGCTGCTAAGCAAAGCGCACATGTGATAGGAATTGTGAGTTTTGGGCAGCACTGCGCTACACCCACACCCACACCCACACCTTGTTTGCACACCCACACACACGCACAATGGGAGTAAGCAGAAACATAGATACCAACTTTATCCGTTTGTTTGACTTGGCAAAAACCAAATATACCCGCTTTGCAAATACCTGCCTTACCTTGACAATAGCAACAACAAGAAACTATTGCACACTTTGCGGCGTCCCTCAAGAGCTCTCTTCCGCTTCCTCTGTTATTCAATTGCTTACCCCCCTCTCTCTGTTCCCTCCTGCACACACAAACCCATTCAAAATCAATGGCTTGACACACACACACACACACGCAGACAATGGTTATACACACACACACACACACACATGCATACCTTGGCCCTGACAGCCACTGCGTTTCTCTTTTACGTTTTCCTTTCAACTTTACTTTGATTGCTTATCTTTTTGCTCTCGCTGAATGCTGTTGACTGTTTGCAGTTACTACTCACACTCTCGCTCTCTCGGAGGCACTCACACACACACACACAGACACACTCCCGGTCACACTCACAGTCTCACAGTTAAGCTTGGCTCCAATGCCGCTCTCAGCATTTGCATTTGCAGCGCTGTTAAGGGACTGTTAAGATGCCACTGTTAAGTAAACGCACGTAACATTCACTTACGCATAACATACCACTGTTAACTACATTTAGCAACTGTTAAGTGCGCACGTTACATTCAGAACTTAACGAAACTCATACATACATAGATACCACATTACTCAGCTCAGCTATCAAGCAATCGATATCGATATCATATTTCTCCAATAACTTGTAGCTTGTAACGAGTGTGAATGTGTGTGTGAGTGTGTGTGAGTGTGTGTTTGTGAGTGCGTATGTATGTGTTGTTGTTGATGCTGCTACGCGTTATATGTAAATACATCTCGATAACATCTCGATAACTCGATAACAAACAGTTTGCATCTATCGAAGCGGAAGCGGAAGCGAGTCCAACTGCAATAACACCCAGCGTTTTTAATGAGGCCTGCTCTCAACATTAGAATATCTTTGTATGGTTAATTTGTTTACAGTCCAGTTATGCGTTCTCACCACAGGACTCAGACTTTCCATTCCCAAGTTCCTCCCGTCGCGGTTACAATGACTATTCAGGCGGTAGCTGCGGCAGCGGCGGCAGTGCCAACAACGTTGGCAGCATGCCACAAAACCCCAATCTCTGCATAGGTGGCAGCAACGGTCACTTGAGCGAGCCGCGCACCAGCAATACCAACTTGATAGTCAACTATCTGCCGCAGGATATGACCGATCGCGAGCTGTATGCCCTGTTCAGGGCTGTTGGACCCATCAACACGTGCCGCATCATGAGGGACTATAAAGTAAGTAGACGACGACTATCAAAGCGAAAGCGAGGAGCTTTCATTGAATGTGCCCTAACACACTTGTTTATTACTCAGAGCTTTCACACAATTCGAAGCTGTTGAAAGCTTTGAGTAGTATTAATCGTTTTAACAAAACAGGAGCTTATTTCAAGCTTAAAGCTTAAAACTTATTATTTATTAAAGCTTATTATTAAAGCTTATTATTAAAGATTATTTCAATCTTAAAGCTTATTTCAATCTTAAAGCTTATTTCAAGCTTAAAGCTTGTTTCAATCTTAAAGCTTATTATTAAAGCTTATTTCAAGCTTAAAGCTTATTATTAAAGCTTATTTCAAGCTTAAAGCTTATTATTAAAACTTATTTCAAGCTCAAAGCTTATTATTAAAGCTTATTTCAAGCTTAAAGCTTATTATTAAAACTTATTTCAAGCTTAAATCTTATTATTAAAGCTTATTTAAACATGTGTATTTACCAGAGAGTCCAATTCTACAGCTGTTTTAAACTAATGTGAGACAGTAAAAAGTGTTCCGTAAAAATAGTTTATTAAAGTATCAAGCACGACTCAATCAAGCCTATTTCCCATATGTGTTATGAGCTTTCAAGTATAACTTAAGTAGAAGCAGCATTCATTACAATGCTAAAAGCTTTCTCGAAATCTTTTACTAAATCTATACTTTTAAGTATAAGCAGCATTCATTACAACGCCAAGAGCTTTCTCTACATCCTCACTAATACCTTGTAATTTATCCTGCAGACTGGCTACAGTTTCGGCTATGCTTTCGTGGACTTCACATCGGAGATGGACTCGCAGCGTGCTATCAAAGTAACCAATGGCATTACAGTGCGTAACAAGCGCCTCAAGGTGAGTTCGTAACTGCTATCAAAATTATATTCGATTACTAATGTACTTGTCTTGTAACCAGGTTTCATATGCTCGTCCTGGCGGTGAAGCGATCAAGGACACCAACTTGTATGTGACCAATCTGCCACGCACCATCACCGATGATCAGTTGGAGACCATCTTTGGCAAATACGGCTCGATCGTGCAGAAGAACATATTGCGTGACAAGCTCACTGGTCGCCCACGAGGCGTGGCATTTGTGCGGTAAGTGTGCCAGATGTGTGTGTGTTTAGTGTAGACAGATATCGATCAATGATGATGCATCGACTAATCGATATCGATACAATTGTGCTCATTTATCTTACTCACTTCGTATCATGCGACATTTATTACATGTTTTCCTCACACGCCCATTCTCATTCTGTTCCATCCCGATCCCGATCCCGATCACTATCCCCCACAGCTACAACAAGCGCGAGGAGGCACAGGAGGCCATATCGGCGCTGAACAATGTCATACCCGAGGGAGGATCACAGCCGCTATCGGTGCGCCTGGCGGAGGAGCATGGCAAGGCAAAGGCCGCCCACTTCATATCCCAACTGGGAATGGGAATGGGACCGGGACCGAACCAGGCAGTGGCACCACCACCACCACCACACATGGGGGGCTACAATAATATGGCTCACAGAGGTAGATTTAATAAACAGCGCTACTATAAACCGTATCCCTACCATGATCAATCAAGGTTTCTCTAAACTAATCAAACAACAAACTCCAAAAAACATAACCTCAAAAACCAACAACAACAACAACAACAACCAATCAGCGTAACAACAACAACAAACAAACAAACAAACAACAGACCAGTTATATACATAACACATTATGTATATATATATATCTATCAACGATAATAATATAATATGACATCAACCACTTACCACTTATTTCCTTCTTTAAAGAACGAGTTAATAGTTAAGCGAATCAGAACATACGATTTTAGTTCTCCCTAACCTTAAAACAAACGATTTCTTGTTGCAATCTTCCCCCAATTGTTTTTGTATTTATAATTTTTGACATTTGCAATTTGTTTATACATATACATGCATATATATCCCAATATGTATGTATACATAAAAATGACAACTTCTATTTGAATTGTATATTATTTAGTGACAAAAAAAAAAAAAAAAAAAAAATTAAAAAAAAAACAACAAAATCAAAAAAACCTAAAAAAATGCATTAATTTACGTAATTTTAGTAATTTTAACGCCTAACTCTAGACAAATACTAACAGAGCCGATACATCGTATGGGCCAACAAACAACAACAGGCAACAGAATGCAAAACCTCTTTTCCTTTCAATGCCGATTGTTTTCCATTAAGTTTAGTTTAAATTCCCGACAATCGATAATCGATCATCGATAATCGATCATCGATAACAATAACACACACATACATACAAACAAACACGTACGATAACACAGCCAATATCTAGACCCAACCGACGGGAGAGAGCTTCGATACATCGGGAAGGAGTCGGAGCGCGAGTGCGTGCGTGCGCGTGTGTGTGTATGTCGACAACTCGATCAATATAACGACTAATGATAAACTCGATATTCGTGCTAAATGCATTTTTTTTTACATTTTTTTTCGTGTGACCTAAAACAGACCATAACCTCAAAAAAAGAAAGAGAGTAAAGAAAAGCGTTGCCCTGTTTGTTTGTGTAATCTAACTAACCATCCTCCTTAAGTAAAGCATCCAATCGTTTCACACTTATGATTTTCCAAGGATCAATACGAATAACAAAGTTAGCTATATACACTTTTATAGTACTATACATGCATATTTACCTTATATATTGAATATATCTTTATCGTAACCTATATCTATATTATGTAGTCTGTAGTGCGTTACAAATAACCTAAAAAATCCCACAAACAACAACCATACAACATCAACAACAACAACAACAACAAGAACAACAAAAGCAACGCCCAGCGAGCAGCAACAACAAGAAATAATCTAAAATATGTATACATATGCATATACACTAATATATAATGCTCTATATACATATATATGTACCCTATGTATATATATAAAATTAATAGAAAAATGGAAAATGGAAGAAAAAAAACCGAATAAAGCCAAACGCAAAAACAAAACAAAAACAAATTTTTTTTATTTTTTTTTCTTGTTACCAAAAAAAAGTGTGTAGTGTGTAGTGTGTGTGTGCGTATGTGCTTGTCTGAGGGCCGGCACAACTCCAACCATGCCGTGTGCGTGTGTGTGGGTGTGTGTGCGAGTGTGTGCGTTCTCTTTTTTTCACATTTTTTTTTAGTTGAAAAACAAAAACGGAAAAAAACACGAGAAGAAATGCTGGTGTTGCCCGCCAGAGGGCGCTGCAGCGGCAGCGGCAGGATTTTTTGTTCACAGCTCGCAGGACGATTGTATGACACAGTTTGTATTTGAGTGAGAGACAGAGAGAAAGGGACTGGTATGTGGCGCATGGTAAGTATGCGCGCACTCACGAAACGATAACGGGGTGGGTGCATTTATCGATCCACCGACAGACAGATCGATAACCCATTTTGTTTGTTCTTTTTTTGTCTGTGTGCTCATTTTTTTTTCAATATTTTTTTAAAGTGTTCTCGCAAAGAGTAAAACATTTTTTTCTAAATTTTTTTTTTGTTCATGAGAAATTTTGAGCAAGGTGTGCGAAGCAAAGTAAGATGCAAAATGATGTAATGATGTAATGTAAATGAATGTCGTGATGACACCCCGTTATCGGTTCCAGTGCCAAAAGATTACATACGAAATATGAACCAAAGAACGTTAAATTATTGAACATATATGTATGGTTTTTTTCATATTTTTTTGCAAGTGAGTTTGTACATCATATTCATAAGAGACACCCCATAAGAAACAGCTGAATTTCGTTACTGTTCTATTGTTTATTTTATTCTATGCTCGTTGAAAAGTGATGGTGTTTTTGAGCACTCCAAAAGCTCTCCACATAAATGTCTAAGCATTGTATAATTTTTTTCTTGTGCTGGCGTCTACACAACGACGTTTACTCGATCTCTCAACTATATCTTTATGACGAAATATGTATTTTTTTTTTTCTTAAATTTTTTTACTGTGCTTGCTGTTTTAGTGTTGTAAAACGACAGAAAAAAGGAGAAAAAAATCGACAAAAAGCCATAAATCATGCAACTTTTTTTTATTTCAATTTACTCTCACCAGCAACAAAACGGAACAGATCTTTTTTTTTTAATGGCAGCAAGAAATTATTTTATTTTTTTTTTAGTTTTGTTTTTAAGGTTTATATATTGGTTTTTTGTTGTTGTTGTTTTTTTATATACATATATTTTTGTATGTCTCTTCCGCCTTTTTGTTAACTATAGTTTTATAGTTTATTTTTAGTTACTATTTTGAAGTTAGTTTTACTTTTAAATTTAGTACTGAAAGACAGACATTTTCATCTAGTTTTACGAATTGTTTTATTAGTAATTCGTGTAGTTTGTGTTCTATATGAGCTATCCCCCCCTGCCTACGATATACCCTTTGATTATACCCTGTTTTGTTGCCGTAGTTGAAAGCACTAACCAACGGGGGCGGACCTAACTGCCGCGCCCCCATTTTAGTCAACTAATCATTGAAAAAACTTTCATTTTCATCACATTTTCTTCTTGACTCTACTTTGATTTTTCTTACCGAACGTAAAGAAAAAATATGAAAAGAAAAAAAAAAAGATAAATAAAAAAAAAATACATATATTTTAAAATTGTTCATGAACCGAATAGACCCCTCGTGCTTGCATGTTGAGTGCAGGGTCTGAGCATTTAGTTGGCTCTCCCAACAACTAAACCGAGTTGTATCATTTGTTCACACCGTTATTTTTTTAAATTTTTTTTATAGACGGAGCAATGGAAAAATTACGCTCATTATTCGATGCTATTTGCGATGCTATCTTTGGTCTCGATAGTAATTATCCCTTTTATACTCTTTCTACTCTAATGTTAGATTATTCTTAATCATAAATCCTACATCAAATTTTTTTTTTTTTTTTTTTTTTTTTTAAGAAAGTGAAGTAAAAAAGATTTGAGTCTAAATGTAAAATATGCTATAAGTAGTTAGTTTAGCGACATGCAGACACTTATCAAGGCGGGAACTACATCTTAGGGGAGCCTAGGGGAGGAATGAGGAGAGTGGAGAATAATACACTCTCTCCGCTTTCCGTTAATCCCTTGGTGTTCTCTGGATGTTGAGTCTTAGCCACATAACATGAACATGACTGTACATACATCACACACACACACACACACACATACAGACATACATACACATACATACAGACATATCGACATAGCTATCAATCTGTATACCTTTTCTTTGATTTCTTTTTAATGCGAGCTTCAATAACTTACGCCCTCATGCAGCAAAATTGAAAGCGAAATGCAAACAGATAAAGAACTCTGCTTGAAATCAATTTCTCGAAACGTGCCATGTTTTTTTTCTTTGTGTATTACACATTCTCTTTTTAGTTTCTGCATCAGTCACACACACAATAAACTATTGGAAAAACTGACTCTCTCTCTTGTCTCTCAGAAAAGAAAAGAAAAAAGAGCGTTTAAGTGAGTTTCACATTGCTCAAAGCGTGTAGACCCCATTGTGCTACTTGAGTACAGGCAAAACCACCACCACCACCGCCACCACAACCGAATCGAACAGCTTACCTCTCGTCAATCACAAGCAACTCTTATCGTTTT
Organism: Liodrosophila aerea; assembly: GCA_035045005.1. Lineage (NCBI taxonomy): Eukaryota > Metazoa > Arthropoda > Insecta > Diptera > Drosophilidae > Liodrosophila > Liodrosophila aerea. Next base: position 157,373 of record JAWNNL010000767.1, read on the forward strand.
TCCTTTGCTACCGATTACCGATTACCGATTACTGATTACCGATTAGTTCTGCTTGCGCTTAAAACCCCCACAGAACATAAACTATAACTTAAGTCTTAAGTGTGTTTTATATCAACTTTAATAGTTATCGTTATCGATATCGATATCTCCCGCCACCTAACCTATAAAGTTAAACTCCTCTCATGATATCGGTGGTTTGTCCGTTCAAGATTCAATCATCATCAAGATTCCCCCTCCCCACCACCATCATCATCATATCATCGTAGTATTTCCAACCCTCTCCTCCCCCGCCCCAACCCTCCTCCGTTCACACAAACACGTATGCGTTCGAAATTTGTAATTTTTGTATAGATGAAATCGTTTTTTGAATATGTGTAAATTATATTGAAATTGTTTTTGCTTGCCTCTACGTTCTAAGAGCATTCCACGATACTGAGAGGGATATTTCACCTGCATAGCGTACATAACCTCACTTTTATGAGTTCCTCTCACTATACTTACTGTATCCCCACCCCGAATCCCCCCGAAACTAAAAAAGAAAACAAAACATGGCACGTTTAATGAAATGAATGTTTAAACTTATGATAAATATGCTAAACGTACACAGATCTCATTTTCTACGGTCTCTCGTGTAAAAAAGCCTTAAACAACCCCCAGATAAACGAAGAAAACTCGCAATTTTAAATACTAAAATTAAAGTAAAAGAAACCAAATACAAACAAGAAAATACTTAAACAAAAACAAAATACAAGACTCGGTAAAAGCCTAGCTATAAAACGCATAGACCCCACTGTGCTTGTGTCAAGTACGGGGCCTAAACCAACCAGAACAACAGTAACTAAACACACCACTAATACACTGCTCGAAAAACTCCAGTACTCCTAAAGAACTCTTAACTCCGCTGCTTTGACTCTCGACTAAGTTAGTCTAGTTAAGTTGAACTAAGTTAGTTGTAATCAGCAGCATTAGCATAGCTTCACACTCGATGAACGATTAGTATAAGTTAGCTACGTTTAAGTCTGGATTAACTGCTACACACTGTCACAACTGTTTACTAATAAAACTGTTTTATTTCACTTTTATTTTTACCCAAAAAACTATGCAAATTGTAGGTGATAACTTTGCTGATTTGCTTGATGGACTGTACCGCCGGAAGTACCATTATCCCTACTTATAATTGACGCCGCAGCAGCAGCAGCAACTGCATCTCTATCAGCAGGCGTGCGGCTACTTCAACAACAACAACCCCAACAACCCCAACAACAACAACAACACCAGCAATAGTAGCAACAATAACAACACTAGTAGTAGCAACAACAACAACAACAACTGTAGCAATGGCAACATCAACAACATGTCGCCATATCACGCGCATTATCAACAGCAGCCCCCACAGCAACATGTTGGCCATAACAACAGCAATGGTCAGCCGATGCCGCGCCAGAACAATATTGCTGCGCACGCCAACAACAACAATCATGGCCAGCAACATAATCAGTACAACAGCAACAACAATGTTCGACAGAGCAATGTCATCAGCAATATTGCCCATGCGCTCAGCTACAATCGGCAGCACTACAATGGCACCAGCAGCAGCAGCAGCAGCAGTAACGGTCACAGCAACAGCAACAATAACAATAATTATTTCCATAGTCTTAGTCTATCGCCGCACAGCAGCAGCAGCAGCGGCAGCGGCAGCGGCAGCAACAATTGCCTGTCCCCACAGCAGCAACAGTTGCACGACTACAGCTACAACTACAACATGGAGCAGCAGCAACATGCGCAGAAGCTACACAAGCTGCTCAGCAATGGCGCAGCAACAACAGCGACATCAGCAACAGCAAAATCACTATCTACCGATAAGACGGCAACAATCGATACAAATACAAATGGCGGCTTCTTGTGGCAGACATAACCTCAAAACGAACACTTAAATACAAGCTGATGTGAATCGTAATGCATATGTGTGGATATATATCGAATGTACTTCGGATATATCCATGCGTATAAGCTGTAACAATTTTTAGCAACATTATTACTATATATATTACTATAAACACTATATGTTCTCAACGAATACCAATATCAGTTTACATTTAACCTTTTTTTTGCACCAATTTTTTTGTTTATCTTAAAATGTTCCTCGGTATACTTTTATGTTGTGTTTTTTTTTATTTTTGTGCTTTTTTTTCGGAGGATTTTTTTTCTTTATGTAGTAGTGAACCATAGCTTACACAAACCCCTAATATATACCCTATATGAAATGAAATACACATATATATACACACTATATTATAATTATATAGCAAAGTGAAGGTGTTTTTTTTTTTGTGCTTGAACTTAGGCAAAACACGACTTTTTTTCACATACAATAAATACCTATATATATATTTATATTAAGTAAGAATCCGTACTATATAACGATAACTAAGGGAAAGTTAAGCGTAAGGCATAAGCTCTGTTTTTTTTTTCTCTGTTTCCATGTCTACACTGACCTTATGGCATGCATATACGGACATAATGAGCTACGTATATGTATAATTATAACTGAAGATCTGTTTAACTATAATATTTTTTTTCATAATTTATAAATGAAATGATTTTTTTTTATAATATATAGTGTTAGCATGCTCAAGTTCAGGCTGTTCTTACCAACTATATAGAGACTTGAATGTGAGATACGAGATGGAGGCGGGATGGAGGCGAGTGATAGAGCTGTGAGGCATGTGAGCAGCGTTGGCCCTGAGGCTGACTGCTATGGCAAAAGCCGATTGCTATGCCGCGTTGGCCCTGAGGCTGGATGCTATGGCAAGAGCTGATTGCTATGCCGCGTTGGCCCTGAGGCTGGCTGCTATGGCAAAAGCTGATTGCTACGCGTTGGCCCTGAGGCTGACTGCTATGGCAAAAGCTGATTGCTATGCCGCTCGCATGTGGCACAGTTGACAGTAGATGGACAAAATTACAAAACAAAAAACCATTTTTTTTCATAGTTTATAAAAAACAAACCAATTTTTTTCATAGTTTATAAAGAAAACCAATTTTTTTCTTACTTATAAAAAGCCAATTTTTTTCTTAATTATAAAAAAAACAATTTTTTTCTTAATTATAAAAACACTTTTTTTTTAAACAAACTTGAGCATGTCTAACACACACACACACAGACACATACATACACACACAAATCGCAAGTAGAATGAGGGAACGTGATAAAAGCCTGAGAAAAAGGAAAGGAAAACAGCATCCGAAATGCAGCGAGAACATTTTTAATTTCACTCAAATAAGTAAAGGAAGGGAAACACGACATACATATTGTAATGGGGCGTGGCATAAACTACAATTCCAATATACTGTATTGAATCGAGAGTAATACGTTATGTCTTATGTTTATGTGATCTTTTAAGTTGTCTATTTGTACCGATGGTTTTTCAAGTGCCACGCCCCACAAAATTATGAATTATCTCAAACACAAGAAAACGGTATTTATTTTAAGATTAACTATAACTTATTGTTTTGATTTTGCAACAATTATTATGTGAATTGCTTTCATTTTGTACAACTCTTGAAATACATTCAGACACACACACACACCGTACACTTATACAATGTTTTGCCAAATTTTTAATTTCCATATGATTTTTCAAATTGATCTTAAATAATTGAACTAAAACACTTTTGAATCAATGTCTACGTTTAATAAATATTTCTCCAAACACTTTATTTGATTTCGTTTTATTTTCGATTACAACACCGTTAGCCATAGAGCCAGCTTGACGTCTACAACGAAAGTAGGGAATTTGAAATATTTATAGTCGAAGAAGAATAGAAATAAATATATAATAAACATATTGTTAAATAACGTACAAAGATAATTTGCGTACAGCTTGGTTGTGCTGAGTATATACTAAAAGAAATAAAACCAGAAGAGAAAGCGAAACATTTAGAAGTAAAGCAGTTAAATTCCATACAACTGATCGACCCCTTGCACTTGGTGCAGTGCAGGGCCAAGAGTGTTGGACTGACGGCAAAAGAGAAGCTGGTGAAATCGTGAAAGAGTACTGAGTAAAACGGAAAGAATTTGCCTGCGGCCAGTCCAATACACACTCTCACACCACATTCAGTACATTGGCATTAGATTTAGCAGTTGATAACATAACGATAACGATAGTAATGACTCACAGACACACACATACTCAACCGATCGTAGCCTTAGCTATAATGAACGGAAAAACATATATAACTGCATATATCGGATTAATCCAATACTCATAGCACTTGGCGTCTCGCATCAACTCTTATAAACGTAATTAGAAACTAGTAAAGCGATAAACGCAATTTTTTTCTTGTCCACTTAGCACACGATAGTCGATAATCGATATCGATATCGATATCGATATACATACATGCATAGCTTATAGGAATCACAATTGTTCAAGTTCAAGACAAAATTTAATTGAAAAAATCAATACACATACGATTTGTACTAACTAATTCTTTTATAAGGAAACAAAAAGAATTTTTTTAAACCTTTTTTTGAGCATGTGTGAAATTCCTACATATATACATTTTTTTTTGTAGTGCATAAAGGCATACATATTTTTTTTCTAATTTTTTTTTTTAATAAGATGAAGAAGACTTTTATTAATAATTGTAAGGAGCCAAGCTAATTTTGTTGTATAATTTTTGTTGGATTTTTTTTTTAATAAAAAGCGCAATTAGTAAATGGAAAATAACGTAGCATGGTAATTTCAAAGAGAACCTCACAAAAAACTACTGACATACATACATACATTCGAAATGTTGTTCAAGAATTATATTTAAAATAATATATATATACAATACATTTTTTTTATATATATCAATAAATGTTTAGAGGTAACAATGATCTTTTTATAATGCATAGAAAATATATGTGAAAAATCAAGAACGCATACAATTTTTTTTTGTGTTTAGCATAAGATGAAGAAAAACCCAAAACATTTTTTTTTATATAAAAACAATAAAAAAAAGTATATTATTAACGAATCGAACCTCAAAACTGATTAGTGAAAATAGTTTCTTACGAACCAGGTAAAAGAAAACAATTTTTTTTGTCGTCAAAATGCATAGCAAATCGAATAATTACTTATATAAAGGAAAAAAAAACATAAATAGTCTTAAAAGAAAGCGCTAAGTCTTAACAATTCAGTTTATATTTCATTCATATTCCACTTATTTCTTCTTCTACTCCTCGTCCTATTTGTAATCATTATTTCATCTCTATATACACCGAAGTTTTATATAGCCCTTAAGTGCATACGCATACACACAAAGAAAATATAACTACTTATATACATACATATATATTAAGTACATACGTGAAACTACTGTGTGTGTGGTTTTTTTGGCTTAGCGATTATAACGGTAATTGCAACTAGTGCATGGAATATACTAAAAAGTTGAAGACAACATGAGAAAAACAGATAAATAGGAAATGTTTGAGTGTGGAACATGAACTGCCCTTTGCAAAGATTTTTAAAACAAACCAAACACCAAATGAAGCTAAAGAGAAAACGCGTTAAAAACTAAATACAGCAACATAAGCAATATGCAACAAATTCATCTAAATAAAATAGTGAAACAAAGGAAATATTTCATGAAAAATCAACGTAAATATATTCAACAAAATACATAAATTATATATGAAACTATACTATAACAAACGTATACAAAACTACGAAGAATTTTTTTTCAAATGAAATCCGAATTAAATTGATATAAAATACGATGAACTACACTACACACACACATAATACTATATACTCACATAATATATATACATATATATAATTGTAATGTTCGTAGTTTCACATTACGTGCATGCATATATAAAATATAAAGTATAATGAACAACTTGAATTTTAATTCGTTTATACAAATATATATACATACATCCTATATGTGCAAATATATATTATGTATTAATAACAGCTAATTGTTGTACTAAGTCACATTAAACCAACATAAAAACCAGAATAAATGAAAATATTTAAATTTCAAGAAACGAGGTGGCAATCTTTTATTTAGTTTGATCACACCTAGGTGGCAATATCATGAAAGGGCTGCCATTGTTGGTTCTGATTCACTGCGCTGTGGCAACTCTACAGGGCTGCACTGTTGTTCATTGCAAGCTGGCAACGCTCATTGGCGCGTATTTTGAAATGTAATAATATGTGAAACGATTACTAATTATGTGCTTGCATCTACTGCGCCGTTTATTTTGGTTTTGGAGTATGCAGCTTAAGGCAGCTGGTACTTCATTATTACATCATTATCAGAGTGTGATTTGAAGTGGTTGTGCTGAGTGTTGCCACTTTAATCCCTGTATTTGCTATGATGTGATGTGTGTTTGAGTGTGTGTTTATTGTGAGTCTGTTTTAGTGGTAAACAAAGCGCTAACTATTGTTGATGTTATTGATATACTGATAAGCTGATAAGCAAATTTCAATCAAATTCAATTAGCCCTGTTAAAGCAACAGGCAGTTCCTGCTGTGCTTGGTATTATCGATATTATTATTGCTCTTTACTGCATGTGCCACTTGCGTCAAATGAACTGAAATAGATTGACTAATGTTTCTGGTTGTTGTCTTCATCAACTCTCTGCTAATCTTGTGCCATTCTTATAGCAAATGAATGGCATGTCTGATATGTATGTCTGTACTATAGAGGGTCTCAGCACTGAGACTGCACTGGTTCGCATCAGTCGTAACCAATTTGTTCGATTCCCATCTGATTATCTCTATAGCCCAGTGCTGAGCCCGTGATCGTCTTATCAGCGCATTTGCAGTGACGCAGCTGTTCATGGATGACTCAGGTGATTACATGTCAGGGATGTGGTCACTTCAAATGCGTTACATGAATGTTGAAGTTGTTGAATGAATGTTGCATTCGATTACCGAATGCAGTTCAATTTGCCGCCTGAAGTGCGTTGCCCTGAGGCAAAGTCAATTGAAAAGTTCCACCAGACTTGTGTTTCAATTACGATCGGGCATATATATAAAGCTACCTACTGTCACATAGTATCATACGGATATCACAAATATCTCAGTTCTTAGTTCACTCGAACATAATCAGACTTTCAGTCAATCACATAATTTAGGTATTTCTTTATTTATAAACTTGCTACACTGTTGCAATTTCTCTCAAGGTTTTCATCGATAATGCCGCATTCCATTTGGCTAAGACTAAGTACTTGACACATCACAGATTGCATACTCTCTCCCGTTCAAAAGCTGCTTGCTTTGCTCACGGCTTGAGGAAGATCTCTTTGAGTTCCACATCCCTCCTGCTGCGTCGCCCCGTGCGCCAGTGCTCCTCGATCTCGACCAGCGTGCGGCCACGTGTCTCTGGGACACAGCTGTAGATGAAGGCGGCTGCCACAAAGGAGACAATGGCATAGAAGGCAAAGAGATTGGGCACACCCAACAGGGACTCCATATTCGGATAGATTTTCAGCATGATGAAGGCCAGTATCATGCCAAAGAAGACCGATATGCCAGAGGCACTGCCACGCACACTCTGCGGGAACACCTCCGAGATCATGATGAACGGCAGCGTCAGCATGCCCATCGTCGAGAAGACAATGTGGGTGACAATGCACACCACTGGCAGCCATGACCACGTGCCCACTGTCTCTGGCCACCAGCCTCCGGCGGCCAGGAACAACATGCAGAAGCCCATGCCGCTGGCAGAGAATATGCCCGACGGTCGCCGGCCCCATCTCTCAAAGATGCTGGTCATGAAGAAGGTGGTAATGATGCGTGCCACGCCCAGCAAGACGGCGACCAGCACCGGGTCGATGGCCACACCCGCACGCTGCGCTATCTGGACGGCATACACAATTATGACCACCACGCCGCAGCCCTGCTGAAAGCCAAAGAAACCGATCATCATGAGCAGCGGCTTGTAGACCTCCGGACGGCGTATGGCCTGACCCAAGGACTCGCTGGCCGCTGCATTCCGACTGTTCTCCGCCGTCACTTTCATCTGCGTCAGCTCCGCCTCGAATTCGGGCACACAGTCATCACCTATAAACGAAAATTTACTCAGGGTTAGTTGGCGCTTGGCGGGCTTAAGTGAATCTCTGGCTCTCACCTTTTCGTCGAAGTCCACGGAAGTAGCGCAGGGACTGACGTGCCAGCTCCATGCGCCCCTTTTGCAGCAGCCAACTGGGTGACTCCGGCATGGGCATCACCAGCAGTGTCGCCGCCAGCTGGAAGCCACAGCTAATGCTGGCGATCAGTACCACATTGTGGCGTATGAAATAACCCAGCACATACATCAGCAGTATCCCAGAGGCCAGGCCAATCGATGTGCCCAATATGAGGCGCCCGCGTATACGCGGTAAACTTATCTCGGCCGAGTAGACGCCCACGGGGGAGACGAACATGCCAATCATAATGCCACCTAGTGCGCGACCCACCAGCATCTGTGCATAGATATAGTCGCGGTTATCGTGCAGGAAACTCGTCGCCAGCAGCAGCCAGCCGAGCAGACCGATCAGATTCGTCACCAGGATGGTGTACTTGCGTCCGATGCGATCCAGGAAGTAGCTCACCAATAGTCCACCAATCGGACAGGCCATGTTGTTGATGGAAGCTGTGGACGGGAGAGAGTGCAAATCAGACATAGCTAGGGTCATTCTTTGATATTCAGTTGGAGTAGAGGAATCACGGGAATGTACTCTACTATACCCTTTATTTTATTATCGTGCAATGGGTTGGAACCCCTTAGATCATTCTTGGATATACACCTGAAGTTGAGGCATCATGGGGCAAACAGATAGCTCTGAATGAGCTCTACTTCAAGCCTATTCAAACTCTGTCTATCTCTATATCAGTGGTGCCCAAAATTCATAATTCCTATCACATGTGCGTTTTGCTTTGCAGCGCTGCTTTTTCACGCACAGAAGTTGCTCTCACACGTACAGGCATCACGCTTCGTTGACTTTACGAACGCTGATAGTATGAGTTTGGGCACCACTGCTCTATATCCGTTTTGGAATATCTAGAATCATTCTTTGACACACAACTAGAACTGCGGATTCATCGGAGAAACAGTCACAGCTGCCTGGCATCTTTTACTCTGCACTTACTCTACTTGGTCTTCATTTCATTCTCCTATAAATAATGGGAATCATTTAGCTCGTCCTTCGGTATAGCCAAGACTAGGGGACAACTGTGCCTATCTGTAGTCTCTAGGGAGTAGAGTACTCATCCCCGATTGTCTTGTTTGCGTCCTTTATTCTTTTCTTCGCACTTGCACCAACTCAATTATTGGAAAGCATAAAGAAAGGCAATTTTGTCTTGTTTATTGAACACGCCATGGTCAGCTGTGAGTTCAATTAGTTCACTCAGTTAGCTGGATAGGAAATCATGCGCTTATGCCCGCCTATTCACCAGTCTATGGAATAGCAAATTAGGCCAAGTACTCTGAATGCATTGACCTCTGTAGTTGGAACTTGGCATAGAGTGTTTGTAACCCAATTTACTAATAGTAGTCTGACCTTTACAGGAGTAGAAAACTCTAGGTAACTGTATCTGTAGAATAGAGTATTGAAGAGGAGAAAAGACCTTTTGGGTTCTTAGAGCTTTCTTAATATTTATTCAAAAAACTCGGAAAGCTACAGTCGTTTTTACCGACAGCATTGAATTCTAGCATGTCTGTACATATATTTGACGAGATACTTTGATATTTAGCTAGATATAACTGAACTGAACAACAGGGTCTAAATTATGATTATTTGAATCTTATAGCGACTGTGGAACGCTTCTCATATTCTCGATTGCGACCGACTATAGCATTTAGTTGAAGTGAAAGTGAAGTGAAGTGAAAACTGGTATATAGGAGTAAGGCAGAGCAACTCCTTTTGGAGTCACACTATAAATTTGACTAGCATCAGATCAACCTAAACTCCTATACTTGGTGTACTTTTAGACCTATCCCAGCTGTATTTACTCCACTCTGCAGTAGATTCGGGTCGGTGAGAAGTACTATCGTATTGTAAATAGAGGAAGGCCACTCACCGAACCAGCTGGCCTCATCCTTGTTGAGCCAGAAGGGTTGCGTGTCGTCGGTCAACTGGTTGAGGGTCACCGCTGGCATGCTGACGACCATGCCCGAGCCAAGGACACCGCTGTTGCCCAGGAACACCATCAGCTCCTGGCGCAGGACAGCGACATGACGTTCGCCCAACGGCAGGCTGCTCTCCTTGCGTTTGTGTTTGCTCTTTGTGTTGTTGTGATTGTGATTGTTATTGTCATGCTGGAGCTGAGATTTATCCAGATCCTTGCAAATGATCGCGGCCGACGGCGCTATCAGCTGCGCCTGTTCCAGCGTCATCTCGTCTGTGTGAATGTCCTTCGAGTCGAAGAGTCTTAATTGCTATCGGCAACGCTGTGTTGCCTGCCACAGCACGACTGTGGCTATATGGCTGGCAGGTGTCGGCTTTTAGCACTCCAGTCAAGCGAGCAGCTTGTCTAATTGAAGCACGACAACTGGAAACTTCCGCGCATTACAATCATTGGCAGCAGCAGCAACTGGCGCTCGGTATCAATTTCAATTTCATAACTGACTTTGGCCTCTTCATGACGGAGGCAAAAACAGAAATACAGACATAAAACTTCGCCTAATGCCTCGCGAGTGTAACACGAGTGTCTTTTGCTGCTATCAGTTATACAAGCCTATACACATATATATGTACAATTAGACATATACATATATATATTGATGTTCTGCGAGCATTTGCTGGCGGCGTGCTATTGATTTGGCTATATCGATTGGAAAACCCCGACGAGCCTCTTCACAAACAGACACACACACGCACACACACACTTGCTCGATTTAGTTCTCAATTGTATTAGCACATATGCTAAACCCTTGCACTTATTTACAGCCAAAGGCAGCTCTCGATTTCAGTCCGCCTGTGGCAACGTTTCAGCAGCAACTGAGTCTGCCAGCAGCAACAGTTGCTAATGACTGCCTCTAACTGGTTACGCTTCTGCCGGCTTGCTCTCTGCTAGTGTTTATTAATTCATTTCACTTACTTTTTTGCAATAGTTCTAAGCGATTTTCTTTTATTCACTTCGAATATTAATTTCACGTTCAACGCGTCGTATAATGCATGCAATTGTTACGTATACGCGCCGTTGTTCAGTCGGAAGTGGCACCTATTCATTAGTTTGTTGATTGTGTTGCCACGCGACCGCCCCCAGCTGCAACTGGCCAGCACCACCCCCACCCCCACCCCTCGGTCTAGCCTTGACCATGCACTCTGCGTTCTCAGTTGAGTGGGTGAAGAGCATGGCCAAAAGACAGCATAACACTGCACAAAATACTATGAGTGTTTGCCTGTCGCATACCCAGACAACTGTAGCCGATTGAATATGGCAATTTTGCAATCATATTTAGTGCAGTGTAGTTCGTAAAGTCGAAAAATCAGCGAAGCGTGACGCCTGCATGTGTGAGAGCAGAGGCTGTGCGTGTGAAAACAGCGCTGCAAAGCAAAGCGCACATGTGATAGGAATTATGAATTGAGGGCACTACTGATTTAGTGTAATGATAAAGCATAGTAATAGCAAATGTTAGCAAATGTTAACAAATGTTTTTTCAGCTTCTACGTGTTTTTCTCTTCATTTCAAACGTGAGAAATAGTTTACTTTAGTCGTAAATTTTCAACTGCAAAATTGTTGAAAATATGCATTAAAACTATATATACTTTGTGGGGCCTGCCACGCCTCCTTCTGCCTGTTACATACAGTTCTGAGTTGCACAATCTTAGTAGACCCTTTTGTACTTTTTTAAAGTACAGGGTCCAAAAAAGAAATCAATATAAATTGGATACTTGGATCACACAAAATTGAGTAAAGATACTAGGGTACTAATTGCCTTTTACTTCAGGTCTTCAAACAACAGAATCACTTGGATCTGCTAACTATTTCTCAGTGTGTAGTGAGTGATGTATAAATTGCTAAAGCGTAATCAACATTATTACCATAAAATAAGTGCCTTGTTTTTATTGCCGACTAATATTTAAGTGTAGTTTTTGTAGAGTATTTAAATTGTTCTGCTAGTTTGTGGCCTTGCAGCTGGCCAGGAGCCAAAAAACGGCCAAGTATTGCGAATGTTGTTTATCGCCTAGAACATTTATAGTCACCCACTTGGAGTTGATTTGCTGCTGGCTTATAGTAGTGCATTATGCGAAGTGTTTGGCCATTATCAATATGGAATTTGGTATTGCTGATATGCATAGATATCGCACTAGATCGGCCTGCTGTCTGGCTGGCTTATCAGCTGGGACCCACGCGTTGATATAAATAAACTCATGCCATCGGCATGGTACGCGTACATTCATTAAATATTGTTGTTTATCGTGCGCGTTTAATTTGAGCTTAATTTAAGTAATTAACAGGTGCACGAACCCATTTGGAGCAGTGACATTTGCCAGAAAAAGCGAGGAAGTTGTTATTATGCTATTAACTTATTTTGGCGAGACTAACTGAACAACAACGTCATTAAGTTGCTGCACGATAAGCGATGAGCGACGAGGGAAGGTGCTGTTCGAGATAATAATTAATGTTATTGGCAGTTTGATTTATTTGTGACAAACTCACACGCTCTCGCAATCACACTTTAACAAAGCGATTTATTATAAATAAATTAGGGTAAAGTGCACCGTCATTAACTAAGGCTTGTTATTGTACTCGAATGTTAGGCTCACTTAATGAGTCACATGAGATTCAGTTAATTATGCACTCCGATATACAAACGTATATGTTAATTTACAAATTTAAAAACTTGATTTCTTATCGTTTCGGCTTTGATTGCAATTCGCAATTGCCGAAATACTGAGACTTCTGCCTGTTGCTCTCTGAAATGAATTTCATGAAATTATTTACATAACAAGACTCGGCAGAGAAATTATTTATAATATGTTAATTCGAATGCGCACAATGTAAACTTACATAAACAGTCATTTAAGGGCATTAACACTGCACTTAATGTGCAATCGAACTTCATATTACCAGAATAAAAATATTCACTATTTTGAAAAGCCGTTAAGCCACGTCACATCCTATTGGCATTTATATATTATTTATTAATGACCCTTGCGGTCCATTTTAACAGAGCTCCTACATATTATGTGCTATTCTATAATATCAATGATATATTCCCACGCATAAGTGAAACATAAATGGTAAATAAATTTAATTAAAAAAACGAAAATATAATTTTCGTATGCATCACAGCGTTGCCAGATCGACAAACGACAGCCCTAGCAGCTGTTCTCTACGCAAAATTGCCAACTCAATACAGCAACAGGGCTGACGTAACAGCAGCCAAACGAATACGAATCGTATAATAAATTTGTTTAAACAAAATAGGTTTATGTAATAATTACATGTTTATATAATATAATTTGCTAAAATATACTTTACAATGTATTTGGATTGTCTAAATAAAGTGACAAACTACACTCAGAAATGTCTTACGTTCCTTCTGTTGGAAGCAGTTCAATTGAACTTGTTCAGAACGATTTGACACAGCTCTAATCGCAGCTGCCAGTTTGTATTTACATTTACTTCGCTTATTTATTGTGCCAAAAGTATGGTTTTCTATTTCAAAAGCACTGTGGTGCAGCCAGCGGCCATGTTGTACATGGGTCGTGATAAGCACGAGAACGAGGAGCTCATACGCTGGGGATGGCCGGAGGATGTGTGGTTTCATGTGAACAACTTGTCGTCGGCGCACGTTTATTTGCGGCTTGCCAAAGGACAAACCATCGATGATATACCCACCGATGTGCTTGTGGACGCGGCACAGCTGTGCAAGGCCAACAGCATACAGGGCAACAAGGTTAACAATCTGGAAGTAGTCTACACCATGTGGGAGAATCTGAAGAAGACGCCCGATATGGTAGCTGGCCAGGTGGCGTACCACAATGAAAAGGCCGTGCGTAAAATACGTCTGGAGAAGCGTATCAATGAGATTGTCAACCGCCTCAACAAGACCAAGACCGAGGAGGAGCATCCCGACTATCGTGGCCAGCGCGAGGCACGCGATGCAGCCGAACGCCAGGACCAGAAGCGCTTGCAGCGCGAAATGCGTGAAAAGGAAAAGGAAGCGGCAAAGCAGCGGGAACTGGAAGCCGAGCTACGCAGTTATGCCTCCTTGCAGAAATCTGAGAATATGCGTACGAATTACGATGCCGGCAATGAGTCTGATGACTTTATGTAGTAGCGGTAGCGTTGTGTTCATCGAACGACGCCAACTGCATTTTACCATTAGATTCTTAAATACTAATCTATTCGTATATATATGCACTCGTATTTTTATTAAAACTGTTTATAAAACTGTACAAATCTCTTGTCATTGTAGACACGTTTAAGTTCTTGGCTCAATCTAAAATCAATTCCCATATTTGCGCTCGTTTAAAAATATACAAAAATTGAATTGGATTTGCATCGAACAGTTTTTAGCGTGTTTTTTTTACTTTGTAAACAAAACACGTTGCAATTGAGCGCACGCGCACTAAATTCAAAAGTGTTCTCTGCTGTTAAGGCTCTGTTGTTGGTGCAGCTTGCACTGTTATGTTATATACGTTCGATGCCAATTGCTTTGTTTACCTATTGGCTCGCGAGCTTGTATGATGTCGTGGTGCGATCATGGCGATCAGGGTCACTCAAACCGGGCTGTAACCTTTTTGCAACTTGAGGGATCTGTTAATTGACAGAATGTGGCAATTCGAAAATTCAAATACAATTTTAATCTTTAATAAAATTGTTGCCATAAACATTTCTGCCTTATTTAGAACAATATTGAACTGTTTAAACATGATTTATAACAGCGGTGGAGCACATGCGCCACTGTGAGGAGTACTTCTGGTAATATTTGTGAACGCAAAACATCTGGCAATGCTGTGAGAGAATCTGCGCGGTAAGTTTTAAAATTAAAATTGTTTTTAATATTGTAGGTGTTAATAAACAAATGAAGAAATGAGCAAATGAAGCGAGCAATATTTTCTTTTTGTATTTAAATTTACACTCTGATATGCAAAAAGTTGAAATGCTGAAAAATAAAATATGTCGATCAGATAATCGATTAATCAAAGTTTACAAATTGACAAAAATAATAACAATAAAGGAGCAAAGTGGCAACCTGAGAGTAGTGTCAACGCTTTCATTTCCGTTTGTCGTTTTCAACAGTTTGGCGAAAAGCAAACGGGATTTTAATTTTTTTTTAATCCATTTGCCAAGAAACATCGTTAAAGGTAATTTGAGCCTCTGGAATCAGCACGGAATATATTATTATTTTAATTGATATGCTATTCATTTCCCAATTATGTCTTAGCAGAAATAATTGACAATACAAATTTACTATTATTATTCTATGTTAGGATACATAAAGTTAAGATGGAGGATGATCTGAACTTGGATGATATCATTAAGTCGGCCAAGGAGGAGATGAATACTCAACCTCTTAGCGTTGAGAGCGGAGCGGCTGCTCAGCCTACCTTCCTTTTTGATTTTAAGCCGCGTGGACGTAGCTTACCACGCATGCCACCACCGGCCAGTGGTGCATGTGGTGTACTTGATAGTCGTCGTTATGACAACGCTTCTGTGCAGAATGCTCAAGAACCGCCAATTTATGAAAACGCATTAGATTTGTCCGGTGGATCAAGTCAAAGCAGTGGCTCATCTGCTAGTGGTGCATGTGGTGTATTCAATAGTCGTCGTGATGACAACGCTTCTCTACAGAATATTCCGCTACCACCACTTAATTCAAACGCTTTTGTGAATCCAATTTTGTTCGGCAAATTAAGAAATGGTGATGGCTCACACCTTGCCTTACCACCCCTGCCACCACTATCGTTCAGTGGTGCCAGTCGTCGTGGTGACAGCGCTTCTTTCAATGCTCAGAATACTCTGGGTGTTGTGAAAAGTGTTTGGGAGTCAGATTTGTACTACGGATCACGGCGAGGAGGTGACCCACACCGTGGCTTACCACGCACTAGTCGTCGGAATGACAGGGGCTCTCTAAACTATCGTCAGGTTCCTCCCGGTGATGTGAACTCCATTTGGAAACACGATTTGTATGAAGGCAATGCTGCCCGTCCTACTATTCGTTATACTGGGCCAACTGGTCACAGTGAGTATGCTCGGCTCATGCTACCGCCGAGTGACGAGGAGCTGAAACGTGATGGATATCCTAGTCGTTTCGATTTCAAACGAGGTCGTCAAGCAGGCGGCGTGCCCCAGACTGGTGTAGATGGAGGTGGAGAAACACCTGATGCCGGCAAAGTGCAACCCGAACGCAAGGGTCGTCCAACTTCCGAAGAACTGGAGTCCATCAAGGAGAAGGACGATTCGATTACTAATGCATAACACTCTGATCGCAGAGGAACAACAGAAAAACATGGACTTGTTATGCGCAAACAACATCTAATCGTTATTTCCCAACCACTAAACATTTAATATATTATTATGCTCATGGTTACATAACCTTAAATATGGGTTTGTTTATTTATTTATAGTTGTATTAGTACAATAGTGCGAAACTGTGGCCAGCCCCATAACATTACGAAATAGTGCGCTAAATATTGTCGCTTTATTATTTACATATCGATATGTTTGCACCGTGTATCGATATATCGCTTAAACATTGCATTGCATTTGGTTCGGCGTGGTCCACCGGTAAAACGCAGAAAAATAAACAGAAAGAAGAAGGTCAAACGAGGCGAGTATTTGTAGTTGAATTTTGTTCAAATATCACTGTTAACATTAGTAAAATCTAATATTAACAAATATATTCTAATGGAATCAAATATCTTTTGCTGTATTCAGTTCAATTATAAAGTCAATTACATCGATTCGAATTGGTATATGCCGATTTAAGAAAGTATAAAACAATTCCTTACATGGGTACCTCGATACTCGGAATATTGACTAATTAATTAACATCAGCCCAATAATAAATGTTTATTATAGTATGACGAAAGCCTGGATAATATAGATGCACATAAAATCGACGTACGACGAAGGCCTGTGGAGTAAACTAAACAAAATACTCCTACTAGTATGGAAGTACCACATCGATCAGCGGGAAGGAGCCTATAACCTCTTATTGCCACTGTTGATCCGGCAAGACACTGCTGATATGGCAACGCTGAGGTAAATCTTTCAGCTAGAGCGAATGTTTTCGGATGGTTCTACAACATCTGGAGTGTCGGAGCACATCGAGTATAACGATCATCACTATTGCTGGAGCTTTAAAGGCTGCATAACACCAAATGAAAGCTGGAAGGGCGTCAGAGGAGAAATTGAATAGAACGGACCAGAATTGATCAGGCATAACAGGTATTTATAGTAGACTCCATACTTCACCTAATTGCAATAGACTTGAATACAATCTTTGGGTGTAATGTTGACTGCCCGCTCTCAGCATTTTAATATATAAAATCTTGCTTTAGAATTATACGATTATATTACGCAATATATAAGATACAGCTTCTCATTCAGCAGCTGCGTTCAACTGTGGTTTGAGCACGTTTTCATACTGGGAGTCCCAAAAATATTAAATTTGGAAAACGATTCATGTGAATTAAGTGCAGCCCTGGCAAAAGCGTGACCAATCCCGAACGGCTTAATGTTGTATTGTTTATTTCGTGTTTCTATTGTTATCAGCGGACCAAACAAAATCACGAAGAATAAGCAGAGAAGGGACGAGAGAAAAATGAAACGTTTTCACATTTATAAAAACGCAATTTGAAGTGGGCAAGCTTATGGAGTAAATGCAACTTGAATCCGCAGGACTTTGGGGTAGCTTTATGTCTGTGGTTTTCTCTTCTCTGGTTTTTTTGTTTGCTCTTTTCATGGTCGCGACTGTGGTCCATGTGGATACGTGTGCCGGACTGCCGATGCTGTCCTTGACAGCTCAATTTTCGCTCGGTCTGTGGGAGCGTGCTATGCCATGCGACGGCTTGTTGCCTTTTTGAGTTCTCTTCCTCGGAGCAGGCACAGGGCAGGGCTGATGATGATGTTGGTGATGGGCCCAACTGGCGGGTCAGCGTCCAGCGCGCACTCATTATCGCCCGTTTTATTTTCACGCATTGTTCAGGACTTGAAGAAAGCCCTCTCTCTCTCTCTCCATCCCGCCCTTTGTTGGGGAAAAAACTTGATGAGGCTGCGTGTCTTTTGATTATGCCATAGCTCACTTGCAGTGTGCCGTTCATCGCCTTGCAATGTTGTCATTATGAGCCCTCGTAAACATTGATGACAGTGCGGAGCGATACAGACACACCCACCCACACGCCCACACCCACGCCCACTGCTTGACGCCTTGAATACCCATTCCACGCATTGATTGATTTCGTGTTGTTTCTGCTTCCATTTTCGGGTCCGCATACCCTGCAGCCTCACTGTCACCAGCTGGCCGCTATAAAACTTATACCTCACTCATTGTCAGCGTTGCCAGACCTGTGTTAAGTATCTGTGCCACTTAGGAGTTCTCACTACCACGCTCAATGTGAAAGATATATTTATGCAGATATAACGCGAGTGAGTGAGGGTATCTGGCAGTCTAGCATGGCCAGGCACGCACATTAGCTTGCTTTAAAATGGCTTCATTCGATGGCCGTAAAAGAAGCAACTTAGTTTTGCCGTCTGCACTATAATAAAGTGGCATCCATGAGCATGAAAGTGGCCCTGGACTCGATATCATAGCCATCCATGGCATGCGGGCTCCATCAAGTGTCCCTTGTGCCGTGTACCACTGTCAAAGCCGCTCATCACTCAGCGCCGCAATGGCTGTCATTAATCAAACTGCGCCAAAAGAATTCGCCCATTTGACCAGCAAACGGTCCATCCCACCATCCGCCTCCTTTGCCCGCATGCCGGCTATTGACAATGGGAATGATACGCGTCGTGGTTGGGTTTTTATTGCATTTGTCACCAACGACAACAACCAACACACACACACACATACACACACACAGCAGATCTGGATTCAATGTGCCCTCTGCGGACAGGAGGGAGACGTGGGGGAGTCTGGGCGCCTGGGAAGAGCGACACTTGTGTGGTTAAGTCCAAAGTCTATCTTCGCTGTGTGGTTTCGGTTAGCCCAACATAATTACGACGCAGTTCACATTATTGCTGATGTCTGCGGTTAACCACTTGCAACTTTCCTTGCCACAAGTCTCATCAGGCGCGACAACCCTGTTGCATTATCGATTTGCTTATCGATAAGTCTGATAGGCCTAATAGAGGGCTACCCACAATGTGCGTTATCGATTTGCTTATCGATAAGTCTAATAGGCCTAACAGATTCTCGGTCTAATTTGCGACTCAAGGGCTACCCACAATGTGCGTTATCGATTTGCTTATCGATAAGTCTAATAGCCCTAATAGATTCTTGGACTA
The DNA here is from genome assembly GCA_035045005.1 of Liodrosophila aerea. Lineage (NCBI taxonomy): Eukaryota > Metazoa > Arthropoda > Insecta > Diptera > Drosophilidae > Liodrosophila > Liodrosophila aerea. The sequence continues at coordinate 176,824 of JAWNNL010000767.1, forward strand.
CCCACAATGTGCATTATCGATTTGTTTATCGATAAGTCTAATAGTAGATTCTTGGTCTAATTTGCGACTCAAGGGCTACCCACAATAAGCGTTATCGATTTGCTTATCGATAAGCCCCAATAGATGTTTCGTAAACTCATTTCAGTTTCAGTTTTAACGTCTTTATTTCAACTGCAACTACAACATTTCTTTTTTCACAGCCTATAATGAACTGCTTGATGAACGAACTGCTTAATGAACTTCGACTTCAATGATATTTAGGCATCTTAGGATTCACAGGGGCGTCAATAGGTGGTGCTGGACGCTTGACTGCGCCAGTCACAGTCTTCTCCTGCTGCGGAGCGCGTGGTACAACCGGGTTATACTCGGGATCACCAAAGACCCAGACGCGAGCTGACTTACGACGGTGCCAATCTTCAGCAGTGAAGTCCATTTTCCAATCCTCAGAAGTGAAGTCCATTTTCGGTTAAGTTCAGGTTAGCTAGTAAAGTATAAAATATATTTATTTATTTATCGTCTGTTGTACGTTGTTGTTGACCGAGTTGAAAGTCGTTACAAAACTGTATAGAGCGTTGTACTAGGTAACAAATTCCGGTGGAAAGATATACTGTGGCTTACTGTGATTCGAAAAAACTGTGCCTAAACAAAGGCCGCAAGTTTTTGTCTTTAAAATTGTGGCTACAGTTGCTCTTCGTGGTTAGAAGGGGGAGGGGGTTAGCAGATTTCAGCTCTTAACGTGCATATAAGGGTCATAAGCAATCATTCTGCGAAAAAATTAGGTCGCTATATCTTACCGTTTGGGCTGCGCGTTGATGCTAAGTCAGTCAGTCAGAACAAACTACTTTATATTGTATATATTAATATTCTCCTTTAAAAGACCTTAATTGCGCTTAAAACTGATCTGGATTTTCTCATTTCTTATTTCAGATTATCAGACGTGATACCTTATGACACGCTCTACAGCAGTGTTTCGGTATTTCGCTATCAAATGATGGCATTAAAAGAGCCAAGCTGATATAGCAAGTGTGAGGTTAGGTTGACTGTCAAGTGCGAGTGATTAATCAGTGGGTAAACAGTTGAAAGCTGCTGGCTGTTCATCAAATGTGTTTCAAGTGAATTGTTTGCACTTGAAATCCACACGAGTCGCTTGAATGCATGCCACATGCCACATGCCACGTGCCACGTGCCTCGTCGTGCCACATGCCACAGACATGATATGCCATCGTTCATAACATGCCAACAGGATGGGCAAATGCAGTCGTGCTAGAGCGATGAAATTGAAGCTAGCGCTAGGATGTGGACACGGACACGGACACGGATGCGGATGCGGATACGGATGCGCATGTGAATGAGAGCGTGGATGTGAATGTGACTGCGCATACCGAGGAGCAGCTCAAGTGGGAGGCAATCAATCAGTCGGACAAACTATTAGAGACCAAAAAGCTCTCTCTACGCCAACGTCTGCTGCTCTTCCTGCTGCACTGATTAATGGCACACTGCATTAACATGCTGTGTGTGTGCGTGTGTGTGTGTGTGTGCCACACACATTTGTACTATAATAAATCGAGTGCCGTAAAACATTTCAAATTTTACGTTTATTGTCAAACAAAATGCAGCAATTAAAACTGATCGCTCATGTGGCAGCCACATCGAATCGCAGCATTGAAACTTTAATGGTATGTGTGCGACACCCAAGGCACCACACACACTCACACACACTCACACACACACGCCTAAATATGCGCAGTTATGAGCGTGTCCTTGTGCTGGGACAACGCGATGACAAGCGAAGGTTTCCGGCGATTGCCTGAAGCACAACAGCTCCACACAATTCACAGGGACAAATGAATCACAATGGGTGGACACAAGGATACCCTGGAAATCGCAAGTTATTCAACTGTTGCATGAAGTGAAGTTCTACTGTACAATACTATAGTGTAGCCAGAGAAACCTCTTATTATTTTTTATTTTTATTATTATTTTTTATAATATCTCCGTATTGATAATTAATTTACTTTAAATCAAATATTTACATTGGAATATGAAAAAGAATCATTTCAAAAAGTATACTCATATAAAATTAAAATAATTTAATAACTTTTGGAACAGAAAGAAGGTAAATATAGTAAACTCAGTAGCATTATAAGAATCTCCAATAATACATATTCAGGCCTGTTCCCATTTACGAAATCGATCATTCGATTTACTTTTTGAAAAAATGGGGTTCCAAATTTCAATTCATCGTTTTCGATTAGCTTCATATTTGGTCCATTTCGAAATAGATTAGCTTCGTGTGTAAGTACAATAAACATTTTCATTTCTTGAAAGCGATACATCGAATTTAGGAAGCCCATTTTTTTCAAAAAGTAAATCGAATGATCGAATTCGTAAATGGGAACAGGCCTGATTATATACTTCAGTTACTTTCTACTGTTTTCCCCTTTATTTGGTTCGTTGGGTTATTGAAAAACAACTGAACAGAAGATTTCTATAACTATAACAATTAATCCCTGTAGTCGGAGTACAATTTAGTCTGCACACAGCTCATAACCTAGCTACCCCATGTGTTAAATCGCGGCGTGGTATACGCAGACACTTGTCTTATGAGTCTGTGTGTGTGTGTGTGTCTCTGTATGTGTGTGTGTGGGAGCGCATAAGAAAAGAAAGCTGTGAAATTTCATTTGAATGTCTCTCAGTGGACAAATCAAAGTTAACGAAGCTCCAGCTCGGCTCCAGCGGCAGTTGAAAGGCCAAGCGAAGCGTGAAGAAGCACGCCAAAGAAAATTGAAAAATCAGCAACAACACGAGCAACAAGAAGGACACGGACACGGACACGGACAGGGACAGGGACACGTACATAACTGGCACAAGAACAATGGAATCGGTATAGAGTATATGAGCAGCAAAAGCCCAAAAGCCAAAAGCAATTAAGTTTTTCAGCTGCAGCACATAAATTTTCCAAAAATGCCCAAAAAAGTAGGCTAAGCATTTTTAAGCCTCCCTCCAAACACACACACACACACACACACTCCACTCCACTCATCAGTGGCAAATCCTAGGCAAGGCAGAGTAGGATGAAGTGGGGATATAGTAGACGTGGATGCTGCTACAATTGCTGTGCATTTTTATGCAAATATACTAGTGCCCTCTCCTCCCTAGCTCCCCTCTGAGCTCTGTCAGCTGTCACGTCAATCAAACTGCGACAATGCTCTGCAATTTGCATAGATATCACTGGGTATCCGAGTTGCTATCATTTGCATAACTATGCAGATTAGCCTGCTCATATTCTAGCAGCCATTACAATTGTTTGTAGAACAAAATATTTTGGAAATCAACTGCTGTGAATTCAATTTGCTGAGGAAAACGTAGGGATACGAGGACATAGAACATAGGCCATCACAAACCCATAAGCATATAAGCCTACGACTGCACTTAGGGATTACCTGATGAACTGATGAACTAATTGAATAGCAGCTCAAAGAGTCAGCTCGAAATTCCTCTATGTGTTCGCACATGTGAACTAATTGAACTGAACTGATGAACTAATTGAACAGCAGCTCAAAGAGTCAGCTCAAAAGTCCTCTATGTGTTCGCACATGTGAACTAATTGAACTGAACTGATGAACTAATTGAACAGCAGCTCAAAGAGTCAGCTCAAAAGTTCCCTTTCTGTTCGAACATATGAACTAATTGAACTGAACTGATGAACTAATTGAACAGCAGCTCAAAGAGTCAGCTCAAAAGTTCTCTTTCTGTTCGAACATATGAACTAATTGAACTGAACTGATGAACTAATTGAACAGCAGCTCAAAAGTCCTCTATGTGTTCGCACACTCTCTGCCTACGCTCTCTCTCGTGCTACTCGTTACATTTTTGTTAATTATTTATAGACTCCAGCCCACTGTTGGAGCCCGGCTAATGAGCATAAGGACAACAATGTTGCCTCTGACATTTGGCAAGGCAAATGCAGTGAAATGAATTTATGTGAACTTAAGGCATTGCCACGCCTCTAACATCTTGCAGCAAGTTGGACGTTGGAGCTGCTGTGGACTGTGGACTTCAAGGTCAGCTGAAAGTTGTCTGGGGCAGCAGGAAGAGTAGCGGCAATGCATACCATAGATGGCGCTGCAATAGCTATAAATTGAATGCACTTCTGCCCTGGCAAATAAGGTTGCTAAAGTGGTTGAGACGAAATGGCGAAATGGCAACATCATCAGCATCCACGTCGGTTTTATGGCCAAAAGGGCGCAATTCCTCTCGGTTTTATGCATTCTTGTCAGCAGTTTACGCGCCGTTTGGCCATTTGCTGAAATTGTTTATAGCCTCAAAGCCAGCAGAGGACTGTGAACAGTGGCAACAGCAGGAGTCAATTGGGCCAGGAGCCAAAGGCCAACAGTGTCAAATGCCGTATAACCGTAAAGGAGCATCACTTGCTGCCGATATGATGACTCTGCGATATAAATCACTTGAGCTCATTTTATGGTGTCATATTGCATTATTGAAAGGTTCCCATCAGATCTACGTTAACAATTCTTTACATCAATAAAACTTCGATTATTTTATTACAGACAGAAGCTGACTGATAAGAACAGAGATGAGCAAAGGACTCACTGCTAAGAGGAGAACGTTTGCAGCTCGCAGACAAGAAGCTGACTGATAAGAGAGGTGATGAGCAGAGCTGCAAAGGCCGTCGCTGACACAGGGCTCACTGCTAAGAGGAGAACGTTCGCAGTTCGCAGACAAGAAGCTGACTGATAAGAGAGGTGATGAGCAGAGCTGCGATGACCGTCGCTGACAGAGGGCTCACTGCTAAGAGGAGAACGTTTGCAGTTCGCAGACAAGAAGCTGACTGATAAGAGAGGTGATGAGCAGAGCTGCGATGACCGTCGCTGACACAGAGCTCACTGCTAAGAGGAGAACGTTCGCAGTTCGCATATTGCTTTCGCTGACACAAAGCTGGTTGCTAGGTGTAGGAGGATAGAAGAGAATTACTTACCAACATACCATTAAAAATGCACTTCTTTTGCTTCAAATATAATTGTTACAATTTAATTTTCGAAATGTATTGTATATAATTGGTATTTGTTTTACAATGTGTGTGTGGTTTCATTCGAATCTTGCTTTGATAATTGTAGTCCAGTATATATATAGTACTATATAGTAAAGTATAATATCCACATACATAGGTATATTTGGTTTTGATGCAGTGTAAACCTTAGAAATACTAATGTTTAATTAAAAGTTTTGTTGCTTTTGGTTTGACGCCATAAAATACCATTTGCCAAATAGTAAATATGTATATGTATTAGTACGTGTGTCTATATATAGTGTGTCTGTACTGACCCCGTTTAGTGGGGAATGCTGCACTTGAGTACCCTTTAAACTTGGAACACTTTTTAATTTCAACAAATTAACATTGTGGAGGCTTTTGCTCGATTCCGATCTGAATACCTCTAGTTGGTACTAAGGTCTAGTAAATGTATACCTTAGAGATGTATATTTATTTGCATTTCATATATAATTCATAGACAAGTTCAACAATTTAGTTTTAGTAAGTTGTTCCGCATGGTTAGCACTAGACTTTGGTTGCATTTTTACAGATATACGATCGCTTAAAATATGTTATACAGTTATATATATATATATGTATATATGTTCATTCAGTTGGATGGGTCCTTTCTAGTATATATTTTGAAAATTTAAAGCTTTCGTTAGTTTTCCTTTGGTTTGTAGTTGCTTTATTTTTTTTATATTTCCTATCTTGTTGTTGTTCTTTGGTCAAAAGTTGGTACAGCAATCAGATAGACATAGGGATACAGTTGAAGATACAGTAATAGGTATAGTAAGCAGAGCTAGGTTAACATATGAATCGCTGACAATTATAATAGCTATTATGAAAGATACACAAGTTGCAAGTCATACGCATACACCTAGATACTATGTGCAACTCAGAAATGGCTTCAAATTGACTCGTTGGAGAGGCATATGACAGGCCTGGGTTAATCTATGTAGAAAGACAGACGCCTAGCTGAACCAAATACTCATTAGCATATAAGATATATAGGTATAGATACAGATATAGGTAAAGATATAGTTATAGTTATAGATATAGTTATAGTAGAGATATAGTTATAGAAGATACATAAATACATTCGATTATGGTTTATTTGAGCTTTTAGGGCTTGTAGCTAAACAAAGAACGTTCTACATAATATAGTATAGTATCATATAGGGTACTATAACATTTCTTTAATCTATTTTCATTTACTCAAACGCAATAATCATGTGTGTAAAGACTGGGAGACTGTAACAAGCATTCGTAGAGTTTCTAGGTTGTCTAATGGATTGAGAGGCTTACAAGTTAGTTCATAATATTATAGTCATTAACATCAACTCAAAACTGTAATACATTTCCCTTTAAAAACTTTCATTTTACTCTTCTGCAGAGCAGGCTGACAGAAGCTAGTCACCTCGCTGTCATGCATAAGTGCTATAGCTGTCAGCTCAGAGAACTCTGCACATTTCGTTTCGTTTATCTGTAATATTATGTGTTAAGGAAGCAAAAGAAAATAGCGGACAGTTGGACTGAGAAGAATGGTTCAGTTTAGCTGATTTCTCGCTTTGCTTTATTACAAAATCTGTTGTAAATAGTTGTAACTTTTTGGACAGTGTAGTTGTTCCTCTTTTTTACGTTTCATATTTTTGCTCGATTTTATTTTACTCTTATTGTTCAGCTCTCCATAGAAACTTTTACTCTACCTTAGCTTTCTCTTTACTTACACACACACACACACACACACACACACACACACACACAGAGATGCACGCACACTCACACTCACACACACAAATGATAGGCACACCTTAAGCTATCTACACCTGCTCAGCACTCTCGTCCAGCACCATGGAATGCAGATCCATGGCAGAGCGCGTCTTCCGTGGGGGCCTGGGCATCAGGTAGTGGCTCGTCGTGGCTCCAACAAACACCGAGTTCTGACGGGGTCGTGACACGTGCGACACATGCGATGCATAACCTGAAAGTAGACGATAAAGACATACAGAGATATCGCAATACATAGGGATACGCAACGGGAGGCAATGGGAGGCAACGGGAGGCAACGTTGCGGGCTGTCAAGCATGCAAGTGGGCGTGAATTGAGAAGTCTATGCGTGGCACACTTAACGGGATAATGGGTGAGTACTCTGTTTGATAGTAAGTATGAATTTCTGTATGAGTATTGGTTATTCTGTATGAGTATATTGCGCGTATATTTGTATGTTTTATAATAGAGTTGGCAGACAATCGATAGTAAAAGCGGTATCGTTTTTAAAATCAATCGATATATTTCTTTATATATATATTTCGATATATTTCGATATATTTCTTTATATATATATTTCTTTTTATATATTTATACAATGATATTTTTACTATGGTTTTTCTTTGTTATTTACATATTTTGTTCAAGTTTTTGTTATTTATAATGAAGAGGAAAACCCATACTCTATTATAATCGCTCATCATAGAATATGCTATCGATACTATCGATTGTTTCCACTGTGTGAAATTCAAATCCAATTATATCTGAGTTGTAATCTGTTTGCTTATTCACTTATCGTGATCACAGTTATCATCATAATGAAATAATTTGACTTCAATTATAATTTCTTTAATTTTGTGTAAATATTTGACGACATCTCCTTTGTTTTATGACATCGTGATAAGCGGCACACGCATAACCATGAACAGTTGCAAATGGCACAGGCAGAGTGCCGAAATGTTGAGCAAGCGTTGACACACACACACGCACACACACATACACACTCGCTCACTCATGCCCACGCTCTTAATTCTTTATATGTAGGCTTTCATTTTCATTACCATTTCCCATTTCCCACTACCCATCTACCCACACTCCCACACATGACTTGGCAATTTTTCCAACATCTACATCGACGCAATGTCATGTGTGTGTGTGTGTGTGTGTGTGTGTGTGTGAGATGTGCGTGCGTTTCCACAAGATTTAATTGCATAACCAGTTAAAGCCAGAGTGTGTGTCGCAGCTTCCACTCACATACGCACACGTACTACACACACACTGACACACACACACTAACACACTCACACACACACACACATAGATGATCTGCCTGCTGTGCCACAAAAGAGCCAACAAATGGCATTAAAATTGTATTGTTATTTGCTTCGCTTGCGCCTCGCTGCCTTCAGCCTCGCGGGGATTTCACTTCTGCTCCCTCGGCTCCCTCTCCGCTTGCCTCGTCTCGTTATGCGGTTTAATTGTCTGGCAACTCATTAAAAGTACAACTAAATACTGCACTTAGGACGAAACACGCCTCAACTAGTTTCCATTAAATCTATTTCAATGTATCCTGCAGTTTACTACATTCTCTCTGCATCTACTTCTACATCCACATCTTCATTTCACTTTTACTCTGTCTACTAGAAGCTTTTGCTATTTTTACTACTCGACAGTATACTATATAGTAAAGGCAGTTTATTAGAAGTGACGCTGGAGCTGATACAAGTATTCTCACTCAGAAAGTGTTGCATCTTTTAAGCCTCGTACGGAGGTGAGAGAAGTTTTCAGCTAGCTGAAATCTATCAATTAGTTCGCTTGAGATATTGACCACATCTATTTGTATGTATTGCCTCAATTCATTTATAAAATGAAATGCATTCAATGTGGAATTCACAGTATTCAAACTAGGCAAATGATGTGTTTTAGCTTGATCTTTTAATTGATTGCAATTCATTTTAGTATTTATTATAGTTACCCATTTATCACCTCTATAAGAGTTAGCTTAGATCACAGGCTTTGATATTGTGATCGATACACCGATATTAATGCACCACATCAGCCACATTAATGTCTAATCTAAACAGCTAAACATCGAAGGTATACAATCGATATAATATGCATCACGTATTCCAATTTGTTTCTGCGATTTAACCGAGAATTTGAGCCCATTAATAGTGTACGCTTTTCCCTATTTTCAATTTCAATTTACTCCTTTCATTAACTCTCCACTCTGCACTCTCCACTTGGTGCAGGCAAATTCTGTTTCATAGATTCATTGTGCTGCTGCTGCTTAAGGAAAATAGTTGAGATACTTTGCTAGTGGCACGAAAACTTGTTAACTCGATGGCGATGCGATGCAATTCACGCGAATTTCTTGTATAAGTTGGTAACTTAATTTGCATCACAAAGTTAGGTTGGGTATGCCAAGGGCAAGGACGAGAACGCAGAACGCAGAGAAGTATGCAACACAAAATGTAGCACGGGTTTGGCATTAACGCACGCACACAGCGAAACAGTAGACACACACACACAAACACACTTGTGAAGACGTATCTCGATGCTTTTGCATGTTTGTTTTTTCAATTTTAATTGCATTTGCATTTTACTCGCATGCGAGAGAAACACAAGCACACACACACACACAGACAGCCACACGACACAACAATTGCCATGACAATAGCAACAACAACAACAACATCGATAACAACAACAACATCGATAACATCAGCTGCTTACCCTTCGCATAGATGCTGGGATTATAGGCTGCGAATTGACACGTTGGCATATTCAGAGTGTGATTATGGACCATGCCCATTGACATGCGGGACACAGAGGCGCGCTGTAAGAGATGGAGACTTGCTATTAGACCAGGATATAAATACACAAAAAGGTAAGTAGTTTTGTTTTGATATACCTACATATATATCTATAATGATATTATTATATTTATATTACTTTAATTTAAGTTTTCTTTTTTTAATTGTATTTTCTTTCTATGGACTGTGGGAATGTTCTATATATATGTGTAAATATATGCATGTACATATACATATATCTTTTTTATATGCTTGATTCATCATCATCTGATTACTTCTCTTCTAGTCGTGCCATATGGGCATTCAATCTTTTGGCGTTGCCAGATTGTTAGTTTATGCTATCAACACGCTTAGGGTATTCCTAGCTTACTCTTCTTTCTTCTCGATGTGAAATTACTTCTCTTCTAGTCTTGCCATATCAATCAATCAGTCTTTCGGCGTTGCCAGATTGTTGGTTAATGTTAACAACATGTTTAGGGTATTCCTAGCTTACTCTTCTATATTTTATATGCTTTTCTTTCTTCTCGATGTGAAATTACTTCTCTTCTAGTCTTGCCATATCAATCAATCAATCTTTTGGCGTTGCCAGATTGTTAGTTTATGCTAACAACATGTTTAGGGTATTCCTAGCTTACTCTTCTATATTTTATATGCTTTTCTTTCTTCTCGCTGTGAAACTACTTCTCTTCTAGTCTTGCCGTATCAATCAATCAATCTTTCGGCGTTGCCAGATTGGTAGTTTATGTTAACAACTTGCTTAGGGTATTCCTAGCTTACTCTTCTTTGCTTGATTCATCAATTTAATGTAGTCTTTCTTCACGATGTGAAATTACTTCTCTTCTAGTCTTGCCATATCAATCAATCAATCTCTTGGCGTTGCCAGATAGTTAGTTTATGCTAACAACATGCTTAGGGTATTCCTAGTTTACTCTTCTTTCTTCTCGATATGAAATTACTTCTCTTCTAGTCTTGCCATATCAATCAATCAGTCTTTCGGCGTTGCCAGATTGTTAGTATAACAACATGCTTAGGGTATTCCTAGCCTACTAACCATATCAACAATTTGTTTACAGTCTTCCTACCTATGTTATAATATAGTATATTCATTTCAGACCCACCTGATGCGTCTGCACGGCATCCATGTCAACGAGGGGACAGGAACTGCGATGTTGCTGCTGAAACTTGGGCTGATAGGGCTCCAGCATGCGTATCTTGCCCCAGCGATTGAAGAAGAGCATGATGGCGCCCACCCAGAGTATGAGCACGAGTCCCACAATCAACACCTCCTCGGTGCGCACAATGATCTTGGGTCCTGCAAAGAGACGGAGGAAGCTCCAGTTGGTTATTATGCTCAGTTTGAATTCGTTTTCTTCGTTCTTTTTATTCAAAAGTGCCGCACGTACGCCGCATAAATAAATCAAGTGAGTGCCACAGATTGGCATTCAATTATCACTCGAGGTTGCTGCCACAGTTTGTAGCAGCTTTGTACTTGACTCATACAGTAGTTAAGAGCATAAACATTCAATTATTTCGTTTAGTAGTTACGTGCGTGTAGCCATAAATCCTGTGCCCCGGAATGGATGTTTATCTCCTTTGTGTGCTGGCTTAACTAGCTCTAGCTCGAGCTCGAGCTCGATTAAGTGTATTAATCGGAGCAATCCGTGATAAGTGAGAGGAAATTTCAATTAAATTTATGGCTCACCCGTTTCGATGTTTGTGCCGTTTGTGGTGGTCGTCGGTGTCGAGTCCTGGCCCACATCCTCCTGACTGGCCAATTCACCGAGGTAATCGTCGGATGTGTTGCTGCTGCCGCTGGCGCCGTGTGCCGCATTCGGCTGCGACATGGCAGCTGTCTCCTCCACCTCCACTAGAAAATTGGTGCCGCCCCGCCAGCCGGAGCCCCATTCTGAAAGTCAATTTAGTTATATTTCGATGGAGTCCATCAATCGAGAGCCAGCACTCACCTTCCGAGATGCCAGTCGACGTGCTGACCTCCTCGGCGTACGCTGCCAGCTTGACAACTGCAAAGAAACCAAACGAAAACGGAGCCAGTGAGTGTGTGAGTGTCTGGGTGAAGACTAACCACACACTTGCAGTTTGTGGCAAGTGGCAAGTGGCAAGTGGCATGCGGCAAGTGGCAAATGTTTATTTTGGCCATAGCCTCGGAGATTTCGTTTACTTTGGCAGCTTGACAGTAAAAAAGCGAAAAGTTTTTCCAGCCGCCGCAGCACATGGTGCATACAGACGTGCATGTGTGTGTGTGTGTGTGTGTGTGTGAGTGTGCGAGTGTGTGTGATATCACATCAGATATGATAAGTGCATATTGACACTCGTCTTTCAGCAACGACCTTGTCACGTCATCAAGTCGTCATGTGAGCCACAAGATTGCAAATCATAATACTTCGAATAAATACCAGCCGAAAAGGCTACAGTCGGACCTACTCGACTTGTGTTGATGATAACAATAATATGGAAAAACTTATGCTTGAGCAATTTCTGTGTTTATGGCGAACTTTAGAGTTGCGAAAGATGGAGATGGTAATTATACAGTAGTCAAGTGGATGCAGTGCATCCGTTACATACCTATGCAGTTCGAGGATGCAGCTGTTGTTCGATGAAATAGAAACGATTGGGATATGTACTATATACTAGTTTGGTTATTTAATCCACATACAGGTGCAAGAGTGCAGCATGCCACACACACCCATTGCCACATGCGGCACTTTCACATGTGCAACTAAAAGTTGCAAGTGCCGCTCAGCTGGGCATGCTTTTGCTGCTGAAAACTTGCAAAGTGCTTACGTTGCAGACACACACACACACACACACATGCATAGCTGTAGTGTGATGTTGTTGTTATTGTGGAGTGTGTAAAACTTTCAGGCGCTACTTTTGGCACTTGCGTTTAGTGGAAAATGCATAATTCCTATCACATGTGCGTTTTTCTTTGCAGCGCTGCTTTCTCACGCACAGTCGATGCTCTCACACGTACAGGCGTTACGCTTCAGCCCCTGGCTTAGTGCATCACAACTTACAGCGCAAGGAAACGGTAAAGTGCGGGGAGAGGAGAGTGAGAGTGAGCACTGAAATGAGCCTGTGAGAGAGAGAGAGCGCACACCACTTAGTGGCGTTGTTGTGATGATGATTTATGAGGCAGCCACAAGAGCACAACCACAACGAAATGCCATCAATTTAATGCCGCTCGAAATAAAGTCAGAGCCAAAATAAGTGTGCATGCTGCAGTCGAGTACACACGACGCGTAAATACCCTGCACAACTTATAGTTGAGTCAATAAATCTATTACAGCAGTGAAACCGTGCGTAAGTGCGGCCAACGAACGCTAGATGGCGCTGGCAATTGTGTGAATGAATTAGTGTAAATTGGAGTAGTATTATTTTAGTAAGTAAATGAATTTAACTGCATTCTTATGACGTGTAATAGTCTATTCATTTTGGTTAATTAATAATTAATGAATTTAATTGACTTATTGACTGAACTTGAGATAATATACGTACTTAAATTCATGCCACTAATTTCAATACTCGTGTTCGCTCTATATATCATCTAAATGGAGCTCTATAATGTCGGATGATCAGGTTTATCGCTTGATATTATTCATAGAGTACGTTAATTACGCCAATTGCGATGAGCAGAGGCACAGTTTGCTCCGCTTGACCTTGACAGACAGACGGACGGCCTTGCCACAGTCTGGAGTTGATGAAGTGAGTATGGGTGTTTAATTTATTTATTTACTCGCTGCTCATTTGTTTAATTTGGTTAATTTGCGCAATTTGCTTAATCTACGCCCAAAATGAGCTAATTAACATGCACAAATTATGCGCGATTCCCTCGAGGGCATAAAAACTACAACTGTCTGTAAGATCAGCAGGCCAGAGTACATGTACGTGTACTATACAGACACACACACACTTGTACACACACATACAGATACATCTATGTATGGGTTGAACATTGGAGTTGAGGTTCGAGGTAAAACCTCTTCAGCCACAATGAAAATTCCCCGCAATTTATGAATGAACTATGCATAAAATGCCACAAAAAGAAAACACGGCAATAAAATAGATAGATAAACAAGCAGAAGGAGGAAGGAAGAGAGAGAGAGAGAGTGGAAGTAACTCCGTAAAAGTGAAATTTTGCTGCTGTGGCTTCTTTTTAGAGCCTGTACTTTAAAAAAGTGCAAAAGGGTCTATTAGGTTTGCGCAAATGAGATGTGTAACAGGCAGAATGAGGCGTGGCAGAACCCCAATAATGTATATGTATTCTTGATCCACACGACGAGCTGAGTCGATCTAGCCATGTCCGTCTGTCGGTTGCGTCCGACTGTACCGAAAAACAGGGTGTCGTACTGTCGTTTGCGTCCGACTGTAGCTTTCTCTACTTTTTACTTTTCCTTTTGATAAAAGGGTGAAGCGGAACGGAAATGCAGGTAATACGACAATGTATGCAAGTAAGTATGCCTCTCTATCAGTGCGAGTGTGCGAGTGTGCGAGTGTGTGTGTGGGTGTGTGTGTAATGTGTATGTGTCACCAGGGGTAAGACTGGCAATTAAATGCTCGTTAAGTCAAAACCAGCAGCAGCAGCAACAGTAGCAGCAGGATGCGAGCCACTTTCTAATTACTTAACGCAATTGCAGTGCACTGGCCAACATAGAAACAAAGCCAAGGCAAGGAAAGACGAAGTAGTAAAAGAAATACTTCAAGTGACACTGGTTGAAGCACGACTAGCAGTTACCCATTGCATTGTCAATAGGTTTTATAGTGTAAGGTTGAATTGGGTTCAAGAGTTTTGTCATAGTATAAGCTTTACACTCTCTCTATACTTTCCCCACAATACTCGATCTACTCTGCCCGTTTTACAGGGTATATTCAGGCAAGTGTGAGGAAAGTAAAAGACTAGACTAGTAAAGCACGACTAGCAGTTACCCATTGCATTGTCAATAGGTTTTATAGTGTAGGGTTGAATTGGGTTCAAGAGTTTTGTCATAGTATAAGCCTTACACTCTCTCTATACTTTCCCCACAATACTCGATCTACTCTGCCCGTTTTACAGGGTATATTCAGGCAAGTGTGAGAGAAACCAATTAAACTTCAGCACCATTGAGTATGACAAATGAATTGTGTCCCGAAGCGCATAATTTCCACTGTAGCCAACTCATGCCACAGCACCATGGTGTCCCAGCATGTGTGTGTGTGTGTGTGTGTGCCACACAATATACCCTATAAAGAGCCGCACAAACGAGACAAGTTCCTGCAGCTCCCCCCTTTAATCTGACATCGGGACTCAGGTATCGAACATACGGATAGCCGTTTCAATTATGAGCAAATGTGCCCCTGAGACAGAGGAGGAGGCGAGGAGGGGGGAGCAGGGGGAGCCCATTGACGTTAAATAATTCATAAAGAACATGACAACAAACACACACACACACACACACACACACACGCACACACGCACATGTGGAGCCAAATGGGAGTAAGAAGTGATATTGATTTTCTATGTATTGCACATTGAGTCGCTTCAACAAGAGCCAAACAAATAACACTCAGACACAACACACACACACACACTCACACACACACTCACACACGCACAACTTGTGTGTTGTTAACTCAACATGACACATGGAAAAGCTACGACAAACGGGCAAATGAACAACAAAGACACAGAAGGAAAAGCAATGTGCAGACAGACCGAAGCATAAATACTCTATCACTGATACGCTATAAAGGATACCATGTACTAAAGGGACTATTTGAAGAGAAAGTCTGGATGTTTTTGATCTATGACATCCTTTTAGCAATTACAGCCCCACTGTACGCAATTCGAAGGACTCTTTCGACTACCAGGTATAGACAATGTATAGGTATAGACAATTGTAAAACTAAAAGACATAACTGTACCAGTCAGTTGGTCAGTTAGTCAGTATGTCAGTCAGTGAGTCAGTCAGTCAGTCAGGCAGTGAGTCAATCAGTCAGTCGGTCAGTCAGTCGGTCAGTCAGTGAGTCAATCAGTTAGTCAGTCACTCAGTCAGTGAGTCAGTCAATCACTCAGTCAATCAATCACTCAGTCAGTCAGTTAGTCAGTCAGTCAGTCAGTCACTCAGTCAATCACTCAGTTAATCACTCAGTCAGTCAATCGCTCAATCAGTCAATCAGTCAGTCAATCAGTTACTCAGTCAGTCTGTCAATCACTCAGTCAATCAGTCAGTCACTAAGTCAGTCAGTCAGTCACTCACTCAGTCAGTCACTTACTCAGTCAGTCACTCAGTCACTCAGTCAGTCAGTCAGTGAGTCATCAGTCAGTCAGTCATCCAATCAGTCACTCACTCAGTCACTCACTCAGTCAGTCAATCAGTCAGTCACTCACTCAGTCAGTCAATCAGTCAGCCAGTCAGTCAGTCAGCAAATATGCCCTCTGGTAGAGTATTGCCAAGATTTTCGATTTGACTTCGAATGATTGGCGAAATATGCAAGCCGGGATAAGCATATGTCAAGGTATTGAGTGCTCCCGCATCAAAGAGCTCGACTCCTCCGCCACCCTTCTCTCCTCTCCTGTCTTGTACTTTCTTCAGCGTTTCATTATGCATCGTTATGCCTTCTCTGCTCTCCGTCATTTACCTCTGCCTGCAGATAATGTTTTCACTTCTTACTGTTGCTCCTCTGTCAGCCATTCTACATTCAACCTTTAATTCTTCGCTTTCTTCTTTTGCTCCCCTCAGTATCTTCAGTCGCTAGTCTTTCTTCCGCCTTCTGCTTTGCCTTTTGGAAGATGTGGGATAGGGATACACATTGCCCTTATTACTGCCCACTCACTGCTCCTCATTTTCAGCCATCCTCCTGCTGCCCCAAGGTGTTGCATACTCAAAGGGCGCGCTGCTCTCGCCACAAAGAGCGTGGCTCTTGAAGCAAGTGATGCTGGCAGCAGAGGGGGAGAGTGGGACAGTGTAATGCCACGTAGTGAGGGCATCATAAAACGTCGAGTGGCGGACAGAGTGCGCTCTCACGTAGGCACTTCCTGGCTGATGGCTTAATTACGAGTATGTCGTAGCTAAACTGAGTTTTCCTCTAGATTGGCAAATGGATGCAACTGAGGACAAGACATTTGCACAGTGTTGGGCTAAACCCGAAGGCCGCTAGCTGCTGCATGCCACTTGTTGCACTCTAGCAACTGCAACGGCAACAAGTGGCATGCAAGTCAAGGCAAATTAGCTGTTAAATAGTTGCGCCCACTAAAGTGCCACATGCCACACATGTGATACAGATTTCTGCGATCAGCAGTGAAATTTCCCAAGTGGAAATACCGGCAGTAGCTCGATCAAATGACCGCCAACTAGCCACGGTCATTGGAATGTCCCGCCAGGACATCGACAAGTGTGCAATGAGACTCTCACAGAGTAGGAGGATGAGAGAATAGGATGAGACGGAGACTGAGACTGAGACTGAGCGTGAGAGCGTCTCTCTAGGACTACCTGCGATTCGCGCTGTGTAAGTTTTATGGCCAGGAGCAGGAGTGTTGCCTGCCTAAGGGCATTCCGCAAATGCATTTCGTAAACAAAAACATTGGGCAAATCGGAGTTTTTAGCTGGAACAACACTCGGCAATCATAACAAGCGGATTGTTTTTATAGCCACACAACAACATGAAGACTCGGTAGAAAAAACAAACAAATGAATAAGGAATAGCACACATAAAAAACAAACTAAGAGCGGAAAAAGTATACATCGAAATGAACGTCCAGATGCGCTGGACGAGCTGCTGCTCTGCCTCCTCCTTTGGGTACACGTTGAACGGCACGTTTGCCCTTGTTTAGACACGTCCTGTACGACTGTACGACTGTACGAGTGAATCGAGCACAATTGGCCTGGCCTGCACTTGTGTCGAACTTACGTATTCGAAATTATTCGAAAATGTGCAAAATTTGTTGCCACTCGACACATTCGAAGCGTCCCAGGCACGTTCCATGCCCCCCTTTCCCGGTTGCCAGTTGGAGTGACCTTCTTAGCATTTGCTACGTTTACTCTACATACTGCTACCCTCTACAGACCGAGCATATAGGGTAGGTTGTCATTAGAGGTGGAGAACTATCGATAGTGGGTGCCATCGATAGGCGACGATAGTTTATTTTAAACCATCGATAGTGTCGATAGTGCCATCGATAGTTCTCCACCTCTAGTTGTTATGCCCATCCCAACTGATTCGCCACACCTTTTCATACAGGGTATCGCCTAGTCTGGCACTGCCTGGCACTTGCCCATGTCAATGGCATTTCAATCTGTTTGCCTGCTCCAAGGTTGTGCGTGCATCGGGGGCAATGCGAGTACGAGTATTGTGGCAGTGTGGCACTGTGGCAACACATTGATTTCATTTTCGTTCTCAGGGCAACTCTGTTGGCGTTACTAATTGATAGGGCACACTGCACACAAGTGGCGGAAATTCAAGTGGAAAACCTAAACCAGATTGATACGCTTGCACTTCCTTAAAGTCGATTTGCCGATGACTCAATCCCAACTCAATTATGTTCAGTCTTGGATAAGTTTCACTTAAGATGTCACATTGAAATGTTGAGTATACATATCTATTACATTAAAATCCATTTAGTGAATTATAAAGTAAAATTTGTATTCTTCTTCTCATTTTAAACTGACTTTCTTTCTAAATTGAATTCAGAACATTTTGAACTTATTTAAAGTCTAATTCCTTATACTAAATGAAGTATTTTTCCTCTTTAATTGCAGCTGATTTGAAACTCATTTTGACTTTATATAAAGTCTATTAAAAGAGCTTACTAACTACTAAATTTTGTATTATTTTCAGTCTAATTCAAACTTACTTTCAACTCGAACTTTCGCTCTGAACGAAATGAATTTCTTTTGTCTCTAGACTAAAACTAGATAGTATTTTCAGCTCAATTTAAGACGGACTATTCTTCACACAAGTAAATGAATTACATAGAAAAATGTAGTCTGATAATCAGACTCTGATTTATAGGGTAAGAGTTTGCTATTATCTATAGTTATTAAAGGACATTTCCCCCTCCTAAGAGCACCAAGTACTATCGTAATCTTTGACTCTGGCTGTACTTTTATCTTGAGAGTTTTGGAGTCATCAACTTCAACTTCAACTTGAGCTTAATCTCTAATAGTAATCTTTATAGAAACTTCGTATTAAGTTGAAGTATACTATAGTAATAGCCACAACCACCTTGATACCCTTTAGCAGAGTATATTTTCACTTTGAATGTGTCTAAATAAAAGATTGCTCACTTGTTTGCCTTACTTGCAAATCCAGTTAAACTTTCAAGTGCTTTCCGTATTTCATTCTGTGTCGAGCTTCACTTTTGTGCTGTCAGCTAGCAGCGGCCCCTGCCCCTCCCTCGAGATGTGGAGTCAGAGCACGTGTGTGGGTGGCACACAATGTAAACAATTGTGAAATAGGAAAATCGGAAAATGGGAAAAGGGAAAATATACAACTGCAGTTGGGAGATGTTTGAGCAACGTGCGGACTCCCATGAGGGCAATGGAACACTGAGAGTGCAACTGCATCGATACGAAATACATCCGGTATTTCTTTAACGCACTCGCAGATAAGCGAGAGAAAATCCCCGAATCAGAATGAGAATTCCCTTTTCCCATTTTCCGTTTCCCTTTCCATTTTCAATTTGCTTTTCGGTATTGAGATTTCAGCAACATTTGCGCAGTTGTTGGCCATAAATTGCAGAATTGCTGGCAGCTCGGGGGGAAGTCCAGTTGGTCCTCGGGAAAGAGAAATGCGTGCATGCCGTGCCACCGAGTTGCGTGTGAAAATGTCACGGAATGTTGCACGTTGCACACATTCCACACCATCCGGCGATAGTCAAATGAGCCAAAAGGCCAACGAGTCGACCTTTTTCACACTGAACTAAACGAAACGCAACGACAACTAAATAACTGGGCTGGCCCAAGCCATCAGCGAGTATGTGTGGGAAACTAAGGCCTTAACCCTTTCCCTCCCTGAGAGAACTGTGTGTGTGTGTTTCGACTGCAATTTCAGCTGAGAGTGTGGGAAATATCAGGCCGTATCAGATCGTAGGGAGAAGTAAGCTAAGGCTTTGCCAAGGATCACATTTTTGATTGCTTGCAGAGGAGGGAACTCCCACTCCCTTGAAGGCGCTTCGAAATGTTAATGCCATTATCTGTTAATGCTTTTATTATACTTGGGTTTATCAAAGGAATTTTTCAGGCATTTTTACCAAAAGAAAAACCAAAAGAATAAGTTTTTGATAAGAATTTGTGGCACATGCAACCATAAAGTAAATTCAATTATTATGAAATCTATATGAAAACATCTTTACCTTTGCTAGACTAAAATGCAGTTTCAATTTGGGCTCTGACTTGGGTATAGACTTGGCATTTGACTATAGATCAGTTGTGCCCAAAATGCATAATTCACATGGGCGTTTTTCTTTACAGCGCTGCTTTCCCACGCACAGTCGGTGCTCTCACACGTACAGGCGTCACGCTTGACATAAATTCACTTTGGTTGGAAACACTCTGACTTCAACCTATTAATAAGCAGAAAATTGGTGGAAATTGATGCTGAGGGACTCCAAGTGGAACTTCAAATTAATTTTTAATACACTTCAAGTTTGTCTGTGCTTCAATTTCATACAGTTCCACATCAACTTCAGGTTTTGTATGGAATTCCACTTGAGTTCAATGAACAATCTGATAGACACTCGATACTCGGACTATTGCACCGAGCACTGTGTGAATGCCAATCTGTGCCTTGACATTTGGCCCTGAAGGCAGCAGCACAGATACAGATACAGATACAGATACAGATACAGATACATAAGCCATAATTACTACTTGGCCAAGTTGATGAGAAGAAGAAGACGAAGCGCTCCATTGAGGGAAATTCAAGTGAAAAGCCGGAGTAAATGGAAAAGTTTCGCGCATTCAGAAGGTGTCAGTCGGTGTGGTAGGTGCACAGATGTCCACTGATGTGTCATAGGACTGTGTCCTGTGATTGTCCTCAGGGCTCAGGCGTTAACGGCGTTTGCAGCACAATGGCAAATACTTTGAAATTGGAATGGGCCAAGGTTAGCGCAGTGCGAGCGCCGTTCAAATCGAAGAGCAAATCATAAAATTGTGCCAGTGGAAACTCTCGTAAAATTATGGAATTACTAAAAATCGAATAGCGCAAAGATGGCGACCAAAAGGACCTCGCAAAGGGTATGCAAATGCGGCGACAATATTGGGAGAGAAACAGCTCAATCAAGGTCACACGCAGGTCACATTTGCGGCAGGTAGCGCAGTGCATCCTTGAGTCCGTTTTATGGCCCGATGTGATCCGCCATAAAAACGGTTTTCCGGATTACAAGCAACAGCGGATCAGGTATAGAGTATGCATGTGTGTGTGTGCGAGTGTGTGTATCTATGTAATTCCGGGAAATTCGCGAATAACAACCCGCATGCAGAAACTACCTGAGCTGTCCATATAAAGGACACTAAGGCCTGTGCGCGACACACAGTTGCCATCGAGAGCTCGTCGAATGCGGAACCATCGAACATACCGGACGCGTCGTATATAGAATATATAGTGTAGAGACCATGGGTTGCCTGGCCTGCCGTTTGAAACCGAACACACTGAATCATACCTTCGATGGCAGCAGCATCTACGCCTCCAAGCGCAGTCGCAGTGGCAGCCACAGTAGCGGCAGTGGCAGTGGCAGCACCTGTGACAGCCACAACAGCAGCAGTGGCCTGGGGAGCAGTCGCAGCATTTGGAGTCGCAGTCGAACGCATCCCGTGTGCGATGACTTCGCTGAGCATCCGCCACTGACGCCGGAACGTTCCTGTGGCTATCACACAGCGGGCAGCAGTGCGGCCTCCACGCCGCGGAGCAAACGTCAGCTGATGCTCACCCAGGACATCAGCATAGAGAGTGAGGAGAGTGAGCAGAGCGAGCAGAGCGATCAGAGTGAGCGGGAGCCGGGTGCCACTGAGCTGGAGTGGGAGATGTACATGATGCAGCATGCCCGGCGCATAATGCCCAAGACCAGCTCGCCCGTTGGCCAGCGACGCGACATCACATTCCAGCTGAGGGACACTTCGCCCGCGTACCACAAGTGGCGCAACTACTTGCAGAGCACGCCGACCCACATGGTGCACCAGGTCAACCACATACCGGAGGCCATCGCAGGCCAGTTCTGTCCCACCGAGTTCCCCGCCTACACCGACCTGGACGAGATGGAGAGCGCGGCGAAGCGCTTCAAGGTGGACAGAGGGAGCTACGACGACTATGCGCCGTACAGGATAAGCACGGAACTGTGATCTGGCGAGCGTGGCATGTGGCAACTGCACAGCTTCGCGCGGCACGAAGTCGTGGCAGTTGCAACAGGTGTGCTCAACCCATTGCCTAGTCAACAACATGTCCTTAACTTTATCCTTTTTGTTTGAATTACTTTTAAGCCATTTAAAATGTATTTTTTTTATGCGGATTTATTCATTTATATTGCTGTAAAGTGCAATTAAAATGTAAATAAATAAATGATAATATCACAAATGAACAGCATTTTCACTCTCATCAATTTTCATGAGTTTCCATCAATTTTAAATGCACCTATGCCCCCCTATACCTCCCCCTGCCACCCTTCGGCCACTATTCCGACAGACACTTTGCGGGCTTTCTGTTAATTAGTTAAAGCAAACAAACATCGACAGCAACAGCAACAACAACAACGACAGCAACATAATAGCCAGAGCAATCAGCTCGCCGGGTCAAAGGTCACTTGGCCTTCATTGTTCTCGCTTGACCAAGTTCTATGCTCAATTTTGCCATCTTTCGGTTTTCCACTTACGCTCAAATTTTCCCTCATTTCTCAGTTAATTTCCCAAAATTTTCTGTGAATTTTAAATGTCAAATTCCTCGCATGAAATGTTCTCGAATTTTCCCTATTTTCGGGAAAATTTAGTTGCTTCTAGAGCCGGGCTTAGTGAGGATTGCTGAGCTCTTAAGTCTGGCTTACGCTAAGCTGTTTAGTCTCGACTGTTTATCTAGCTTACTCTCTCTCTCTCTCTCTCTCTCTCTCTCTCTCTGACAATTTATCTACAGTTTGAGTAGAGTGTAGTTGTAGCTATGACTGTCTCCTTCCTTCCCTAACTATTTCAATCTCAGTCACAACTGTTGTCTCGTTCTTTACTCCTACTCAGCCTGTCCGCATCCTTCTCCCTCTCCTTTTCAAGGCCTTTTCTTTATGCTGGCCTCAAGTTCTTAGACCCTGTACTTTAAAGAAGTACCAAAGGGTCTACTACGTTTGTGCAACTCAGACCCTACTATCCGTTGCGTCCTACTGTCGCTTTCCCTACTTTTTATTTGTGATGTCCTCTCTCACACATTCCCTCACAGTTTAATGCCACTTAGTATCTGCTAGGGCCAACTGTACTTCATTGCTCATAGAGACTATCGCATTGATAACTTTAGATTATCAAATCGAGTTTATTATCTGATTAAAGGCAAATGCGAAAGTATTCACAAATTCGTATCGTAAATTGACTTGCTGAAAGGCGGCAAAAACTTGATGAGTTGACGAATGTGCAAAGTTCAAGGCAACAAGGCAACTTGCAACTGCTGCAACAACTTGCAACAACCACTTGCAACAGCAACAACAACAACAACAACACTTTTATAGTGTTTGAGCTACATTTGATGATTTGATTATGGCGTAAATGCTAGACAGACAGCGCCAAAGTGATTGCTTCTTTATGGTGGCAAGGGGCATGGGGCAAGGGGCAAGTGGCAGGGGGAGGAGGTGGCTGTAAGGGGCTCAATGGCTGGGGCATTATTACCACATGCTGACCAATGACAAAATCAATGCAGATTATGAATAATGCCAGTGCATTGGGCACATGGAATATAGGCGAATCGATACCCTATATACACTGACGTGAAAAACTGCTCACTTCATCTGTCTCTACCTTCGCTTATATTCGATGCATCCTAAAGATCTCAGTCTTGTTTTGTTAGTCATATATTTAACTATGTCTAATGAAAATTTGAAGCCATTTGATAAGCCGCAAGAAAAATGCCAAAGCAAAATGTAAAAAAAGCCAAGTGTATACCTATGGCTAATTTTTACAGTATGTTTTTGAATATATCACAAATAGAACTTTGAGATCGCAGATCACAACTTATATATTTAATCATTTATTTATCTATAATCGACAAAGTTGAAATTGATATTGAAATTGAAATATAGAAACATAGACAAATCAACTAATGAATATACAAACAGATATACTGTATAGACAGTTATTATACGGATTGATATATATATATTTCTATATTTATCTATATACATCAGACATCTTTCCTCAACAAATTCAGCTCTATACACCCGCTAACTAAATACTATAATCGACAAACCATACTGAAATGGAAATATGTATAGACAAATCAGCT
This sequence comes from Liodrosophila aerea, assembly GCA_035045005.1. Classification (NCBI taxonomy): domain Eukaryota; kingdom Metazoa; phylum Arthropoda; class Insecta; order Diptera; family Drosophilidae; genus Liodrosophila; species Liodrosophila aerea. The sequence goes on from JAWNNL010000767.1 coordinate 200,920, forward strand.
AATGAATATACAAACAGATATATGTATTGGTATATTTATTTCCATATTATATATTTTTATGTATCAGACATCTTGCCTCAACATAATCTACTCTATACACCCGTTGTACAGGTTGCACAGCGCATTCGAAACTGTTTGACCAAATTGATTGGGGACCACGCGGCGTATGCGTAATGTGAGATGGAACAAAAACGTATATTATCCGCATAAATGTGTGCGCTAATTAATTATGAAAGCGAAATAACGAAACAGAAATAATTCAGGCGAAACAGCAAGCACAAAGCGAACGGACAAATGTAAAAGCCACAAATTAAGCCAAACACAAAAAGGAAAATGGAAAATGGAAAAGTTTGAACTTGCCACAAATTACAAAACGTAATAACAACGAAATTGAGCAATGCCTTTGATTGGCCATACAATATTTTAAAGCCAGTAGTAATATTGATTTTAAGTACATCCCCTAGGGAGGTGGGGGGTGGGTGTTGGGGGGGGGGTTAGGTCAATGTCAAGAGTCTTTGAGGTGGCACACACTTCTTGGCCTCGTTATCGTCTGCTGACAACCTGCCGCTGCCTTAGCTTGGCCAGCTCAGCAATTGACATTCTAGTTGTTCCCTCCCCCCGCTACCCCCGCTCACCTATCATCCCCCTTTCGCCCCACCGAACCAGGTGCAGCCATTGACAGCCCTGACATTGGCAAGCAGTTTGCATTTTTGAACTGACGTCCAATGCCAGTGTTGGCCATAATTGTGCGCTACTCAACTGTTCAATCAGCTCATGAGTCCATCCGTCAGTCAGTCAGTCAAACTAACGCCAAGCATTTGCCCAGTTGTTGTTAATGGGGGGAGGGGGTAGGTTCAGTTCAGTTCGTCTATATGCCAAAGTAATGCCAGGAACAGGTGGAACAGGTCGCGTTTGAGGTTGCTACGTGGCATCGCAGTGCAATTCGGGTCGTGCGGCTCTTGCCCTACACTGCACGAAAAAGCGTTCGACTTTGTAAAAGTTTCAAAAGTTTACTCAAAGTTTATTCAAATGTCTAAACAACTCGAAATGTTGTAAATAAATACAAATATAATGTTATAAATAATTAAAATATGATATAATAAAGTTCTAAGAAAGTAGGGAAAGCTACAGTCGGATGCAACCGACAGTAGGAGACCCTGTAATAGCAATAATAACAATGATGATGTGTTTATATAATGTTATAAATAATAAAAATATGATATAATAAAATTCTAAGAAAGTAGGGAAAGCTATAGTCGGATGCAACCGACAGTAGGAGACCCTGTAATAATAATAATGACAATGATGTGTAGCTACAAGAGAGGATACGGAGGTAATTAGGTCTTTGAGAAGTTAGCAAGGTGTGATATTTAAGCGAAAAACCAATTATTAGATCAAGTTATCAAGTATCTAGAAACGAACATTGTTTTAATAACATTTATTTTGAATATATTCTGATTCTTTAGTCCTCTCATGACCCATCCGTATATTTTATATGGCTTAAGAGCTAAAGAAATCATTAGATCAAGTAAGTTAACTCAAGTATTTAATTCCAACCGATATAGAAACGAACATTTTTTAACAACATTTATTTTGAATATATTTCTACTATATTTGGTGAAATTTAGCTGGTTTTTTAACCCTCTCATGACCCATCCTTATATTTATTTAAATTAAATTTTAGTTTGTTTAATTGCATGTCCGTTTCTCTCAGTGTAGTTACGCTTAATCGCTTCTGTATGCATGGCACCTGGCTAGCTGTCAGAGCGTGAGGGCTATGTGACCCCAGTAAGCCCCAGCATTACCTACTACTAGTATTATCCCCTACCTACACTCTCCCCCTTCTTTTCACTGTTATCTACCTACCCCTCCCCCCGTCCTCTTACCCCCTATTGTTAACAGAGTGGAAACAATTACGCGGCATTTCTGTAGGCAAATTGCAACACATTTGCACCTCTGACGCAGGTGGCACTGCGATTCCTGTGGAGTCATGTCCGAGGACACGCCCCGCTCTCAATGCGATAACTTTGTCCTTGCAACTATTTGTGCAAGTGCAGTGGCATGGGTGGGGGGGACTGAGGGGGGGCGAGGGGCAGTGGCTAATATGATATGAAATCATTTTCAGATGCGAAACGCACAATTTAACAATTTTATGTGCAGACGGCGCAACTTTTTCGTGACAGAAACTTTTCTGTGTGTGTGTGTGTGTGTGTGTGTGTGGCACACACAGTCATGGACATGCACATTAAAATGATATAGAATTATTAACTTTTTGTGCTCCGAATGGGACGATAAAAAACTACTGCTGTCCGTCCGACGAGGCCTTTCATTGTTGGCCCACAAAAAGAGAAGTCGGGTGGATGGTGGGGGGACGGGGGAAGGGGGAAGGGGTAAAAGGTCCACACGGTCTCTGTGGCAAGTAATAAATAGTAAATCGAGCTATTTTCTGTGGAATTTATGCGAAAAATGCGTCAAATGAAATTGAAATAAAAGGTTCAGTCAGCCCACAGTCAGTCGGCGGTGTGAGAGAGGGCTGGGGGCTGGGGGGAGGGGGAAACAAGTGGGAGCGGCATAATTTCGTACAGGCTGCGTCCCACTGGGGCCTCCCTTTGATATTTACAGCTGTTGTGCATTATGTAAATGCCATAAATACAAAATATGATTATGAATTAAACAACAACACGACACAAAGTCTCAAAAAACATGGAAACTTTTCCCTCATTAAATTGAAAAACAGAGAAACAGAAAAAAAAATATTAAATATTAATTAAGCTACCATAAATTAAGGTTGCATAAATTTAATGCTCTATTTGTGCACAGGCCGAAAGGTAATTAAAATACCAGAGCTTGGGCTAAACTAAGCTCTATTTATTCCGCAGAATTCGAGATGGAAATTTGCAACAATTGCGGAATGAATTTCGAGCTATGTTAATAATAAAACCTGAAAGTCCATTAGAAATTGAAAAGTTAGAAAATTATGAAGGAAACTTCTACATTTTATTATTGCTTTGCCCTGACTGACTGACCGGGTGACTGACGAGCTGAGCTAGTCTATTGAGAAAAGAGAGAAGATGTTTTGATTTTTGATCCCTCTCCCCCTTCCCCCATTACAGCCACAATTATAAAGATACATACAAATTTGTGCTTTAGCTGACAAAGATCTTTTGGTAACCTTCATCAGTGCTGCGAATTGTGGCCCAATCGGATAGTAAACACCGGAGATATTGATATTATAGATAGATTAAAGTTCCGTTTTAGGCAAGTAAACTTCTACATTTGATTATTGCTTTGCCCTGACTGACTGACCGACTGACTGACTGACGAGCTGAGCTAGTCTATTGAGAAAAGAGAGAAGATGTTTTGATTTTTGATCCCTCTCCCCCTTCCCCCATTACAGCCACAATTATAAAGATACAAACTTGTGCTTTAGCTGACAAAGATCTTATGGCAACCTTCATCAGTGCTGCGAATTGTGGCTCAATCGGATAGTAAACACCGGAGATATTAATATTATAGATAGATTAAAGTTCCGTTTTAGGCAAGTAAGTTGATTTGAACTCTCTTTATTCAACATTAGTTAGGTCTAATCAACAACTCTCACAGATGATGATTAAGGCAACGCTTCAAGTGTTAAATGTTTGCCTTAGCCTAGTTATTAATGCAGTGCTCTACCTCTTCTATTAGTGCAGATATGGCCAAATGGAATGCTCGTACATAATAGATAATATGCTACATGGACTGCATTCGCCATGAGCTGAGGTTAGCGGCAAGTGTGGCTGGACTTGGCTCTCTATTAGACCCCACACTATGCATAATAAAAGAGCTCTAATGGCAGCCGCGAGTTGATGTAAAAAATGGCCCAAAAATAAGCTAGAAAGGAGGCAGAGCTGTGCGTTGGGATGGGATTGAGGCAGAAGTACTAGTGCCGGCAGCTTAGTGCTGCGGATCTTGAGCCTGGGATTGTCAGTCGCATATGAGGCTTGCTTTGCTTAAGCTGTTCTAATTACTAAACGCAACACTTGAGTGGAACAATTGGCCTTACTATTCTATTCGTATGTCGCGTGCGCGACATTTCTGGCCGAGATTAGGGCTGTGCCAATGATAACCGCCGCTGAGCCCAAAGCCACAGCTTAACCAGTCAAACCCTGCGCGTGTGTGCGAGTGTGTGAGCGTGTGTGTGTAGGGTATTGGGCAGGTTTATAGCACTTGAAATTATATGGAAAAACGTTGCCTGTTTTCAGTTTCAGTTTAATTCGTTCATCTCAAGGCGTAAGGGCCTTAAATCCTCGACAGGATTATGGCTTATGATGCGGTTTTATATGCAGCTGTATGCCATGCCACACACACTACACACACACACACACACACACACACACACACTCTCCTCTCTCCCGGTTTTTTGATCGCTCTGTTACCGAAAGCCATTTAGCGCCCTGATGAATTTATGACCATCTTAAAGCCATGTCCTTTGGCTCGCCTCGTTTCCCTTCCATGCCTCATGTCAGACACCATTTATAAGCTGTGAAAGGGCGGAAGAGAAAGGTGAAGGTGAAAGGTGAGCGAACGAAATGCAGAGACAAATACGGCTAAACAGAGCAGAGAAAGGGAAGCATCCGGAATTTGATGCGTGTAAACAGCGACGGAGCCAGGAAACGTCGCTGAAAATTCGGCTACGTTGCTTGCCAGGACCTTTCTCCCACCTCCTCCCTCCGAACAAAAAGAATGTAATAAAAAATAAACAAAAAATGCGTAAAACCAAACAAACCGAAACCGAAACGTTTTGTGTTTAATCAAATTCAATTATGAAAAATACACAAAAATCTGTTGGATAGCGCGAAATTAAATGCGGCTGAAAACAGCGCCCCCTACACGGCGAAAAACAGAAGCTCCACAAACAGAGAGAAGAAGTCTTACTGCAACAATTAAACTATTTATTAAATATGTATTTAAAATTATATTTTTAGACCCTTTACTTTAAAAAAGTACAGGGTCTCCTACTGTGGATTGCATCCGACTGTAGCTTCCCGAGTTTTTAGACCTTGTACTTTAAAAAAGTTTGTGCAAGTCAGAAATGTATGTAACAGGCAGAAGGAGGCGTGGCAGACCCAAATAAAGTACATATATTCCTGATCAGGACGACGAACTGAGTCGGCTGAGAACTGATTGCATCCGACTGTAGCTTTCCGAGTTTTCTAATACTCAATTTGAATAATAATGCATAGAATTATCCAGCTAAAAGTTCGAGTTTCAAATTAAAGCAATTCGTTAGCAACATTTTATTTGGCATAATAAAGTATTTAAACCTGAAACTGTTCCCGATTTCATGCCAGATATCGAACTGATACAGTACTTCCAAGTTGAGTGGGTAAGAGAATATATCTCTTTAGGTCTCCATACACAATTTAACAATTTAATAATAGACTATAACCTTAAGTTCTAGAGCAAAATCGTAGCTCAGTTAACTTTTTGAATCTGATATGAATCTTAACTTGAATTCAACAGAGCATTCTACTGACTGCGTATTAAGTCCTGACTGGTATCAAAGACTATTCTGATATGGAGTACATCGGAGTTACTAAAGGTCGTTCTACTCGAACTAAACTATTGATGTTTGCTTAGTTTTCAGATTAGTTGTAAACTCTCTGCTTGAAAAACTTTTGGAAAATCGATGTGACAGACACGCTGACTTTTTACAGTGTAGATGGCTGTGCGTGTGTGTGTGTGTGTGTGTGTGTGTGTGTGTGTGTGTGTATTTGTTTGTTATCTGTTAGCAAGTGTGTCAAAATCACATTAGATGCTGTTAACTTTAGCCACAGGCTGTCTGACTTTTTCCCTTTGTTTTGCTCAACGATTTGCGCTTTGTTTGCCTTCTGCGAGCAAATTGATTGATTGCTATTGATGCGTGATTTGTCCTTAACCCTGACACACTCACACACACTCACACACGCACACGCACACATAGTGACATAGTGTGTGTATATATGAGTTTATTATGAACATGCTTTCGGTTTATTTTTCTGGCGTTATCTGTCGAAAAGATTTTCAGCTCAACAAAAAAAGAACACACAAAAGTGTCTAGACATGTGTGTGTGTGTGTGTGTGTATCCGTGTGTGTTCATTATTAACTTTTGCTTACACTTGACTTTACTTTGCAAACTTTGTTATCGGGCCACTTATCATTATTAGAGGGATGAGCCAAATGACAAAAAGGAGTTCGCTTCTAAGTTTTCTTCTTCGCCCTGAAGTTCAATTTCACATTTACACTAGCCTGCTAATTGATTAGGAAATACTACACACACACTATACACTCGTATTCCTTAGCTGCCTCAGGCTAATTCTCCTGCCAATTGACTATTCAATCTTAACAACTTCCTGCAACACTGTTGGCCATCTTTACGCACAGCCAATTCCATTTAACATCAACTTTGCTTTTTAATGCCACAACAGAAAACTTGCCAGGCGATTCTCCCTCCCTAGGGAACTATCAGCTATTCATGCCCTATTCAATCTCCTGCCCATAGATACAATGTGTGTTAATGTGTGTGTGTGTGTGTGTGTGAGCCTGTGTCTACCTGTGCTCACAGAGACCCCAAAAAACTTTGATTTTGCATACATATCTATCCCAGTTCAAGGACCTGAATGCCCATAAAGTTAAAACTATTTTTACAAGAGGCTTAGCTTGACTCTAAAAATACCCACAAATTCAATTAGAAATATTCTAATTTCTATTCTACAAATATTCCTGAATATTATAATTTCTATTCTAGAAATATTCCAATTTCTATTCTAGAAATATTCCAATTTCTATTTTAGAAATATTCTTGAATATTATAATTTCTATTCTTGAAATATTCCAAGTTCAATTCTAGAAATATTCTATAAATATTCCAATATATTCTTGAAATATTCTATTCTTCCTTCTTAAAATGAGCCTACCCCTCTGCACCCACTGTGCGATTACAGGGTATAACTACTGAAATCCAAAATGCGCTTTGTCAGCTTTGTGCCAGCCACACAGCACAGCACAGACCAGACCAGACCAGAGCCTGAACCTTTTGCGGCCTAAACGACAAGGGAGCCAACACATGCACACACACACAGAGTACACACACACACACACACACACACACACACACACACACACTCAGAGTACACACTCACACCGTACAAGTGTCAACTGCTTTGAAGTCTTCATCTCTATTATACACATACTATTTTTTACCAATTGTTGCACTGCATCAATAAACTATGTATTATTTTTTTTGAGTTGCAATTTATTTATATTGGTATTTCCAGAACGTCGGGGATTAAGCTCGAGTGGCAAAGGGTTAGACGAACCACAACAATGCAAGTAAAAAAATGGAAATTATTCGTTCATAATAAACAATTTTCATGGCCTTTTTTATGGCTGTGTATACACATGTCAGTCGGCCTGCCTCATAGGCCATAAAACACCAATGGCAGCAGCCGCAGCAATAACAACAACAACAACAACAAGTAGTAAACGCTTTTGATGCTGTCGCGGCACTTTGGGCCGTTCCATGTCAATGTGCCATTCCCATACCATTCCCATTCCATTCCGCAGCATTGCGTTCAGGCAATATCTGCTAGAGATGAGCAACTTCATATGCAACTGGACCAGGGCTAGAGATGAGCAAGTGCATGGCCGGTTTATGCAGGTAGCGCGAGTGGAATTAGAGTTCTACTTGCTCTGTTTACTCTTCGCAAAAGTTCGCATTAAAGTGGAAATTGCATTTAAAAATAAGGTTACGACGTGGGAAAATAGTGCATAAAAAGATGTGTTAATGAGCCCCAATTCACAGCACTGATGAAGGTTGCCATAAGATCTTTGTTAGCTTAAGCACAAGTTTGTATCTTTATAATTGTAATGGCAATGTAAGGGATCAAAAATCTAACATAAACCTGAGCTGTTTGCACTATAGGAGCTATCTGTCAAGCATGATGCGGCTAGCTCTTATAGTTTGCGAGATGTAGGTCACTATTCACAGCACTGATGAAGGTTGCCTTAAGATCTTTGTATGCTGTATCTTTATAATTGAGAGAGGTATAAAAAATCTAACACAAACTTGGTCTGTCTACACTATTGGTGCATCTAACTGCCAAATATGATGTGGCTAGCTCTTATAGTTTGCGAGATCTAGGTGTTCACACTGACGGACAGACAGACGGACATGGCTATATCGACTCAGCTCGTCGTGCTGATCAAGAATATACATATGTATATGCCTTATGGGGTCTACCTCGCCTCCTTCTACCTGTTACATACAGTTCTGAGTTGCACAAACTTAGTAGACCCCTTTTTCCCTTTTTTAAGTACAGGGTTTAAAAATGACTAAAGAACTAGGTTTATCAGGATTGAAATCATACTTGAATGCGTTATAGCTAGTAATATAAATATTAACATTTATATAAATATAATAATATTATATTAGGTTGTTTGGTAATGACATACCGGTTTCTTTATTGATTTTTGACGACTATTTTAATATAGTTAGCATTGTCCGATTTAAGTGATATATGTACCGTTGTTTTCGATGATTTTCTGCCATTTTGATGGTAACTTGTATATGCCTCTCCTAAAGAAGTCCTTGTCCCTACTGGCAAAAAACTCGGCGATTCGATTTTCACAATCCTCCCTTGAACTCAATTTTTTATATTTATATTTATATTACGATTAGAGCTAGCCCAAGTGAAGCACGAGTTGCGTTCATCTCTAGCACAGCTGAGGCAGTGGGCAGTTGGCAGTGGGCAGTAGGCGTGGTGCTAGGTAGAGCACTTTAAAATTGAGTCACAGGCGGCGCTGCTGTTGCGCCTGCTGCCCGGAGGCGCGTCATGAATTCAGCTGGGACGCAAACCAAATAAAGGCCATGGGCACCTGTTGGTGTTGTTGTTGTTGCTGTTGTTGGTGTGGCTGCAACCTGAGGTATTTCGTGTGCCCTGTGCAGACACACCTCAACGACACACGCAGCTCGTGCCACTGCCATAGTACTTCAGCCACAAAGAGGGAATTTAATTGAAAAACTTTTGCAGTGTAAAACACTTACTGGACCCACGGCGAGGGGGGTAGGGGAGTTTGGCATATTTTTAGCTGCTTTTATGCGTTTGGCGGTCGCTGGAAAATCAATTAAAAATCATTTCTTTTTCATGGAATTAAATTGCAAATATAAAAGCAGAAACTAAAATTGAAATAAAGTGCGAATTATTGCCATTGATTGCAAGTGAAGTTGTAAATGATGGGGCTTTCGGCTGTGCAACATAAATTTGCGCAATAGAAAAGCTCGTAAAAGCAGGCCAGACACGCCACATGCCACATGCCACACATGCAACATGCAACAAAATTAAAGGGTTCAAAGTTGAGTGTGAAGAAGTTAACGACCGAGGGCAGCCAACACTTCTGATAAACGATCTACGACAGCCCATTGGAGTCCAGATGGACTTCATTTGTATCTATTTATGGCTTTCGTGTCGAACTAGTAGATGTTAAGCTCTTATTATTATCAACAGTTGACTTGAGTGAAATTAAACAGCAGATTAAAGATATAAACCAAAGAAAAAACTGATGGAAAGATTCATTAGTATCAGCTCTTAGTCTTATATCTTTGCCGATTCGAAAGATTTAACTAAAAAAGTATTATTATTCTTAAAGCCTTATTACATAAAGTTTATTCTTAACAATATTGAGTCTTTCAGTGGTGTATTCTGTGACTTATCGAGCTCGTATCGGTCGTATTTATCGAACTATCGATCAGAATATTTTCACGCTGTTGAGGCACCACATATCTATTTATATGTATATCTATTTCTATTATATTCATAACTTTAATTATTAAATATTTATTTTATTTAATTTTACACCACGGAAAGAGTTTATCCAGTCTCAGTACCAGGAAGCGAAAATAAATGTCAATAAACTGAACTCCCATGTTTACTTTGGTATACATTCTGGTTCGTTTGAATGTCTAAACTAAACTCTATAGCTTCAAGTGGCAAACACTCCTCTCTCCAGTCGAAAGTTCCTTCATTAAAAGCTCATATTTATTATTATTATTACTGTGCCTTTATTTTAACGTACTCGTATCACTCAAATGCAAAGTTAAACAAAACTGTTGCCAGAGTTATTGGGTTCGCTCTCTGTGTGGGGGGCTTGGGCAAATGAATTTTCAGTCGGAACGACTGGCAAGTTCAACAAATTGTGGCAAGTTGACGGCTCTCCGTTTCATACGTGCCACATGCCACATGAACTCACTGCAACAGACCACAAAACTCAATAACCAACCCCACTCAGCCGGCAATGCCAAACAGAACTGACAACTCGAAACTTTAGTTTGAAGCCTAATTATATATTTGCCATAAAATGCCAAATCAAACAATGTGAAGTCGAATAAATTGTGAATGCAATCAAACGTGACTCATCTGAGTGTTGTTTGAATGCGAATACACTCACTCACTCACTCATTATGCTTCACACAGTGTGTGAAATTGGATGCTTATGCAGCTGTCTGTCAATTCAAACTGCAACTTCAACTAATTGTAATTGAAAGTGCACAAACAACAAAGTGATTGCATAAATATTATTAAAGTAGTATTCAATTAGTCTAAAATGCAAACGAATACACTTGATAATGCATGCCTTGAGACACTTGAGTACACTGGGTACAGTTGGGCAGAGTTGGGTACAGTTTACAGCCTAAAAGTAGTAGTCTGAAGACTATGGCTTAAGTAGTATTAATAGATGTTTATTAGTTTATTCAACATTTACTTTGTAACAGCACAGGTATTGCTACATATCTATGTATTCACTCACTGACTCACTGACCGATGTAGCTGTACAGACTAAGCGATAGGGGGTACTTAGGAACCCTCAAATGACTGCAAGTTGGTAAAATCAATTGTCGTTATATTATATATGCTATTAGCTTAAGCTTTAAGGTTTGCTATAAGTGATTTAGAGTGAGTTAAATCGAACTGCACAATAAGTAATCTTGCTAAAGGGAAACTTTTCAACTTCATTTAGTGCTAGATAGATAGAGTTTTCAATATATATGTATATATTTATAGATTCTGTAGCATATTCAAGTTTGATGTGCTAAATCCGTATTATTATAATTATGATTTTTAGCTTGGGAGTTCAAGTATCGCCATGTAAAGCGATCGACTGAACCTAGAGTTCCTTCATCCCATGAACTCGAGTACTTTCCCAGGGCTGAGGCTTACAACGAGTATTTGCCTAATACTTGATGACTTCTGCGAACTAAAGCATTACATGATACTACTAATACTACTCTGACAATACCTAGGCTTTTCAGGTGTCCTTCGAGCCTGCAGCATCCAGTACCAGATGATGCGCCCTATGGGGATACTTTATGAGTTTATGTACCTAACTATATCGGCTACTTTATGGGATCTTATTTATTTTATTTCTTAAATTTAGCAGACCACTTATGTCCACTTATGCGCTGTGATTGCATAACTGCGACTTATATCTGGGCATATCTATATCTATCTATCTATCTATGTTTATCTATATATAGTATGTATCCATCGGGTTGAGCGTATCGCATATGCACTCAGTACAAGGCAAGTGACAGCTACAATGATTATGATAATAATAATAGTAATAATAATAATAATGTTGATGAGGGCGTTTGCTGACACGCAAAAGCCACGTTCATGTCCCCTGATTGACACACAAAGCCCGGGCTAAAGTGCAGAAGCTGTGGCAAGAGGCAGGTGGCAGGTGCCACAGTGGGTACAGCAGGTAGAGGGAGAGGGGAGGCTAGGCAGCGTCATGACATGACTTAACCAGCACTCACCGCCCCGCCCCGCCCACACACTGCCATGTGCTGCCTTTTGGCAGCCACATCCGGCGCGCTGTCAGTGCAGCATCATCGAGAGCTTGAGTAGCTTGTTGCAAGGACAAATCGTGGGCCAGCAGCAGAGGATGGGGGCAAGAGTGATGGCTGATGGTGGCCATTAATAGCTGGCTGCAATTCATTAACAATTTCCAGTCATGCCTCAAGTGGCGCCTCCTGTCTCCCCACACGGAGGAGGAGAACTACAGCTTGAGCATGTTCCACTGCGATCGAGGTACTAGTAGGCAATTGTCAAGCATATGGCAGGTCATTAGCTCAAGTCGACAATAAAGACATAAACGATATGTGCAGTGATTGTGTACGGTGTCATAAATCCATTAAATCAGAAAGAAAACTGACGCAAGGATTGTACAAGGGTCATAAAACTATTAGCGAATATAAAGGAAAATCCCGGAAGCCCATCATAAAAAGAGGTCAGTTTGCAAATTCCCAAATTGCGTAGCTGCCTGGACGCCATCTTGGGTAATTATCTGAGAGAGCTGGCTACCTGCCTCCCACTATAAATAAAGCACTCCGTGGCGCTGGTTAGGCAATCGTCAATCGACAGTTGAGCCAGGCACATCGTGAAAGTGAAGCAGTTGGAAACAGTTCTCGCATTGCAACATGGGCAACATTCTCACCTACGACGATACAAAGGAGCAGGAGCAAGAGGAGGAGCTTTCGGAATATGGCAACATCACACTGATCGACTATCCCGTGTCACCTCCCCCTCCACGTCCTCGTTTGCTGCGCTTCTTGTCGAAGATACGTAGCACTTTCCGACGCAGGTTCACCCCCACCAAGCGTCGTTGCGAGATCAAGAGCTCGAACACCTCGCAGCTGCCACTGCTGCTGCCTATGCCACGCTGCTCATCCTTCATCAGCTGCAACACCCTCGTGTCTCCGATGAAGGACCACGACTACACCCAGTGGAAGTCCGTGTTTGAGTACTGCAATACCAAAAGACGTCTACTGCTGCCGCCTGGACCACCGCGTCTCGACCTCTCCGAGGCACTCTCCGGCCAGACCACGCCCCAGGGCTTCCCCTCGCATACGGACAGACGGCGCCTGCCGGACAAGAGCACGAGCATGGAGCAATCGCAAACGCATTTCACTGAGTTTATGTCCGAGATTAAGCTCCGTCGACGCATCAGCTTCCGCTTGCCCCTCAACAATAGCACCAACAGCAGCGTCCGACGTCCGACGCCCCGAGAGAAGGCCGCTCGGGCCAGGCAGGAGGCGCAGATGCGGCGGGATGTAACCGATCTGAACGACTACTACGGGAACTTCAATTTCGCCAGACGCATCGATCGACGCATATGAAGAGGAGGATCATACAAATATCTAAATGCAGCAGCCTTGACGTGATGAACAAGAGTAAAGGAAGAGCAGGAAGTGTAGAGGGGAGGATCGACAAGCCACATTGTGATAGCTATTAAGTTCCCATTGACTATGTACTAGATATATACTTTTTTGTTTTTGCTTAAGATATGAAGTTTTCATTTACTATTACTATATAAGATATTAAGTTCCCATTTACTATGTGTTTTCTATATACGTTTTTTATTCTAAATAAATTACATGCTTAAAAGAAATGTATAATATTTGATTTAAGATAATAAAATATAAACTATATATCAATATTTGCTCAGTTAATACGCTTTCAATTGCGCAGTAGTCATTCCGCCATCTTGGATTCGTTTGCTTCTTATAACCGTGTCTCTAGAGCTGCCAACTCTCTTCAAATTATTAATACCAAAAAACTGCCATTACCAAGAACTAAAAATACCAAAAACTTAGCTTATGTTTATCGATTACACCTTCGGTCACATCTTTATATCGACGCCACAAAAAGTGTTTCCAGCAATCACACAAACTTTTGCAGATTGACAAAACAAAGTAAAGTAAAGTAAGTAATTAAAGAGCAACGTGGCAAGCTGAGACTATACTGTTGCCTTAATTTTACTGTTCGATTAGGTCAGACAGAGGAAGTCAGTTCTATCAGAGCTCCATGTCACATCGATTGTGAAAAGGTGAAAACAACTAGCAACAGCAAAGAAGCAACTATTACTGATCTCTGGAAGCATCTGGAAGGAATTGAGTAAGGAGTTACCTATATAAAACATCACTAACGACAACTAACCTACACTAGAGTTGGAGGACATGTGGGCTAATATGAGTATAGTACGCGGTTACCGTGATATCTGTGACCCCAACTATCCCAACGAGTTTTACTACAGGAATGACAAGGAGTTCAGCAGTTACCAGAGCGTTGCCCACGTCGCTGCTCCAACTCGCGTGAATCTTGCTTATATGAGAGGTCGAGTACACCGTAAGCAACTAAAGGGTCTCTTCCGTCTCCTTGGCAAGGTGAAGAAGGTGGTCCTTGACTATGATTATCGTCATCGACCATTGGGCACAGGCTACGTGACATTCTCGCACTACTGTGACGCTCTGAAGGCGCTGAAAAAATATCAAGGAATGATCATCAACGGATATCCAGTGCAACTGACTCTTTCCGCCTTAGTTCCGGATACTCGAGAGAAGCACAAGCTCAAGTTGAGTGAAGGTAAGCAGGGCGCAGAGCTCTCAGTTCGTTAATACTTAATACTGGTCCTCGATAGACTCCGCATTACAAAGTGGAATAATAGAAATATCCCCACTTCTTACCATGAGCCATTAAATTTAAACAAACAACCTAAAGCCTAGCAATTTATAATAGTCAAAATGCAAATTCCTTTTCTATCGAGTACCAAAATTTCTCTAAAAAAGGTTCCACTAACAAACCACTCTTTTTCAGATGTAAAAACCCACTCTTCTTCGGATATAAAAACGCACTCTTCTTCGGATGTGAAATCAACTCGTGAGCGCCGTCGATTGGGACGTTGTGGGAAAGTCGAAGAAAAGCAAGTAGGAGGAGATTATCGTTTGATTGTTTCCAATTTGGACAGTCGAGTATCGACTAAGGACATCACCAAGATATTCAAAGGCGTTGGCCCGATCAAGAAGTTGGCTTTTAAGTGCGATGTATATGGCCGATCAATGGGCACCGCTGAACTCGTATTCGAGGACACTTACGATACACGCAGGGGCATCCTGAAGTACCAGGGTATGCGCATTCTCGGCCGTCCCATGCAAATTACTCTTCCTTCCTTAGCTCAGGCTGAAGTGATACAATCGAAGCATCCTCAACCAATCTATAGTTCACGTAAACGCAAAGCTTGTCCCTCTCCTTCCTTGTATCAGGCAGAAGTAATACACTCGAAGATTCCTCACCAAATTTACAACTCACGTAAACGCAGAGCTCCCTCTCCTTCGTCTTCTGATTCTTCCGACGCTTAGGCTGACGATTTGGTCTCCTAAATTATCAACATCTAAGCGGAGCGTACAAAAATATGGGCGAATGCATAGACAGCAACACAATAAATGATTATACTATCCAATTTCATTTGCAAAAAGTACATTTACTGATAATTCCACTACAGACTGTGCAACAACGCAAAGCAGATGAGATACATACGTATTCATTGAAATGAAAAATTTGATTAAAGTCTGAATAGTTTTTTTTATATTTATATGGCAAATGATATCGAGATGAATATGATATTTATAATCGACAATGTGTTGTACTGTTATAGAAACGTATTGTAAACAATACGAACATATAGATTGAGTATCTTTTGTTTACAAATGCCTCGAATATCGATTTTAATCAATCATAAACAGGAGAACGTGTTATCGGGATGCAGCTGTGTTTCCCACTATAAATTTAATAGCACGTTTAGCAAATGTATCTTTTGTCAACAAAAAGTATCTGTTAGCGATAAAAACCTTAATGCTCTGCATAAACAAAGTGTACATATGGCATCCATTGAATCTAAATGGAAACTAGCTCCATATGTTTATTTGGTACTATCAGAGATTCTTAAGGCATAGCAGAGAATGCCAAGAGCATTGTCGATCCCTATACAAGTTTCGATAACATTACCTAACGGTAAACAGTTCTGAAATGTGTTGCTCTGCATTTGAAATGAAATTGCATTTAAAACGTTGACAAAGCGCCGCCAAATGGGGCAGGGTCAGTGGTGTCAATTAATCAGCGTCAATGAGTTGCTGCCAACTTGCAACTAATGAGGCAACAACCCACAAAAAGACACACAAGGCAAACAGACAGACGGACGGTCGGACGGACAGAAAACAGCATACAAAAAATGCTGAAAAATTAAGAGAAATTTTTAAGCGAAATTGCAGCCAAAAACTAAACAAGAAAAAGACAAATTGCGTGCTATGACTAGAATAGAGCTCATACACTATTACACACTACAACTTTAAGGGTCGCTTGGTTGATTGTATAAGAGTTAAAATATCTATTATACTCTCTAACTACATATGTATACTTGAAATCGATTAGACTTGGGGCTTAAGAGTATTGAGTCGATTTCTTTCTTACTACGAATAGTTTTTTTTATACTAAATAAAACTATTAGGTTACATATTAGAATTAAAATGTATTTGAAAGCAATACAGTCGGATGCAACCGACATACATTGAGTGCAAGCTCGCGCTGCTCCCCCCTTGCCTAGAACTGAAACTTTAATCACGAATATCTCCGGTGTTTATTATCCGACTGAGCCACAATTCACAGCACTGATGAAGGTTACCATAAGATCTTTGTACGCTGTATCTTTATCATTGTGGCTGTGGTGGTTTTGCGTGGTTTGTGTGGGAGTTGTCAAAAAGCAAATCGGCTCACACAATCACTTAGTTATATAATATTATATTATATCTAAATCAAACATTTTATTTTGAAAGTAATAACTGCATTTGTACAGTAAAAAGTATCAATTTTATGTGAAGAAATATAGCTAGATATTTCAGAGTTATTGTTGGCTTGGCTGAGCCGAGAATGAAAGCAACATTTGCCTCTAATCGAAAGGGGGTACAAGACATAGGTAAGGGTATATAAAAATAGCCGATTTAGTAGCAAATTTTCTCAGCTTCCTACGCTAGCTTTTCAAGTTTTTAACGCATTTTCTTGGCCATCAGAATTGATGATGTGTCGGCTGATATTTATTTAATTTGTGGACTTTTCGCAAGCTGTTGTCGCCGATTCAAGTTTGATTGAGAGGAAGAAGAAGGAGAAGAAAAGACAAAAATGACAAGACAGATGCAAAATGTGAAATTCATTCATTAAACAAAGAAAAGACAAAAGACAAAATTGAATAATGAAAAATGAAAAGAGAAAAGAGGCAGAAAATATGCGCTGATGTCTGTCTGGCTGCTGAAGGGGGCCCAAAAGATTTATGAGGCTGCCAAGTGGCGAAAAAATGCGAGCAGACGCGACAAATAGAGAATAGTGGGAGCTAGATAATGCAAATATGCCAGAATGATATATATTTTGTGGCACTTGTGGCGCCGCAATTCGAAATGACAACAAGTTGAACGAACCGCTAAGCTGACCAAAACACACAGAAATGGGTTCAAGTTCACAGTCGACAACGGACAAGGGGCAGGGGGAGGGGGCAATTAACTCAATCAATGTTAAGCGGGGCAGAGACATGGCACAACATTTGCGGCCTGCTTAAATCAAAGTCAACAACAGCAACAACAACCGAAACCACATGTGGCACTCGCGTCACATCAGACACATTTATCGACAGGCCCAGGTGGCAGGGGGCAGGGGGCGTGGCACGATGGACAAGCTACTTTGCCTGCGCTGTGAGCTCAATCACAATAATGCCAAATCGATAGGCAGCAAAGAGGGCAAAGAGCGCGTCACGTGTGTCCGTCCATACGTCCGTCCATCCGTCGAACACAAACAAAATCAACAAATGAAAACTAATAGGCAATTATAGGCAAATGTACACACAGAGAGCGGGCAATAGAAACAGCAAAGAAAGCAACAAGAACATGCACGACACACTCTCTCTCTGTGTGTGTGTGTGTGTGTGTGTGTGTGTGTGTGTGTGTGCGTGTGTGTGTATTGAATTTGGCATGCAACATGCGGCGGCAGAAACCACACGACGTATGAGTAACGAGTGTCTGCCGCCTCGGTAATAAGTCCAATCAGAGATACAGATACGGAGAGGAGATACGAACTGTAAATACTCTAGCACTGCGGCAGAGGGAAATTCAGTTTGTTTGATTGGCTGCCAGGAAAATGTTCCAGATGGTCATGTCATAGCCCATGCACTTTTCCTGGCAACCCTTGGCTTTCCCCTTCAGTATGTTCATAGCAAACTCATTCAAGTTGCTGCAATTAGCAGCGAGAAGGCGAGAAAATAATTGCGGGGAATAAGAGGAAAATATTGAGGAAGAAAAGCCCATAAAAAAGTGGGGAAAATGTATAGAAGGAAAGTATGAATGAGGAACGACTGAACGACTGAATGACGAAACTCCTAATAACACTGTTCTACAACATTTGAGTCAACAAAACTATGGATGGGATGTAGTTGTTAGACCCTGTACTTGAAAGAAGTACAAAAGGGTCTATTAAGATTGTGCAACTCAGAAATGTATGTAACAGGCAGAAGGAGGCGTGGCAGACCCCACAAAGTATACATATTCTTGATCTAGTCATATCTGTCCGTCCGTCCGTATGAACACCTAGATCTCGTCAACTGTAGAGAGAGAGAGAGACATTATATTTGGCAGTTAGATGCCCCTATAGTGCAAACAGATCAGGTTTGTGTAAGATTTTTGATACCTTCCTCAACTATAAAGATACAGCATACAAAGATCTTATGGTAACCTTCATCAGTGCTGTGAATTGTGGCTCAATTGGATAATAGGCAAGGGGGATAATGAAAGTTTAAACTCTCTCTTCATGGCGTTTCTCCATATGGATAAAATTGCCATAAAAAACATATCATCAAGAGCACAACATGTCAAAGAATATATAGAACAAAGTAGAATTGATAAAGCAGTGCTCTCAGAAGGGAGAGAGAAGGGCCAAGTGCGATTACATTTATGTGTGTATTGATTCAATCAGAGTCTCACTGCGCCAAGCTCATCAGGCTTAACACAATACGAACCCACACACACACACACGCACACACACACACACACACACACACACGCACACACGCACACACACACACACACACACCGGTGGTAATGCGTGTTAATAGAATATTTATTAGATGTTTACTGATAATGCCATGCTACGCTCTGCCTCATGAGTGAGGAGAGTATCCAAAATCCATAACAAAGCCAACAAACTCCTGGAGTCGACGCGATACATTGGCGTAAAGCTGCTACGATTTGCAGCCCAAAGCAAAAGGAAAAGAAGGAGAGGAAAAGAAGAAGAAGAAGAACAGAAAAACAACAGGTACACTTTTCAATCTTTTTTCTTCCTGTGTACTTTGTTCTTTTTTCTGCTTTCGTCATGAATCTCAGCCACAAATCTTTTGCCTGCCTACGTCCCCCTGTCTGTCTCTCTGTGTGTGGGTGTGTGTGTGCCTGTGTGTTTGTGTGTGTGTGTGTGTGTCTTCTCCCCTAACCTCGCCTAATGGCAATTACGCCGTACTTGAGCCGCTGAGTGAGTGATGTGAGAAGTGGCGGAACAAAATGATTGCATACGTGCCGGCCCTGTGTTTGAGCCAGGCCAAAATTAGCTAATCAAATAAATTTGGCAGTTTATGCGTCTTGCCACATTGCTCGCATTCCAAGTGGACCCTCCACCCCCCTCTCCCTGTCCTATGAATATGCTGTGCGTTTTGCTTCATCAAGTCTCGCTTCACATTCATTTGCCTCAGCTGCGCTTTTAGGCTCTATTTTTAGACCACAACACTTAATCATTAGATAATTTGGAGTTGCCATACCCTAGGCATTCCAACTGCAGCTGCTGGGGTAGCATAGACTTTACTATGGAATGGCATTTTCAATGAGGGGAGAAATGCGTCTAGCTATGGAATTGTATATAGTAAAAAATACATTTTAAATATACTTTTCCATTATAAGAATCGTTCCGGGAAGTACATTTTATACAGACTAGCAATATATATTTGAAAAGATTTTTAAAAGAGTATTCAATGTATTCTACAGTATATTTTAAGGTAAACATTTCTTTTGAAATGTGCTTGGACATGAAGGGGAATAATATATAAAAGAGATGTAATAATATACATTTTATGATACGTATATTTTCATATAAGATTTAAGGAGTATTTTACGCCATACTTTTTGGTATATTTGAGACGATTGAATTAACTTGTTAAAGCCAGTTTGAAATTAAGAGGAGACTGTAATCATTAAATACTGTAATACTATTTTTGAGTGTAAGTATGAATGTCTGTATGAGTATTGGTTATTGTTTGTATTTACGCGTATATTTGTATGTATAAGTGTATGTGTGTATGTACATATATGCTGATGGTATTATCGCCGCCCAGCGTAAATCAAAGTACAGGGTCTTCTACTGTCGGTCTTCTACTGTCGGCTGCGTCCGACTGTAGCTTTCCCTAATTTTTTTAATATACACTTATTCCGACATATATGTCAAGCCCTTACTTAGGGTATATTTTGGTCGAGCAACAAAACTTTTACAACTTTTAAAGCTGCTCATTGAAGCATGAGGTGTGAGAGCGGCTGATGGTTGTGTGTGTGTCTCTAAACAAAATTAATGTGGGGTGTACTAAACGCTTGGCAAGGCAACAATTGAATATTTTAAAGCCACACACACACACGCACTCACACACCTTAAGCACACTCAATTTATTGAAAGGGAAATTTGATTTTGCGCCATCTATTACAATTTTATTTTTCACTTTGTCTGCGTATATATACATATATATATATAGCTTTTTTTGCACTCAATAACATTGACAACAAGTCAGCTTCTCTTCGCTTTCCCTTCCCCCTCCTAGCAACATTCTTCGCACTGACTTGTTGTGGTTGGCAACGTCACTTGCAGCCGCTATCGCTGGCAATGCTATCAAATGGTTTTATTTCCTTTCTGACGCTTCCGTTCTTCTCTTCTCTTCTTCCCACTCTGTTCTCTGTCTCTGCTGCCTCATGCATATATTACACACACACCACACACCACACACCATGCCCATTCTCCTTGCCTCCCCTTGCGCTGTTGACACTGGAGCTGATTGTGTGCAAATGATAGCAATATGGTAACAATCTTTATGCCGCTTTTCCACTTTCCACTTGCCACTTGCCACCTTGCCACATTACCTACAGTGTCGACAAACTACCCAGCGCCCTCAAGCCCTTATAGGGTATACTACAGCAAAGGTACAGCTACTTCAGCTGACCCACAAATTCAGCCAAGTTTGCAATTTTCATTTGAAAAACTTTTACATTTCATTCATGGAAATGTTACAGTTTATTTGTCATTAACAATTTTGATACATTTCATATTCCTAAACTTGATCAGAGGATTCAATTAAGTCAGTAAGCCCGTTTTCCACTAACGTCAGTTGACTCAATTCAGATAAATATTTGGAATCATTCGCCACGAACGAGGGAAGCATTTTATCGATAAACAAACCGATAAATACCAACGATAAAAATATAATATTTATATTTTTGTAAATGTAAAGATATTGATTAATAATATAATACATAAAACTATTCAATTGTGAGTCTATGTTCTGTATGGCAACTATGCATTTACCATTCACATGTAAACGAAACAGGGTAACTTTAATGGAAAGACCTAACTGAGGTTAGGTCGAATGATCATCAACTTTCCCTACTGTAAACTGTAGGGTATACATATGTTAGTCCAGCCAGCCTAATAGATGTTGCTCTACTGTTGATATTATTGTTGCTGTTATCATTACTATGAAGATTGAAGATTTGATCGATAATATAATGTAAATACTATTCAATTGTGAGTCTATGTTCTGTATGGCAACTATGCAATTGCCATTCACATGTAAACGAAACGAAACTGATGGCGAACGATCATCAACTTTCCCCACTGTTAATTATAGGGTATATGCAAGTCTACCCATATAGATGTTGCTCCTACAGTTTGTTGCTGTTATCATTGTGAATGAAGATTGTTATTATGCAGATTGTAGCGCTTTTCGCTAGCCTTACTGCCATATGCAAAATCATCTGCATGTGCTCCGGCCTCTCACATGGAGGTGAGTGTCAGTGTGTTCATCAGGCTATAAATTATTACACGCTGATTTGTATGCGAGCTCAGAGAGCAAATGAGATTCTGGCTCGAGTCAGTTTACAGTTGATTTCGGCTGTCGCCGTGTCGCCTCCTTCGCACTGGCTTGAGGCTAGGGAGAGAGCCTCTAGCTCTCATATGAAGTCGGTGCTTAATTAAATTTTAATGACACTGCACACAACACTAAATCATGCCACAAATCCCGCAGGATTTCAGCTGGCAGCGGCAAATTGAGATAATAAAACGCCACATGGACACGCACATAAATTGCAGAGAGAGCCGCCGAAAAGCCAGCGAGACAGGACACACGGGGGGACAAGACACAGGGGGAGTGCAGGAGGGATTGTGGAGTGGCATAGCTATTGTCTAAGACCCTTGTCTGCAGTCCTGCAGCAAAGCCCAGTTAAGACGCACGCGGCGTATGCGTTACGCAATTAGTTGAGTCTCATTCCTTGCCCCTCGCTCCTCTCCCCCTAACACCAAATGACAAAAGGATGAAAGGCATTTGGCGAAAAAATAAATTAGGCACTGCCAGGAACATTGCCTGTGACTAAGCCCCAGCGCAAGTGCCAATTAAAAAGCCAACAGAAAGCATGGCGAAAGAAAGGACGGACACAAGTAAATGATAATGAAAGGGCATGCTAAATAAGCGTAGACAACCGGCAATAAAAATTCGAAACGGCCAACAACAACCCAAAATGACACCAACAACGAAAACCATGAACTAACTTTTCTCTTTTCTCTTTTTTGGGTATATTGAAATCGCGATTTATGCCTGGATTACCGCTACATAGGCAGCAGCAACTTAAGTGCGGCTCAGGATTATACTTCCTTTTAGTATTAAATTGAAAATTTATAATACAATTAAGTTTTGCTTCTTCAACTTGAAGGGGAAGTACAGCTTAGAGCTTGACAAAGGTGCTGCAGGTACGTTGAAATATTTACAGGATTTATGTGTAGTTTGTCTGTAAGTATGCAGAGGAGTCTGCTGCCAGACATACTCCAGATCGGTGGACACCTTTCAGCTATAGCCATTATTAGCATTATTACACAACTTTTATATTCATTCAGACAAGTTTTCGACTGCCAACCAGGAAAGATACAAGTGCAGGTGAAAAGGAAGTACAGCTACAAGGTCTCCTGCTGTCGGTTGCATTCGACTGTAGCTTTTGTGACTGATTTGCATTCGGAAAGGTGTAGTTCAAATGTTATTTTGTTGTTTTGAGGTTGGATATGTGTGTTAATGATATGTTATCTATTATCTATTATCTATTATCTAATATCTATTATCTATTATCTATCATCTATTATCTATCATCTATCATCTATCATCTATCATCTATCATCTATCATCTATTATCTATTATCTATCATCTATTATTTATTCGAAAGAAAATCGACCTAACCTTAAAACTAAGAGTTCTAGTTAATAGCTACTGGGCCACACATGCGTGGCATTACATCACTTAAGAAGTTGTAACAGCTTATGTAAAATCAGCTCAGCTAATGTTAACGTGTGTCTTACATTTGAAATGCAGCTTACAATTCTAAGGGACAACTGTACCGAGTTATCATAAGAGTTAGTTGACACACACAAGCTCTGCTCTAACTTGTGTTGGTGCATTCAGATACCCTATGAATAGATGGCAAATGCTGGGAAAGAAATCGCAGCATTAAGTATGCGTAGCATACTTTTTGGGGCGACTGTATGTTTGGGTTGCTCGGAATGCCAAGACTTTGACTGCGGCTGCAATTGACTTAATATCCTTTGGGCAAACAATCAAACAACAGCCAACTAACCGGGTGCACAGTGAATGTGCGGAGGAGATAGGGACACGGCCATATCGTGGGGCAGGTGGCAAATGGGGAAATGAACCCGAAAAACCGCAAAAGTTGCGCGGCGAACAAAATCTAAAACCGAAAACTGAGAGATAGAGTTGTATAGAGACACGGCAAGGGGGGGGGGGGGGGCGACAGGGGGAAAGTCCAGAGCTGAGGAAGACAAGTTGAAAACTGAGCCTTCAGGCTAAGGGGCAAAAAACTTTGGCGGAAGATTGAGCAAGTTAAAGGGATTCATGGGGCAGGGATTTGGGAGGGGGGAGGGGGGGCAAGTTTGAGGGCTCGATTTGCAACGCTCAGTTGCACGCATCCATTGAGGCGGGTTTTGTGTGTGTGTGTAATGGCAGTTGGGGTTAGGCATTGAATCTATTGGCTCTGGGATTCTGACCTGCTGTTCTTTTTGCTGTTCGCTTTGCTGTTGCTTCGTTTAATGGCTGCAATTATGGCGTCATTTACATTTTGCCTTGAAGGCAAAGCGATTGCCATTGCCACCGCCTGCTACTGCTGCTAACACCCCACACACACACACACACACACACACACAGACAGTTCTTTTTCTGTTGTATTGTTATTGTTATTATGATGGTTATTCCAATGCCACTTTGCCTGACGAAGCGTTGAAGCGCGCTGCTAAGTATGCTACATTTTCTTTCAATTTCATTGTTTTCAACTGAGCGTAGCTAAACACCAGCCAAGAGGAAGCCAGGCATAGCCAGTGCTATAGATAGAGAGGCAGAGCGTGGGACTAAGTGATGAATGCATTCTGGCACTACACCAAATGCAATTGACAAAAAGTTTGGGTATTTCAAGCAACGTTCAATACAAGACTAAGAGTTGTGGAAAAGTGACTGCAAATCGTATTAATAACATTAGGATTAGACGAAGTCTGTGAGTTATACTTTGTCATAATAAGCACGAGCTCTCTTCCCAAGTTCGACTCAGTTGTATTAAGAAGTAACTACAAATCGAACTACTTACAGTAGTAGCCTGTGAGTTATACTTTGCAATCCAGTTAGTACTATATTTTGAAGCATTAGTAATTCTGACAAATTCAAAATTTACTTTTCAATATGGAAGAACGCACTGAGGAGGATTTACAGACACAGTTGGCCGAGTTGGGTTGGACTATTGGACATGAGGATGGCTACTGCACCGAGGATATGATTCCGCTGCGGCCGTTGGCCATGTTCATCATGAAGAACGAGCAGACTGCTGACTCCTTGCCAACTAAACAAGACAAGACAATCAAATGTCCAAGTGTAGTCAAAGTGCAAGAAAGGGCAAAGAAACCGGCAAAGCCGAAACTAGTTCGTTCAACGAAAATTACTTGAAGATACACGTAATCTATCTACCATTAATTGGCCAACGAAGCATGGAAATTATACAATTTTCATGTGGAGAATAAATTGTTGTAAAAAGTTCAGTACTCAATTTCATTGCTTCAATATTTTCTTTAGTTTACAAAACTCTTGTGCCGCTTTCAATTGGTCAAGGACTCGAACTGTAAGCAGGATTTAGCAGCAGCAGATGAAAAGACACAGTTTCTGCAGTTTCTTCTACTATCTTTTCTTGTTTGTTTTGTGGGTCACAATTCGTGGCGTATTCCTTTCGAGTGGCTTGACCCCGAGTGGCCTGCTTATCCTCTACATTCTCGATATCCTTTTGTGGCCTTGCTCTGTCTGGCTTTGGCTTTCGCTTTCGCTTTCACTTTGGCTTTCACTTTGGCCATTGTCCAAAGGGTTTTGCCTGGCGTATTGCCTGTTGTCTGTTCGCTTATCGCTTATCGCCGCCTAAAATTGGTTTCTAAGCATGTTTTAACGGTGTGTGTGTGTGTGTGTGTGTGTGTGCGGGTTCTGTGCCCCTAATTATGAGTCCACTCTTGACTTTATGAATCGCAATTTGTTCAGTTGAAACCGAATGCGAATATTCAAATTAGAGGCCAAGTTTGGCCAGCTCAAAGGCGGCTGGTGGCATGTGGCATGAGGCATGTTTACCTTCAACTCGACATATATGTGTGCATAACTTGAGTAAACAAATACACAAAATCTGCCCACACTCACAGCTCGTCGAAATAAATTTGATAAATGGCAAACGCATAAACACACAGCCACAGTCTGTGCGAAAAGTTTGCGCACACACACCAAAGGGATGCCGAGTAATTAATGCGTATACTCACTGCGAATGCCTAATCAAATATTCGGTAATATCTAACTATATTATCCCCACACACAGCACTCAATTAGCACCCAATCAATGGCCAAATCAAATCGAGATACTTGCACTTATTAACTCGCAAGATATTCACGAATATTCACGAATATTCACGAATACTCACTCAACACCTCAGTGGAATAATTGCGTATAATAATCGTGAATTTAGTTCACTTGCACCCAACAAATAAACACAAATGATTCTCGCATTTAATTGTACATCAAGCACTAAATTCAGTTCCACAAATATTTACATCTTCTTCTGTTGCCAATGAAAATACGAAACTGGCACAGCCAAAATAAGCATTTCCAACTATGAAAATGCAGTCGAACTTGTGGCTATTGTATCTGCAGCTATACGAGTCTATATGTCACGGCTTCTGTGTTCTATGTTTATCTATACTACTGCAACTGTTTCTCTGCATTATTCGCTCTTGTAGCTTGTAACCCTTCAAAGTTCGCCAAGTATCTCAATATATCCGAGTTCATCTATTCCATGTTCTAAGTATTCTAAAGTATATTTTAAGGCCCAATTTTCATTTTAGATGAACGGGAATGATATTCAACATATGATACATATATTTTCATACAAGTTTTAAGCAATATTTGAAGCCATACTTTTTGTTATATTTGAGACGATTGAATTAACTCTTTAAGGCCAGTTTGAAATAAAGAGGAGAGTGTTTTCAGTAAATACTGTAATATTATTTTGAATACACACTTATTCAGATACATTTTATGCACTTACTTAGGGTAAAGTTCGCTAAGTATCTGAATATATCTGAATTTATGTTTTCACGCTCTTCAAATCTCTCAGCAAGCCTCTTCAGCTCCTGTGCTGCTCTCTCCCTGATTCAACAGACCTTGCAAGAGTAATACCCAGGAATCTGGAAAGGTTTATAGTATAAGACTCAGGCTGGTTATCATTGCAGTAGTCGGAATTGAAATTACTACGTTCCTCATTGGGTCTAAGTGAGTTCAGGTCCTCAATCCTTAGCTACCACTCAACCTAAGCTTAAACTTATCAATTAACCTCTACATCAGTGTATAGTATATGTATCTTCTGATTATTTAGAGTGCTTGTGCATCATTCTGAATCTACGTTTATACCTTATTGTATGTCTATTACTTATCAGTGGTGTAAGGGTGCGTATATACCTTTGTATCTCTATGACTTTGCATCTACTTATCTCCATAAATCTGAAGACCACTCTTGCATTGAACGCAGTAACTGTTCACGATAGAGGACACACATAGTACCTTCTAGTAGTTATAGTACTATATGTCTTTCTAAAGACATTCGTGCCTTGCTGTCTGCATTTCAATACAAGCATATCTGTATATATAAACCTGTATCTATAACTTAGATGTCTGCATCTGTGACTGAATTTCGTACACTGTAAATTTGCATTTGTGAAAATGTGTTTTTCATTTCACAAATGCACAACAAACTTTCAAGGGTTTCCGCTTCTCCTGTCTGTGAGTGTGTGTGTGTGTGTGTGTGTGAGTGGTTGACAGAACATAGTTCAGCTCAAAATCTATCAGATAACAGCGCATTGATTATGATTCCAGTAGAAAGCTAAACTAAACTTGACCCTGAAAGATACTCAAGTTAATTATACCTCAAGACCATGGCTGTCCTTGGGCAAGTTAATGGAAAAGAAAGAGCTAAAGAACCTTGAAGGAACTTGTGAAACATCCCGACTAAGTTCTCATATCTAGATGAAAAGAATGCTCCCAAAAAATATCTACGATAATCAAAATGTACGAGCACTGAACTCCTTCTGCTCTCCCGCAAGTCAACAGTGCTGAGCCGAGCATTGTTGTCAACTTTGTTGACAGCTCACAGATACACACACACACACACACACACACACACACACATCTAATACACAGACAATTTGTGTACATAAATCTGGACTTACATGCGTGGGGGAAGAGCGAGTGGAGGGGGAGGGGGAGGAGGAGCACTGGCAAAGAGGAAGCACAACTGGCATCCATTAGAAGTCGCCGCAGGGTGTGTCCATTGAATTGCGAGTGTCGAGCCCTGCTCCATGCTCAGTTCCGACTTGATGAATTGCGGATTGTGTGCATGCTGTTGACCAAATTCGCACTGGACAACAATGCAGTTTGTGGGCGTGGCTGGCGAGTACGCCCACTGGCAAGGGGACACAGTGACACAGTTGGGGCCGGAATGCAACAGCACTGGCAACGGAAAGACAAATGCAGACGGTACAACCAAACTAAGAGAGCAAAGGGCCAAGCGGAAGGAGAGAGACTTGAGAGAGAGTGCGGGGCTTGAGAGACTCGAGAGAGAGAGAGCGTGTGAGCCAACAGTTTCATTTGGTTAATTATGCATTGAGCGGCTTACGAAATACGAAATACGTATATCCCCAAGCAGGCCATGTCTGGCCCCCGGAGAGCGAACGCTTTTTACAGCGTGTGTGCAAAAAGCTAAGCGGGAAGGCTGCAGTCGAACGCAGCCAACAGTAGGAGACTCTGTACGGGTGGGAGATTCTCACTTTTTAGACCTTTTAAGATTATGCAACTCAGATTATGGATCTCGGAAACTGTCAGAGACATCATATTTGGCAGTTAGATGCCCCTATAGGATAGGCAGATCAAGTTTGTGTTACATTTTTGATACCTCCCCCCTCGACTACAAACCGCGCAAAACTACCACCGCCACAATTTAAAAGATACAAACTTGTGATTTAGCATACAAAGAGCATATAGCAACCTTAATCTGTACCGTGAATTTTGACCCAATCGGTTAATAAACACCGGAGATATTCATTTCTTGTACTAGGTAAGGGGGAGCAGCGCGAGCGTATGTGTGGCTGGTGTGAGTGTCTGTTAGCGTGTGTGTATGGAAAGTGCAGAATCTCCTACTGTCGATTGCAACCGACTGTAGCTTTCCGAGATTTTTACACCTAATGTTAGTATAATCGCAACACACCAATTCATTAAATCGCTTTTGATGAGTGTATGATTATTGAGTAAATAATATATTTTATGTTAAAGGTGGCACAATATGTTGGAGTGTGCTCAAATCAAATGCCATCAATCGAGGTGTTCGAATTGGCTTCGGGAGCTGCAGGATCACTGGGTTTACCCGCATCTGAATCTTGAAGAGGACGAAGTTTTCCTCCACATATACAGTAACCCCGAGTACCTTCGGCACCTCCCGCAAGTGTCATATCAACCTCCTCGGAGACGGAAAGAGTCACTTTCATGGGACGACCGTGGATGAACCTTTTGTGATATTGCTTGAGGGCCTTCAGAGCGTCCGCATGGGTCAGGTATGTAATCTCAGCGGTGCCCAGTGAGAGACCAGCATCATTACAGTGAACGGCCGCCTTCTTGAGCGGACCAATGCTACCGAATAGCTTCACTATGTCCGTATTTGAAACGGTACCGCCCAGATTCTTGACAATCAAACATTTCGGAGTACTGACATAGGTTGCTCGGCCACGGTACATCTCATGCTTCAGAGTGCAGCTCATACTCTCCCGTGCAAGGAGCTCAGGCCCAGGCTTCCGTATGTGACCTCGACGCCTTTGGAGCACACTGCCACTGACCGGTGGCAGCATGAGAGGTGAGCGAAGCTCTCGAAGTAAATCCACATCGAAATGATCGGTAGCACGACGAGATCTACGCATGGGGCGAGCACCTAGTGGCAGTGGCTTGAGGACCTCCTCCAATTTCTGGCTGGGGCTAGCCATTATCTTAGTCAGTCTGGGATAGTACGCATGATTATTTCCAATTAAATGAACTACTAATCATACTCTACTCACAGTGTTAAGTTGTTCTTTTTTCACTTCTTCAGAATGTATTTTATTTTATTTTTAAATTTCTTTTCTTCTGGAATTTCTGTGATTTCTCCGTTGGCAGCTGTGATTGAACTGTGATTGGCGCCTTCAACTGGGCCTAGTCGCAGTGTGACAGTTGACAGCACAATCTCAGCTTGCTTTCTATAACTATAACTAAGTTCTCAAGACGATCAAGTATATCAGTTAATTCTCTACAAATCGGCTAAAATATATATATGGATATGTATAGTTGCGAGGGCAGCAAGAGCGGTACTAACAGCGGCTACACATTGTAGAGTCAACACACAGTGTAGAGTCAGAGAGAAAGTACCGTAGGCAGAGGTTCAAGAAAGTTCGACAGAGGGGGCAAAGTCCAAATATACCGTTCGTTAAGGACCGTTCGTTGAGGCGAGCAATGAACTTGGCAGACACCGTTATGTGCACTGCACAGAACACCGTTACCTAATAGGGAAAGGCAGACTGCAGAAGAGGATACCGCTGTTGCTGGGCAGCAAATCGCAGCAGCGGCGAGACGTACTATTGGTCCGTGACTCGAGCGGGACTTGCAAGCGCTGCAGCGAGGCGTGCCATTGGTCGGATAGGGAGAGTGATAGGGAGAGACTGAGCGATCAGTCGCGGGCATACCGACTATCGACTATAAGAGCAGCTGCGGTGGACCAGCCAGAGACAGTAGAACGAGGCGAGGCTTACAAGCGGAATGGAAAAGTGAAATAAGGAAATATATATCGGGCGACAAATTGTGCACAGTTATTGGCAAGATTTGCAAGTGGTATAGAGACACAGCCTAGCTAAAGTCCGGGCGAATACTTTTATTCTAAGACCCTGTACTTAGCACAAAAGGGTATATTATGTTTGTGCAACTGAGAAATGTATGTAGCAGGCAGAAGGAGGCATGGCAGACTCCCACAAAGATGCCAAGTACAGGGTCTTCTACTGTCGATTGCGTCCGACTGTAGCTTTCCTTACGTTTTATTCCTTACTTGGTTCGTTAAAATGTTAATCGCAAATATAAACATTATTATATCGTTCAACTTCATCTCTGTCTATGTCTCTGTCGCAGCTGTGCAAATTGCATATACCCTGTTGTACAAAAGAGTGCCGGCACGGTTAAAGAATTCATTGCGTGTGTTTTGCTCAATTTCAATATCAAAAGTTCCACATACACTCTCTCTCTCTCTCTATGTCTCCGTTGTTCATTTGACTGAGTATAAACTGGGAGCAGCAGCTAACTAGCTTTACCGTTAGCCCTCTACCTGGCCAAATGCCGCTCTGCCGAAAGCTCTCATTAAAGCCTGTCGCCAGCTCTCGTCACATCCCAGCCCACATGCGTGTACGTGTGGGCGTGGTCGTCATTAAAGTTCGTCAAACTTTGCCAGTGTGGGCGTGGCACTATTCATGCCGCATGCTGTGCGACTAGACACGAAAGAGCATACCGAAAGGGGGAGGGGAAGGCCTGGCGACTAAGCCGCTTAGAGTCACACATTCTGCTCTTGCAATGCATTCTTAATTATCATTTATTTTGTTTCACACCAGGCACACTAGCTCTGGCCTATTAGCCGGCATTGCCCGGACATTTTCATCATATAGGTTATTGAATATTATGGCGAGACACAAATTCGATACTATTTTCAATGTTATATGAAAACTAAACCCTAATGTTTGGCATCTTCATGTTGTCTGCTATTTCTAATTACTCTTTATTTACACATTTTGGTATTTTAATCGACTTTTGATAAATATAGCACAAATTTCAGTAATAAAGTAATACATTCACTCCATTTACTGTCCATAACAACTTTGCTTGACCCGTAAAATAATCGTTATCGGATCATTAATCCATGATCCAAGCGACCTAATAAACGACCTAAGACTTAGATCGGCGCAAGGTCAAATTTACTTAATCGGGCGCAGTCATTTTGACTTAGGACGACGTTCTAGGGTTAAGAACGATATAGTAAAAATTCGACTATAGTTGTACTTTAATCCAGTGCATTTTAGTTTACCTTAACTACATAAATATTTCATAAGTGACCTAATAAACGACCTAAGGCTTAGATCGGCGCAAGGTCAAATTTACTTATATATAAAAACGATATAGTAAAAGTTCGACTATAGTTGTACTTTAATCCAGTGCATTTTAGTTGACCTTAATTACATAAATATATCATCAGTGACTTTTAAAGTGATATTTAAGAATATCTTCAATAGGAAATAATAATCTTACACATGTAACTCCCCTCTTCATGCAGTTAGCACTGTAAATAATAATAAATAATTGCAGAAGTATTCCCCAATTGGGACTAAGGACTACTGAAGTATTACATGCTGTGTGTCCTGGCCAAAAAGAAATATCCTGTAGTCACTTTAGCTGTAAATCTCCAAGTTTCCTTCTGCTTCGGTTATTGCATTAATTTTTTGCATGTTATAGTATGTGTGTGTGTGTGTGTGTGTTAAGTTGTCAGGTTTCATCCGAGGCAAGCCTGCTCCTGGGAGATACAAGACTCGACAGTTGACAACAACAACAACAGCAACTGGAACAGCATTAACAACAACTTAAGCCTTGATTTTTAGGGTTTAGGAAAGCGACAAAAAAGGCTAAGACATCTTTAAGGCTAATGAAATTAAAACGCGTCAACAGATTCTACAAAGCCAACAGCCAAAACGAAGGCGTACAAATGTGGCAGAGGCAGAGGTGGGGGCGTGGCAGCACAGACTAGAAGCCAGATAGCGGGGAGAACCAGAGACCCAGAGAGCCAAAGAAATGCGAAAATGTGCACTTAAAGTAATTAAGAGGACTAAACAGAAATATATTACGAAACGTTCACAGAAAAGTTATGCAAAAGCGCACTACAGTCGCGTGTGCTCGGCGAGTGTGTTAACCCTAGCAAAAGGTTAAATTATTAGTCTAGGTGACTCCATTGGCCCTGGCCACATAGGGTATACACAGCAGCATGCCACAAAGTGTAGCAACATTTCTCAGCAAGTTAAATATGCGGAAAAATATGTAACGATATGCCGTAAATAGGTTTTACAGCTAGTCGAAAGGATGCTCACAAAATGGAAAATGGAAAATCAAGAAGAAATTCAGTTTCAGTTTCAGTTTCAGTTTGAGTGAAAATTAGAAATTATAACAAAGTGACAAGAGTGAGAACATTAAGCAAATTTTCTGAAATGAAAATTTATTAAAATATCATAAAAAAAAAGTAGGGAAAGCTACAGTCGGACGCAACCGACAGTAGGAGACCCTGTACTTCGATTTGCCTTGGTAGTCGATAACAGCAGCAGCATATATGTATATACTCATAGTGGCCGTGTACACTGTGGCTTCCCCCCTCCCCCAGCCACATGCCAAGTACATAAAATTGATTGTCTCCGGTGTTTATTATCCGATTGGGCTGCAAATCGCACCAAACATTCAAAGCATCTAAAGCTTTATTCATACAAAATAGAAATCCAGTCACTCTAAAACTGTACATGTTAAGAACATTTTTGCAAATTTGAGGGGGAGGCGGATGAGATATCAAATTAAAAACATAAACTTGGAACTTCTGGGCGGGATTCAAGAGGTGCCAGAGCACAAGTGTCATCTGTACAGCCATACATAATTAAAGGGATTGAGAATTGAAAAAAGAAGGACTCCAATTCCAATTCCTCAAATGTCAAAGGTTACGACGGCCAGTCAGCTGATGGAGGTGCCAAGCGGAAAGACTGGAAGGAAGTAAGCTACAAAAATTATAAAACCAAGCAGAAGGAGAAGGAGAAGAAACAATTCGCTGCACGCTTGATAATTTTTTATTTTATTATTTTTGTATTCAGATTCGCTTTTAATATGTGTTTTATTGTGTTCTTCGTGCAGATGAAAAACCGCGAGGCATTCAAATTGTATCAAGAAACGTACTAAAAAACCAGAGAACGAGCAAACACAAAAACAAAACAATGCCCGCAGCGTAACAGCAGGTGTCTGTGTGTGTGTGTGTGTGTGTGGGGTGCATGTGTGTGCGACAACACGAAAAAAATCGCATTGTTTTAGCCGACGGCATTTACAATACGCGAAGAAGAAACAAATAAACTGAACCCAGAGAGGGAGAGACCTGGAGAGGAGACCAGACAAAAGGAGTGTGGCGAGAGAGGCGAGAGAGAAGGGGGCGGAGAGTGATAAAGAGCGCTTGCAGATAGTGTGGAAGCTAAAAATACAACTGTAACAATAACTGTAACTGAAAGGAGCGAAGGCTGAACCGAACATTGAGCTGAGCTGAGCTGAGCTGAGGGCGACGTAGATTAATAACTAAAAATAACAGGATAAAGTTGGAACGAGTGAAGAAATTTAATAAAATAAAGGAAGATATATAGTAATTCAATAATATAAAATCAAATAAATTGAATCGAAATGCAAGCGAATGTAACAAAAAATAATATAAATATTCAAATTTAGTTGAAACAACCGAAAAAAACGAACTTACGCGAAATAATATAAAATAATGAAATGAAAATAAATAAAATGAAATGAAATAAAGTAGAAACAATAGGAAAAGAAGCTTAATTATAAAAATTCGGAAAGCTACAGTCGGATTCGGATTGAATCTTGCATATCTCCGTTGTTTATTATCCGATTGAGCCACAATTCACAGAACAGATAAAGATTATCATAAGATTGTCGAGAGATTATCGAGATCTAGCCACAATTTTAAAGATACAATAATCTAATGAGAACCTTTATCTGTGCTGTGAATTGTAGCTCAATCGAATCATAAATACCGGAGATATTCGAGATTAAAGTCGGTTGCATCCGACCTTAAGGTTTCCGAGTTTTTAGTTATTGTTTTTACAACAGTAGATAAAAGAGTAAAAACTTACAGCTATCAAATTGAAGAGGCCCATTTAAGACTAATAAAGTTATCGAAATAAAAATCTATCATTCGCATATAACATTTTTATTGTATTGTATGAACTAATTAGGAAAAATGATTATAAATTTATTATATTACTATTGGTTCTTTTAATGCGAATCTGAATGCAAATGAAAAGTGACTTTGAATCTTAAAATTACATATTAAAAAGGAAAATGTACTTCTGAATTCAGGAGAACAATTCAATAATTCTCATGCATAAAGATGAAAGTTAAATTCAAAGGCAAATGCGATGAAATATTGCCACAGAAATTGTACTTTAGAAAGGGCCATAAAACATATCATATGCGAGTGCGAGTGCGATTGCGTGTGGGTGTGGGTGTGGGTGGGCGAGATGAATGCCAGAAGCCAAGAGGAACCAGTACCATCTAATAATGTGGACCAGAAGTTGTCGGTTCAAGCAGAATGTTGTATGTACCAGTACATTTCATAAAACAACAGAAAATAAAAACAATACAGAACCGAACGGAGGGGGAGTCGTGTATTTGGTGGGACGGGGAAGGGGGGTGGGGGTTCGGTTTCGTTTTCGTTATTGTAATTGTTGTTCGCTGTGCTATATAGTCGACATATTTCATATGCATGCGCATCCTCCCGCCAGGAGCAGTGGCAGACGGAGGACGGAGGACGGAGGACGTCGACTGTTACTGAAGGCGACCACACAACACACACACACACACACACACAGTTGACAAATTTGGAAAAATTGCAGCTGCTGGCGACGGATGGGGCGGGGGAGGGGGAGAGGGGCCGTACCAGCGTACATTTTAATACCATCAAGATAATGATGATGATGACAGAGATGATGATGCTGAAAAATGCTTTCGCAATTTTCGCAAAAGCGGCGCAAATTTTGTTTATGCTTTATTTCGGAATGGAATGGCAAAAGAAACGTTCGCTCGTTTGCCTTGTACGAGTATGTTTACAAATACACAGTTAAGCCCCAGTCCCGTTATTACCCCACCCCCACCACCACCCCCACCCCCATTCGCACAGTGGTCTTGAGTTTGATTGATATTTGCGCTTCTAATGTTCAGTTTTAATATTTGCCCAAAACATTATCAACATTTTAATTCCATTCCATTCTTTCCATTGTCTCCCCATCCCCCCCCCCCCCTCACTCCTTCTTTCTAAACTCTTGTTCTTCCCTCCTCTTTTGTTGGCTTATCTTTTCAATGGTCATTCGCTTACACGTGGCCAATACTTAATATTTTACAAAAAAAAAAATAAATTAGTTAAGTCAACTTATTCAGCTTTTGTCACTTAGCACTTTGCTTTGTTCAGAGCTTAAGTCAAACGAGTGTATTTCTTTATTACTTGAATTTATTCAAATGATACATATTAATAACTAAATAACTAACTTTTTTAGTTAGCAATCGACCAGAATTAGTTGGCTATATATTTAGCGTCAGCCAAAGCTAATTACGTGTGATCATTAACTATGAATTCATTGAGCTTTTGTCAGTTAGCAGGCTGATACAACTTTGGTTAATTAATCAGTCTTTGTCTTAAAGCAATGTCCCTTAACCAAAGCTAATTACGTGTGACCATACACTGTGAACTTAATTGGCAAACTATTCAGCTTTTGTCAGTGAGCAGGCTAACACAACTTTAGCTAAATATTCAGCTTTTGTCTTACAGAAAAATGTCCCTTAACCAAAGCTAATAACGTGGGATCATACACTGCGAATTTAATGGCCAAACTATTGAGCTTTTGTCAGTTAGCAAACTGACAACTTTGGTTAAATATTCAGTCTCCGTCTTAAAGCAATTTCCCTTAAAGCTAATTACGTGTGATCATACACTGTGAACTCATTTGGCAAACTAGTGAGCTTTTGTCAGTCAACAAAACAACGAACTTTTGTCTGGAACGTTAAGCTGTTTGTTTTTAAACGCAAATTAACTTTTTCTCCACTTTTCAGCCACTTAAAGCTTCGACTAAAGCAATCGAAATGCCAGTCGCAATGGCTGCTTATTTTAGCTTGTTTTTGGCCCGTTTAAACCTTTTGGGCAGGCCCTAAGCCTGGTCAGATAGAAGGTAAGCCCAGCCCAGGTTAGCATTAAGTATGGCGAATCAAGGCTAGACATCGAGGTGAGGTTACGTTGAACCGGGACAATGTGTACTACTCGGTTTTACCTGCGTCCTGGGAGCCGTGTCTTAACTGGCTTAGGGCTGTTGTGACAGGACAGTACAGTCAGCCAGCAACTGGGAATGAATGCCAACGATAACGATGAAACATAACCTAAACGGCAAACGTAACTGTAGCTCAGATACCGCGATGCGTCCGTTGTTGCTGTTGTTGTTTGCAGCTGATTAGACAGCACTCCATTTAACTGTCATTTGCAGTGTGCCCCCCGGACAGACGGACAGACGGACTGAGCTGTAACTGTAACTGTAACTGCAGCTAAGACGATTACGACCTTGTCTGCGTCACAAGCTTGCACAACTTTCTGCCCCCCTCCTCCTGCTCCTGCTCCTCCTCTGACGCTACGCTGTTTACATAAGCAGAACCCGCAGAAAACCTTCGAAATTAAAAGGAGAAAATAGCTTAGAACATAACTTTAACGGTTTAGCCAAGAGCTCGCAAAATATCCTCATTGAATGTCCCGAGGTGTGCGACAGGGGGAGGGGGAGCGCATGCTACTTGTCGCACACGAAACAAGAAGAAGAAGAACAGGAGTGAAGTGGCAGTTGAATGAAATACAAGAAATACATAAATCACATAAATAATTCAGCATCTCAAATAACTTTTCTCTCTCATGTTTGGCACAAAAGAAGCGCAAAACAAATTATTGAATCATAATCCGATCCGAGTACAAAAAACAAAACCTAACCCCCACCCCCTCCCCTTCTGAGCATATTGATTGTATTGTGTGTGGCTTAATAGAGATCCTTAGCTATGCTTAACTCTTGCACCCACTACGATGGCGATAGAATAAGTTATGAGTAAGCTACAGTAGGGTGTGCGCTACACTACCCTGCAAAAGCTATAGCATTGCATATTTGAAAGGACATATTGAAATTAGACTTAGGCAGATTAAGTTTGTGTTCGATTTTTTATACTCCCCCCCAACACACCGCAAAAAACCAGCACATCTACAAGTTTAAAGCTATGTGATTTAGCATAGAAAGAGCCTATGGTAACCTTCATCTGTGCTGTGAATTGTGGCCCAAACGGATAATAAAAACCAGAGATATTCAATATTCTATTTCCTGTCCTAGGCAAGGGGGGAAGCAGTACAAGCATGCACTTAATGTGTGTACATAAGTCTGTATGCGTGTGCATGTGTGAGTGTCTGTTAGAGTGTGTGTGTGTGTGCAAAGGAAAGTGCTGGGTCGGTTGCATCCGACTGTTGCTTTCCGAGTTTTTTTAATGTTAGTTCTAGACTGTTATTTAAAATTCTACCAAATGATTTTAGTCTTTGCATCAGTGTTCGACGCATACAGTGCGTTTCATAATCATAAGACACTTTAGAATTAGATAAAAGAAGATTAATAGGATTCATGCAAAACCGATTGGTAGAGGTTCTCAAAAGTCAAGGACGATATACAATATATAAAAAATAATTCAAAAAATGTTTCATCAAATGTTTGTTCTTTAAACGATGATTAAGCTTTAATCACCAGATATAATATATGTATATATAAGTGTCTTATGATTATGAAACGCACTGTATATACCCCTTTCAGTCGATTGGACGGGGTGCTCAAGGTTGCGTTGGCTGTATTAAAAAAGTATAATTTGAATGGATTGTGATAGTCACACACCTGCTGGCCGTGCGAGCACAAATTATTTAGCTCCAGCAATTAATTTATAAATAAATTCACATAAATTTCAATATTTACGCAAATATCGAGAGAGCATTTAGCACTGAGTTGATTTCTATAAGCAAACTCCTATTCTTAATACTAAATCTCGATTACACTGCGTGTAAATTGATAGATAATGAAAATATTATTTTGAAGCAATTTCATTTGTAAAAACAATAAATTAAGTAGAATTATAGAAACCTGAGACTGTACTATCACTGGCCACATTATACTATACTACACTCTTCGACTAGGCCGAGCTGCGAGAGTCAGTTCTATCAGAGCTCCGACAGCAAACGCAGTTCTAAAATATATAAATAATAGAAAAATACGTTCTAATCAATTCTTGATAAAAAGGAAATAATCATAGTTCTCTTCCAGACACTGAGTAAATAGTGATGAGTAAAATAGACTTGGGTGATCTCATCAAGCCACTAGCTGGACTTGGTACTCCTCGTCGCATGGGTAATGGCCACCGCGGTGGTTCCATACAGAAGAAGCTGCGGCTCCCTCAGGACATCACTTGGAAGACAACTGTTCCCACTCGTTTGATTGTTGCTAATTTGGACAGTGGAGTATCAGGTGAGGACATAGAGCAGCTATTCAGTGGCATTGGCCCGATGAAGAAGGCCGACGTTCACTATGATGAGTGTGGTCTCTCATTGGGCACCGCTGAGATTGTGTTCGTAAACCACTCGGACGATCTTAAGGCCATCAGAGAATGTCATGAGCTGCACATCCGTGGCCGTGCCGTGAAGTTGACGCTACCCATCTCGGATGAGGCTGATCTAATGCTCGATGTGAAACGTCGAGTGGGTCAAATGGGACGAGGTCGCAAAGCATGTTGCGGTATCTGTGGTCGTGGAGGAACTCTTCGTCCAGCCGAACGAACTGCCAACTGATCCGAGCGTAAGAATCTAGATATATTAACAACTATAACTATAGACGGATAGAATGTTGGAGTATACTTATCAATTTATATAAAGCAATATCAAAGTCTATGCCAAAATAAAAGAGTTGGGAAAAGGTCTACTAGTTTCAATCTGGTATCTAATCTGTTAATAGTTGAGTAGTTCTAGAGCTCAACATAATGATCATCATAATTATTATTCCAATTAACATAATCACACCACTGGTTGACCATTCAGTGCCAATCTCAGTCAGAGCAACTTCTTCTCCCCATCGCACTTTTCCATAGATTATCTTTAGACTATTTTCCGCCACAGTCGGACTGATTTCCATTTTGTATCTTTTCTGCATTTGGTTCTTTTGTTGCTTTGTTTTACTGCAGTTTTCTGCTGTTTTGTTTTGCTTCGTTTTGTTTTCCCAGCGTGCAGCAGCTTATGCCGAGATACCAACCAATGACCCAGGGGCAAGAAAAAGGGTTGGGCAAGGGGGCACATGCCTCAGGTTTCTTAATGTGCAATATTCTCGCTTCTCTGCTGGGGGAATTTTCATATTAATAGCATTTCCTTTCGGCCGCTGGCTGTCTTACAAATTAACGCCAAGCAGCTGCAGCAAAAAAAGCAGAGCAACAGCAACAACAATGCAGCAGGGAAAGGGGTCGAAGTGGGTGTGTGTTCTTTTTTCTTGAGCGGAAACCAAAAGGCAAACAAGTCGCATTTTAATTTCTTTAAGTACTTGCTCGAGCAGAAGTGTTGGCTCTTGGTCTAGACCGAGCCAAGTTGACCGGAATGCAGCATTGGGAGTTGGGCGGAACTAAAGTATTTCCCAGCAAATAAAAGTGCAAGTTTAGCCATTCAAATTGTAGTTAAACAGCATGATTAAATGGACTTCAATCCATATTTAAAGTATAAACAGGATACTTTCGATTTGAGCTTGATAATGCAATCGAATTCTTCTCAGTGTAGACTGCAGTTTGGCATTGTTTACCACACGAATGAAATGAAGTAAAACTATGAATTTCCATTGACTTGACTTTTCATTAAAGTAAATATTTTTATTACTATAATATTACAACATTTAATCGTATTTTATTTATTTGCTTTTACATAGCTATAACTAGACTCTTTGCCCCTGCAACACAATTAGTTTTCACATAAATTACGCATACGCAGTGTTGAACTCACCTCGGGTAAACAAACAGAGCCGTATGAGCCAGTCCAGCCAGCGGAGTTGCGTGCCGGCAGCACAATGGGATTTGTACTGATGTTTGTTTTTGTTATTGTATTTGGATTTGGGACTGTTGCTCAATGCCGCCATTGATCTGCATTTACATGTTTCTTTGTTAATGCCACTATTACAGACACACACACACACACTCACACACCGCAATGTACACTTGCAAAAAAAAGACCAAAAAAATGAAACCGAAAAAGAATTTGCTTATCTCCTTCTGATCACTTGTCGCACGAAATTCTCACTTGCATATGCGACCGTCACTCACTTAAAAGCGCGCCAAATAACCAGAGAACTGTTCCCAGTGCAAGCGGTGACTGCGTTGGTGCGACTGCTGCTGTTGAATGCCAGCATGCGACTGAGGACTGTGCTAGAAGTAAACGCGCAACTGGCTTGCTGCCCGAGCCCCAAGACCAGTGTTGCCAGCTTAATAAGCTTTTTGTGAGTGGAAAAAAGCTAAAATTAGGCAGTAACTGAATCATATGTACAATCATTTTGTATCCGATATGTCTACTTAGAGCTTAAAGTGACGATTTTCCTTAAATTCAGATGCACTTCATCTATAAATAAAGTGACTCAAATAGCTTATTTTCCATATCAAAATATGGATATCACAAATTACTTTATTTATTCTCATTGTGTCTTACATTTTATACTCATTCGCATTCAATTTTATGCTCATTTGAAAAAGCAGCTAGATCTAGCTATAAATTAGCTAACCTGGCAACACTGTCCAGCGCATATGTGTACAGAATCAAAGAAGCAAAACAATAAGTAACGGAAAATACAAATATGTGGCAGCACCGGCACTGTACGCAGGTGGCAACGCCGGCTGGTTCAACAGTTCGCAACCGTTGAGTCACAGTTGTGCGCCGCAGCTTAATTGAAACACTTTAATTTGTTTACACCGTCTCCGAGTCGTCTCTGCACACACTGATTTTCTGATTATGTGAGTGTGTTGATGGGTGTGCACAACTCACGATATTTTGCACACTCTGATGACCAATTATTGCCTGACATGTCTGGTCAAACTGGACAGCGACAGCACGCTGGAGACGCACGACGTCGACGTGGAAGTTAAGTGTCTGTTGATGCAGCATCTGGCGTGGCAGCCACAGGAGCTGCAGCTAAACATGCTGCCCAAGCAGCTGTGCAGCAACTGCTATCAGCTATTACACACCTTCGAGAAGTTTCAGCGTCAGGCACACGAGAGCCGACAGCAACTGCTCGCCATGCTACGGCAACAGCAAGAAAAGCCACCCGAGGAGGAGGCGACCCAGCCACAAACGGGCACTTTTGAAGTCGTATACGAGGAGGCAGCGCCACACGATGGCGATGAGGAGATCGTATACGAGGAAGCAGCGGCGCAGGATGGTGAAGATACCGATGCTGATGTCCAGCAGTGTATTCCAGCTGATTCCGTGCTCTGTGATGAGGAATGCCTGCTACCAGATGATCCCTTCGATGAGCCTGGCCAACTGGAAGCCACGCAGCTGCAGGCTGGCGAGGAGACTCAATCACGCCGCAAGGGCTTAAAGAACAGCTTCAAGTGTTCGCAGTGTGGCCACTGCTTCGCCCATAGCCTGACGCTGGAGGCGCACGTGCGCAAGGTGCACGAGGGCCTCAAGCGCCCCTTCCAGTGTGATCGCTGCGACAAGGCGTACAGTTTTGTGGGTGGCCTCT
This sequence comes from Liodrosophila aerea, assembly GCA_035045005.1. Classification (NCBI taxonomy): domain Eukaryota; kingdom Metazoa; phylum Arthropoda; class Insecta; order Diptera; family Drosophilidae; genus Liodrosophila; species Liodrosophila aerea. Next base: position 243,348 of record JAWNNL010000767.1, read on the forward strand.
ACACGCACATCAAGGAGATTCACGGCAGCCAGGCGCGTTCGTATACCTGCGATTATCCTGGATGCGGGCGGGTCTACATAAGCTGCATAGCCATGCAGAAGCACAAACGCCTCAAGCACAGTCCAAGCTCGAACACTCCACCGCGGAAGTACGTGTGCGAACAATGCGGAGCCACATTCAACCAGACGGCCAATCTCAAGTACCATCGCCGCACCAAACACCCCACAGCGGACGAGGCGGCGCAGGATGCGCGCAGTGAGCAATACTATTGTGATATCTGCCAAAAGCATTTCCACTCGCGTTACACGCTCAAGTACCACAACATGCAGCAGCATGGGGAGGCGGAGCAGGCGGCGAATCAGTACGAGTGCCTGGTGTGTGGCCGGCGCATGGCAAAGCGCTTCATGCTGGTCCAGCACATGCACATGCACACCGCCGACAAGTTGCCCTGCGAGCAGTGTGGCCGGCTCTTTGCCCGCCGGTTCGAGCTGGAGGCGCACATACGGGCGGTGCATCTGAAGCTCAAACCATTTTCCTGTAACTATTGTGCCGAATCCTTTGCCTCGCGCAAGACGCTGCGTCATCACGAGTACATACACACCGGTGAGAAGCCATATTTGTGCAGGGTCTGCGGGCAGGCCTTCCGGCAGCAGTCGTGCCTCAAGAACCACGGCAAGGTGCACGAGAAGGCATCGGACAAGTGAACCGCAAACATGAGTTGTAAGCTTAGCTTTAATTTAGAACTAGAACTACAAATAAACGTTTATGTTAGCCCGGTGAATTGGCGGCTTGTGTCGGTTGCTGCTCCAGCTGCTGTTTCTGCTGCTCCTTGTGCTGTGCCATTTCACGTTCTATGTAAATGGGTAGATCTTCCAGCGGCTTGTAATAGAGATGCACCGCCTGCGAGCCGGCCATCATGGCCAGCACGGCGCAGCCCAGGAACTTCATGTACTGACCCCACGACACTCCTGCCGGCATGCTTAGGCGCTTGTCTGTGTCGGCAGCTGGTGCTCCTGTCCCTCCAGATAGTTCTTGGCCTGGCGGCGTTTGAAGGTACGATCTGTGAAGGAAATGCCAATGAATATCTATACAAATGCATTTCCCATGCCCGACTCACAAAAGTTCGTTTCGCCCACTGTCCAATTGATCATGGAGAACTCCAAGGCCGCTCCGAGCACAAAGAACACCGGCAGAAATCTATAGATGCCGAAACGTCGCTTACCGGGCCAATTGTCGAGGAAACGTCGCACGAAACTGCTGTGCAGAGTCATTGGACGATTATATAAGCAGGCAATAGTATTGGCTGCTTGGTCGAAAGCCTCCTTCTGTGTACTTGCAGTGTGTTTAGAGTAAGTAGTTTTGTGTGTGACTGTCTATAGCTTAGCTATAACAATACATAATCACTTTAAACTGGAATTTAAACCATGTTGCTCGAAAAGACTACCTAGACTACTTACTCTATCAAAAACAGCTGAGTGTGGCAGCGAAACGTAGTGGCAGCGCCGCTGGTTCCAATGAACCCATTACTTTTGCTCATTTAAACAGGTTCCGTTTAGCAGACGGAGTACGTTGTGCGTTACTTTAATTTTAGCATTAATAAACACGTGAATAATTTAATTTGGCAAATTATTGTGAATCGATATATAAGCATAGTTATAATAATACATAATAAGTGAAAGCGAGAATTTAAATTGTGTTGCGCGCCACACAGCCGAGTGGCAACGCCGCTGGTTCTTTGGTTCTTTGAGCAAATTTCGTTGCTCTATTGAAAAGACGCTGTTACGTTGTGCATTACGTTTGTTTAGTATTGCAATTTGTTAAACACGTAAACAATTTCGCTTATTGCAAATCGGTAGATAAATATATATGCAGTGCAATTAATTGGCAAATATGATACACAGTCTGTTCATAGTAAACAGCGGCGGGTAAGCAAAAGCTATTCAAGTGGAATTACCATACCATATGTCAGTGAAATGAAAACTAATCGCAAAACAATTGCAAATCTTTCGCCACAGCGAGGTCTTTCTGGAGAAGCACTGGCGCTCTGTGGTGTCTCGTTCCGTATGCGAATACTTTCTCGATGCCCAGCGTGCGGCGCCATACGTAAGTGCAGCATCGCCACGTTTGCAACTTGCTGAACAGTATTACCATTCCATTATTATTGTTGCAGGATGTGGCGCCCGTGATTGCCACGCCCCATTATTACCTGATCACAGTGCAGCGGGATAGCGTGTCGCTGGTGGCTGCCTGCAAGCAGGAGGTACCCCCACTGTTTGTCATCGAGTTTCTGCACCGTGTGGTGGACACATTCCAGGATTACTTTGGCGACTGTTCCGAGTCTGTGATAAAAGACAACTATGTCGTCGTCTATGAGCTGCTCGACGAAATGCTCGACAATGGCTTCCCCCTGGCCACCGAGAGCAACATACTGAAAGAGCTGATTAAGCCACCCAATATACTACGTACCATTGCCAACACTGTCACCGGCAAGAGCAAGTAAGTGCCGCACTCCAGGTGCACCTCTGCCCCATGACACTCATCACTCTCCACTCTCCATTTTGCAGTGTTAGTACTACATTGCCATCTGGCCAGTTGTCGGCTATACCCTGGCGCCGCAGCGGAGTGCGCTACACCAACAACGAGGCCTACTTTGATGTCATTGAGGAGGTGGATGCGATCATTGACAAGTCCGGTTCCACGGTATTTGCTGAGATACAGGGACACGTGAGTGTATCAACTGTAACACGCTAAATGCAAGTTGTAAACTTATTTTCCCTACACAGATCGATTGCTGCATTAAGTTGTCAGGCATGCCGGACCTGACGTTATCCTTTATGAATCCGCGTCTCTTCGACGACGTCTCATTCCATCCGTGTGTGCGCTTCAAGCGCTGGGAGGCGGAGCGTTTACTCTCTTTCATACCGCCCGATGGCAACTTCCGCCTGATGTCGTATCACATAAGCTCGCAATCGGTGGTCGCCATTCCCATTTATATAAGGCACAACTTTTCCATCAAGACTGGCGAACAGGGTCGCCTGGATCTGACCATTGGGCCACGTAACACACTTGGACGCACCGTGGACAAGGTCAAGCTCGAGCTAACGATGCCCAAGTGTGTGCTGAATTGCCTGCTGACGCCCAACCAAGGCAAATACACGTTCGATTCGGTGACCAAAACGCTCTCCTGGGACGTGGGACGCATCGACATCTCCAAGTTGCCCAACATACGTGGCACGGTAAGTGGACACCATTGTTGCAGCACATTGACTGACTTACTTGTATGTATGTGTTCTTTGCAGGTCTCCATCACGCCAGGCAGTACCAATATGGATGCCAATCCGGCCATCAATGTGCAATTCCAAATCTCACAGTTGGCCGTGTCCGGCCTGAAGGTCAATCACCTGGACATGTACGGCGAGAAGTACAAGCCCTTCAAGGGTGTCAAATACCTAACCAAAGCTGGCAAATTCCAGGTGCGCATGTAGCCCCGCATCCCGCACGCGCACGCCAGTCTAGGACTAAGCTTTAACTAAGTTATGGACGAGCATAACGTATAGCCAGAACAAAAATGAACAAAGCTGTTGAGGATGTTTCACAATTCTACGTACTGCAATTTCTATTATAACTATTATTATGTATATCCTTTTTTTTAACTACTTATAAATGTGTGTGAAAGAAAATGCCGACTGTGTGCTGTGTGTATCTATGAGCAGCACGGGTCTAAGCAGGTTTCTTGAGCAGTTATATATACTATACTTCTTATTGTACTTTTACTGGGTAGCTGCTAGTCGTGCGCATGCTGCCAACTATTTCAATGTATGTCAAAAGAGTTGGACCAATCCAAAGCCAATAAATGTTTGAAGCGAGTGTGCTGGTGTGTGTTAGCCATACTGAAAACTGGCTGCAGAATCTCGTTCGCCACTTGACTAGAAATCAAGTTGCAAGTTTGCTGCCTCCGCCTCTGCCTCTGCCACCGACGCGAAGCACAAACCCAATAAATTTAAATGAAAATGCAAAACTTGAGTCTTTCTTCTCAGTTCTTTTTTTAGATTCTCAAGCTGCCCTAAAGCTGTACATAAGTAGTAAGTGTATACCATGTGCATGTGTATATGGTGGTATATAGTGCGAGTAGCTTGCATTTTTTATTTCGTCTGGCCAACCGGTTTCTTGGCTGGCTTTTAGCCTTTTTTCCGCTGCTATTGTTCGACTCTAGCAATGGCGCGCAGGCGTGCAACGGTAGCCAACAAGCGCCACCAGGGCGAGGATACGCCTCGCTTTCAAGCAGCTAAGCTAGACATGCTATACCCACACACACACTCGCACACACACACACACAATCTGAGCAGCTTTGCCAGCGTGGGAAAGGCGCTGAGCAAAAACTGAAACTGCTCGCCTTGGTGGTAGTGGCATGTGGCATGCCACATGCTGTGCCATTGCGTGTGAGTGTGCGTGCGTGTGTATCTGCACAACAAATGTGCTAGCTGGTTCATAAAATATTAAAACGCCTCATTTAGGCCAAGTTCGTTGCGTAAGTTTTTCGTATTCGACGAACGCAATAACAGAATAAAGTGCTCCGTATGCATTGATTATGCGTTACGTTTCAATTTGCAGACATTTCAATGAATTACCGAAAATTACGGTTTACTTTACACAAGTTTTTCTAAGTTGAAAGTGAAAAACGAATGAATGACTGAAGTTTTAATTGAAACTTTGACAAACTCTGACTCGGAATCAGTTTGGAGCTCAAGCTGAACAATAAAGTCCTCTTGTATAAATCCACAAAACTAAAACCAATTTGGACTTATGGGATACAGTCTCCACTTCATTGCAATATGTACCTCAAAGATATCAAAATAAAACGCTGTCAATCACAATGATATTTACAGTAGAGAGACTGAAACATAGCGAAATAGATATGGAGAGGCTTGATCGATACTGTAACCATCTTGCTATTAATCTTGTGGATAACAACCTTCACACCCGCCATCCTCTGACCTGGCTTTTAGGGCTCCTGAACAGTGACGACAACTGCATATCTCATTCTACATACCCGCTAATAAATAATGCTCTATTAATAAGTTTTCTTTAAACACTGTTTGTAGGCAGTTTTCTTTGCATTTCTCTTGCAGCGACTCGTTGGGCGTTTTGTCTGTTGTTAATTGTTAAATAAATGCATAAATATTTATAGCAATTGTTCTGCTGCTCTTTTGTATTAATGTTTGCTTTCAACAGCCCGCAGCAATTATGGCCTGAGCAAGTGTTAAGTCAATTGTATGTGTGAAAAAGCTACACACAGCGCAGATTAACAATTGCTAGTCATTACTGAAATCGTTAACATTTAGTAAAACAGACACACACACACACACTCGCACACACACACACACTCGCACACATTCGAGTGAATTCTACTGTATTTGCATATGACAATCTGAAAGCTAAAATTAATGGAGTATTTTACATAAACTTGGAAACTGGTTTAAAAATAGCCCCACACTTGACTCCACCTCAGTCCCCGCACTCGCCAGTCTCCACTCCCCTCCTACGCTCTTTATCATTGTCTACTTCCACACTACATTCTGCTTAAAATTCTGCACATTAAGCTTACAAATCTTGGCTAAACCGTTGACTTAACTCAATCTCAGTACTACTCCTAGTACTACGCTAATCTTTCTCCGCCAATTAACGCTTAGTTTACGCCATCCTCAGCTAATTAGAGCCTGTACTTAGCGCGCACAAAAGGGTCTATTGGTTTTGTTTTCTATTTGCGTTGCTCCAGTTTCATCACAGTTTACGCAAAGTCAACTAAGCCAGCTCGAACTGTTAAGTGAAGTTAAACTAAATGCAAGTGCATGAACCCCCTTACATGGATCGCATGTAACAGTTTCCACATCATTGAAATACCCTATATAGTGCTAAGAAACCGATAGAAACTTTGATCGCAGGCATAGGTTGGTATTTGTAGTAGAGCTCGAATACTCTGAATGCTTGATAGTAAGAAGTTTTTTGCTAAATTTAAAACTCGGAAGGCTACAGTCGGATTCAACAGACAGTAGGAGACCCTGCACTTTCCTTTGTATGTACACACACACGCTAGCAAACACTCACACATGCACACATACCGTAAAGTGACACGCATCCACGGATACACTCGCACTGCTCCCCCCTTGCCTAGTACAGGAAATTGAATATTGAATATCTCTGGTGTTTATTATCCGATTGAGCTTAAATTCACAGCACAGATTAAGGATACCATAGGCTCTTTGTATGCACAAGTTTGTATCTTTAAAATTGTGGCTGCTCCCCCCTTGCCTAGTACAGGAAATTGAATATTGAATATCTCTGGTGTATATTATCTGATTGAGCTTAAATTCACAGCACAGATAAAGGTCATCATAAGATTATTGTATCTTTATTGTGGCTGTGCAGGGTCTACAAATAATTCCTTTTTTAAGAATAAATTCACAGTATTGGGACAGCTGACATACCCTGAATCGAAATAGATTACAAAACATTTGGCTTGCTCCGCAGTTGTTGAATCAACAATAGAAAGACAGAGTATAATCAGAAACATGCATTTGTCATTAACAATAAATTTTCCAAGTCGTTTTTCGAACTACTCGTATTTGTTTTTCAGTTTGTCATTTATTTCGCTCTGTCTGTTTGCTCCGTCTGTTTGCTCAATGAATCGTGCAGTTGCATTTGCGTTCCACAATGATTTATGCAACTTGTTCGCTGTTGCACAGTGTAAATATTAACGTTCAAATTGTTGCTATTAGTCAAGTGTACTTTCTGTTGTTCGCTTGCAACAGTTGAGCACGAAAGAGACAAAAATGAAAACCGAAGCCAAAGATCGCCGACTGCAGCTGAAACTTGAAGCCATTGCCCAAAAAAATCCAAATACTAATAAGCGTCTGGCCAGCTAATTAGAAGCTTTGTTTGTGCCCCAATACACACACACACACACACACACACACACACACACACACACACATACATAAACAACAGCAGGCAGACAGCGCACATGAGATCCACAGACTTAATTGCAACGACAGACGCTGCCAACGCCTCTGCAGTAGCCGGTGTATACCCTGTAATTATACGGACAAGCGGCATGCTAGGCTCAGCAACAATTGTAGTTAAATTAAAACGAAGAAATTGTCGATCAATTTTAAAGATACAAACTTGTGCTTGGCTTACAATAATCTTGTGATAACCTTTACCTATGCTGTGAATTGTAGCTCAATCGAGTAATAAACAGCGGAGACATTCGAGATAAGAGAAAGAGGCAAGGACATTAAAGCTGAATTTCATTTACAATGTTGTTGAAAATTCGCATTAAACGTTGTTAATGGAATACCCTTTACAGCGCAATAGTAAACTATCAAATCCTATTACCAGCCCAACTTGACAAATGGTAAGACGTACAGGGTAGTCTATAACTTGTCAAGCTATATATATCGCTACTGTTTCGCAGTGCATTGTAACGGCTACGAATTAAACAACGACTGTGTAGAACTTCCGCAAAACACCAATTCAACGAATGTTAGCTAACTTATAGAGTCATGAAATATAAATAGATATTATGTAGATCACATTTATCGATGTTGCAATAGGGTATGCAGAAAGTAGGTTACATAGTCAACACAAATCCAATGAACAGAGTTGCTGGCAAGCGGACAGGGTATCTGTAAATCATGGCTAAATGAGGTCACTACGGTTACGCCAGAGAGGAACTAGATAGGGGACACCACTGCAAACGTATCGAAACTTGGTGACCAAAAGGTGCCCAATTCAACGAAGCGCATCTTATGGGAGAGTCTAGGCTTATATACAACTAAGGGATAGAGTGCTAAAGGGTACCTAACGTCCTATCAAAGAGGTGCCAAAAGGAGTAGCCAAAAGTACCACTGCAGTATCAAATTGGTGACCAAAAGGTGTCCAATCCAACAGAGGTAGCGTAATGAGAGAGTTAGGCTTATTGACAACTAAGGGAGAGAGTGCTAAAGGGTGTCTAAAGTACCTACCAGAGAGGTGCCAAATAGGAGTGCCAAAAGTACCACTGCAGTATCAAATTGGTGACCACAAGGTGTCCGTCCAACGGAGGTATCTAATGAGAGAGTTAGGCTTATTTACAACTAAGGGAGAGAGTGCTAAAGGGTATCTAAAGTCCTGCCAAAGAGGTGCCAAAAGGAGTGCTAAAAGTAATATCAACTTCATACGAATGAGGTTAGCAAAGGGAAATGTGGTGGGCGCTAGAGAGCGGAGCAGTGGCAAGGGAATTTCGTGGCAATGGGAATTTTTCCCATCAGATCGAGTGATGAAATGGCTGGATGAAATGCTCCGATAACTCATTGTGCACTTAATTAAACGCTCTTTGGCACAACAAAGTTGTCAACCATAAACAAAGAGTACACGCACCCACACACACACACACACACACACATGCATACACACATTCCCATACTCGTATAACAAAGAAAGAATGTGAATAGCGAAAAAAAGAGAACTAAATGAGGATTTGCATACAAAGTCTCCACTTGATAAACAATTACCGAAAATTCAAATTGGAATTGACAAAAAAACGAAATTATGTAGAAGAGGGGGAGGGGTGGGGAGGGGAGTGAAACAATGGGAACCCACTCTACGATAACTAAGCTATGCTAATCAATGTGTTTAACAGCGATTGATATATGCTTTTTTCGGCCAGAACTTAGATGCCACATGATAATAATTATAACGATACTGATAAGAAAAATAAATATAAATATTCTTATGTCACCATGTAAATTTAATTAACTGATTTATTTCCACGCAACTCTATAATAATTAATTTTAATTTATAGAGCTAATAAAACCGCTGAAAAAGCTCTATAAAAATTTACAATAAAATTAGCCACGGAAAAAAATCAGTAAGCTATAGTAGCAGTAACAAAAAAGTCTCAAGTCATTGGGGAAAAACCACTAAAAAAATGTAAATAGTATTTTAATAGTTGCTCCATAATTAACTGCCCATAAAGGAATTAGCATAAGCTACAGTTGCTATATTAAAGTTCTGTTCAATTTGTATTGTGGCATAGCAAGTCGATAGCTATACTGATTAGTATTAGTATTAAACTAAAGCCGAGCTGCCAGTCGAGTGTCATCGACTGCAGCAAATAAGCTTAAGTTTATGTCTCTTATTAAAGGATTTTTAATGAAATTTTCAGCAGGGGTTATTGGAATATTTTAGTATATTATAGTATGTCGAAATTGAATAAAATAAATGGAATATTTTAGTATATTATAGTATGTCGAAATTGAATAAAATAAATGGAATGTTATAGTGTATTATAGTATGTCGAAATTGGGAAAAAAAGCTTTAAAAAAGTGATATAGTTTAATTGATGAATGAACGAAGCATAGTAAAGTTTTACTAACAAGTATTCACTTCATATACTACTATCTAACATATATAGACTAAACGAAATAAATAAAATTATATATATATAAAATTATATATATACATATTCCTACAAACATTTGATGCTCAATGTATACACACTTTTGCTGAACATTCAGTTTATATAATATATTCGTTATGCCTCTACTTTCAACAAGTACGAAAAAGTAAAGCCACATACAAGGTCTTTTACTCTTCGCTGCGTTCGACTGTAGCCTTCCTCCTGACGTTTTCAGTTTGCTTATAGTTGGTTTATTTTTTAATTTCACAAAATTTTACTTGCCAAACTATTTTATTTTTAATGGAATTTCCCTCAAAAGTGTCCAGCGACTCAACAGACAGAACCCTCAGTTCCCCTTTGCTATTTTATCAATTTTTAGCAACTGTAAATGGGGAAACTGGGCTCAGGTTTTATTTAGATTTCACAAAAAACACAAAAAGAAATTTAAACAAAAAAACAAAAAAAACAATAGCTATAAATCTGACAAGTGAAACGACTGAGACAAAAGACGAGCCACATAATACCTGGCAACAAGTGAGCTTGACACCGACATCAGAATACCCTGTAATATGTTTTGGTTGTGAGAAGTCTTTATAAATGTATTATAATATTATTATGAGAAACAAATACCCTTTCCTTTATGTTTACAGGGTATGACAACGTGTTATAGTTGGCATTTGAATAACTAAATTGTGTGTAAATAAGAGAGTGTATATTGCACTCAACACACACACACACACCACACACACGAATGTTTATATGGGGCTATCGGGTTATGCAATGTGCCGCCGCCAGAGGTCGCCCATGTGCTATGTTTATGCAACAGTTTTAGAGGCTTTGCCAATTTGTTCAGATTGAATTAAAATTACAATTCATTTTCGCCATTTGGCGGCTTTTATTTCATCGGATTAACCTCTGTCAGATGATATATCTCTGAAGGTCAACCAAAGTACTTAAAGCCCGCCCCACTAACAACATAGACAAACAGACGGACGGACAGACGGACGGACAGATTTGATCTGGCTATAAAAACGTTTTTAAGATGACTTTGGAGAATACTTTTTTGAGCTCAAGTTAAGTATACAACATGTAGTTGAGTTGTATTAGCAGAAAGGAAGCTTGACTTCATTTTATACCATTTCTTTTGAATAGTATAATGCAACGATTCGGGAGAGTTTCGTTTATATAGATTCTTTAGAAATAGTAAAATAAAATTGATAATTAGAATTTATGTTTTCTGTAAATACTTCATGATATAGTAAGGAATTCCATTGATAGTCATATACTAAATAAAAGACAGACCTATTTATCGATAAAATACTAGATTCGTTCGCGGTGAATGGCCTCGTTTGGATGGGATGATCATTCGGAATGAAGTGAGTTTAGCTTAGATACATTTTCTACAATAGTTAAACCAAATTTCAGAATAAATTTTATAATTCGAATGTATGTACTCCATGATATAGTAAAGGAATTCCATTGATAGTCATATACTATGATATTAATACCCCTATTTATCGATAAAATACTAGATCGTTCGGGGTGAATGGCCTCATTTGGAACGACTGATCATTCGATTATTGAAATACACTGAACAAGAATCGAACATTTGATTATTTTGCTCACAACTTATTACATATTACTTGATTACTTAGTAACAGCTGTAAACTACGCTGTGATTTGTCAACTGGAAAGCATCTTCGATTACAATCAACAGTCATTTCGCAATATTAGACCGGCTAATGAAATGTCTGTGATAAGTGTGGTATTTTTCGTTACAATCGAGCTCAGGTTTCAGCGCGTATCTGTGGCAATCTGTCTATGTAACTGCAAATATTTATATTTATCGCAATTGAGTATGGGATACAGTCCGCATGCATGTGGAGCGTATCTGCGTATCTCCGGCGATTGGTCAAACAAATTAGCATATCAAATTGAATTAAACGCTGCAATTGTCGAGGCGTGCCCTCAATAAATACATAAATAAATAAATAAATATTACGACATGGAAAGAAAAGCGAAAATTCAAGTGGGTTACGGCATCTCGGAGGAGGAAACTACATAGGGTCAATAGCTAGTCGGAATATGCAATTGGAATGTGAGAAATGCCAGTGATTTCAGCAATTTCACATCTCTCTCGTTTTATTTATCACAAACATCGAATGCACTTCATACTCATAGTATATCGATCGACTGTAAACAGTTGGCAATGCGATCTACCATTGCAAACTGATCGATCGCTATGTGTTTACAGATCGATTTACTGCCTTGTCAGGGAATAGTATCTTGAAGTATGTGACAACTATGTGGCTATTCATTTCAAATCACTACAGCTCGAGTAGTCTACTATATATGAAAGTTAATATGCTTATTATTTACGATCTCGAAACCCTTTGTTTGTTCTCCCTTAAGTAATCTACTTCAAGTGTTTCAAGTATTTTCTATCTGTTATCCTAGGAAAGAATCCTCTTCTGCCTCCCTTATACTAGCTCTTTTTCTTCTAGCAATTCAAGTATAAACTACTAACAGATCACGCTCATATAGTTACTCGGAAAGAATAGTCTCCTCTAGAATGAATGAAATGAATTGTATTACTCCCTTTGTTATTTTCTATCCGTTCAAGCATATACAAGCAATAACTAATACTCATACAGAAAGTCATACCCACAATCAAAAATCACGCATTCGCTCTAGTGGCCGCTTACACTGTGGCTTCCCCCCCTCCCCCAGCCAAATGCGTAGTACAGAAATATCCAATATCTCCGGTGTTTATTATCCGATTGGGCTGCAAATCGCACCAAACATTCAAAGCATCTATAGCTTTATTTATGTAAAGATGGAATCCAGTTACACAAACTTAATAGACCCTTTTGTACTTTTTAAAAGTACAGAGTCTAAAAATACTATCTACTCTATGGAACCTTTTCTTTCCCTACCTATTAGGACCACTATTATAATCTTTTTATTGGCGGCGAGTGTCTACTCTTTAGGAGAAATGTGTCAACTGTTTTTCGCCTATTCTGATAACTTTTAAACGTACTTCTGTTAAAGGAAATTCGACATCTCTTATTACTAATATTAACCCCACCTCTCTTAAGGATCGACAAGCATTCCTTCTGTAACTACTACTCTTGTATTAACATCTGTTATCATCCGTCTGTTGAAGTGAATACTCTCAACAGTCTTAAGGGCTTTATCTCTCTGTGAGATTATATAATCAGTTGTTCAGTCTCCCCAGTATCTACTCTTCTGTTTGCTCTCTACTCTGTTCCTATGCCATACTTTTAGCATACGTCAGCAATTAAAGAGAAGCAGAAAGGGAATAGTAGTGTACACAAATAATGATATAAATACTATAAAATCCGAATAATGGCACGAGTGTCCCGGCGTCTGTCTGTGTTGCAAACTGTAATTGGATATGAATCACGCTGGAATCATGATTTGTACCTTCTTCAGCACTCTGTGTCTGTATCTCGTCCGTCTCTCTCTTGTGCCTCTTGCCTGGGCACTGAATCACTTGCCGAACGTGTCGGATTCCCAGGGTGTTCTCCACAAGTCACAAAAAATATGCATATATAAAACAAACAAGCTCCAAAACATTGAGTCAGCCAGTAATGTCAGCCAGACACGTGTTCGTTTAGCCGGACGAGTGACTCTGCCAGTTCATTGGCAACTCTATTCGAGCTACAACTCTGGCACGTTGGCCATTGCTCACTGAAATGCCAGATGACTGTGGAGTGAACACCTTTAACGATCGGACGCAACCGACAATAGGAGAATCCGTACCTTGATATGACCTTATGACCATATGACCTTATCCAATGCAAGTCATTGGCAACTCTATTCGAGCTACAACTCTGGCACGTTGGCCATTGCTCACTGAAATGCCAGATGACTGTGGAGTGAACACCTTTAACGATCGGACGCAACCGACAATAGGAGAATCCGTACCTTGATATGACCTTATGACCATGTGACCTTATCCAATGCAAGTCACAAATACAGTAAGTAAACTTACGATCGAATATCGTCTATATTGTGGTAAATATCTGACTAAAATATCTATATAACTATTTGAACTCACTGAAATACCAGATGACTGTGGAGTGAACACCTTTAACGATCGGACGCAACCGACAATAGGAGAATCCGTACCTTGATATGACCTTATGACCATGTGACCTTATCCAATGCAAGTCACAAATACAGTAAGTAAACTTACGATCGAATATCGTCTATATTGTGGTAAATATCTGACTAAAATATCTATATATCTCTTTGAACTAATTAGGTTCAGATTATGCTATCATCATTAGCTATTACCTTCAATAGCTCTCCTCACAGGTTCCTCCTAAGAATACAATTCTTCTATATTTTTATTAGGCTTCTTCTTATCATCTTCTCCACATTCATCACAGCGCAAGCATTGAGGTACCAAAACTTTACGAGGAATTCATCATCTACCTACCATACGAGTACTTACTGAAGTCTGCTCCAGGCATACCTTGTTTACTATTTAGACTTTATAATCTGTTTACATATAAAACAGAACATTGAGAACGTCTAGATCAAAGCAGCTCTTCACGTGCTCCACGGAAAGAAAGAGTTTTGTTTATTTTTAGATTTATTACTTGTAGTTTTGATAAAGCTGCCCGCGAGTGTATTCTTAGACCACAGCCTGAAGTCAATGTTTGCCTGTAAAACTGGAAAATGTTGATGAACTCTTGAAGGTAGAGAAATTTTGATATTCAAACACACTTCAGTTGGGACTTGTACAGTTCTAGCTATAGCTAAATATGAGTAGGAGCTATAGCTTTACCTCTAGTTCCAGCTATGTTTTATCATTGAGCATACTGTAGTTCTAGCATTCAGTTTTCCTTACTCCTTTTTCAATTTATGGCACTATATATACAGCTATATTACTAATTGTAGCTTTAGCTGTAATAGTAACTCATGCTAGTCTTAGTTAAACCTCTAGTGATGGCATGTGCGTTTTGCTTTGCGGCGCTGCTTTTACACGCACCGTCGATGCTCTCACACGTACAGGCGTCACGTTTAATTGATTATACAAGCACATTGTTTTATAGTATGAGTCTGGGCACCGCTCCTCTTCTATTCTTTAAGTCTTCCTCAAATTCCACCTATAGTTCTAGCTAGAGTTCTACCTGAAGTCTGAACTCCAGATATAGCTATAACTCTAGCTATATATGTATTTACTTGCAGCTTTAACCTCTTCTATTCTTTAAGTCTTCCTCAAATTCCACCTATAGCTCTAGCTAGAGTTCTACCTGAAGTCTGAACTCCAGATATAGCTATAACTCTAGCTATATATGTATTTACTTGTAGCTCTAACCTTAACTTTATTGGATATTTCTAGACTTAGCTCTAGTTCTACTTTTAGCTGTAGTTCTAGGCTTAGTTTTTTCTGGTTCCTATTGATTTTCAGCTGCTTCTTCAGCTATAGCTCTACTTATATGTATATCCTAATGCTGGCTATAATACTAGTTCTAGCTCTAGCTTCAGATCCATACTGATATCTGTCTATAGTCTAGTCTATTTCTAGTCTTAGCTCTACTTCTACTTTTAGGTGTAGCTCTAGGCAGAGTTTTCTTCTGGATCCTATTGATTTTCAGCTATATAACTCTACTTATATTTCCCAGTTATAGCTCTAGTACCAGCTCAGGCTATACCAGTTTTAGCTGTAGCTTCCTGTAGATCCATACTGATATCTGTCTATAGTTGTAACTCCAGTTCCAGTTCCAGCTATTCTAGAATACTTCTAGTCTTAGCTAAAGCTGTAGTTCCACTTCTAGCTCCAATTCCAACACTATTTCTAGCCACAGAGCAGAGACAGCTAGCTGATGTAGTAAAAGATAAGGCTCGGCTCGGGAGATCTGTTCTTCTTTCTGAGAAAACGAACACTCACCCATGTTGAGAGTTTCCGCTGCTAAGATTTATGGCTCAGAGTTCAGACAGAGTTCAGCTCACTCGGAGGTTCACTCGATGTTTGCGCATGCGCAACAGCTGAAGGCAGTTGGAGAGATAAGATAGCGACTGAATGAACACACCAAGTACATATATATTTTCACTTTGTTTTTGTTTTTGTTGTAGTTGTTGTTGTCGTATTGTTTGTTGTTCTTTATTCAAAAATCGTGTTGCTTTTAAAAATTAATATGGGTTTGAAAATGCTTAGCTTAGGGCCTTAGATGCATCGCTCGATAAGTCGATAGATCGATAAAAAAACATATATCGAAGTATGTATAAATGTTGTGTATACATATATACTATATATATCGTATGTAGATCAAGCTGGCTTGCAAATGTGCGCACTTAATTGATTGTATATAAAAATAAATTTTCAATATTTCATTTTCATTTTCATTTTCATTTTTTTTTTTTAACATTTTATATTAGTGGAAACTTTTAGCTTTTATTTTGTTTAGATATTGCTTTTGAGTCTTTCATTTTGTATAATAGCTAAAAAATGTTACGATTCATACAAAAAATTGTATTGCTTTAGTTGTTAAATTTATAAATATTATTAATTATTATCGTATGCATATTTCAAGTATTTTGTTTTAATTATTAAAAAAAAAATTGCGCTAAACTAAAATGCCTAAAAACTAAACAAATAAATGCTACAAAAAATTATGCTCGATCGCAAATAAATTGCAAATTTATTACGAAAAAAAAAAACACTAAAATTGCTGGCGAAAAGTTTGTTTAAAATAATAATTGTTTAATCGTATATGTATATTCATAATTGTTGCAATTGTTGTTACTGTTGTTGTGCTTATTATCTTGTTTTGTTTCGTCTCGTTTTCAATTGTTATTAGTTTAGATTTGTTTATAAAATTTGTTTATAAACTGCTTAATCAATGATCACAACTCTTAGCATAAATATTAATCGCATGCGGCAAATGTAAATGTAAATGTATCTAGATACATGCGTAAAGTGTATCTCTTACACAACTGTAGGTTTTTATCAAAATATATATAGTGTATAGTGTATATTGTATTCTCATATCGAATTGTCTTTTGTCTTGTCTTTTATTGTTACGTTTAGTTCCTGTTGCTTCTTCCTGTTCATAACTATTTTCGCAATTGTTTGATTGTCGTTGACAGCTGCCAGTTCCAGTGCCTGTGGTGGGGTATATATAGTATGTATACAGTACATGTGTGTGTGTGTGTGTGTCTGTGAGTGTATATGTGTGTGTTGTTTGGCTAGTATTGTTGTTGCTCCTGTTGCTTCTCATGCAAGTGTTTTGCCATCCGTCAAAACACCACAAAGCTCCTCTTCACCATGCAATTCGTTGATATGTGTTCAATTAGCTCAAAAAAGGCCACGCCCCCCCGCCCATGTTCCTTTCTTGTGTGACGGCGTGCAACTGCAAAGAGAGAGAGCATAAAATGAAACAATTAGTCGAAGTACTATCAAGTGAGTAATCTGGGAATTCCATCAAAGTGTGCGATGAGTCAACAGCGTGAAAGATTTCGAAGCACTTCCAAACTATTCTATAAACAAAGCGCAAAGGAAATGCCTCCTATTCTCAAATTCTATACGCGAGCTGAACTAAATAATAATAAACGAATGCATTTAATGAAAAACACTCGGAAAGCTACAGTCGGCTGCAACCGGCAGTACGAAAACTTTGATCTCGATTATCTCCGGTGTTTATTAACCGATTGAGCCACAATTCACAGCACAGATAAAGGTTAGCATAAGATTATTGTGTGCCAAAACACAAGTTTGTAGCTTTATAATTGTGGCTGTGGTGGTTCTTCT
The DNA here is from genome assembly GCA_035045005.1 of Liodrosophila aerea. Classification (NCBI taxonomy): domain Eukaryota; kingdom Metazoa; phylum Arthropoda; class Insecta; order Diptera; family Drosophilidae; genus Liodrosophila; species Liodrosophila aerea. The sequence continues at coordinate 260,574 of JAWNNL010000767.1, forward strand.
CGGTTTTTGGGGGAGGGGGAGAAGGTATCCAAAATCTAACACACGCTTGTTTTGCATACACTATATGCCTGTTGCATACATTTCTGCGCTGCACAATCTTAATATACCCTTTTGTACTTTTTTAGAGTACAGGGTCTAATGATAGATGTAGCTGAGGAGTTATTAGTGAGTCAAGCTACATAAGTTTATACTCTCTTGAGCTTATATTTATTGAGACTCGCTAGTTAAACATGTAGTAGCTTATATATAGGTATATAGGTTGTATATTTCCAGAGTTGTGCGCTTTTAATGTAATGAAATAGGAGTAGCAGCAGAATTACAATGGAGAATGTTGAATGATGTTGAAACGAAAATAATTGCACGATAAAATATTATATTATACTCCAAGTAAATTGTTTTTATGTAGTTAACTAACAACTAATAATAATAATAATAATAATAATAATAACATAATATGTATAAAAAAAAGACAGTGACTATCTAATGCCCGCTTTCCTCTAAAGGCAAATAACTCATACGCACGGTATGACCATTTATTTGACAATTCATTATGTAAAAATTAGAAAAAGAGACTTGAAATAGTAAAACTAGCAATGAATTCGCAATAACTCCTGTATTTGGGCAATTTCTCAGTGGACACACGTGGCGTATGCGCAATAAATTTGCCCATTTGCCCATTGACACGCGGGGCGTATGCGTAATGTACGACTGCTAAACTTTGACACAATAATTAATCACAATTAACTTGGCTATGTTATTGTTGTTGTTGGCTAATTGAAAGTAATTAATGCAATTAAAAAACAAAATGGCAAAGGAAAGCAAACAATAACACAGCACATTCGTCTTTGGCCATTGTGTGTTGTTGTGTGTTGATTGTCGGCACATTTTGTGCGTGTCTATTGCACAACGACAACAACAACAACAACAGCAAACATCGAGTGTTTTTCATTAACGTTTTCATTTTCATTTTTCGCGTGTCGAAATGCTGTTTTGGAGTCTGGCACTTCTCATTCATAAAAAAGTACGAGTACCCATCAGAGACTCACACTCACACTCACACTGGCATTCATAGCCATTCGTTTATACTATTCGTAAATAATTCACTTGTTCTGCTGTTGATCTTGGGTGGCTGAGGGGCGGGAGGCGAGGCTTAGGCGCAGGGTCAAAGGGGCGACTGTGGGAGGCTCATTCATTGATACCTCAAATTGGCGGTCACAGTTAGCGTGCGTGTGTGTGTGTGTGTGAGGTTGCGGTTGATCTCAATAGAACACACAAATTGTCTGTTTGGCATACCCTGTGAAATGTTTAACTGGATGAAGGGTATAGACAGGTATAGTCAAGACTTGGAAACGCTTTTTCTATATACAAAATATTGAATATTATAGGGATTCCTAAAACTGATTTTGATTTGATTTTGATTTGATTTTGATTATGACAATCAGCTGTTCGCAGCTGTTCCATACCAAATTTTGTGTGTGACCAAAGAAAGTACGGAAATGACGGTCACACTAAAAGTTTTAGCATATCTTGCTGTGAGACCGTTCACCCTTGTGTGACCGTTTACTATGTAGAAAACTAGTGGCAACACTTGGCGTTTATTAGAGCTATTTGAAAATGGAATACTATGTAAGCATTCTGCAATTTTATAATAAATTACTGAATTATTTAAAGTTTTAAATATATTTTAGAATTTGAAGAGAAAGGGGAACAGCGTCATGGCAAGGCTGCCAGATGTTCTGAAAATCAAAAGCAAATCAAAATCGAATCAGTGCGCAAAAAGGGCCATTCCGTCAACTGATTTTGATTATCTAAAAGCAACTCAAAATCAAATCAAAATCAGTTTCAGGAATCCCTATATTATATATACAATATTGAGTTATATTAAGTCTTTTATATTACAGCCAATTTCAGTCGGATTTAGACTAAATGATTACAGGGTATTTGCTAGTCGATAGGGCGATAGCTACGTCTACTTTTGATAGTTTCTCCTTGGTTCATTCCATGTCTGTGGCATTACATTAATTGCAAAATTACAGTCCCCAGGCACAAGTGTTTCCAAGTGTGTGTGTGTGTGTGTGTGGGTGTGTGTGTGTGGGGGTGTATCTATACATGATCGTGTGATCTTACAGAAATGTGTGTTAATTACCACACTTTATCACTTGACAGTCAGCATCAGCATCGTTCGCATTTTGGTCTTATCAAGAGCGAAGCGATTGCTATTTAGGGTCTTGTTACTCTGCCCCCGCCCCCCACTCAACATGCGGCTCATGGCCAGCGGCAAGGGGTGGGGGTGGGGGTAGGGTGAGGGTTCGATAAGATAACGAAACGAGTGCGACAAACGGAAGAGGGCAACAACATGTTGCCTAACTTCTAATTGAAATTGTGTGTACTAAGGCAGAAGAGACGCAAAGAACAACTAACCAAAGAGAGCGCGAGAGAGGGGGGTGGAGGGGGGGTGAGGAGCGTGTAGAGGCGCAGACATGCTGACAAGTGAGAACTGATTAGAAATCAACGACGAAAAAGAAGAAGAAGAAGGGAGAATTGAAGTGTTGCTGCTATTATCGATACATCAGTGACATATTCGATGACACATTCGATATATCGATAGGCGTGTCACGCGCTCAGCACTAGCTAGAAAGTTCGCTTAATTAAGCTAAGGTTTCCGATCTCCGATTTCCTATGGCATTTGCCGTGTTGGCAGTGCGCCCTCACAAACGCCCTGAACTTGCGCCGGTCTTCACTACTGCTGCTGCTGCTGCTGCTGCTGCTGCTGGTCAAACCAGTTTGCATGCAGATTTAGCAACTTCAGACACACACACACACACACACACACACACACACACACACACACACACACACACACACACACAACTACAACTATTAAGGCAAACGAATAAGAAGCAGCAAGAGGCCAAAGAAAAACTCAAACTCTGTGGAATGTAGTTCGGCAAAGAGAAGTAGTAGTAGCAGAGCCCAAGCTGCGCAGGCGTCGCAGTCGACCGACACACACACACACACACACGTAACGTAATACGACGTCGCTACGTCGAGTTTGAGCTGCTTGCGTTACGCTTAAATGAGCGCGTAACACCAGCAGTGCGTGCGCCGCTCTCGCGCTCTCTTCTGACTCGCGCTCTCTCGCTCTCTGTGTAAAGTTTAAGCTGCGCTAAAGCGCGTGGTCTATGCAATTGGCAGAGCTTTACACGAGTTTTCTATGTATGTGTGTGTGTGTGTAATTATGTATGTGTGTATGCATGTAATGTTGTTATTGCTTTTTATTGATGCGTTGCGTTTGCGTTTGCGTTTGCTGTTTAACGTGTGTTACAAAGAGAGCGAATTATGCAATGTGTAAAAGTAATGCGATATATAAATTACAGTTAATTATCAATTAGAATTAGAAACTATTTACTAGTCGTATTATTGCTAATGTCTATCGTTCAATAGGAGAGTGGTAATGACTGCGTGAGTGCTAGAGCCGACACTATCGCCGATACTATCGTGCTAGTGAGGAGTGGTTGCCCGTTAGAGCCGACACTATCGCCGATACTATCGTAAAACACTAAAACTAAACTTAAGACTGTAAACTATTTTAGTTGGCTCCATCCTGCTGGCGATAGTAGCCACGATAGTATCGTATGAATGAGGAGGAGTGGTTCAGTAGTTAGGGGTTTGTGTAGTGTGTGTAACTTACGGCCACTGGCACGCTGCCCGACCTGGCACAGGTCTCCCGTCTCCTCGTCGTCCCGTTTTAGGCATCGAATGGCTGTTTATGTGCGCTCTGTCCATCGCCGCCCATCTCACGGGATAGATCCGCTATCACCTCCTTGTAGATCAACGGGTCGATGTTCTTGCCCAGCTGATAGAGCAGGAACCAGTCGCCAATGTTGCACTTGTTGGCCACCGTTTCGACCTCATCGCTCTCGGCCAGGCGTGATCGGGCGCGGAGCAACAGGTGACGGATCTTGGGACCCACGACGACGGTGATGCGATAGACCAACGCCATGCCCGACAGTATGCTCAGTATGATGAACCAGAACCAGAGGAACACGTAGATCTTCTCGTTCACAATGTTGAGTGGCAGCACGCAGAGGCCGTCGAACTTCTGCACCGTACCGGAGGGACCGTATTTGTGGAATGTGCACTTGGTGACCTTCGGAAAGACCTTCGCCATGGGATCGATGCGCTCGTCGGGCTCCATCTCCGTGAATTTGAGTACATCGCTGCCGTACGTGCTGAACTCGCCGTCCAGGAAGAAGTCCACGAAGTAGATCTGTCCGATCACATTGACGAAGTTGAGGGCCTCGCAGACGAAGAAGCGGAAGGCATAGAAATTGTGGCGATTCAGGTTGCCGATGAAGTAGTCGACCAGAATCTTCTTGCGATCGTTCTTACACTCGTCGTTCACAATGGGACTATTGAGATCCATCACCAGCATCTTGAGTCGTCCGCCCTCCCACGACTTCCACAGATAACGCGGCACATAGAACAGTATGGCCTGGAAGAAGAGCACAAAGCACACCCACTGATAGTACTTGTGGTACTTCACCTTGTCCTCCCCGTCCACATGCGATCCCACGCCCGGCTGCACCACGTCCCGTCCGGTGATGCCCGTCAGGCGCTCGGGCACCGTGAATGTCGAGTAGATCCAGCAGTACGTGTCCATAACGCCCAGCGGAATCTCATCCACGATGCAGTCGATCGGATCGCCGATATATTGCCGCGAGGTGACCAGCAGCGAGAAGGCGATGAGGATGATCACGGTCGCCTTGTAGTGCATGCGGAACACATTGTTGTCGATGCACACCTGGTCGATCTTCAGCAGCCCCTTGACGGAGCCGAATACATCAAACATTTTGGCACTTTTTTCTCTTCGAGTTGCGTTAAGTTCTTTTCTTTTAGTTTGTGGTTAAATTGTTGTTGCTATTGCTGTTGTTTTTGTTCTTTAGTTTTCTTCTTCTAGTTTCTTTCACACGTCACTTGTCCAGCATAACGAACGCTTCGGTTTGTGCCTCGATAATGCAGGCGCAGCAGGCTGATGCATATGCAGGCGGGCCGTAAACGAGCCGTAACTGTTGTGGTGGCTCTGCCGCCGCAGCTCCGTTCTGTACTGATCCGAACCGAGCGAATCCCCTCAGTGTGTATTGAGTCTGAGAGCAACGCTGAGAATCCACACACACACACTCGCACACACAAACAAAAAAAAAACAACGTAAACTAACAACAACAACTGGAGTGAGAGTCGTTGGTCAGCCTGATTGCTGCTGCTGCTGTTGTTGTTGTTGTTGTTGTTGTTGTTGTTACACAGGCTACAACAATAACAACACACGGTGAGAGTTGTTGTTGTTGCAGTGTTGTAGTATGTTCTGTAGTGTTAAACGCCGTCACAGCAGCGGGCACTAAGCGCACTCTTCGGATAGAAAATTCAAACTGAGCCCAAACTTTGGAGTAACGGGCAGCGCGAGAGAGAGCGCTAACGATACGAATACACAACGAGAGAGCCAGCGCACGCAGAGCGGAGAGCGGAGCGCAAAGCAGCGCAGCTCTGGCTCCCGCTTGAGTCGTTTTCACATTATCGCTGTGTGCGTCTGTGTGTGTGTGTGGGGAGAGCCAGAGAGCGACAGAGTGAGTTTTTGTTAGTGTGGCTCAGGTAAACTGCTGCCTGCTGTATTTTGGGGTGGATCTTGCGCCTTTGAGTGCACACACACACACACACACACACACATGCAGCGCGTTTGCCTTTGTGTCTGCAGTCAGACCTGTTTTATGTTCCCTCTGCTCTCTCTCTGCTCTGCTCGTTTTATGCTGTGTTGGGAGAGCGCTAACTGTTTGCCCATAAACATGATTTAGTGGACGCATCGGCAGCAGCAGCCGCAGCCGCAGCAGCAGCAGCCGTTGTTGAGTTCAAACTGGAAGCTGAAGCGCGTCTCTTGAGTTGGCAACACACACACACACACACACACGCACATACGTATAGGGGGTAAGTAACGCCAACCGCGGGGTCAAGTGGCATTTGCTTGTTGGGCATGCGGGGAAGGGGAAGGGGAGGGGGGGCAGCATATGACTCAGTGATGCCACATTTAAGGTGTCGCCATTTTCTTTAAGCCAGTTTGCTGGTATTTGGTTTGGACCTGGCTAAAATAAACACACACACAAACATACAGTGTGTAAGTGGTTGCAGGCAATTGCTGCTGGCAATCTGGCAACGCTGTGCCGACTTAAGGATCGACTTGCAGATATTAAGCTATGATGTTATATTCTGATTATTATATTATGATATTATATTGACTGTAGTTTAGGTTATTTGGCATAGTCTGGCAACACTGCTCATAAAATGTATAGCTAAATAGAATTTATAATGTCCTGAATTTTCTGGCAACGCTTAATAACAATAATTTAAGTAAAACTACTACTATATTTATATTATTTAGTAGACATATTCGACAGCTTGCATATTTGAACGGTCTGGCAACGCTGTGAGCGTGCAAGCAGTAATGGGGGGGGGAGTGGTATGCAGTGGAACTATCTTGCAATGCATTGCAAGCCGAAAGATATGTACTTATGTTGCTGCACATGTGTGTGTGTGTGTGTGTGTGTGTGTGTGGAGTAAGCGACGAAGAGAGAAGCCAGCAGAAGACAGCAGAGGCGAAGACGAAGACAAAGACGAAGACGAAGACGAATGCGAATGCGAAGAGTTCTTGGAACTCGTCAATTGTGTATGGCATGGAGTGGCGTAGCCCTGGCTCCAATGGGCTGCACAATGCGCAAAGAAACAAGTTACTAACACACACACTAACCAGTGTGTGTGTGTGTGTGTGTGTGTGTTTATGTATCTTGTAGCTAGTACGTGCAGGTTTGTCTCCAGTGGAAGAAGCAGCAGCAGACAACCGAGAGCCAGAGAATTTGCTTTTATCGCGCTGCTTTCACTGCATTTATTTATCTATCTTGCTCTGCTTTGGCTGCTGCTTCTTCTTCTTCTTATTACTCTTCTTCTTCTCTGCTTCGGCGTCGTCCTCTGCTACGTCTTGTTTCTCAACTGTTGATTTACCTGCGCTGCGTCGCTGATAATTTTCAACAATTAAACGCAGAGTTTTTCCTCTGGCTTACCTGACTTGACTATCTGTGTGTGTGTGTGTGTGTGTGTGTGTGTGTGTGTGCATAGCACGATTCGTTATGCTATCGATAGCCGTCGCATTTGTAATGCTCAATCAATGAATTTCCCTGCATTCTGTCTTCCCCTCTGCCTCTCCGCCATCCTCTCTGATTCTCTCTGCTTTTCTTTTGACTCTATTCTTCTCTTTACTCACACTCTGCTCTCCAAGACATGTGCTCTATATGTGTATATGGCTTAACTACCTGTTCTTAATCTCTGTATTGCTTAGACGATCCCCTCCCACTCCACCGCACTCTCCTCTTCTTCCTCCTTCCTCCCCTCTCTCCGCCCGCTCTCATTCTCCGAACATCATAAATTACGCCTGTATTACTTGTCTACTATCTTAATTATAAATTTAATGCCAAAAATATATATATAACCGCATAGTATATATAGCTCTACCATAAGTATTCCCATAGGTATGTCAGGCCTTATCGATGGAGCACATCGCACACACTCCGAGTGATTGTGTTATTATTATTATTTATATTCTTATTTATATTTTCTGTTAGGTCGTTTTCATAACACCATTAATTATATAGATGGCACCCCGGGGGCTAAGAAGTGCGATTACGATTGAGATTGCAAGTCAAGTTCCCCGCAGTCGTTTCGTTGCATTCTAAGCGCATAAATAATGGCTATAGCTCTCGGATTAGACGGTAATGAAAACGAATACAGATGTATACCATACACTGTGAAATAAAATCGAGTATAAATCTAACACATCACTCGCTTACGACATTTTCAATTCATTTCTAAAAGAAGTATAAGATGTTCTTCAAATTGATATTTAAATATATATACAGATATATAATCTTGATGAAAATGAAATAACAATAATAAACTAATTCCAACTAAAGCTCAAAAGTGACCTTATCGACAAAGAAGTAACCTTGCTAAAGTATCTTTCACTATGAAATTGTAATAATTGTAATCACGCCATTAATATCGAATAAATCACAGCCAGCCGCAACTGTAAACTATATATAGAAAACAATTTCAAACTAATTGTATCTTTTGCAGGCGAAAAGTATCTATCGACTGTCTATTTGGGGTGTATATAATATAGATACATTTAATTCAATATGCCTACTACAAGTCGCACGCCCATAAATCCATTAGATACGTTTGCCAAAACTTTACGCTCTCGGCTATAAATATCTCAACCATAATTGATCATATCGTTGTTCAGATCATGACAGAGACAGACCAAACCCAGGGGGGGGCGGGGGTTGGGGAGGCGTCTACTTTTTGGGGGAAGTGTTAGCTCGTCTATTTTGGCATAAATCAAATCAAATCAAATTAAATCAACGCCTGCCTCTACCCAAAACGACTCAATCGTCGTTGCTCGAATTTCGCACAAGCTCACAAAAAATTTGTATATAGTATGTTAAACAACGGTTTCAATGCCAGACGAGAGATGGTATGGGGGGTGGGGGTGTGGGAGGCGGGAGTAAGTTAGATAAGCAGCTCGAGCCGCAGCATAAATATTTACATAACTTGGCTTAAGATCATCACAAAAGCTGTCATCTAGCAATCATAATGTTTACTCTTTACTTTGCCTATGCGTAGACCCTGTAAAATGGCGCAATTCTCATAGATATTTCGTATGAAAAACTGTAGAAACCCTTTATAACTCGAATACTTATAATACATAATATTAAAATATATTTTATATAAAAAACAGAAGTTAAAATCCCCCAAGTCTTAATACTTTTTGAACTGTATAAGCTACAGCAATTATGTACCAATATTCAATCTAATAGATCTCTGGAGTCAAAAGAGCTACGGCTATGAAATTTTCTCAGCAACATCTTTCGCAACTTTAGCACATGTTCGCTAGATAACATCTATATATACCAACAATTCCCTGTACAATTCACAAAAAGTACTACAGGTACCTTAAACCCAGGGTATCTGCTAGTCATCATAACTGTTTCATTCTATATTTGTACTCTGATTGCGCTTTCAGCACATGTTAATTTCGAGCATGATTCAAATAAGGCATAGAGCAAGCAGCGGATGCGCCAGGGTGCGAGAGGGGGCGCCGAACTCTATCTAAATACGCCGAATGTTTCACGCATTTTAATATGCTTCGTCATATGCGAAATTCATTGAATTTCCTCTGCGTCATCGGCTGGATCTGCACACGTTTTGGAGTTTCGTTTTAATGGGCCTTAGGGCCATCATCTCATGTCGGTAACCCAACGGCGTTTGAGTAACCACCTCAACAGATACACTACATAAACACATTCACCTATACGGGAGTTTAAATTAATTATATTTTACTTTCAGCTATTTCCGACGCACCACATCAAAGCAAACTCACTTGTTTTCTTATCGCTTGCATTAGGCTTTTGTTTTTTTATCGTATCTGTTTTAGAGAACTGATTAGTTAGCACAACTGCACCACGGTTACGTATGCAAATTGTTGAGGAAATCGATATCGATATCGATTATGGGAACTGTTGAAAATACAACCAGTTTTACTCTAGATTCTGTGACTGTTATTTTACTATTTTTGCAAAAGATTAATTACGAAAATAAATAGAAAATACGAGTATGTGATAAGATACATTACTATCTAAACTTTGAGCAGACAGAAATGTTGATATTTTGCCTATGTTAAATAAAGAAAAGTAATATATAAAATATAGGTATTTCTGTTTATCGAAATATATCATAAACCTATATCACTTCTATCAAATATTTATGCATAAAAGCGATCAAAGAATAAGTATTTTATAGCGTAAACCATATATTCACATTACCACTAAAATTAAATATAATTGTATTATGTTAGAGTTAATATTTCGTTTCTCAGCAACCGACAGTAGGAGACACTGTACTTTGACCCCCTCCCCAAGCCAAATGCCTAGTACAGAAAATTGATTGTCCAATATCTCCGGTGTTTATTATCCGATTGGGCTGCAAATCGCACCAAACATTCAAAGCATCTAAAGCTTTATTCATGCAAAGAAAGAGTCCAATGGCTCTAAAACTGTACATGCTAAGAACACTTTTTCAAATTTGAGGGGCAGGGGGAAGAGATATCAAATTAAAAACATAAACTTGGCCTGCCTATGTAATACACGAATCAAACGAAAATAGAATTGAGTCTCTAGCTCTTACAGTTACATACATTTCTGAGTTGCACAAACTTAATATACCCTTTTGTACTTTTTAAAAGTACAGGATCTAATAAAGCAGAAATTTTCTACTCTTTTTCAGCTTGTGATATAATTAAAAACTCATTTCAAGTCGTTATCAGGTATGCAAATTTGTCAGTTCATCTACAAAATAATGTTAACATTGCAGCTCGTTCGAGCACACCCTACTGCAGCCTAGTGTTAGCTGTTTATTTGGTCTTTCATGGTGCTATTGAATACGAATACTTTCACTTTTGTTTTTTATTTGTATTTTGCATTTTGATTTGAAAGCAGAACTTTGCTGCAACTGTTGTAATTTGTGTGCTCGTTCGCTATGGCTTGTTGTTGTGGCTAATTGTAATTGTATCTGGTAGCTGAGGTGCGACTTTAATGCAATGTATTTAAGGTTTTTCATGCTTAGTTTTTATTCGTATTTTTTTCAGATTTTCAGCTGATTGTTTCGTCAGTTTTTGTGCGGGCCTTGCATGAATGGTTTGCATTTCGATTTCTTTTGTGGTTGGCAGTATTCAAATTTCAGCGGTAATACAATACAGACGGAGCAACCTATGCGATAAGGAAAGATACAGAGCTGATGTGACTTATTAGCGTGTCAATCAATGAACTTTGTCGCATTGTAATTGACTTTGCACCTTTGGCGATTGCAACAGAAAGTGTCACAATCAATCGACTAAAAATGTATATTATTACAGCCACGGCCAATCTTATCCGCAAGGCTTCGACTGCTGTGCTTTTTGGCCAGTTAAGCTCTTTGGTAATACGTTAGATACGTCTAGGAATGCGGACTTAGATAAGCCGCAGCTATAGATACAGCAAGAGGTTATAGCCACAGCTGAAGATACTGCTATGCACGATAGATACTTTTATATATAAAGTTGTGTCACAATTTATATAAAGACTGATAGAGAGATACTTGTAAAGATACCGCTAGAAGCTAGAATTTCACGCTACTTTTAGCTACTTTTGTATCTGCATATAGTAAAAATAAATCTACGACTCAGAGCTACAATTTGGAGGCTATTAAGAGTGAGACAATCATAAAAGATACAAGAGATAAGTCTTGGCTAAATGTCTGCTTATCGCAATGTCAATCATCTGGCAACACACACACACACACACACACACACACAAATATTGACTTATCACGATTACTGGAAGACCCGATTGACGCAGTCTAGTTGTAAATGTCGCATAGTTCTACTATATACTATAAGTTCAACTCACTGCCACATGATAAGATTCCAGCGAAGAACATTTGTTTAGTTTAGTTTGGGTTTTTGTTTTTCCCTTTCTGATACCTGCTAATGAGTTCCGCTACATGCTAGAGATACCGCTACAGGCAGAACAACAGTTGCCCAACATGAATCAGTCATGACGCAGAAGCCAGAGCCCAATAACTAATGATAGTCACAGTTCTAGTAGCTACTAGTCACCTTCTATTTTAGCGGGAAAGTCGCTGAATCAAGTCACACCAATTGCATTCATTTCGGGTTAATATTTTGAGCTATAAACTGTATATACTCTTGAGATACTTTATCTACTTACCTTGATAAGTTTAAGCTCAACACTTGAACCTTTGCATTATTGTGATTGTTCTCAGACTAACTACAAAACGGCCCTTGATCTTTTTTTCTTTTATTTACTTATTTATTTAAGAGTTGACTAAAAGTATGCTTAAACCACGAGTATAGTTTATGACTGTAAAATCAGTTGAAGTACTTATTACTGATTACTACGAAATCTATTGAGGGAATCTCGTAATGCTAGGTCTAAATCAGGTAGCTAGTTGAGACCTTGCGTTAATCTGCTATGTGAAGATTAGCCACCAATTCTTTCGTCTACTTAAACTATTAGCAAATATAATACAATTATTTAGAATACTAGTAACTAACACATAGAACTCTAGGATGTTCTGATTCTACTACTGTCACTCTTTCCCCTCTTTCATAAAGATACAAACTTGTGGTAACCTTCATCAGTGCTGTGAATTGTGGCTGAAGTTTGGCTCATTGCAAAAACTAGATAAATCTCGCTGGAATTGCTTGATTCTTCTCATGGTGTAGGCTGTCTGTGATCTTTCCTATGAGCTCATCACTGATCTGGGTCAATATTTGTAACATTTATCCAAAAGTGCAGTGAGTGTGTCTTATCAGGCCTTAAGTCGGTCAGCTCTGAGTTGATAAGGACAGTCATCAGATCAGACATAATCAACTGCATGCATAGAGTCACGCTATATTTATAGAGTAAGAGAGGGTAGCCTTTTCTCAAGAGAGAGTTGCGTGTACTCTCTGGAAAGTAATAATATAATAAACTCAATTAAGGTGCTTAGCTCTTTTTGTTTTATGACAGAACTCAGTTCGGAAGTTATCTTATCGCATTTTGGTGCTCCCGAGCTGCTCAGCTTTTCATGTTTTCGCTTTTGGTGTCAAGTTAAGTAGGAGACGTTGGGGTGGTGAGTGGGTTGGTTGGTGGGCCATTTGATAAGGGTTCCACCTGCTCATTGTTCGCTCACAATCGAGCACTCGCTCTGGCTGTGGGCAAGTACCTCCAGCTAGAGTATAGCCTTGCAGTGCGCGGACAACAGCAACATTGCGAGGAGCTCACCGCGCATAAAGAAATCACTAGTACACACAGTATATAGTCGAGAGAGTAGTTGATCTGATCCCAGATCAGACTGTGGCAGGCCTCAACCATGCTGAGCACATTCAGTTCGGTTAAGCAATATCTTAAGTTCGATTTATCGCGTGTGATTATCGATAACATCGTATTCAAGCTACACTATCGCTGGACCTTTGTGCTGCTGCTGGTGGCAACCCTGCTGATAACATCGCGTCAATACATCGGCGAGCACATACAGTGCATATCCGATAATGTGGTTGCCCCAGTGATAAACACCTTCTGCTTCTTCACGCCCACGTTCACGGTGGTAAGTCTACGAATTACGTGCCTTAAATGATTGCGAATTAGGCACTCATAGGTACTGTGTCTACATTCTATTCTACTTGTTTGTAATACAAATATCATATCAATAGGTGGCAGCACTTAATCATCATTATCTCACTTAACAAACTGAGAGCAGAGCAAGTCAATGTATTTGACATACATATAAACTTTTAGCAAGCTTTAGTTCAAATTTCATCGAATTTGTTAGAAAACATGCAGAGATTCATCATTATTAGTAAACTGAAACCAGGGAAAAGCAAACCGTTGATTGATTACATTTGGTAGGAAGGTTTCTAGGATATTTCTTGATATGTGACTGAAATTTTATTACATTAGGCATAGCAGATCCAGAGATCTATCATTGTTAGTAAACGAAGCCGTGGCAAATCACACTCTTTTCTATTTGTGTATGACCTAAGTACAGGCAGAGTTTAACTATGTTTGACAGAAAAGATCCTGAGATATTTGTTGATGTTAGTTGATATTAGTTCAAATTTCATCAAATGTGTTAGAAAACATCCAGATTTTCATCGTTATTAGTGAACTGAACCCAGGGAAAAGCAAACCGTTGATTGATTACATTTGGTAGGAAGGTTTCTAGGATATTTCTTAATATACAGCCAAAATTTTATTACATTAGGCATAGCAGATCCAGAGATCTATCATTGTTAGTAAAGGAACCTCTCTTTTCTATTTGCGTATGACCTAAGTACAGGCAGAGTTTAACTATGTTTGACAGTAAAGATCCTGAGATATTTGTTGATGTATGTTCCTGTCTTTAGGTGCGTCACATGAACAACACTGCCTTGGACTCGGGGAGCATCTTTCAACCCGGCATTGGACCGTATAACCGCAATGAGGATGCCATCAAACGGCACGCCTACTACCAGTGGGTGCCCTTCGTGCTGTTCGCACAGGCGCTCTGCTTCTACATGCCACACATGCTGTGGAAGAAGTGGGAGGGTGGTCGCATCAAGGCGCTGGTCTACGGTCTACGCATGGTCGGATTGACCAAGTATCTGAAGCATGATAGTCTGCGTATTGGCAAACTGAACATACCCTCAATGGCCGAGGCGGAGGAGCGTGTTATGAATATACGACGCACGATGATTGATCGCATGCGATTGAATCAATCGTGGGGTGCTCATCTGGTCTTTGCGGAGCTGATCAATCTGTTCAATCTGTGTGTGCAGATCTATTGGACACACCGCTTTCTGGGTCGACAGTTCCTCACGCTGGGCATTAAGGTGCTGCAGGAGCGTTGGGTCGACAAAATGGATGCACTCGACGTGGTCTTCCCCAAGGTCACCAAATGCACCTTCTACAAGTACGGTGCTGCCGGATCGTTGCAGGAGCACGACACCCTCTGTGTGATGGCACTGAACATTATGAACGAGAAGATCTACACCATATTGTGGTTCTGGTACTCCTTCCTCTTCACGGTCACCGTGCTGGGCCTACTGTGGCGTCTCTTGACTCTCTTCTGTTACAAAAAGTAAGTGCATCCGATTGAATCAAACTATCGATATCAAACTATCGATTCATGCCATTCGCAGCGTTACCTTCACCAAGTGGTCACTGTACTGGGCCAAGCCTGGCAAACTGGATGAATCGGACATCAATTCGGTGATTGCCAAGTGCAATTTCTCGAACTGGATGTTCCTATTCTTCTTGCGCACGAACCTATCGGAGTTCCTGTTCCAGAAGGTCATCTATCATCTGGCCAGCGAGTTTCCCAACGATCCGATACACGATAACGATATCAACGACTTCAAGGCCAGAGAGAGGGAAGCGGCCAGCAGTAGTGGCCAATACCCACATCTCGGCTCATTGGATACGGTTGATGCACCGCTGTTGCATCATCGTGGGGCAGGAACGGCTCCCAATTCCACGCCAGACGGTGGCAAGTTGCCCGTTTAATCGACGCTTAGTTAACTGTACTCTAGTTAAGGCTTAAGTAATTAATTCTTGTGTTTTTTTTACAATTTATTTCCTTTTGTAACTCTTTTTTTTTTAAATAAATTTATTGTTAAGTTCTGCTTCTTCTCGGTGATTGTTTAACCTTTGTTTGAAACTGGTTTAAATAACAATTGGAATTCCGAAAATATTCAAATTGTCTACAAAATGGCCGCAGGCCAGTTTAGAAATTTAAATGAGCATTTGAAATTGACAAAAAGCCAAACCGGCTAAGCCGAGATACCTTTCCCAGCTAATCGTGTGTGTGTGTGCGTGTGTGGGTGTGGCACCGTATGGAGCACCTTATGGATTGTGAGACAGTTAACCCGCTTTTCATATGCTTATCGCTTGGTCGTTTCACAGTCTGACTGTCCGTCCGTCCGTCCGTCTGTCTCTCTGGCTGTGACGTGTGGTTTGACCCACTTTCAATTGACACCCAACATCGTCAAGCGTGCTGACTGTGGTTTCCATACCAAGATCAAAGATCTCGATTTACGGCTTTGGGTCATGCCTCGAACGAGTTACAAATTCAGACATTATCTCAGTCAGTAAACCCCATGCAATTACGATTCAAATTATTTTCTGTACACTATACTTTCAACATCATTTCTTTGTATTTGCCTGCAGAGATACTGTCTGTCTGTCTGTCTGTCCGGATGAACACCTAGATCTGGTAGGTATAAGAGCTAGAGACATACTCCTTTTTTTGTTAGTTTCTTGTATTGCATAGGCAGGTCGAGTTTATGTCTAATTTTCCATATTTCGTCCCGCTCCTCCTAAATTCACAAAAATATTCTCAGCATGTTTTACAGTCACTGTCGTACTTTGCATGAATGAAGCTTAGGATGCAACGAATGTTTGGTGTGATTTGCAGCCCAATCGGATAATAAACATCGGAGATATGAAATAATAAATTTTCTGTACTAAGCGTAGGGTAGGGGAAGGAGGAAACCGCTGTGTGTGTGTGTGTGTGTGTGTGTGTGTGTGTGCACTATGTGTGTATATGCTGCTGGTGCTAACGATGCAAAGTACAGGGTCTCCTATTGTCGACTGCGTCCGACTGTAGCTTACCAGGCTTTTTATGTTTGCTCACATTCGAATGCTGCGATATTTCTGACATATTTGTACATATTTGGGGCTGGCTGTCAATTTGTAGTTTGTGTAGCTATTCGACACTTTCAAATTGGCAAAGGGGAAAAAATGAAATACTGAAATGCTGAAAAATCAACTAAAACGATCCATAAAAAAGACATTCGGTAGCCTTACAAGTAGACGTGTAATTGCCAGTTAGTTATGACACCTGCTTAACGGGCCATACTCACGTCTCTCTCGCGCTTTATCTGCCTCTCTTTTAGCATTTATTCGCATTTAGTTGATGTTCTTTATTAGCTGTCAGATTTCTCAGACAGATCCACAGTGATCCGATCCACTCTCTGCGTCTCGTTTCTAATTCTTTTTAGGTATTTGCCAACTTACGAGTATTTTGCGGTCAATGCCAACAAGTTGACTCCACTTCACTTGACTTGAGTTGTCTGAGAGACCAAACATACCCCCTTCACCCCCCCGTCCCCACTGTCCCAAGCCACACCTCCTCGGTAAGGCTGGCACTCGACATGTGTTTGCTGTCGTTTTAAGTAGTTGTGAGAATAGTAAAAATAAATACTAGAACAATTGCTGATGTGATGAACGAATGAATACCCTATGATATAGGGGAATTCTACAGAGCGATTGTACGCTCTAAAATTGTAGTTTAGTTATAACATTTTATATGTCCTATACTTTGAAAAATGACTAAAGGGTGTATTAAGTTGATGACAGAAAATATAGCGTCTCCTATTTGCCTTGTATATCATATAACTATATTAATACCATCTGACTAAATTCGATCTATGCCAGACCACTATATGGGAAGTATGTACTATACTTAGTGGCAACAAAATGGTTCGAAAAATATATTTTGCTTTAAAAAGCTTACATTACGTTTTACTTTAATTTTTTGTAATATATTAAGAGTTTCCAACTGTCGGTTGCATCCGACTGTAGCTATCCGAGTTTATATATTATTTGATGATGTATAACAAAATTCATTTCATTTATCACGCAAGTCGTGTATACCCTATATGTTTACATTTTGAGATATTAATATCTAGCTGTCAGTTGTTCTATTCTATATAAGAACATAATATAAAGATTGACAAAAAATACAAATAATAAAAACACTGATCAAGTTATTGGTGGATTGTGGGATTGCGGGATTGTTTGATTGTTGGGGCATTGAGATGCAGTAAATAAATTTGTCAGATGGGTGAAAAACATGTGATTATTGTCAGCATTGTTGTCACTAGTATTTCTCCCATATATTTCTCCTATGTATTTCTCCCATAGTGCCCTTTATCATATATTTCTTCAACTTGAACTGTATTTATTTCAAGTTCTGACAAAGCGGAATTTAAAATCTCTGCGCTTTTGAATTAAACAAAAATAAATGTAATAAAGAACTGCATGAACAAAAGAAAACGGGCAGAAGCAGAAGAAGAAGAAGCGGAATAAAGAGAAGAAACAGAAAATACAATAAATAATTGAGTGTGTATAGAGAACATTGGCATTGTTTTATTTTCTTTGCTTTTCGTGCTGGTTTCTCGAATTGTCTCGTCTGGTTCTGGTGTTCGCTATGGTGAATGACCGTTAAGATTCTTTTCCAGATCGTCGAAGAACAAGCTTTCTGGTATGACAGGTTCTTCTGGCCCCTATTGAGTTGTCTTTCTTTACGCTTATTCGTTTTTTTCCTCTTTATTTTTGGGCTTTAGCTCTTGGCCAGAGATCCACGGATATGTGATGGAGGGGGGGGGAGGGCTGGCAAACAAAAGCAAAATCTTCAAGTTGTGTGGAATGGTAACAAGTGTGACAACTTTGAATTTGGCTCACTCGAATTAGAAATGCGAATAGAAATAGAAACATCTCGTCATGCGATCGCTTTGAGTTAAAACTATATAATAGAAACGACTAAATAAATCTGTAAATACAGAAATAATCGATTGCCAGTCACATGTAAGCGAAACCGGATGACTCCAATGAAAAGGATCAAATTAATGACTCAAACGAGTCGAATAAATGGGTAAAAGTCCAGA
Source organism: Liodrosophila aerea (assembly GCA_035045005.1). NCBI lineage: Eukaryota > Metazoa > Arthropoda > Insecta > Diptera > Drosophilidae > Liodrosophila > Liodrosophila aerea. The sequence goes on from JAWNNL010000767.1 coordinate 278,918, forward strand.
AAAGATCTTATGGTAACCTTCATCAGTGCTGTGAATTGCGGCTCAAACGGATAATAAACGCCGAAGAGATTAAAGTTTCCGTTAAAACCGAATACTTGAAATAGAAATAGAAACATCTCGTCATGCGATCGCTTTGATTTGAAACTATATAACAGAAATGACTAAATCAATCTGTAAATACAGAAATAATCGATTGCCAGTCACATGTAAGCGAAATCGGATGACTCCAATGAAAAGGATCAAATGTGGATGACTCAAACGAGTCGAATAGATCTTATGGCAACCTTCATCAGTGCTGTGAATTGCGGCTCAAGCGGATAATAAACACCGAAGATATTCGAGATTAAAGTTTCCCTTAGAATCGAATACTTGAAATAGAAATCTTTATTTTCGATATTAAATTGTAATACCTGTTTAACCTATTCATGTAATGGCACTTAAGTCGTCTCACATGACCATATGCAGATGACAATCCTTGGGGCATTCCACGCGGGTTTTCAGCAATTTGCCTCAATTATCAAAATTTATGCGACAATTAACACTTTGAACTGCGCCAGCCAAGCGAAACGAGTGCCAAGAGTTGGAGGGAGGATGGAGAGGGGGAGAGGTGGAAGCTGAGGCTATGCCCTGTGTAGACCTGTGCGATGCTGCCCCTACTGCAATTCGATATTCTGCCTGAATTAAGTTGGCAATAAATTTATGCAATTGGCACACACTTGTTGCATGCCTCGTGAGAAGAGAGTCTGGCCAATTTCTTGGCATACTAAATTTATTTCAATTGCATTTAATTTATGTGGATTAGCGTATATTTTGTCGCCGTACCTCCCTTAGGGTTTGGCTACGACTACAGCTGCAAATGTGCATTCTTTTCTCCTATTTGAATTTGCAATCGCACCTATTACGATTTATTTGCAATTTCAATAAATGCCTAACCCCATTTGGGGACACACGTCTGGGGCTCTGTGTAATATACGAAAATTTCCTTAAATTTCGATTTGCTGCAAGGGAAAGTACAGGGTCTCCTACTGTCGGCTGCATCCGACTGTGGCTGTTCGAGTTTTTAAAAATTATGCTCTACATTTCTTGGGTAATTTCTTGAGTTTGTGGATAATAAACAGAACAGTTGCAGTTCTTATAAATCTCAAAGAAATTCTAATATAATTGAGCAAAATAAAACAAAATTTCAAAAATTAAAAAAAAAATGAAATAAATTTTAATTTATTTGAATAAATTTTAATACATTAAATATATTATAATAAATTGGAATAAAATCTAATAAATTAAAATAAAGGCGAATAATCATGAGTAAATTTAACAAATCTAAATTAATTATAATATATTTTTTAGACCCTGTACTTTAAAAAAGTACAAAGGGTCTATTAAGATTGTGCAAGCCCGAAATGTATGTAACAGGCAGAAGGAGGCGTGGCAGACCCCACAAAGTATATATATTCTTGATCAGGACGATGAGCTGAGTCGATCTAGCCATGTCCGTCTGTCTGTCTGTCCGTCTGTCCGTCTGTCCGTCTGTCTGTCCGTCTGTATGAACACCTAGATCTCGGAAACTGTAAGAGCTAGAGACATCATATTTGGCAGTTAGATGCCCCTATAGTGCAAGCAGATCAAGTTTGTTTTAGATTTTTGATACCTGCCCCCCCTCCCCCAAAAACCGCGAAAAACTGCCACACCCACAATTTTAAAGATACAAACTTGTGTTTTGGCAGACGATAATCTTATGATAATCTTTATCTGTGTTGTGAATTGTGGCTCAATCGGATAATAAACACCGGAGATATTCAAGATTCAATTCCCTGTACTAGGTAAGGGGGGAGCAGCGCGAGCGTATGTGTGGTTGCGTGCGACTTTACAATATGTGTGCATGTGTGCGTGTTCGTTAGCGTGTGTGTGTACGAAGGAAAGTACAGGGTCTCCTACTGTCGGTTGAATCCGACTGTAGCTTTCCGAGTTTTTTGAATATAAAAAATTCAAATGAACTTGAATAAATTCTTATAAATTCTAATAAATGTCAATAAAGTTGCATCCTATTTTTATAACATCATAACTTATTGTTACTTCTGTATTTATCATTGTAAAAATGAATAATCCTTAAAATACCTAATGCAATTTATTACGAATAACTTTTTAAATTTAAGATAGGATTGACTCTGTCCTTTGTGCGATTTCGCATAAGGATAGAACTCGGCTAGAAGTGTGAGCGCTTTGTTGAGTTTCCGTATTGGTCTTTGTGTCTTTGTTCCGGGTTGGAAAAACGCCAGGACAATGACAGAATTCCAGCCACAAATTCTAGCATGCGTAGGTCAGTTCACAGTTCACTCGGAAGAACTAGCCAAAAAATAAGGAAGACGGAATCAAAGTAGGGAAACCTTGAAAACTCACTCAAAATTCTGGTACAGTTCGCAGACAAAGGCACTTTCACTCGGGCACTAGAGACGCTCTCTCTCTCTCTCTCTCTGGCCAGGATCGAGAGGTGGGGGGAGCAACCCCTAAGCTGTGGCGTCGCAGCAGCCCTTGCGGAAAAAACGCAACGCAATTTTGCTCACCCGCAATACGGAAAAGTAGAAATAACGGAGAAACGCAATAGCTGAACCCTCGTAAATGTTTGAGCAAGAGATTTCTATGAAACGCAAAATGCATTTGGGAAAAATCATACACAATTCGAGGGTTGTTTATACAACTCAAGCTGTGTGTGTGTGTGTGTGTCCAGGTGTGTGTGAGACATGTGGCACATTCTTATGGCATTTTTATTACCCGGAAATTTTTCTAAACGTTGCGCATTTTCGTTGAAGTTCTAGAGATTTCTACCCGAAAATTCGACAGTTTGTTTTGCTTCTTCTGTCTGCTTATCCGTCTATCTCTGATTCCGCTGATGTTTCAATTTTCCCTTTGTGCTGTTGTCTATTTTGGTTTCATTTCCCGCTCTGACAATGACCTTGAGCAGCCACTGCTGCTTCCTCTTCTTACCCCTACTCCCGCGCCTAACTCACGTCTGGCTTCATCCCTAGCTGTCCCTAGCATCTGGCTGTCTCGTCATGTCTGGCGTATCAGCAAATGCTATTGACCTTTCGCCCTAAACTTTGCTACATATGTAATCAAAGCATTTGTCAAAACAAAGGCCACAAATAAGCACAACTTGGTGGTACCCTGTAAAAGTCTACTTTCCCCATTACACTCGAACTATTGAGAAAAATAACATATTACTTATATCGGTAATATCGATAGTAATATCGATAGTAATCGATAGTAATCAGTAGTAATATCGATATTAATCGATAGTAATATCAATAGTAATCGATAGTAATCAGTAGTAATATCGATATTAATCGATAGTAATCAATAGTAATATCGATAGTAATCCAAAGTAATATCGATAGTAATCGATAGTAATCCAAAGTAATATCGATAGTAATCGATAGTAATATATCTACAGTAATATCGATAGTAATCCATAGTAATATATCGACAGTAATATCGATAATAATCGATAGCAATATCGAAAGTAATATATAGTAATATCGATAGTAATCCATAGTAATATCGATAGTAATCGATAGTAATATATCGACAGTAATATCCATAGTAATCAATAGTAATATCGATTGTAATCAATAGTAATATCGATAGTAATCAATAGTAATATCGATTGTAATCAATAGTAGTATCGATAGTAATCAATAGTAATATATCGACAGTAATATCCATAGTAATCGATAGTAATATCGATAGTAGTTCTTCGTCTTCCATTTGACTCTAACCGATTTTGCTTCTACCCTTTTCTTAAACCAAACACCCAACATCCTCCTATAAATACAGAGTATCTCAGGTCAGTCGTAAAATATTGAGCTTATCAGTTTATTAGTAGCACATTTTTAACAACAAAATGGAATTGCTAACACGCTCCACAAATAAACATAAAGAAATATGTAGAAAATGAGAAAATATTAAGAAACATGGATCAATACTATTATTTCCAAATCTTGTTGCATTCGATATATGAATCAAGTCAAAACACTGAGGAGTTTTCTAAACATTTATGATCTAGTAGTACTATCGTCCGTACTATCGGTTGAACTTACAGTTTGTTATCAGAAAGTCGTTAGAAAGTCACAAAATTGTTCAAAAATAAATTTTAAAAAAGATATTTGATAAATTTTAAAATATTTTCATTGAAAATGGGTAAAGCCATTATGAAGAGAAAGAAGTCAGCCATGGCCTCGCGATCGAAAATATCTAGAAGTGTTAACTCCAACATTAAGATGCCAACCAAGGAGTGCTCTCCTGATCCATTCATGATGTTCCTCATGGATTTTCGTAAGAGCTGTCGCAACTTCAATCTCTCGGCCATCGAGAGTGTAGAGCGTGCCACTATAGTCTGGAATAGTCTATCGGACGTCGAGAAGTCTCCCTATATGGTCGCAGCACAGTCTTTTCCGCAGATACGCAATCGGAAGAAGCCCAATGGATCGACGCACTCGCTTGAGCATAATCGCAATATACCAACCGGACACCTTCAGATGGAATACGTCGAGCAGTTGGCTCTAAATGTTAACTATGGGAAACCCTATAACTTCTACTTCTCTTAAATATTACCAAATCTACACACGAAAATTAACAGTAACACTCTACAATTATAACTGATAATGATAATGCAAAAGAAAATGAATCAGAAAATTTTATCGATACACCACTATACGTAAGTCGCCTTTGATATCACTTGATGCCATAACCTTTAGCTCTACCTCTAGGCACCCTGCAAATTCCACAAGTATTAAGAGGGCATTGCTCAGAAGACGATGTTTCCAGCTCTTCCACTGATGAGACAATGTCACAAAAGTCAATTGAAACCCAACAATGAGCACTACAAGAACAAGAATTGAGAATGGCGAATGGAGAATGGAGAATGGAGAATGAAGAATTGAGAGGAGCATCCATTCATTGTGTTAAGATTAGACACGACTTATTGCCTGATAAGAGACAAGTGTCGATTAAAGCAGCTCAGGAACTACTATATAGTGTGTGTAGTACGAAATCATTAAATGATAATACATACACGTACGATCTCAGACTTTTATTTTCGGGCGAGAGCGAGAGCGAGAGATGGGTCGAGAGAGGGGGATGGATGAACTCAAATTAGCACCACATGACAATGATAGCGCCTCAAGGCGTTTTCAATTTAGACAATTACGCAATGAGCTTGAGCGGAAAAGAAGCAAAAATACGTATACACAAAGAACTGTAAATGGAATTGATACGGCGCATGGAATTGGGACAACGTGGGCGGTCATTCTAACCTCACAAAAAAGGCAATAGAACAAGCGTACTTTTATAAACGATTTCTTCTCATAGATCACGTTTTAAGACAATCTAACTGTAGCTTGGGCGGGAATTATAAATAAAAACATCATCTCTAGTATAGTAGAATAACTTTACTTTATTTATAGACAACATAACCTTACTTTTACGCAACCTAGCCTCAATGTTGGTTGAAAATATCTAAATAAAATTATTATCTCAATCTAACCTTACTATAACCTCACTTTTGATTAGAAGTTCGATCGAGATATGTTGTCTACGGAAAGTTGGCTCAACCTAACCAAACTTTAAGGAAAACTAACCTCACTTTTAGCTTGTAATATAATTAGGAGTTCCATCATCAGCAATTTAATTTCACTTTAAGGCAACCTAACCTCATCTAGAGCTAAACTAACCTCACTTTTCATTAGAAATATAATTAAGAGTTCCATCTCTAGCATACTAGCTCAATCTAAACTCATTCTTGAACAACCTAACCTCACTTTTGATAAACAATGTAAACAGGAATTCTATCTACAGCATGTTAGCTCATTTTAAACCTAATTTTAAGACAAACTAACCTCACTTTTGGTTAGTAATATAATTAGGAATTCCATCATCAGCAATTTAATTTCACTTTAAGGCAACCTAACCTCATCTATATCCAAACTAACCTCACTTTTGGTTAGAAATATCATTAACAATTCCATCTTTAACATACTAGCTCAATCTAACCTCATTTTTTAACAACCTAACCTCACTTTTGATAAGCAATGTCAGCAGGAGTTCTATTTATTCTGTTAGCTCAATTTAAACCTAATTTTAAGACAAACTAACCTCACTTTTGGTTGGAAATGTAATTAGGAATGCCAGCTATAGCATACTAGCTCAATCTAACCTCATTCTTTAACCACCTAACCTCACTTTTGATAAGAAATGTAAACAGGAGGCTTTTTGACAGTTACAGCCTGACTTTACTGCTCATACAACCCTCAATCGGGTAAAGCGTCGCTCGGCAGGTTGTCGCTTTGGCCACTGTCGACCTTAATTAAATGGCGAACCGCAGATCAGCGAGAATTGAGCTGGATTAAATGATATTTCGCTTAAATTAAATGTCAATATCAATTCTTACTTTAGATGAGACGAGCCGCATGTGGCAAGCCATTTGGCTTGAGGGTCGCGCTGCGTAAGATTAGTCAAGGCGTTAGACGCGCCACAACAACGATAACGACAACTTTCAAAACAGTCGTCGAAATGTATGTCACAAGTTGCAGTTGTTGCAATTGCATTGGCCGCCACAGATATCAATCTGTCGATTGCCGCAAACTGATCGAATGCCATTTTGAGTTCGCTCTCCGGCTCTCCCGGTCTCTCTCTTCACCTGCGCTCGTTCCGTTTGCCATTCCGTTCCCCGCGTGTTTCATTTCCCATTTCGTAGCCAGTGCAGAGCCGCTGTTTGTGTTGTTGTTGCGTGAGAAACTTTATTTTTTGTGTTCAACTTACATTACTACAGCTTAACTTAGGACAAAAAAAAACTAAAAAACTAAATCATAATAATATTTGTGTAAAAAACAACTGCGTGTGGACGTGTGTGTGATATTTGTATTCTTTGTTTACAAAAAGCTATGTTTACGCTATACGCTCTTCCCCTCCTCCTCCGCTCTGCGCTCAGCAGCGTTGCCAGATCGCTCGCAGGGCAAGAGCAAGAGCAAACACCACACCCCAAGGTGTACTGGTCAGTTGATTGGAGGCATTGCAGCCATCGGTGTCGCAAGTGTAGATGCAACTGCGATAGTCCATGCGATCGCCCTTATTCCGCACATAGTCGCAATAGTTGCCCAGATCCTTGGAGCTGCAGAAGCGCTTCGCCCCGATGCCGCCCTCGAAGCGTCCCACATGCTTCACACAGAACGTGGCGCCATGGACATTGGAACAGTTCTGCGGCTGTATGTCGGGCGTATCGAAGCGATCGAACCACTCGCCGCACTGGAAGGGATTCTGCGTATCGCTGGCATCGCACACGTAACACTCGATGGCCCAGGTGCAGGGCAGCAGGCAGCAGCAGCAGCACAGCAGCAGCGCAGTCAACTGCAGCAGCGACAATGTTGACATTTTGATTTTGCTTTTACTTGTATTATGGTTGTTGTTGCTATGTTTTCCTTGGTGGTGGTGGGTGGGGCAGCGGGGTGATGACGCACTTAGTTACTTACACACACACACACACACATACGCAGAAGAGAGATACAGAAGGCTGTGCTGTTGTCTGTCTACGTCGTCAGCAAATGCCCAGCTAGTACTGAAGCGTTGCTTTAACTTCGTTTCCAGTCGTTTCAAGCGAGAGCCGCCAGTGAGTGAGTGCGAGTGAGTGTGTGTGTGTGAGCCTCGACTTGCGTTCGCTCTCGCTCTCTCTCTGCGCTAGCTCTTGCGCTCTTTGGCTCTCTTTGCTGTTGCTGTTGTTGGTGCTGTTGCTGTGGCTCTAGCCCTAGCTGTAGTCAGCTGTAGTGCATCCTTTGCTGTTGCCCTGGCAGCGCGGCTATCGCTGCGGCCTATCGATTAATCGTTTATCGCTGCCGACTGAAACTTGTTGCGTAGCAACAACAACAAACATTTGCTGGGGGCAACAGGTCTACACACACACACACACACTCACACACACACACACACGAAAGGGGCACTGCGCCATTCTTATTGGAATTTCATCATTGGGCGCCCAACAAGCAGAGAAGACCAAACAACCCAGGGCATTAAACTTTCAAGAGACAGACACACACCACACACACACACACCACACACACTCGCACACACACACACACAACAAATAAACTGCTTTTTTACTCAATTTCTGTTTTATTCTCCACTTTTCTTTGGCATTTGCTACTTGGAGCCGACGAGTTGGCGCTGCCAACCCAAAGGCAGCATTGTCAACGATCTTACCCCCACCCCCACCCCCTCCCCCCTTTCTTGTTGTAAGCAGTGACCAAGCCTTAAAACCCACACGCCTGTAATTGAAACGATCCACAATGAGCCGACCGCCATCAAGTTGTCTCTTTTATGGCTTATGCCTCATTTCGGCATGGGCTTTTAGTTAGGAGTCCGTTCATATGGCTTGCCCAACCATTTAACCATGCTAAATGGAGACAGACGGACGGACGGACGGACGGACGGACGGACAGATAGACGCATATACAGCGCCTGCCTGCATCTCGATCTCCGCCTCTCTGTATGCCTCGTCTTCGAGTCGAGTCGAGTCTAAACCTCAAGCGGTTTTCATCTTCATCGAGTGCTCAGGTTTCATCTCAAGTGATTTCTATGATTTCTATTACAGCGTTAATGCCTTGTTGTCGCTTTATCTAGCCAACAGTTCTTGAACTCACTTGAAGTTTCTACATAGGAAAAGAGGTCGCTAAGGCTACAGTCGGATGCCACCGACAGTGGGAGACCCTGTACTTTGCTTCGCCTTGCTTATAGTATATATATCAATACACACACACACACTAACACATACACACACACATCGCAATCGCAAAGCTACATGCATACACACTGAGCGCATGCACGCTGCGACTTCCTCCTCCTCCTTCCAATACAGGAAATCGATTATCTTGTATCTCCGGTGTTTACTATCCAATTGGACTGGAAAGTGTACCAAACATTCTATGTATCTTAGGCTTTGTTTACGCAAAATTACTGTATATATACGCTATTATTGCACTGATTATTGCAAAGATTATATGTTATCAGAAATATTATAAGCACTAACTCCATTAATCTGCATCAATTACTTTACTTCATTCATAAAAGTATTGGAATTTGAATTGTTTTCAAGTCGTAAATCAAAAATACATTTCAAAGCCCTCGAGTTTAGCGATAAGACTCAGCGGATACAGAAAACCGAAATTTTCAAACCCATGGGAATAGTAAATGTTTGCTGCGATAAATACAAATTGAAACATTATACATTTTATCAACTTTCAAGAGTCATGAATAAAGCAATTAATAGCTTAAGAACAACTTGAGAACAATTAAGAAATAAGAAATGTCGAAACCATTGTTAGAAGAGGTATTATGTATCAATTCATTTTAATCGAAACTAAAAAAAAGATTTGATAAATGTTTAATTTTAAAAGTGCTTGAAAAATCCTCACGTTTAACTAAATGTAAACTACTACTCGAGTATAGTATCCTATCCTATTCTGGAAGTATCCGATCCTGTAGAAGAATGCCTGGTGTAGCTTTTATGCAATAGCGAAGTCGATTCTTCTAAGTTGATAACTCAAATTAGCTTCTTCAGATCGTTTTAGTGGGATATACGAGACACTTTCTTCACCTATCGTAAAGTTGCTGTGGCACTTGCAATACTTTGTATTAAGTAAAATAGTCTTTTTAATATAGTTTCCAGGTCTAACACAACCTGCCAGCATTATACTTCCTCAACACCTTTCTCGTGTCCAACTTGGTAACTCTTATATTACATCAATACATACTTTAAAACTGGTTTAAGTGTGCATATATACTTCATACTGTAATCTGTGTGTCTCCTCTATTCAGACTGACTTTTGTTCGCAGTTCCGAATCTGAACCAGTATCGGTCTGCATGTTCATTCTTTTTCACAATCGGTTCTTATGAGCTATTTCTTATATCGATGTTTCGATTAACATTAAAACATAAGTAAAAGTAACTTAACAACTATTTACAATTTATATTGCTACAATACCTATATTGAAAGGAACAACTGTGACATCAATCAAACATTCGGCTGACATTTGGGTGCATACTATTTGGAGTCACTGTACGTGCGATATTTTATGTGCGTTTTAATGTCCTCCGCTGCCTACGTGACAAATGCAACGATCCTCAGCTGCTGTGCATGTATGTATGTATGTGTATGTATGTATATGTATGTATGTATATAGATACATATATGTATATGCCAGACACCCCTTTTAATGCAGTTTTCAAATGTGCCACATTGCTGCTGTGGCCTGCACTTTGATCTTTGCGTTTTGTTGAACTTGCAACAGAGTGCATAATTGAAAAACGAGTCCATACACACACACACACACACACAGAGAATGCATGAGAATAATAAGAAGAGGAAGCTGCAGTCGCTAATGCCATTCCTGCATGCGGAAGCAAAGGAAGTTGCTGAACAACAACAACAACAACAACAGCAGCAACAGGAGAGGGAGAGCATGCGAGTGAGTTCTCTCCCCTGAGTGCAATTTTGAGTGCAAGTAATTGAGCCGAATGTCTCCTTAGAGATGGCAGACAGTTTAGCTAAATGTTTCGAGCTAAATACTCAGCTCGAAAACAAAGCCAAGAAGAAGAAGTAAAACATATGTACATATGTGAAAAGTGGAGTGGGAAATGGGCCGAAAATCCAAAAAGGAATGCAGCAATGACTGAAAGGCACGCACACACGCACACCCATAAATCAATGTCACGTAGTAATCCCGTGCGCCCGCTCACGTAGCACCCACAAAGTGAAGTACACAGAAAAGATACACACACACACACACATACATACTTAGCGTTGCAATCGAAATGCTTATCGGCTAATGGGCAAACGTGAGACACGAGTGAAAGGCACGATCACAAATGTCGGGCTCAAGATCGAAGTTTAAAGAGCGTCTATATAGTACATGTGTATGTACCTGAGCTGTGTGTGCGTACCCAGTGGACCAAATTATGGATGTTTAGCAAAGGCAAGTACAACAGTTTGTAAGTGAGGAAAACTCAAGGGAGTTGACTATACTAATTTCTTATGACTTTATTAATATGTTCCCTTATTTTTATATATTTTAAAAAATAAATAAATAAAAGTGTTATTTTCATGTTTTTTTCGGTTATTTTATAAATATATATATTTTTTTTAAATTTATTTTCAACTTTCTTCTGTTTATATAATCAGGCCAGTTCCCATTTACGAATTCGTTCAATCGATTTACTTTTTAAAAAAAATGGGGTTCCAAATTTCAATTCATCGTTTTCGATTAGCTTCATATAATATTATTTCCATTTCGAAATAGATTAGCTTCGTGTATAAGTAGAATAAACATTTTCGTTTCTTGAAAACGAACATCGAATTTAGGAAGCCCAATTTTTTTCAAAACGTAAATCGATTGAACGAATTCGAAAATAGGGAAACGGGAACAGGCCTGAATATATTATTAGTTTAAATTGTATTTCCGAGTTCGATAACAATGATTTGAGTAGCTATTCTGTCCGATCTTTTGCCTAAATTGAGCAAACTTATGATAGAATTTAAAATAATTTGTAAATTAAAAAACTAAATTAGTAATAGAAATCACGAAATGTGAATGAAAATCATCTCTTATTGCCATCGAAAATATTGTAAAAACCCATCCTGTCACCACTTCGGATAATTCTTCAACCTTTGGCTATAAAGGGTGTTAATTTCTAACTGTTAATCCTGTACCTTTCAGGCTTTTTGTCCACTGGGTAAGCATAAATACCTATGTACCTACGTACACATGTCTTCATGTTCGTATGTAATGACAACGCACTTGAATTATATTCAACTTGCGCTTTACTTTTGGCCATTAAAACCCGACCAAAACGCCAAGAAAAGACACGAAAAACTTAAAAAAAAATATATAAAAAACTACCGACAAAATAAATGAGAAAAAAAAGGCACCACACGAGCTCGCTGCATGATATTATCTTCGAAGTACAGTCCAAACAGGCTGGGGGAGGGGGAAATGGGAGCCTCAAATAAACCTTATAAATTTTCAAAAGTTGCAACAGCGACGACTACCCTTTTATAACTGTAATTCGAGCGCAGCTACGATATATTGAATGACTGCTGAGGCAACTGCAAGACGTAAGGGTAAGTGTGAATTCATATAAATGTCGAAAAAAACATTCTCCTAATAAAAGATACTCTAGATAAGAAGATATTTCACAATTGTGTTTGATTTTCTGCGCGATATTTAAGTGAAACCAAAGGATGTTTCTTACAGATCTATACAGATCTATACCATGTCCTCTATCAATAGTCGATAGTGCATAGGTTAGTCGACTTATAGCTTCAACCTAACCAAAAAAAGAAAAAAAAAAAAAAGGAAACTGAATTTAAATTAAACTCAACACCATTTGAATTACCAGTTTTTCGTCTTGCCGCATTTTTATATCACAGCCGAGCTACCACAGCGATAACTGAAGGCACACAAGGCCAACAGTCGAATGCACTCGACAAAACTAACCTTTTTGTTGATCTTCAGGCTAAAAAAGAAACCCATTCAATAGGAAAACATGATTGTAGTAATGGAAGAAGGAAAATACACCACTTTTAGCTCAATTTTCCTCAGTGTAATACACAAACCCAATATACCCAGTTGACCAATTCGGCCGGGTATAGCCAGAAAAAAGCCTTACCTTTCAAAATGTTACCATATTGGCGTGACTTCAATAAAAACCAAAAAAAAAAAAAAGAAAAAAATTGAACACAGAAAGCCAACCGAAAAAGAAACGCAACAAACGAGCACATCATGAAATTCGAAACATTAACCAAAAGAATAAAAACTAAAACGCTCCACCCCCCTCCTCCCCTCCCCCGCATGCCAAACCTGGTCACAAAATAAAAGAATAACAAACCAAAAGGAAAAGAAGTCAAGTAATCAAAAATTGTAACCAAGACGACAAAGCTGAGTAAAAAAAGCCAATTCAAACGAAATAAAAACAGCGGCTCAAGAGAGCCACCATTGAGCGAAGCTGAGAGAGCGCGGAAAAGGGCGTGAGAGTGTGAGACGAGCTCAACATACTCGTGCGTGCGTGTGAGTGTGTGTGTGTGTGTGAGTTTTATGCACTGCAATTGCTGCTCCAATTTGTTGATTTGTATGTGGCGATCAAAAGCTTAATTCACTTAACTACAACAGCAACAACCACTCAACGACTCAATCTCAATGTAAAGCACTCAAAGAGAGTGCGAGCAAAAGAAGCTCGAACATCATGAGCACACACACACGCGCACACGCACACGCACACAGTCAGGCAGAGTCGATTCGGTGGGATAGAGAGCGCGAGCGCGAGAGTCGGCTTGAAGCTGAGTTGAGTACGCTGATGAGAAAAATTGAGTTTCAGTTTTGAGCGCAACAGCAAGCGGCGCGCGTGTGGGTTATTTACAGCAACAAAACGAAAACGGAACGAAACGAAACGACACGAAACGAGACGACGAAGACCAAGCCAAAGCAAGCAGCGGCAGTCGACGGCGACAGCAGCAGCGTGTGCTGGGCTCTGCTCACTACAAAAGCCATTCCGGAGCGCACAGTCAAAGCGAGCTCAAAACAAAAAACAACAAAAACGAAACCGAAACACACAGATTTACTGTATTTTCCTACTACTGCCGTTGTTTCGACGCTGTTCTATTGGTTTTCCTTGCGTAAAATCATTGTTGAATTCTTCTTTTTTTTTTGGCTTAAAGAAAAGAGATTTATCAGTTTGCGGCTTTCGGATTTTGATTTCGATTTCGATTTGCGAGTTTTTTGATTTTAGTTGCGCGTGCAACGCGACGCGCGCAGCGGCAGCAACCCCGTGTTTACGTGCAACAATATCGAAAAAAAGGAAATAAATAAATACAAAATAAAAACACAAGAAAGAAAAAACAATAACAGCAGCCCTGCAACAATACCTTTGCGAGAACCTGTTCTCTTCCTGTGTGTGTGCGTGTGTGTGCGCCCGCGTGTGTGTGTGTGTGTATGCAAATCCACAACAACAACAATAGCAGCACTCGCACACCTGGCAGCTGATTTGCAGCGCATCACACAATGAAAGTTCAGCTTCAGCTGCTGCTGTGACACGAACCAACAACAACAACACACACGAGCAATCCACAACAGCAACAACAACAAGCGGAGAAGAGCATAAAACAAGAAGAAGAAGAAGCAGCAGAAGAACAGTTCGACCAACGCAACGTTGTTGTTGTTGTCATTTCTCTCCTCCAACTCGCGCGTAAGCCAACATCTTTCATCTAAAACAACACAAAAAGTTTCTCTAAGTGTGTGTGTGTGTGTGTGTGTGATTAAGCTGGGCAACTGATAAGCCAAAGTTGTAGCAAAGTTTACAGTTTACAGTTCACAGTTGTTGTCCTCATGTCGAAAGCTTTGCTTGAGTTGTACAATGCATTCCATTTCGAAATTCGGGAAAGCTACAGTCGGACGCAACCGACAGTAGGAGACCCTGTACTTCGATTTGACCTGACCTGACATACACACACTTATACAAACAATAACCAACACTCCTAAAGAAATTCATTCAAAAATCACGTACACTGTGACCTTTCCCCCTCCCCCTGCCGCATGCCTACTACAGAAAATTGATTATTCAATATCTCTGGTGTTTACTATCCGATTGGGCTGCAAATCGCACCAAACATTCAAAGCATCTAAAGCTTTATTCATGCAAAGAAGGAAGACAGTGACTCTAAAACTATACATGCTGAGCATATTTTTGTGAATTTGAGAGGGAGGGGAATGAAATATCACATTAAAAACATAAACTTGCCCCGCCTATGTCATACACGAACCTAACAAAAAGGAGTTGAGTCTCTGGCTGCTATAGTTTCCGAGATCTCGGTGTTCACACAGACAGACGGACAGACGGACATGGCTATATCGAATCAGTTCGTCGTGCTGATCAAGAATATATATACTTTGTGGGGTCTGCCTGTTACACACAAATGTCATTTGCACAAACTTAATAGACCCTTTTGTACTC
Source organism: Liodrosophila aerea (assembly GCA_035045005.1). NCBI lineage: Eukaryota > Metazoa > Arthropoda > Insecta > Diptera > Drosophilidae > Liodrosophila > Liodrosophila aerea. The sequence goes on from JAWNNL010000767.1 coordinate 293,964, forward strand.
TCTTAAAGTACAGGGTCTGAAAATCATTAGCCCTGTGGCTGGCACAGTGGGCGCAGTAGTTGAATTTGTGGCTTTATTTTGCATTCTTATTCACATTAATAAGAATCACAACTTACATATTCAAAATAGGTATTAGCCAAGTTATCCATAGTATTACCTTTAATTGCTCTCCCAACGCTCATTAACACAGTTGAGTCTGAGTCTTGGCCGAATTGCACGAGTACTCGTTAGATTTGCCTCATTATATCCACTTTGTACTTTGCACATTCTTAATTATCATCACCTTTGCGCCGCTGCTTTATTGCATTCCGCTTTGTCTTTTATTACACCGAGTTCTCTATGCTTCCTCTGCGTTTTCTTCTTCTGTTTTATAGTAATATTTCTCATCTTCAAAATATGTTTCTTCTTCTTCGCTTCACTTCGTACTCCTCCCCCTGCCATCAGTTCGTCTCACCCCGTTCGCAGCGGAAACGATCAATTGAAGCTGCACAGAGACAACGCATTGTTTCCAGTGTGTGTGTGTGTGTATCGCTTCTGCCTTTTCTCTTCCTCTTTCTCTTTGTCGGAACTGTCCCGGTTGTCGGTTCTCTGTTGGCTCTTTCCCTAACGTACTGTCTGATTATGTGCACGCCACTTGCGGTTTGTATGGACCAAGACCCAAAGCGAGGGTCGCTCACAAACTTCGCTAGAGATCAGAGAGTAAGCATTGAAGCTTTCCACAATCTAAGGAGTAAAAAACTCGGAAAGCTACAGTCGGATTCAACCGACGGTAGGAGACCCTGTACTTCGATTTGCCGTGGGAGTCGATTACAGCAGAAAATTGATAATCCAATATCTCCGGTGTTTATTATCCGATTGGGCTGCAAATCGCAACAAACATTCAGAGCATCTAAAGCTTTATTCATGCAAAGAACGAATCCAGTGAATCTAAAACTGTACATGCTGGGAATACTTTTGCAAATTTGACGGGAAGGGGGATGACTTTTCAAACATTTGAAATAAACTTGAGCTGCCTATATAATACACGAACCTAACAAAAAAAGAATTAAGTCTCTAGCTCTTTTTTAAAGTACAGGGTCTAAACACTACAGTATTGTAAGCTTGAGCTACCTCTCAAACTACCCTCGCTGGGTCTAATTGAAGTTACTAGCAGCTGCCAGCGCGGAGACTCATAGAAGGCAGTCGAACAAAGCCAGAGCTAGAGAGAGGCAGGCGAAGGGGGGGAGCAACTTCCGCTTAGCTGGCGACTTTAGGCCAGCTGCTTACCAACAACAACAACAACAACAGCACACAGCTAATGCGTAGAACAATGAAGACAACAATGCAATTGTCAATGCAATTAAACAGACATAATGCATTGGTATTCCATAGACTCGTGACGTCACAGCAGCAGATTGAGTGACTAACTGAGTGAATGACTGACTGACTGACAGACGGACGGACTGACTGACTGAGTGAATGAGTATCTCGGACTGTATTCGTGTTAAGGTTAAACGTGTAGAGTTGTACACATTCTAATTGCATGACAACAACCACAACTGTGATGCAAATCAAGCAGAAACTGAAAACTGAAAAGATCTCAAGCCAGATTAAAAACGCTTAAGCTAGATTACGAGCTACCCTATAGAGGGAAACTACTACTAGCCAGCTCATTCCAAATTTATAAGCAAATGAATATAATTTCTAATCTATGTGGAACATTTTAGATCATATATATGTAGAAGGATAGTGATATATGATAGTATTAAGTATTTTCGTTAGCATATGATAGTATTAAGTATTTTAAGAAACATAGAAGACGGTCACACTGAAATGAGGAGCGCGTCATTCTTGTGAGAACCGTGAAAGAGTAAAGTCGCAATAAGCAAATAAAGAACGTTTAAATAAAAAGCCGTCTACATTTATATACTCTCACATATATAATAAGGAGTGTATCAAATATTTACTCTATTTCAGATGTACTGACTGTAACCCACAAAAAAAGAACAATCTACCCTATATAATGTCTAATGATACTCCCCAATCATTCATTTATTGACAAAAATATTATACAGTACTATATCTAAAAGAAGAATCGTAGTAACCGATTGGGATCTTCGCCACATAATTCCCAAACTATATTTCAAATAAAAGACTAAATCTTTGTATAATTCAATTGTATACAGCATAACGGTCTGCCATGCCAAATCGTACAGCTCTAACTGCTATAGCCCTTGAGTTCATTGGAACTAACCTATTGAGGTTAGTGTAAGGCGTAAAGGTCTGACCGCTATAGGACCTGACTTTAGGTTAGTTTTATATATAGACTTATTTGTACTATAAGAAAAAAAAAAGCTAATAAGAGCAAAGGAGAGACTAGCAGATAATGTCCTTTCATTAAGATCAGTTCTACATAGTATATGGTTTTACAAACTGTATAATTCTAATATCGGTGATGTTATTAAAATTTTAAAAAGTTAGTTCATACACCTGCATAATAGACTAACCAAACACCAAATTTCATAGGCCTAGCGTGCATATTGACAGAGATCTCGGGTTTATCTTGCACTCTACAGGGTGTACGAACTGCAATTGTCTGTGCCTAAGCACTGCTATAGCCCTTGAGTTCCAATAGGTTAGTGTAAGTCGTAAAGGTGTAAAGAACAAAGGAGAGACTAGCAGATAATTTCCTTTCATTAAGATCAGTTCTACATAGTATATGGTTTTACAAACTGAATGATTCTAATGCTTGTGATGTTATTAAAAGTTTAAAAAGTTAGTCCATACACCTGCATAATAGACTAACCAAACACCAAATTTCATAGGCCTAGCGTGCATATTGACAGAGATCTCGGGTTTATCTTGCACTCTACAGGGTGTACGAACTGCAATTGTCTGTGCCTAAGCACTGCTATAGCCCTTGAGTTCCAATAGGTTAGTGTAAGTCGTAAAGGTGTAAAGAACAAAGGAGAGACTAGATCATAATTTCCTATCATTAGGATCAGTTCTACATAGTATATGGTTTTACAAACTGTATAATTCTAATATCGGTGATGTTATTAAAAGTTTAAAAAGTTAGTTCATACACCTGCATAATAGACTAGCCAAACACCAAATTTCATAGACCTAGCGTGCATATTGGCAGAGATCTCGAGTTTAGCTTACAGGGTGTACGAACTGCAATTGCCTGTGCCTAAGCACGTAAAAGGCATTTAATACGCTGACTGTGTGTGCGACCTTTGCAATGTGACACCTGCATAGACCCTCCCCCCGCTCCAGCGCCAACAAGCTACCCTCATATAAATTGCAAATTTTTCACACATAATACTATTAGCTGGAAAAACGCGTCGGCTCGCTGTCCATGGCCTTGGCAATGAAAAGCGTTTATGTTTGTTTGTTAATGTGTGGGGGTGGGGGTGGTGGTGAGAGGGGGGGCCAGCAGCTGGCGGCCATTGTGCGGCAGCCTGTGGCAACTGCAATTGTTGTTGTTGTTTCTGTTGCGGTTAATTGTTGCGGCTGCAGTTTTTGTTGCCTTCTCGCAGTCAGCGAAGCGTGTAGCAGAGAATAGATTGAAATGAAAAACGAAACAGGAAAACGTTGCACGATAACAACAGCAGGAGGTTATGTTTAGCACTAACACTGGGTCTACCTGTGTCTAGGGGTCAGTCAAATAGGTAATTGAGTAGCCAAAGTGCAGATGGGAGACCTATGATGAGACTGCAAATGAGTGCTGATATTATATATATATAAATATAACTAATGAGAAGAAAAAAGTGGGCAAAAAGAGCAGCGGGTGAGGAGAAGAATGCCGAACAGTATACGGAAGAATCAGCAGAAGAATTTGATAGAAGAAGTACCAGGAATATATACCTTGAAATAATTTAGAAGAGGCGATTACTCCAAATGAGTAGAGAGAAAGCATAATGGGAGTATGGAAGCGAGGAAGAATGCTGAACAGTATACGGAAGAATCTGTAGAACAATTTTATAGAAGTAGTAGCAGGAATATATACCTTGAAATCTCTTGAAAGATAGATACTCTTGGGAGTATAGAAACGAGGAAGTGAAAAAGAGAGCAGCGGATGAGGAGAATACTGCCGAACAGTATACGGAAGAATCTGTAGAAGAATTTGATAGAAGAAGTACCAGGAATATATACTTTGAATCTCTTAGAAGAGGCGATTACTCCAAATGAGTAGAGAGAATGTTAATGGGCGTATAGAAGCGAGGATACCACTCTCTATCTACTAGCTATCTCTCTACGTCTATCTGGATAAAGCTATTTTAAGCTTTACTATAGCTGCAGTAAAAGCTTAAGTCTAATACAGTTCTAAGGCCTTGTTTAACTTTCCTTCAATTCAGTTTTTTCCTTTCTTCAATAATAAAATTAAGCTACAACTCTCCCTCTTTCTGATCACAATCGGAATCTGATCTGAATCTGATCTGGTTATAAGTTTTTCAATAAATTTAAGCTTTATATATACGCATAAAGTATCTAATTTAATTAAGTTATAAATATTATAAATACCTCGCAAATTAATGCTAAATTAGGCAAATATTTGCTTTGACTTGAATTAATAGAAAATATTTGTCAATTAGTACCAACAATTCAGTTCCAAGCTCTAGCTATATTTTGTAGACAAACATTCTGCAGGTAAATAAAAAGCTTTTATCAAAGCTCATTAATTAGAATTCCGTTTTCCATTGAAATCCTTTTCGGTCATTTCCATGCTAAATATTCCTTTTCTTAAGATATTTTCTTAGATCTTAAAGCTCAACTTTTTTATCGCAAGCTTTAAAGAGAATAAAAGCTCGTCTTTTAAAAGTAAACTAAGAGGAAGCTATAGTCGGTTACCATTGATAGTTTACCTCAATATAGAAAGCTTAAAGCTTCTGCTGTGAATTTAAGCTTTTCATTTGAGTTTAAACATTTTAAGTTATGAAGATTCTGTGGTGAACAAAGCTCACTGTTTCAATAAAGACTAAAACGTTGTCAAAGTCAAAGCTTAAAGCTTATGGAGCAAGTTGAATCGTTTACTAGTAATTTTGACATGTAGAGTCTCGAATCTGTAGAATAAGTGGCAGCAATCGATTGCAACGTGGTGCTCGGGTCAAGCCTATTAAGCTCTCCGTGTGGGACTTGCAGTGCATTCAACTCTCGTCAAGTCGGAGAACGTCTTCTCAGCTCAGTTCAGTTCAGTTTCGGTTTCATTATACAGCTTGAGCCTGCAAGTAGAGCAAATGGCAATTGGATATTTAAATGATGGCACATCAATTTCTGCGCCCCGTTCCGTTCCGTTCTTCGGTGCAACTCGCATTGACTTTAATTGAAATTGAAGCTGTCTGCAGATTCTATTAGTTGATTTATACATGTCTCTAGCATGGTACTCTTCTCTGGCTCACGCTCTCTCCAGATCTCTCTCGCTTTTATTGCTCAATCACAGTTGACATAGTGTGCCACCCAACCGTGGCACATATAGTTCAGTTGAACGAAAACAATCGAACCGTGCCACCAAAAGACACAAGTCTCCAGTGCTCAGTCTACAGTCTCCAGTCTCCATTCTCGAGTCCCCCGCCAGTCGCGTGTTTGACTTGTGATAGCGGCGGGCAAACAAATGCTCGCAACGAAATTTACATTTTTCGGCTGACTTCAATCAAAAGCCCGACACGTTTTCCAATCAAGCAAATGTACTGCGCGCTCCCACTCTCCGCTCTCCAAGAGCTATACCTAAGTGTCTTTATTGCCTACACTTGGCAAAGTCAACTCTGAAAGCTTGTAGAATTTGTATGCCAACATTGTAGAATTTTATTACAATTAGTTGGCTCTTCTAGCGGAAAGGTTTTCTCTGCAACTCTCCAAAGTCTACAAAAATAGACAATTGCTAGAATTCTAGGTATTATTATTGATTAACCAAATATCTAAAAGTCTCCAAAGTAGACAAGTCTCCAAAGTAGACAAGTCTCCAAAGTAAACAAGTCTCTAAAGTAGACAAGTCTCCATAGTAGACAAGTCTCCAAAGTAGACAAGTCTCCAAAGTAAACAAGTCTCCAAAGTAGACAAGTCTCCATAGTAGACAGGTCTCCAAAGTAGACAAGTCTCCACGATACTAGATTACTTTCAACTTTACTCCTTAAAACCTGCTCTTATGACAATTCTACAAACTCTACACGAGTCTCCACAACATAAAAAATCCATACAACGCGTTTAGAATGTATTTACCCAACACTTGATCTTTAAAAAAATGTTTAAAAGCGTTTTAACAAAGTCTACACAAGTCTCCACAAGTCTCCACTAGCAAAAACCTGTAATGAAAAGCTCTTAGAGTGCATTTGCCAAACACTCGACCTTTAAATGTAGTTTTAAGTCGTTTTTACAAAGTCTACACAAGTCTCCACAAGTCTCCAGTCTTTTAAATACAAATTGAAGCAACTTATCGATAAAAGCACTAAAAATATAAACAAAGATACAGCCAAACTAATTGACCTTCCATGTTCCTTTATCTTTTACAGTTGTTATTTGATATGCATCGCCTGCACATTTTAAACAAATACAAACGGATGTTCAAGGAACACACTGCATAAAAGAAGAAGAGAAAGACATACATACTATAACATTTCGACGTTTTACAACACTGCCTGCCGTAGCAGTTACGAATTGCACTCGATTTAAGCAACTACAACTGATATTTTACCTGTGCCAAGATGTACAAGTTATTGGGTAGCCTCAAGAGCTACCTCAAGTGGCAGGATATACAGACGGACAATGCCGTGTTCCGTCTCCACAACTCCTTTACAACGGTACTCCTGCTCACCTGCAGTCTGATCATTACGGCCACCCAGTATGTGGGCCAGCCGATCAGTTGCATTGTGAATGGCATTCCGCCGCATGTGGTGAACACCTTCTGCTGGATACACAGTACGTTCACCATGCCCGATGCGTTCAATCGACAGGTAAGTCTACACAACTCTACAATTGCTCAACACTACTGTGTCAGTTTACACTTTTTAGGATTCTTTTGCAAGTGTTTCCTCTGCCAATGCATTTAGCTGCAGAATATGTTAACTCTACAAAGTCTCCACACAAGTCTACACGAGTTCATTTTTGTCAAATTAATCAAAAATCGTTTTGAATGCAACCCTACACTTGTGTTCACAACTCTACACTGGTCTCCACAACTCTACACTAGTCTCCTCAACTCTACACTAGTCTCCAAAAGTCTCCACTAGTCTCCACAAGTCTCCACTAGTCCCACAACTCTACACTATACTCTTAACAACTCTACACTAGTGTCCACAACTCTACACTAGTCTCCACAACTCTAGACTAGTCTCCACAACTCTACACTAGTCTCCACTAGTCTCCACAAGTCTCCACTGTTGTGAAATAACAAGAAATCGCACATTTCCCACATTTTGCAGTTATTTATGAGCTGGCATCACTACTCTCCTGTCCTTGCACTCACGTAGGCCGAGCACGTACGTCTCCAATTCATTTGTATGATATATACACGCTATAGGACAAGACTTGGTCTCTTTGAGCCACTATCTTTTACCTTTTACGTAAATGTATGTGCATATTTGTGGTGCGACTATAAAGCAATTATAAACTGGGCGTTCTCAGACATTGTACGATGCGTTCCTGTGGCAGGACGCAGTGATTTAAATTGCGTTTCATGCGGAGAGAGACAGCAAACGAGGACAGGGGACAGGAAGGACGAACAAAAGACAGAATGAAAAACGATTAAGAGCGACACACAAATATTGAATACCCCGCGGGTGTACAGACATGACAGGCATACTCACTCACTCGCTGTGCGAATGATAGTATAGTATGTAGTTCTCATATTTCAGCAGGGGACAGGAAATGAGCGAAGCAAACTTTTTCTTGTCAAATATTTCACATTTCATGGAACTCTTGCACTCAAGGCCTTATGCCTGGATAGGGTAGCTTGATGACAGATATATACCGGTACGTATCGAAGCTTGAAATCCAGTAAAAGATTCCGTTTTGGATTCCTTAACTTTCCGATATCTGTTTCCGATAGTGTAGCTGTGTTTCCATATCGGTAAAGCAGAATATCGGTAACTGCAAATTGTAGTATCTATTCAGTACATTTTAAGGCAGATATTTCCAAGGCTTCCAGAGATTCCTTTTATTTGTTTTAAGTATGTAAAAATGCATCCTATACCAGAACCTCCCTGAAACCATCTGGTTAGGAGTGATATAGGAAATAGTTTACTGTAATAGCAAACAGACAGATATAAGCAGAGTTGAAGCATGTAATCCAGTAAAAGATTCCGTTTCGGGTTCTCAATCATTGCTGTATCTGTATCCGATAGTGTAGCTGTGTTTCTATATCGGTAAAGCAGAATATCGGTAACTGCAAATTGTAGTATCTATTCAGTTAAATTTAAGGCAGATATTTCCAAGGCTTCCAGAGATTCCTTTTATTTGTTTTAAGTATGTAAGAATGCAACCTATAGCAGAGTCTTCCTGAAACCATCTCGTAAGTAGTGATATTGGAAATAGTTTACTGTAAGTGCAAACAGAAGCATGAAATCCAGTAAAAGATTCGGTTTTGCGTTCCCAAAAATTTCCGATATCTTTTTCCGATAGTGTAGCTGTGTTTCCATATCGGTAAAGCAGAATATCGGTAACTGCAAATTGTAGTATCTATTCAGTAAAATTTAAGGCAGATATTTCCAAGGCTTCCAGAGATTCCTTTTATTTACTTTAAGTATGTAAGAATGCATCCTATAGCAGCATCTTCCAGAAACTACCTGTTAAGGAGTGATATAGGAAATAGTTTACTGTAAGTGCAAACTGACACAAATCTATAATTTTATACCAATCAAAATCTCCTTTTACTGAATTTGTGCTCTTACTCCTACAGGTCGGTCGCGAAGTGGCACATCCTGGCGTTGCCAATGACTTCAATGACAAGGATGCCAGAAAGTACTACACCTACTATCAGTGGGTGTGCTTTGTGCTCTTCTTTCAGGTGAGTCGTCGCAATTACCACGATGATCTCTGACGCTGCCAATTGATATTGATTGGCAATCATGGAGAATCTATTGCCCTGCAGTAGAGTGTAGAGTGTAGATGGGGGAGGGGATCACGATTTGATTGTGTGGGCTCAATTGTCAGCCACACACACACGCACACACAAACTGAAAGCTCTGCTTCAATGAAGCTTAATTGAATGCGTGTATAGCAGTAGGGGGTGGGGGGAAGTGGGGTGCAGGTGAAGCGTAATGATGACAGCAAGAGTCACAATAAAGCTTCTGTGCTTGGGGAGGGGTCATTGTATTCCACAGCGTATGCTCAATCAAGCATGCAACAACAGAGCTTTACTTAAGCTCACAGAGAGAGTATATTATTTATTATACTCTCCCGTTGATTAATGGCTAAATGCCCGCAAATCAGATGTCAACAGCAGCCTGAGAAGCTAAAAGCTTTCAACTTGCAGCGACAGGTGCTCGAGTAGCTTTTGACTTAAGAAAAAGCTCGGAAGAACTTAGGTGCAGTGAAAACTGCTTTACAAGTAAAAAAGAATAATAATAAAAATAAGCTTTTTACTTAATTAAAATGTCTTAGGCTTAAACTATAGCTTTCTCTTCAAAAGAAGTGCCAAAAGCTATTGACTCTTAGCTGATTGAATAGAGAAATCTTTTAATGAAATTGAGCTAAATTAGAATTACTTAAAGTAATATTTAATTGAAGATCTTTAAATAAAAGCTATTCCAAGCAACTTTTACTTTTAGTTGATTGAATGAAGAAAGCTTTTGATTAAAGCTTTCATTTGAAACAATTTCTATGGGAAAGTCTTAGTCTTTTGATCAGTAAATTTAAGTTTCTATAGTAGTATATAAAATATAATTAAAGCTCAAAATAAACTTGTAGCTTTTGACTTGAGAAAAAGCTCTTGAAGAGATGAAGATCTTAGTAAGTTACTTTTACTTTTAGTTGATTGAATGAAGAAAGCTTTTGATTAAAGCTTTCATTTGTAACAATTTCTAGGGGAAAGTCTTAGACTTTTGATCGGTAAATTTAAGTTTCTATAGTAGTATATAAAATATAATTAAAGCTCAAAATAAACTTGTAGCTTTTGACTTGAGAAAAAGCTCTTGAAGAGATGAAGAACTTAGGTGCAGTGAAAACTGACTTACAAGTAGGAAGGAAGCTTTTGATTAAAGCTTTCATTTCAAACAGTTTCTAAGGGATCAGTAAATCAGTTTATATCCTAAAATAAAGCTATCCGAAACTATTTGAAATGAAAAACTTGCAATCTTTAATGATATCGTTCTCTGTTCTCCGCCATAGGCCATGGCCTGCTATACGCCCAAGTTTCTGTGGAATAAATTCGAGGGCGGCCTGATGCGTATGATTGTCATGGGCCTGAACATAACGGTCTGCACGCGCGAGGAGAAGGAGGCCAAACGGGATGCACTGCTCGACTACTTGATTAAGCATGTGAAGGTGAGTGAATGAATTGAGAGTTTACTCGAAACATTTTCATTTTCCATTTCCCATTTCCATTCCGATTAGCGCCACAAACTGTACGCCATACGGTACTTTGCCTGTGAGGTGTTGTGCTTCGTCAACATTGTGGTGCAGATGTATCTGATGAATCGTTTCTTCGACGGCGAATTCATATCGTACGGCACGAACATCATGGGACTGTCGGACGTGCCCCAGGAGCAGCGTGTGGATCCCATGGTCTACGTCTTTCCGCGCGTCACCAAGTGCATATTCCACAAGTACGGCTCCGGCGGCTCTCTGCAGACTCACGACTCCCTCTGCATACTGCCACTGAACATTGTGAATGAGAAGACGTATGTGTTCATCTGGTTCTGGTACTGGATACTGCTCGTAATGCTCTTTGTGTTGATGATCATACGGTATGTAGATAGTTAGTTAGTTGCTCTGATATATTAACTAAATGATTTATCCGTTTCCTTTGCCATTTGCAGCGCCTGCATCATTTTTATGCCAAATATCCGGCCACGTCTGCTGAATGCACGCAATCGCATGATTCCCATGGAGATCTGTCGCTCGCTGTCCCGCAAGCTGGACATTGGGGATTGGTGGCTGATCTACATGCTGGCGAGCAATCTGGATCCGGTCATCTACAAGGATGTGATGGGCGAGTTTGCCAAACAGGTGGAGCCATCGAAGCACGACCGTGCCAAGTGATTTGCCGAGACTAAACTGAAAATGCTCCCGCACCACGCCCCCTGCCCCCTGCCTCCGCAACTAGCAGCAACACGAGTGCTGCTCGGATTAAATATATGACATAATTATTATTATTATTTAGCACAAATCATGACAATTAGTTGAAAGTTAACAGAAAGAACCATATATACACTGCGAGAAAATTAAGACAATCTTCAGCTACTATTTCCCCCCGACTCTTAACTCTTAATCAATGATCACAACTCGAATGACAAGCAGAAATTTTATAATTATCATATTGGAGTTTCCTTTGAACGAAATGCAAGAAATTTTTTTTTATTATTTTTTCTTAATTTTAAATTTAATTTAATGTCTAGACCTTAATTAAATATGTATACCTTAAAAGTCCTAAATGAAAAAAAGAAGAAAAAACTACAAAAAGAGCCCAAGAAATTCTAAAAACTTTACATATATACATAAATATATATATAGATGATATATATTTAGTTTTGTAATCAATTAAGCGCAACAACAACTAAAACTGCTGCATAATATAATACAATATAATAATACCACATATTATAATACGATATAATGCTTTTGAGTCTTTCATAATATAAATCGGTATATAAATCAAATGATTCTATAATAACAGCAACAATCAAGCATTTTTGGTAACTATTGAACAGATTTTCTTTTTGAGCTGAGAGAATTTTACATGTTAAGTTTATTGTGTAGTTTTAGGCGACAATGGCAAGTTTTTTTTATAAAAATGAAACATATATAATACGTATGAAATAAACTTTATATAACTGGCGAAAAACCTTGCTGTTTTCAACTCTACTTTTATTTAACATAACTTGTACATGCCAATTAAACTTCATTTTGAAATGCGCGCTATGTTCATTGTACAGTTCGTTCATACGGTTGCTCACTTATTGAGCGACGTAGCGCATATTGCGCAACGTAACGCAATGTTGCCCTTTAAAGACGTAACGCAGAATGAGCAACGAACAAAACTGCGTAACCACTGTTGCCACTTGTAAATTTGAACGTGCAACAAAAATGAATGAATAATGACAAGAAAAATGACATTAAATGATCACAAAAACATCGATTTAAAGAAAACCGTATTTTCTATAACGACAACCCAACTTGTAAATTTCCAACAACTCAATATGCATCGATCGTAGCGCCAACAAAATTTTCGAATATAAGCGCGAAACGGAATGGCCACATAATAACGCCAAGTGTGGCTGCACATATACGAAGCTAAAAACAAGCCCTGCAGAAGAAAGTGTTGTCAATTATATTATATATTATTATATGCATATTGCAGATTAATTTCTTTTTATTCTAACTCCAACCCCTTTTTAGATTTAGCCAATTCTATCTGAGTAGAGTCAAACTAAAAGAAATGCCGTTGCGCCAGCAAAAAATAAACGCACCAATTTTGACGCAAAAGCGCCAAGGGTGGCAACCGTGTGCGTAACACATTAATATAAATGCAGCAGTTTCGTTGCAAAAAGCCTCTAAATTAATTTACAAATGAAACAACAGTAGTTAAGTGATAAATGAATAAAAATGTGATGTTCAATGTAAGTGCAATTGCTGCTAACAAAATGCAGTGCAGATAATTCACGCGTTAAAACACAATTGTTTTTGTTAGAGTCGCGCGTACGCGTGTGGCTGCGTTTTTTGTTTCTGTGAGTGCGTGTGTGTGTGTGTGTGAGGCAGCCAAAGTCTGTTGCAGAGTCAAAATAAACGCACAGAAGATAAGGCAAATAAAATAAACATAACATTAATACGTCGTGAGACAACGAACCGGGAGACACTGGGGTGTCCAGTTAGAGCTGCCTCGGCCTGCCTATGTAAACACCAAAAGCGCCGCAATTTGATTCTGATTCCTCTCTTTTGTTTATATATTCCGTTAATTTGCGCCGTTGCATGTGTGTGTGTGCATGTGTGGAATTTAGCAACGTTTTGCTGATACAAAATTCAACCCCCAATACCCTATACCCCAATCCAGGGCTAACTGGGCGAATAACAAAAACAACAACAACACCAATACCACCACCACTACGATGCCAACCACCACCCCCCACCCTTATTCCAGTGAAAAGCAACAACACCCTGTACCAAGAACGAAGCTGAAAATTGACTCTCGGTCGAACGAAGGTGATGGCATTGTTGTTGTTGTTGTTTTTTGGAGTGTTAAGCTAAAATAACAAGCAGCGACTGAGGCTGAGGCGGAGGCAGTGGCTGAGGCAGCGGCAGCGGCTCCGTAATTCAAACTGTCGAAATGAAACGGCTCTGCGCTCCACTTGCTCGCACTCTCTTTCCGCTCATCAAGTCCACTGCTGCGCGTTGGCTTCTCTGCCTCTCTGGAGACGCTGCTTTTGCCACAGCAACGACAACCCAAAACTTGGGCTCCTTTACGTGCATGTGTGTGTGTGTGTGTGAGTGTGGGAGCTTTGTCGGTGTGTGGGTGGGTGTGTTTGACAAGGCGAATGTGTGAAGCTAGCAAAGATGAGAGCAAAGCATAACATGCGATAGCCGTGAAATGTAAACACAGATTAACAGTTAATTTTCTTCTTCTATTTATTATTTTTTTAATGTGAATTTGCGCCATGATTCTCGAGGTTCTTGTGCTGCGTTTCAAATTTGCGCAAACTGAGCGCTGTACAACACCGGCCGGGCCGGCAGGACGTTTGGCAACACTGGTCGCCGTTGTCGTCGCCGCCGCCGCCGCCGCATGCAACCCTGCGTGTACCGCACACGAATGTGAGTGTAAAAGCGTGTGGTCGAAAAATTAAGAACAGCAACAAAAAATGTAAGATTGAAAAACGGCTCTCTTTGTATGTGGAGTAGGCAATAGCAGCGGTAAAACAAAAAAAAAAACAGAAAAGAAAAAAAATTGCTCGCGGGGGAGCAAAACGAATTGACAGTAGCAGCAGCATCAGCGGGAAAGCAGCGCAGCCGCTAATCTGCCGTCGGTCGGTCGCGTCGCAAAAGCGAATCATTAATAAAATCAAATGAAAATGAAAATACGGATGCAAAGAGAAGCGAGCGAAAAAAATTTCCATACCCAAAAATAACCAAAAAATTTTCAAGTTTGACGTTTTTATGGTGTGTGAAAAACGACACGACGGGAACAGAGGGCGCAAAGGAATAGGCCACAAAATTCACAAAATTCAAAGCAAAGCTAAGAAGAACAAGGCGCAAAAGTAGAAGAGGAAGAGCAGTAACAGAAACAGTAGTAGCAGCAGCAGCAGCAATAGTGAGCGAAAAGTGTACAAAGGCGAAAGGAAAAAGGTCAAAATGTACGTGTGTGTGTGTGTGTGAGTGCGAGTGTGTGTGTGTGTGAGATGGAAACAAGAAACATGGAATCAATGAAAATGGAGCAAAAGTGAAAAACTTGTGGAAAAGCTAAAATTAATTTTTTGTTTTTGTTCACGCGCGCGTATTTGCAACTGTATGGGTGTGCTTGCTGGTGTATGTGCGTGTGTGTGAGTGTGAGTGAGTGACGAAAGGAAGAAAAGCGAAAGAAGGAGGAAGGGAGCAGGAGGGGAGCAAAGTGATTTTGTGAAACGCATTTACTAATTAAACACAAATGAAATGTGAAGACAATTGATGTAGGAATTGCACGAATGAGAGGAGAAGAAGAAGCAGTGGATGAACGAGTTTAGCATAAGGGAAATCGATAATAATAACAATAACAATCATTTTGTTCTTTCAAAGCTCCAATGCAACAACAACAACAGCAACAACAACAATAATAATAACAATAACAAATAACAGTGAAACGAAGCGAAATACAAGAACAAAAGCAAACAGCAACAACTGCAACAACAACAACAACGAGTGCCCAAAGTTTTTTTTTTTTTGGCCAATGCGGCGCAGCAGCGGGCAGAGCATCGCTTGAGAAACTATGTGGAAAGCTAACGAATGCGGCGTCGCAGTCGCAGTCGCAGCTGACGTCGACGTCGTCACAGTAGCCAACGCCGCCAACGCGAGGAAAGCAACAAACAGCGCTGCATGACCGACGCGACGCGACGACGACAACAACAACTACAACAACAACACCTACGGCAATTGCTTCGAATCAAGTGAAACAAAAACACAAAACAAAATAAAAAACAACAGCAGCAGCAGCAAGGAGAAGAAGGCGACGCAGACATAGACGCGGAGAAAGAAGCAGCCCAAAGTGGACGAAGCAACAGCAACAGCAAAGGAAGAAGAAGCCAACGCATATAAAGAGAGCAACTGCCTCAACTCGCTCTCACTCGCTGCCCGTGTGTGTGTGTGCCTGTGTGTGTGTGTCTGTGAGAGGGAAAGCTTAGAACTCGCACTCTCTCATCACCATCAGCATCGTCATTGTTGTTGTTGTTAGAAGGAGTCGAGCTTTCGTCGAGTCTCTTGTTGTTGCTGGTTGGTGTTGTTGCCATGGCCAGCAGCAGCAGCAGCACAGCAACAACACATGTAGTCAGCGTCAACCGCAGCCGCAGCAGTGTTGCAGCAACAGCGCTGCCCTCGCTATTCGCCGGCAGCAATACATCGGCAGCAGCAAGAACAACAACAACAATAAGGCAGAGCAGCGTCGCCTCCGTTGCCTCCAAAGATATGGACGGACTGATTGCCATCAATGACAGCGCATTATCGCAACAAATCGAATTTATACTACAAGATGCTCCCATGGAGCATGAGGACGACGAGCAGCAGCTGCAGCAGCTCAATATGGCAGCGGCGGCGGCAGCAGCAGCAGCGGCGGCAGCGACGAAGCTCGACAACCACCCACCGACAACAATAACAACAACAACAGCAGCAGCAGTAGCAGCAACAAACAGCGCTTCCCCATACATCAATCACAACAACAACAACAACATCAACACGCATCACAACAACAGCAGCAGCAGCAACAACAACAGCCTGAGCTCGGATGACCATCAGCAGTTGTTGCTGCAGCAGCAACACCATCGCCAGCAGCAGCAGCAGCAGCAGCAGCATCATCAACTGCTCAATGGACGTCGCATTATTATACAATCAACAGGCAGCAGTAGCTCCTCCGCCGCCGCCGCCGCCATGCTGTCCGCCAGGGACATCAAGGTGGAGCAACAGGAGCTGGAGGATGAGCCCGACGACGACGACGGCGAGGAGGAGGAGGAGGAGGAAGATCCCGAGCTGAACGATGAGAATCTACAGGACATCGAGGAGGAAGCGCAGGCCGCTGAGGCCGATGAGGAGCCCGAAACGGCGACACATCTGCAACACCAGCAGCAGCAGCAACATCATCATCTGCAGGCACAGGTCAAAATGGAGCTGGACGATCTGCCTGAGGACGAGGACGAAGAGGAGGAGGACGAGGAGGAGCACATGACACAGTCGACGCAGCAGCAGCAGCAACTTGAGGTAGCTATATACACTATATACTAACTGTAAATGCCTAATCCCATGTCCCATTGCAGACGCTGCAGCAGCTGGAGTACTCGACCACGGCACAGCAGCTGGTGCTGCCGGCTGGGAGCATTGTGAGCACCACCACGCGCGCCTTGGCCGTGCCCGTGTCGGAGGCAGCGCTGGTGCAGCTGCAGCGTCGCCCCGTCTACATCAGCAACGCCACCATGAGCAGCCTGGCGGGCGCCACGTACGTGCGGATGCCGGCGGCAGCGGTGATAAGTCGCAGTCCGATGACCGTGCTGAATGTGGTGCAGCAGTCGGGCGGACCGACAGCGCAGCTCATACTGCAGGCGGCGCCAGGTGCGTCACCCCAGCAACAGCAACAGTCGCAGTCACAGCAGCAGCAGCAACAACAGCAGCAGTCGACAACAGTGCCGTCCCCCAGCAATGAGCAACAACTGGCGGCAATTGCACTCGCCCAGCAGCAACAGCAGCAGCAACAACAGCAACACGCACAGTCCATTAAGCCAGCGCCAGCAGCAGGAGCAGGAGCAGCAACAGCCACAGTTGCCACATCCACAACGAGCTATCAGTGCATGGAGTGTGTGGAGAAGTTCGACTCGAAGGAGCTCTTCGACATCCATCGCAGCGGGCACGCCAACAACATGAAGTGCGCCATCTGCAACATGGTGCTGAAGTCGCTGAAGAACTACGAGAAGCACTGCCTCCGTTGCAAGCCGTACGAGTGCCAAATCTGCGGGCGGGTGGTGCGCTTCCGGCCCAACTTCATCAAGCACATGCGGGTGCACACGGGGCAGCAGTCGGAGCGGCACAAGTACAAGTGCGAGGTGTGCCACAAGGAGTTCATGAGCTTCGAGTACTTCAAGGTGCACAAGAAGATCCACAACGAGAACGTGAATCTCACGTGCGAGATCTGTGGCAAGGTGTTCAGCGCGCTTGCCTCGCTGCGTGGCCACTCCAAGCTGCACTCCGGCGTCAAGTTGCACAAGTGAGTATACACATCATTCTATCGAATCACTCTGCTAATCCATGTCTCTCTCTCTATCCGTGTGGCAGGTGCGATGTGTGTGGCAAGGGATTCGGGCAGCGGTACAATCTCAAGATCCACGCCCGCACCCACACCGGCGACTTCCCCTTCGAGTGCAAGGTGTGCAAGAAGAAGCTGCACACGCAGTCCTCGCTGCAGACGCACATGCAGGTGCACCTGCGGGATCAGCCCAAAGGCGGTGCCAGCAGCAACAACAACAACAACAGCAGCAGCAGCTGCAACAACAACAACAACAGCAGCAGCAGCAACATTAACAACAACAACAGCAGCAGCAGCAGCAATGCCACCGTTAAGCTCGAGCCGGAACTGGACATACCCAGCAGCAGTCTGCAGCAGCAACAGTTGCAGCAGCAGCAGCAACATGACATGGACGTGGACGAACAGTCCGGGTTCAGTGATGATGACTTTGAGAGCACGAAGCATCACCATCGCCTGAACCATGGCGAGGAGTCCTCAAATGAATCCTCATCAAATGCCTCGCTACAGCAGCCGCACTCCTCCTCAGCCAGCTCAACGCACTCGCAGCAACAGCCACAGCAGCAGCAACAGCAGCAGCAGCAACAACAGTATATCGTTTCCACGCCCACACGTACCATTGTCATCAACAACTATATGCAACAACGCCAGCAACAGCAACAGCAGTCGACAGATGCCGCAGCAACTGTTGGCAATGGCGGCGTGTTGCACACACAGGTCATACAGAGCGGTGCAGGCACCAGCAATGGCCACCACATCAGCAATAACCGCAACAACAACAACAATAGCCCCAGCAGCACCAACAACAACAACAACAGCAGCAGCAACAGCAACCACAGCAGCAATGCATCGTCAGCAGCAACAGGGAACGCCAGCAATCTGGTGGCACAGCAACTGTTGCGTAAGACGCCCATCATACACTCCACGGGCACGCTTAGCTCTGCACTGGCGAGTGTGGTGCAGCAGACAGGTGGTAAGTACCATTGGCGAGTGCAACAGCAGCGAGTAGCGAGTGTGCAGTGTGACACTCTAAGACTTGCGAGTAGCGAGTGAAGTGTGAATCGAACGAAAACTAAACTATTCAAGTGGCGAGTGGCCACTGACGAGTAGCGAGCAGCGAGTAACGATAGCTAGACATTATGTGTATAGAAAGCAACGAGTAGCAACCAAAGATTAGCTCTTCATCTAGCGAGTAGATAGAAACGAGTAGCGATAGATAGAAAGGAAACCAACGAGTAGCGAGCAGCGAGTAACGATTACTAGACATATATGAGTATAGAAAGCAACGAGTAGCAACCAAAGATAGAAACGAGTAGCGTGCACAAAACTAACAAGTAGCGATAGATAGAAACGAAACCAACGAGTAGCTAGCAGCGAGTAACGATTACTAGACATATATGAGTATAGTTTTGCAAGTAAAGTATACCATAGAAAGTAACGAGTAGCAACAGATACAGTTGATATTCAAAGTAACGAATGAGTTGCATATGAACAGTAACGAGTAGTTCAGAGTACAGACTAGCGAGTAGCTCAAATTAGTAGTGGGAAGTGACTGATTGGACATGGCAAAAGAGCGATTAGCTCTACATCTAGCGAGTAGATAATAGTAACGAATAGCGATAGATAGAAAACTAACGAGTAGCGAATAGCAGAACCGAAACCAACGAGTAGCTAGCAGCGAGTAACGATTACTAGACATATATGAGCATAGAAAGCAACGAGTAGCAACAAATACAGTTGATATTCAAAGAAACGAATGAGTTGCATATAAATAGTAACGAGTAGTTCAGACTACAGACTAGCGAGTAGCTCAAATTAGTAGTGGGAAGTGACTGATTGCACATGGCAAAAGAGCGATTAGCTCCTCATCTAGCGAGTAGATAATAGTAACGAATAGCGATAGATAGAAAACTAACGAGTAGCGAATAGCATAAACGAAACAGAGTCTAAACTAAAAGCGCAACTTTCAATAGTTTTCTTCGCTTTGCTTTTGCTCGAGTCCATTAATAATCGATTTCTGTTGCAGTTGGCTCTCCAGCACAGTCGCCATCGTCTTCATCCACATCGTGTTCCTCCACCGTGCTGGTCTCCAAGGCGACGGGTGTGCCCCTGTCGATAGCCTCGTCGGCGGCACTTGGCGGCTCCACCATTATACGTAGCACGCGCAATCATCATCAGCAGCAGCAGCAACAGCAGAGCAATCAGCGTGCGGGAACAGGGACTGGGCCACAGCAGCAGCAGCAGCGTAACAACCACCGAAACCACCACCGACGTCGTCATCTGGCTGACATGGACGATGATGATGATGATGATGATGACGATGACGAGGACGACACTAATGCTCAACTCCGAGCTGCCACCAATGGACACCATCATCACCAACAGCAGCAGCAGCAGCAACTGCATACGAATCACAATCATCATAATCACAATAGCAGCAGCAGTAACAATCAGCAGCAACAGCACCACCAGCAGCAGCAGCATCACCACCACCAACAGCCGCAGCACAATCATCATCATCATCACAATCACAATCATCACAACAATCATTTCGATGATGATGATGACGATGAGAAGTCGTCGCCGTCCCTGGCCACCGCTGCCATTATCAAAGTCGAGCCGAATCTGTACTCATCCGGTTCGGGTGACAACTCCAACGATATGTTCATCAAGGAGGAGGTCATGTTCGAGGATTCCGCCGCACCGCATTCGCCGCAATCGCCGCCAAGTTCAAAGTTTCGTATCTCGAATTTCGACAGCGATCTGGTGGATCACCATGTGGATCTGAATCACTCGCTGCCGCCATATGGCAATCTGTTCGAGCCGCACTCCATACCCGACAGCATACCGGTGCAACTGTATCCGGATGACGACGACGACTTCCGGCTGGATCACAGCTCGCTGGGCGGCCTGCACACTACCTCGTCCTCCACCACCGATGGCGACTTCATCAAGAAGGAGTGGGCGTATGGCGGGGCCAGCAGCAGCTATGCCATGAATGGTAAATTCGACGATGACAGCGATGCGCTGTGCGATGCAGCCAATTTCATCTACAATTGAGAGCGAATACACCACACCACATCCACATTCGATTCGAATTCTTCACACACACACACTCACTCACACACACATTGTATATTTATATACACACACACACACTACTTTATATACATATATATAGTATATAGGGTATCTCTCTGTCGCGCTCGTGATCTTAACGTGATCTTAAACTAAATCAATGTGTAAAACGTAATTTGTAACTGTATTTTGTAGTTGTTTCTATCGAAGAGAACAAAACAAACAAAAACTGAGGAGGAGAATGAAAGAATTTCTCGTGAGAGTGTAAACCCGATCGCTCTTCGCGAAATTATGGCGCCTTCTTCGACCTCAGTCATCAATTGGTAAAAAGAATCTCCCAGATACAAAAGTATCTCGCAGATACAAAAGTATCTCGCAGATACAAAAGTATCTCGCAGATACAAATGTATCTCGTAGATACAAAAGTGTCTTGCAGATACAAAAGTATCTCGCAAATACAAAAGTGTCTCGCAGATACAAAAGTATTTCGGAGATACAAAAGTATCTCGCAGATACAAAAGTATCTCGTAGATACAAAAGTATCTCGCAGATACAAAAGTATCCCGCAGATACAAAAGTATATCGGAGATACAAAAGTATCTCGCAGATACAAAAGTATCTCGCAGTTACAATTCAATAGAAGCTGCTCTAATTTCGCGAAAAGTGGTCGAACTGTCACACACACAACCACACACACACACACACACAGTGTCTGTCAATCTGTCTCGCTCCGTTTAGTGTATATGCTGTCTAACTCTATCTCTCTCTCTCTTCAAAGAGACTACCCCTCCCTCTCTCTCTGTCTGTCTATCTCGCCCCCTCTCTCTCTCTCTCTCTCTCTGTCTCTCTGTCTGTCTCTGTTGCTTGCAGTTCGGCTTTGATCTCGACTTTTGAATTATTTATATTTATCGTTATCAAATTTCATAATATGCTCGGTTTTTTTTTGCTTCACACAAAGAGAAAAATGGAATTTCATTCGTCATTAACATTAACATTACGATAATCATTACTATTATTATTATCATTAATTGTACTTTGATTTTTGTAGTCTTCGAACTGTTCGCCCTCGCCTTGCACTGTGTGTTGTTGCGTCGTCTTCTGTTCCCCTAGGCAGTATATGATTTTTTTTTTCGCTACACTTAGAGAAAAGCAATGTAAGAACTCTCACGCATTATGTTTAGTTTGTATTTTTAATTATGATGATTTTCGCGTAAATATGTCAGTATTTTTTGCCCCAATTTATTGTTTAAATAGTTTAAACTATTTTTTAACATTTCTCGTTTAATTTTTAATGTGCAATTCTCACACACACCCACACACACACACACTCGCACAAACTGTCGAATTTTATGCTATAAGAAAATGGAAATTTGAAACAATTTTTCGTTGTGCTTTAAGTTGATAAAGTGGAGAAGGAGGAGGAGGAGGATAAGGAGGAGGAAGAGAACTTGAATTGAAATTAATGCGGTTTCCTTAATTAGCGGCTAAGTTGAAGGATGATTTATAAAAGATTTATGTTTTAATTGTTTCGACACACACACACATACACACACACACACACACACACACGAATTGTTTATACCAAGTAATCTTAAGCTTGAGCACTTTGATTATACTACTACAATATTTTTTTTACGTTGTGCCCAGGACAATGCATGCTTTATATACACGCAGAGAAACACAGAATTATATATATACTTACCCTATACGACGATAAACTAATATATAGCAATAATATACGCAAATATATATACACCATAATATAATAACGATAATAATAATAATACATAAACATTTTGATTGTGCATTTAATTTTGAGTTCTTGCTTTGGCCTCGTTTCGCTTTTGTTGTTGCTTAATAACACTAACTAGGCATTAACTAAGTGTGTAGTAACTAAGTGTGTATTAGCCGCAAGTCTAGCTTGTTCTTAGCGACAATTGAGTGAATGCAGATGCAAATACAAATTAAACTAAATGAAATTAGCTTAAGCTTTTAATGTTATCAACAGAGCAGAGAGCAATCGTTGAATTAAGCAACACTTACATTTTCATTTAGTTCAGCTAAATATATATTCATAGCGATAATTAATTGTAGTTGCAAATTTTAGCCTAAATAGTTACACACACACACACACACACACGCACACACTGACTTTTGTGTTCTCTGCTTTGGCATAGCTCTGTTGCTTGTTGTTGCCTCTCCTTGCTTCGTTTGCTTTCGTTTACAGTTAGAGTAATGCCACACACACATACGCATACATATATCTACATCAGTGGTGCCCATAATTCCTATCACACGTGCGTTCTGCCTGGCAGCGCTGCTTTCCCACGCACAGTCGATGCTCTCACACGTACAGGCGTCACGCGCAGGCACCACTGATCCACACAAACTGCATTTGTTGGCTTCAGAGCTCTAAGCTCAGGCGCGCTCCACACCATCCCACCCACTACCCACTGTTCCCTCCCCCGCCCCTCTATGTATGTATTTAAGCTGTCTTCCGCACTTTTTATTTATTTTGTAGTTTAGTTAATGCTATACATATGTTTTAGAGCAAAAGCGCATCAAATATGTCTGCCATGCGGAGATCCGGGCTTGAAACAGTAAAGAACGTACAAAATATCTTTAGTTTGTAGGGTAAAGAGAACCGACTATATCCATTATGGGGGTTCTCGGATCAGAGCACAATAATCCCAAGCCTAAAGCCCCGATTCATTGCCTATATATCTATTTATCAGGTGTGAATCATCTCCATACACCAGATATGGCTCTTTATATATCAGATATGAGTATCTATATAGACTATTTGATTTGTATCTGACCATATCAGATGTGTGTCTATATAGTTTAGATGTATATCAGATTTGCATCTCTTTATACTTCAGACTTATTTCTATATAGATTCGTATCTATATATTTGTATACCAGATATCTTTCTGCATATATCTGAGTTGTCCCATAACAGCTTCATTTATTTCCATCTCAGATACATGCTTCTATCTATGATTCTAGTAAACTATAAGCAGCGACTGTACCAAATTTCAACAAAATATCTGCATACAGTGCTGAGTTCACATAGAACAGTTGGTGATATAAGGTATCTGGTACGTTCTTTTGTTAAAGATTTCGCTACTGATTCCAAATGCAGCAACTGTACCCAATTTCATGGCGATAACTCCACTGAGAGCCGAGTTCCAATAGAACAATTGTAGCTAATGACAGGGCTTAAGGCGAAACTTCAGTGAGCTCCCACTATAGCATCCCCAACCCCACCCCCTACAATACGCACAGAGAAAGAGAGTCTCAGAGATGATGTGAAAATATAACCTGTATACATATGCAGTATATATAAGTATATGTCTAGGACGAAGAGGAAGAGAAAGAGGAGGAGGAAGAGATAGAGCAGAAGCAGAGCAATACACAGACACGATCCCTCTGAACCGAAATGAAACCCCCCTGAAGCACTCTGAACGGGTGAAAGCCAATGAAAATG
Source organism: Liodrosophila aerea (assembly GCA_035045005.1). Classification (NCBI taxonomy): domain Eukaryota; kingdom Metazoa; phylum Arthropoda; class Insecta; order Diptera; family Drosophilidae; genus Liodrosophila; species Liodrosophila aerea. The sequence goes on from JAWNNL010000767.1 coordinate 318,128, forward strand.
TACGGGGAAAACTCCTTGGAATTTCCCGCACACACAGAATGGTAGAAGAAGAAGAAGAGGAAGTTACAATTAGTAGAACAATTTCAACGACTGCGCACACAACAAGTGAACAAATTTTTGTATTATACTATAAACAAAAGATAAAGATAAACATAAAGATGAAGATGAAGATGAGGAGAAACACTTGAACTTGCATATTATTAAAGCGAAAGCAAGAGATAAACAAGTGAAAGGTATATATAACTATTTTTTAACTGTAAACCAAGCCTCGATAAATTATTTTCGTTTTGTTTTCTCGTTTGGTAAATGAATCAGGCTTGGACGCCAAATTTTCTGCAATAAAATTATGAAATAAAAAACGAAAATAATGTAAACAACTCTAAACGTAACAAGAACTTTATATACACACACTCACACACACGCACACACAGTAAACTACACTGAGAAGAGTAGGGAGAAGGAAGAGAAAGTCTGTATGCCCTTGCAAGCGTTGTGCAACACTGGAAATTGGGCGAAGGAAAAACTATTTTATTTTACACGTAAAAAGTGCGTCTTTGGCCCACTGTACCTAGTGTTAAACCGCTTGCAAGGGTGTAGAGGAAAGGGTATGAGCAAGAGCATTGCTATAACTTTGTTGTCAATCAGAGAAACACACCCACACACACACACCCATTAGATGAAGCGCAATATGTAGCATTGACCCCATAGTACAGGGTCCTGAGATGGAGAGCCCACTGTGAAATGGGTTCCTTGTGTAAGGAATGCGAGTTGAGACCCCGAAATATCATGCATAGAAATGTCATAATACATACATATGCATATATAATTTTTTTTGTAAGTAAATGTACCTAAAAATGGAAATGGATATGGAAAACAAAAGGAAACCGAAAGTTAAGAGAAGAGCAAGAGCAAAGAAATCGCAATCAAATCTCGAGACGTCTTCGATTTGTGTTGAGAACTTAACAAATATATATAATTAATTTATATGAAGAATACAATTATAAAGAAATTAATCATATACACACGTACGTCTAGTATTTAATTAAATGTGTAGAGTTTCCAACTAAAAAATCTACAAAAAAAAGAAACGGTAAAAAAACACGCATAATCTTCTATTACATAATTATAATAATAATATAAAGATTGTTTTTACTACGCTAAGGTTTATAAATTATTTTTAACATTAAAATTGTTGTTAACAAAAGTAATATATATATATATATATACTATATATATGAATAGCCCTAAAAAACCACTGTAACTTTTGTTGGAATTGAGTTTTATATTGATTTTCTTTTCAAACTTTTGCTGTACTTATTTTTCTACAAAGAAATAAAAAGAAAACAAAAACACAGAATGTAATAACTCTAGTAACTGGAACACGAAGTTTTTTAAAGCATTTTCGATAAATATTAACAGAAAAAAGTAAAATAAAAATAAAAAACAAAAAAAAACGAAGCAAGTGTAACCAAGCCGAACAATTTCAATCTGAAGAAAAACCTAAAGCCCACGAAATAAATATATATATATATTTAAACAAATTATATTATAGAACTATATATAGACGAAGAAGCGACACACACACACACACAACAAAAGCAACAAACATATTTATATATTATATTATGAATGTCTAGTCGTATTTTCAGTATTATACAAAACTTAACAACAAAATAAAAAACACTCAAAAAACCACAAAAAAAGTGAACAAATTTTTGAAAAATAAAAAAACAATTAAGTGTGTAGCGTGTACAATAAAAAATTAAAAACAAAACAACAAAAAAAAGAAATATGGTAAACAATTTTTAGAAGCATTTTTAACATCTGAGGAGTAAAACTAAATGTTTATCGTAAAAGTAAATATATCTATATACAGATATATATATATACCTACAAATAAGTTATATATATGATATTAAAGAGCGTAAAGAAATTATAACGAAAAATGTGTCTGTTTTTAGTGTTAGTCTCGATGTAAGCTAAAGAATTACAATTAACAATTAACAATGGAAAATCAATAAACAACTAACATGTGTGTAAAAGTATAAATCATAGCTATATGGGATATATATACACTAAGATCAAGGCCAGAAAACTCGCGCTGCTGTTATATGTATTTAAAGAAAAACATTATTTAAATTGAATAAGGAAAAACTATTGCAATATCAAATTGTTACGGATAGTTTGCTTATTATTTCGCTTATAATATTATTATTATTATTTGTATTTGTATTTGTATTAACATTGCACATTTTACACATTATATTATACTACTTACACATAAATATTTTACTACTTTGCCTTTTCAACTTGATTTCAATTTACAAATATACTTTACAACTATTTTTCAACAAATATTGCATTTCTTTTATTTGTGTCTCAGTTCGTGTGGTTCGTGTGGTTCATATCAATGTAGTGAGAACGAGTTATGGAATAATAATCGAATAATAATAATTTTAAATTTTAAATTAATTAAACAAGTTGTAGTAATATGAAACCTAATCATATTGGCCTCGTTTTGCTCAAGAGAACAAATATTATAGTTAAAAGAAAAGAAACACTAATATAAATTTAATACCTTGAGTTTCAAATGGTTTTCCTCTCGTTTGAATAGTTGAATTTTTCGCAACATTTAGTTGAACTGAATTGAATTGAAGGAATTCTCTAAACTAATTGCAAAATGAACAACAACAATACATATATTACAATTCTCGATAATAACATAAACATTATATGATAATTCATGTGAAGCAACAAAGCAAAAACTTAAATTTAAAATTAAAATAAAATACAGCAAATACATATAACAAATTTAGTTTTTATTGTAATTCCGTGTCTGTGTGTGTATTTCAGTAATTCATGTAAAAACAATAACAATAAAACAACCAACAAAAAAATGAAAAATGAAATGAAAAAAAAATTGCAAAACCCCTCAAAAAACAAAAACAAAACAAACAAAAAAGGAACACTGAACATAAAACACAAAATGAAAAACTAGCGAAATAAATAAAGTGAAAATATTTGAAAAAAACGAACGTCTCATCATTTATTCGGTTTGAAGATTAAACTCTACTCAACTACAAGTAATTATCATTGAGATACACTTGCTATAATGCCATAAATCTGTTCAAATACACAGATTATGTATAGTATTCAAAGGTAAGTGTTGGGTACAACAACTACCACAGTGTAGTTGTATATAGAATAGTATATAGTAGAATATAGTAGAATATAGTAGTATATAGTAGAATATAGTAGTATATAGTAGTATATGGTATAGTATTTAGTCGAATATAGTAGAATATAGTCGTATTCAAAGGTAAGTGTTAGGGACAACTACCACAGTGTAGTATATAGTATAGTATATAGTAGAATATAGTAGAATATACTAGAATATAGTAGTATATAGTAGAATATGGTATAGTATTTAGTAGTATATGGTATAGTATATAGTAGAATATAGTCGTATACATGTAGTAGCATTTAGTATTGTATTTAGTAGTATATGGTATAGTAATATATAGTAGTTTATAGCAGTATATGGTGTAGTGTATAGTAACAACAACAAAAACTGCCTAGTCATTGATATTAAAATAACCCAAATCAACCCAAATCATGACTGGTGAGCAGCTGCCTTACCAGGCACGCAGAAGTTGACAACAGACAGCATACGAGGCAATTTAGCCAAGTGCACAACCCAAGTTAGCCGAACCCACAACCTTAGTGCATGCCATAAAATTTAAATTGAGCCGCGCAAAGTATGAAAATAGTGCAGCATACTTTCGGGTGCCGCTCAGAAATCGAACCACCTGCTACTTATTTCTGTTCGCCTGTGACTCCAGCTGGGTGCTTCATAGTAATTTGGGTAAATTGCCTAAAAATTTGAAAGCAAATTTAGAACTTCAGCTACAACTACAACAACTACAACTACAACAACACCAACAGGTACAACAACTTCACCTACAACAACAATAACAACTTCAGCTACAACAACAACAACAATAAGCGATATCCTTTTGCTGAGAAGTGCAACTTACTTTCCAGATTCATAAACTGTGACCAAAAGGGCGAATGTCCTTTGGACAGTCGAGTTACAAGGACTTTTTTGTTTATACAAAACTCGCTATAATATATATATATATATAACTTAGCCATATCCTGTTTGACCCCGTTTGAATGGGTGTCAACGAGCGCGGCTTGCCAAGGACTACAAGAACTGTCCAAAGGACATGCAAATCGTCCTGCAAATAGCCAAGTTATCAAGGATTTTCGAAATTGAACCAATAGTTTCTTCCTTTCTGTGGATGCGTTTTCATTGCATACTTTCGAGGGCACACTTAATGTACATATGTAGTACTATACTATGTAGTAGTATACTATGTACATAAGCCTTCCGCACTTGTTTCCAAAGATCCTGCAAGTTCGTTAGCCAAATGTATAGACCGATGCTGTATAGATTTTCCCAATGAAAAGCGTGTGTGGAAATAGATCGTTTTGTAATATTCAATATTTATTGTTTGCTTCTCATAAACTTTATATATAGCGTATATAATATAAGTACATAATAGTTATGTTAAGAAAAAAAATTAATTAATTAATTGAGAATTAAAACTAGTTCAAAGTAATTTTAAATTTTCGCAAATTATATTTATTGTTTTTTGTTTTTTTTTTTTGTGATTTTGTTTGATTTTCTTTTATTTTCAACAAAAAAATTCGTAAGTGGATTAAATCAAATTTCTAATTTCGAAATGGAAGTACAGTACATCGGCGCCTTTTCTCTCGATTAAGGCGAAACAAAGTAAAGAATTCAAATCAACTAAATATAGTAATATATACGAGTGTGTGTGTGTTTCTCTATGAATAGGTGTGTGTGTGTGTGTGCGTTGAACAGGTGCTGCGCATGGGCGTGGTGTGTGGAGGGGAGGGGGGACAGGTAGTATTGGTGGGGTGCTCAGCGCCCATGGGCAGCATTGCCTGGTCTCGGCCTTTCGTTTCTCCGCTCGTTTATCATACTCCTGCTTATCATTTATCAATTACCATTTCGTCTCCCATTCGATTCTCTTTATATAGTACCAACACCAAGCGATTGCACAAATAACCCGTTGTTGCTTACAGAACTATGCAAAAAAAAGAAGAACTATGCGTATATTAACTGTACGTGTGTGTGTGTTTAAATGCTGCGATTTAGCATGGGTAAAGCGACTAAGACTACGATTCACTATATGCTACATACGTGGAGATGGGGAGCCACCTCGTCTCCTCTCGTTTTCAGTACAAGTTGTTTTAAATTAAGATATGTGTGTGTGAGTGTGTGTGTGTGTGAGTGTGTGTGTGTGTCAAATTCAATGCAAACAAAATGTGCTTCAATGTTGCTTATAAATAGGTTTATGATATTAAGATATATGATACATGATGTGTGTGGGGTTGTGTGTGTTGTGTGTGTGTGTGTGTGTGTGTTGTGCTTTGACTTCATTGATGAACAGCAAGCATACAAATTGAGTATGTGGTTTAAATTAGGCTTAGGCTAGACTAAGTTTAGTTACGCTTTAGTTCATATTCATAATATTTTCATGATCGAGTGTAGTGCCTCTCTGCAGTGCAGCAAAGTTGGGGGAATGTGGTATAAATTATGTTGTGTGCCGAGAGACTTAAACTAAGACTTAAGTGCTAGAGATTCAACTTGTTCTAATAAGAAGTGCGAAACGTGTGTGTAAATGCAACTTGTTCGTTTAGCCTAAACAGAGAAACTCCTGCATCGATTTCAAATTAAACATAATGACCGGCCGTCTCTCTCAATATTTGCTTAAAGCAATCAACTTTATACTTAAGATAAGATTATTCATACGAGATGTGTGTTCATATGGAAAAACAAACACTTTCTTTTGACTAAAAGTTTAAAATAGTTTTAGAAATCAATATGGAGACACACTCTCCTTCATCTGCCTTTCCGACTTGTTTTCAGCTCATTCATCACTTAAATAAAAATTTGCGAATTTCCTCACTCTTAATCTGTATCTGTTTCGTTTCGCTTTGTTTTGTTTGCACAGCAAAGTATTAAATGGTTTAAAGTAATAAAAAAAAACTTCACTCTTGAGCTAGAGACCTAGGTAAGTTTAAGTCTAAGTACATATTAACTTTAGTCGGTGTAGGCTTAACTAACTATCGATAAGTATGTTACACGTACAATATGTAATAATCTCTCCAATTTCGTGGGCAGTTTTCAGAAAACTTCAGTGTCACACGTTAAACGGGGCTTAAGTGATACGCTTGCTTAACTCTACTCAGTTTCCTTCTGCTTAACTTAGGTTCATCATCTGTTGCATGAATATACATATGCTCCTCTCTCCTCTCTCCTCATCTCATCAATCGACTATCAATTGTGCACCGGCATCGGCAGCTGTCCGAGCAGATTGTTCGCGAACTGCGAGTTGGTGAACTTGAAGTGGCGCTTGTCGTAGAACTTCAGCAGTGCCGGCGAGAAGGGGTGGTTGTCCTTCAGATGGAGGTAGTGCACCTCTGGCTCGCAGGTGGTGTGACCGCACTCCTCGCACACGTACATCTGAGTGGGATAAGGGAAATGGGACATTAGATAGTACAATAGGAAGTAGGAAGTTATCCAACTCACCTTGGCGCGTCGCTCCTTGTAGGCGTACTGGTGCTGCACACTGTGCACCTTCTGGCAGTGCGACTCGAGCGAGCAGCGCTGCGTGAAGCTCTTCTCGCAGAGGTTGCACTTGTAGGGTCGCACGCCGGTGTGGGTGCGCGTGTGGCGCTTCAGGTCGAAGGTGTCGTTGAAGCCCTTGCCACAGAAGGTGCACAGATACCGCTTGATGTCCGAGTGGCACTTCATGTGGCGATTGAGCAGGCGCTGCAGCGAGAAGGTCTTCATGCAGACGCGGCACACGAACTTGTTGTTGCCGTCGTCGGGCATGGTGTCGCCCTGGCTGCTGCTGTTGCTGCTCACGCTGCTGCTGCAGTTGTTGCGATTGTTGCTGCTGCCGTTCATATTGCTGCTGCTGCCACTGTTGTTGTTGCTGCCACTGTGCGCCAGCGATAGGTGCTGTGCCACGGCGGCGACCTGTTGCAGCGACTGCTGCTGCTGCTGCTGCGGCGAGTGTTGCGAATGCTGTGGCGAGTGTTGCTGCTGCTGCTGCAGCGACTGCTGCTGTTGCTGCTGCTGCTGCTGCTGTTGGCCATGCTTGAGATCATCGATGCAATCCATGTTGCGTATGCGGTGGTGATGATGGCCGCCATGCGAGTTTTCCACTGCCAGCGGATTCTTAATGCCGTGTCCTCCATTCACGAACTCCAGCTGCAGATCGGACGGCAGACCCAACTATATAGACATAGATAAAGATCGGAATTAGTACACAAGTTGCACAACAGTCGGTGCCACAAGAGACGAGTGCAACACAACACAACACACACTGGAAGTGGGATAACATACAGTTAACAGAGGGAAGCAACAGTCGGCACTGTTAACTAACATGCGTGAGGCTTAACAGAAGGTGGGAGAATCAGCAACTAGACTAGACCACAGACAGAGCTAAGACTGTAGTCAGGAGCGACTGAGCTACAGAGAACAGAAGTTCACTAATCTGACTGTAGTTGAGTTCAGGGAGAGAGCAGTTAACAGCCGCTGTTAAACTTAACATTGGGAGCTATAGCAGTTGGGAAGGAGGGTTAACAGCTGGAGAGATACTTACTTCGGCTGCTGTTAAACTTAACAGAGCTGAATCTACGGTTTACACAAGCAACACAAGAACGAAGACGAAGACGTGGACAGAGAGCCAAGGACAATAAGGACAATAGACAGAGAGTTGCTGCCGCCTTACCCGACGCTGCAACACTTTGCTGTCGTGCAGCACATTGATCTTTTGCGAAGGTGGCAACATGCCCGCCTCTGCGGCAGCCGCCTCAGCGGCCAGGGAGCGTAGGGAGGCGCGTGTCACCTGATACTGGGGCGGTGCGTCCGGCGACGAGGTGACAGAGGAAACGAATGTCACCAATGTGGTGCCATAGTTGGCAGCCCTGGCACGGCTGCCGAGCTTCACGTTCTTGCAGCTGTTACTGTTACTGTTAGCGTTGCTGTTAACGTTGCTGTTAATGTTGCTGTTACTGTTGCTGATACTATTGCTGTTACTGTTAACATTCCTGTTGCTGTTAATGTTACTGTTACTGTCACTGTTGATATTCAGGTGGCTGTTAATGCTTCTGTTACTGTTACTGTTACTGTTAGTGTTGCTGTTAGTGTTACTGTTCGGGCTGTTAATGTTACTGTTCGTGTTGCTGCTGTTAGTGTTGGTTCTGTTGTTGCTGTTGCTATTGCTGCTGGTGTTGAGGTTAATAATGCGATTAAAGTGTATGTTGCTGTCAAAGTCGATCTCACTACTGTTCACGTTGGCGATGTTAATGCTGCTGTGCCTGTGGCTGTTGCTGTTGATGTTCACATTGATGCTGCTGCTGCTGCTGTTGCGCTGCTTGATATCGAATGTGGTTGTAGTTGTCGTTGCTGTTGCCGCAGTGGCAGTGGCAATCGTCGACTCGCCCCCTGGCACACTCGTGTTCAATTGCAGTATGTTAAAAGAACTTACGCTTTGTATCAACGGTTTCGCATCGAGCAGTGCGGCAGCTGCAACAGCTGCTGTGTTCGCATCGAGCAAATTGCTGCTGCTGCTGCTGCTACTGGACATGGGACGCAGTGAGGCTGCCACCGCAGCGGCGGCGGCTGCTGCAGCCGCAGCAGCTGTTGTTGTTGGCGACGGCAGCGACAAGTTGCTGTTGTCGTTGCTGTGGTGGCCATGATGTTGCTGCTGCTGCTGCTGCTGTTGCTGCTGCTGCTGCTGGTGGTGATGTTGGTGTTGCTGCTGCTGATGGTGGGCAGTGTGTTGCTGCGAGTGATGTTGGTGCTGCTGCTGCTGCTGCTGCTGATGGAAATGATGCTGCTGTTGCTGCTGTGCATGATGCTGTTGCTGCTGCTGCTGGTACAGATTGTGTTGCTGGTAGGCATGTTGTTGCTGATGATGCGTATGCTGCTGCTGCTGCTGCTGCTGTTGTTGTTGCTGCTGTTGCTGTTGTTGCTGCTGCTGCAACAGCTGCTGCTGCTGCTGAGTGAGCAGCGACGACTGTTGCTGCTGTGCGTGATAGCTGTTGCTGTTGTTGTTGTGCTGCTGCTGCAGCTGCAACAGGTTGCGCGTGGCATGCTGGTACGAGGGCGGCGGCTGTTGCTGCTGCTGCAGGTGTTGCTGCTGCGCATGTTGCTGCAAATGCGACTGGCCATAGCCATTGCTGTTGCCGCTGTTGTTGTTGCTGCTGCTGCTGCTGTTGCGCGCCATGTTGTTGGTGAGGTGCGTCAGCAGGTTCTCATGCAACGCATCCAGGTGCGAGGCATGCTGCGGCGTCACCGAGATGGCAGCGTCCGAGTCGGGCGTGAGCGAGGGCGTCGAGACGAACTCGAAGTCCTGTCGGTGGTGCGGACTGTTTGTCGAGTTGTCGTCGTCGTCGTCCACGCAGCTGCGGTGCAAGAAGGAGCTGAGATCCACTGCGTCCGTCAGCTGCTCGAGCAGATGATCCGCCTGCGAGCTGAGCATCAGCGTCGCGGTGAACTGCAGTGGATCCACGCCGCCAGCAACACTGCCAACACTGGGACAGTGTGCAGCCGATGCACCGCCCACGGCAGCTGCACCACCCACCGCACCACTGCCCGCCAGATCCGACATGATGGCATCCTCATAGGCGCTGGCATTGAAGCCGGCGGCAACCATGCTATTGGTGGCGCCCAGACCTCCACCGCCACCGAGTCCACCGGCACCGCCCACACCACCAGAGATGCCACCACCCATGGTGGCCTGTATGATGTTCTGGGCAAAGGTGCCGATGTCTATCTTGGCCTCGTCGTACTCAATGTCTGGCTCATCCTTCAGTATGATACCGTAGGCTGAGGGATTGCCGCCATAAAATGGATGGGATGCAGCACCACCAGAGCCAGAACCAGAGCCAGTACCAGAGCCAGAACCAGCGTGATGATGATGATGATGATGATGCATATTATGAAATTTGGAATTGGATTTAGAATGCAGTTCGCTGTAGTTGCCATTGGTCAGGCCAAAGTTTAATATATTATTACCATCAAGTCCAAATGCCGCGCCACCTGCTTCGCCTCCACCACCACCTGTTCCGCCTCCTCCTCCTCCCCCTCCCGATCCGCTGCAGTTGTTGTAGTGCTGCTGACCACCGCCGGACATGAGGTATGCCGCTGCCGCCGCATTCTGTATGAGGAAATTCGAATTGGAATTCAGGAGCTGCACATTGCCCGCAGTCGGCGTCGCCGTTGCGGTCGCCTGTGCGTCGGCGCCAGCGCCAGTTTGTCCACTCTTCAAACTCTCGTAGAACGGTGGCAGGGCGCCGGTGGGCGGAGAGTTGGGGCCGTAATTGCCACGCCCATCGCGTCCACCGCCACCCATGCCGCCGCCAGCACCGCTGCCAAAGCTGCTGCCGCCGCCAGCGCTGCCGCTGCCCGGTGAGCCAGCGCTGCCGCCAGCGCTGCCACCATCACTGCCGGCGCCGTTCTGCCCGCCGCCACTGCTGCTGCCGCTGCCGAAGCCCGAGCTGGCCTGAAAGCTCTGACCCGAACTGCTGCTCCGTCCATGGCCAGCAGCAGCGGCCAGTATGCCTGGTAGATTGCGCATTAGACGTGGATTCAGTTGCAGCACACGCGCTGCCAAGTAGCTGCTGCGACGCCGCGCCTCTCTCACGCGTCGTGCGCGCTGCAGTCGGCGTGTGTTGAGCTCTTCGTCGCTGTCGTAGCTGGCGCTGCGACGCTTCGGCACGTGATAGTCGATGGGCTCCTGCTGCTCGGGCTCTAGGTAGACCACCTGCTCGGCTTGGTCTCTGTGTTGGTGATGCTGATGATGTTGGTGATGCTGCTGCTGCGCAGTCGGCGCTTGTGGGGCTCGCTGTATGACGCTGCAGCGCACGGCTGGCACACGCGGCGGCGGCGGACTCGGTCGCTGCTCCGCGGTTGGTGGCGTGCTGCGCATACGCAGCGACAGCGGTTGTGCAACAGGCACTAACGGCTTTTCGTCAACGATCAACTTGCAGCCGTCGTCAGAGTCGTCGCTGTCGCTGCTGCCGACAGGGCTGCTTACGCTGCAGTCGGCGTCACTATCAACGTTCACGTCAACGTCGACGTCAACGTCAGCGCTGTTGTTCTTCTGTATATCAATGGGATACTCTTTGCGCTGCGCTTGCGTTAGTACAACGCCAGCGCCGTAATAACGCGGCTTTGGCGCCTCAATGCCAACGTCAACGTCGACGTCAACGTCGGCCTCAGCTTCTTCTTCTACTGCTGCTGCTGATGTCGCTGCTGCTTCTTCTTCTTCTATTTCGTTTAGCTCTGCAACTTGTTTGATTTTATCCTGCTTCTTCTTCTCCTGTTGCTCCTCTTCAACGTCGCTTTCGGCTAGCGACGTCAGCGGTGGCTGCGGCGGCGGCGGCGGCTGCGCTGTCGGCGTTAACGGCTGCTTTGGGCTTTGTGCGTTTTCGTTAATTTTTGGTATGCTGCTGCTGCTGCTGATTGCTGCTGTTGCTGTTGTTGTTGCTGCTGTTAACGAATTCTCGTCGCAGTCTTTAGTGTCTGTTGCGGGGGAGGGTGATCTGCTGCTGCTGCTGTTGTTGTTGTTGGCGGTGGTGGAGGTTTCTGCTGTGGAGCTAGCGCAGCTTAAACGCTGCAATAATTCTGCAGGCGTTAGGCCGGCTTCTGCAAAAAAAAAATTAAATAAAATAACGTAATTAGAATAAAAATCATACAAGCAAAACAAATAAGTAAAAAAATATTGAAAAGAAACCTGGGAATTTCTTAAATCGAAGCGAGAAAATCTTTTACATTCTGTTTTGTCATTTAATTGAAACGAAAATTCGAGATCGATAGAAAGCGAATATGATAAAGCACCGAAAAGACATAGAAACTAATTTTGAACCATGCTAACGCCACGGCGAACGATAACTAACTGTAAGCGCATCGCGCAATGCTCCCTTTTCTCTATTTTCCTTCATGTCCAGCAGTGCGGCTGAGGCTGAATTCGACTTCTGTCGCTTTGCACACACATACACAATTGGCGCGTACCTATGCGTGTGAGTGTGAATGCCATAGAATTTAGTCTCGATCAACTTGCGTTTTCGTGTCTCCTTTGCTATTTGGAATTCGTAACTGTAAGTGCAGCGTGTTGCCAGACTGTTGGATGAATTCTTATAGGCAGTGCTGGCAGTTTAGCTATCATGCGGCTAGTGCAAGCAGTGTCGATGGCGAGAAATGACACACTACATTACTTAATAATTCATATTATTAATTATATATTTATTAGTTATTTGAAATATGTCTTGCGACAGTCATTTTAAAATATGTTTCTATGTCTATTATGTGTCAACTTTTAAGCCTTTTCTAGCCTTTTCTACAGAGCAGTATGGCTGTTTGGGCAGCACTCTTGTTACGCCTGGCGTTGCCACTTAGTATGTATGTATGTAGATTTTTTATGCATTTATTTCAGCTATAATATTAATTGTAAAACAGGCATGTAAATGACAGAATAATAAATATTATATTTATATTACTATGCTGAAAAGCGCTTCAATTAAATGCAATTGCAATTGCAACTGCAATTGTAATTACAATTACAAGTGCAAGTGCGAGGTGCCACTGCAGTCGCCCTCGGCATCGTTCGAGTCTTTGCCTGCAGCAAAGACAAAACAGGCAAAGACAAGGTTAGTAAACTACAAACAAACGAACAGCAGCAGCAAAAAGCAACAACAAAACTTGTCTTGGCAGTAAATCAAATCAAATCAAGTGCAGTAAATAATAGCAACAACTATTGTTGCTGCTGCTGCTGCTGCTGCTGCTACTGCAGCAACTACAACAATAACAATAACAGACAGCCCCATTCCCATTGCAATGGCAATCAAGTAGCGTAGTAGTTGTTGTTGTTACGCTGTTGATGGTCGTAGTTGTTGCATGAGTGTGTGTGTGTGTGCGTGTGTGTGTGTTACGTTCATGCGATCAAGATCAAGGCTTTTTGCAATTACTTTTGTTTGAATGTATGTACATATGTGTGTGTGTGTGCGCTTACAGCGGCATTTGTCAATGGAACAAGCTGGTGTGCGTAGGCGTTTTTATTGCTACAGCCCTTCATTAGTATTTTGCCATCTGCATGTGTACATATGTAGATATATATGTACATATGTATTTAATTGCATGCAAATTACATGTGTGTGTGTGTGTGTGTGTAATTTCAAATGCCTAGCACGCATACAACTGCGCCATGGCCAACACTGCGCAACAAGTAAATTCTAACTGTCGCAATCCACTTAACAGCGCCTTAACAGTATAGCAGCTGGGACCCAGCCTTGACGGCGAACGGCGTTTAACATTTTGCATTAAATTTGATTGCCCCCCCACCTCCCACAATATTCGTACAATTATGATGGAAGCATTCAGCATAATTGATTATTTCGCTATGGCTGTTAGTTATAATTCGTTTATAATGTATTAAATTCGTATGCCAACTGCAACAGACGCCGATGTCAGTTTTATTTTGCTTTTGATTTAAATTGACTGTAAAATGTTGGCTTTGCCATTTATCCATTAATGGGCTAATGGAGGAGAGACGCCCGCTAGCAAATTGCCACATGATACGCCCACTAACAGTGCTCTCCCCTCCCCCTCCCCACATCATGCATGTTAACTGTCAGCTGTTCTACATGCTAACAGACAGACAGACAGACATCTGTACTGGAATTTAACATGACCAACTGCATAACGAGCTATTATAATGGCTTTGCTTTCAGTTTAGCTGTTGTTGTAATTGCTGTAATTTATTTTATTGTGTTAAGGTCAAGGCAATTGTAAACTGCTTTATAATTACACACACAAGCGTGCAGTGTAATGTGTAAAGGTTTTGTTTGTTTGTTTGTTTGCTGAAATGTTTGCTATCAGGAAATGAATTTCAATCGGATCATTACAACAAACAATAGCCGAAGCGTTGACCTCGCCAGGCCACAGCCAAACAATAACAAATTTGGAGTTAACATCGCGCTGTTAACTTGCATTTTTGGTCATGTTAAGTGTGCTGCTTTGTCTATCGTTAGGTTCAATGCACGTTTTATCCTTTACATTAATTGATTTACATTTTATCTATTTATTTATTGTTTGGCTGCGTGTGCATGAACTTTTAAAATATTCTACTATACGTTTTTGTTTTTATTTGCTATCTACACGCCATACGCCGTTTGGTCTACCGCAAAATGCGTCTTAACGAAACATCTCTATGCATGCGTGTGTGTGTGTGTGTGTAGCGAAATCAACGCAAGTACCACAAAAATGTTATGTTATGTGTGTGCCTGCCTGCCTGTTAGTGTATGTGTGTGTGCGTATGTTAATGTGCATAACAAAGCGTCGCAGCCGTTGCCTAGAATTTGTAATACATTTTTCGCCTTTTTTGTTTTTGTTTTATTTTTCTCTATTTAGTTTTATTTTTTTGTATGCTCTTCTTATGGCAACGGGCATGATACATATGGCCAACACAGTTGGCAACTTAACGAAAGTATGTGTCACGGTTGCCACAATTGTGGTAAAAGTGGTGTTTTTTCTGTTTCTTTTGTTCATGTGGTTCTATTCAGTTATTTTATTTACAAGTGGCAACGCTGCTCAGTACGCAGCAATGCAGATTCAGTCTTTCTGCGTACTGCACTTAACAGTTGCTGTTGAAATAGAGTTGCCTGCAGGGTATACAAATTGCGGCGCTTTTTTCTCTACTTTTTATTTTTACTGCTGCTATGCGGGTGTCTATCTATGTATGTATGTAGGTGTGTGTGTGTGTAATTTACGCAACACCTATAGTTAACAGCTGGCAGCGCGCTGTTAACATTTAGCTCTGTCGTTTCGACAAGCGACAACAATTATATGCGTGTGTGTGTGTGTGTGTAGGTGTAGGTGTCTATGCTGAGTTTTTGTTTTGCTTTTGTGTTTCTTTTTTGCTATTGTTATCGTTTGATGCTTCTGAGTGAAATTCCAAACGCATTCTATACAGCTAACTCATATGTTAAATTCCCGGCATGCACAACGCACCCGTTCCCCCCCGGAACCCCTCCCAGCCCAAGCCCAGATTTTGTTGTTGGTTGTGTTCTCTTGGCTATTGCGAATGCGAGGCACGACGTCAAGCGGTGATGCCCATAAAAATATAAACTCAATACAACACACACTCAAACTCATACAGTGCCATCAGCGATAACATTGTGTTAAGGGTTAAATGTTAACTAACATTTTATGACATTTGCTTGAGTATTTTGCTTATTTTCGCGTATATTCTTACATTTTATACCTAAATAAATATACAAAACTTAATAAAATAAAAAATAAAGTAGTTTTAATAAAAATAAAAAGTTAATTACGGCAAAATGACATAAAATAGCTGTCATAATGTTATAAACACGAATTTGTTAAATTTAAAACTAAAATAAATATAAAAAATTAGTAAAAAAAACTAAACTAAATCATTTATCATCTTTCTACGCAATTTAAGCCGATTACCCTGGGCATAAAGGCATAAAATCTCTGCCAAACGGCAAAAGACAGCGATTGGTAAATACAGAGTTTTCATAATAACTAACTAATACACATCTTAAGCTTAAAATGTAACCGATGCGATAAATGCTCAATTAGTTGTCCCTGAACTCGAAAGCAACGCAATTGTAACGTTTGACAAGCCGACTAAGCCGCAAATCCACACGCCCAGAAGCCAATACACACACCAAAAATAAATGCAACAAAAAATGTAAAAAAATGTAAAAAAAAATGTAAAAAAATTGTGTAGCAAAAAAAGCACCACCCACTGTCCAGTTATTAAATAGAGCATGAAAAGCACACAGCGTTGACAAAGTCGATAGAGAGAGGCTAAGGTGGGGCAATATGCAGTGTCAGCGATTAGCTGACAGCTAATCAATTTTATGTGCTGCCTTTTTTTCGCAACAAAGAAGAAGCAGAAGAATTGCAAGAAGGAGTAGAGCTGAAAGAAAAAAAACAGAAAAAAAAACAATATGTTGTTTGGCAGATGCTACAATTCTACGACCCTTGTCAAAGCCTGGGCGCAAGATTTGCCAAAATAAAAAAAGAAGGACGAAAGAAAGGAGTAGGAGAGGAGAGAGTCAGGAGTGCAGGAGACAGCGGGCAGTAGCGCTTCCTGTTTGGCTGCCAAATTGATGAATGCATCCGTTTAGAATGCAGCAAAAAGGAAGTTAACCCTTTGTAGACGCTTCTAACAGGTGCTTTGACCAAATGACCTAATGCGATCTGTACGTACAGGAGACGTGTATCCTCTTTCTGCGCTGCGGGTGCTACAAATTATGTGCTTGTTCGCCGTCTCTCCTCGGTTGTGTCAAAAGCTTAAACAGCGCCCCTATTTGCCATTTTAGCAATTCTAATGCACACGGTTCCTGCTGGCTCTCCACTCTCCATCACAACCCTCTTCTCTTCTTCCGCTCTTCCTCAGCTCCTCTGGAGTACCTGTGCCTGTACCTGTACCTTTCTACGGTTTCTAACTGCTTGGGGGCAGTCTATAAATTTATTGCCTAAGCGTTTGCTGCGTTTAAATGAATTTGTCTCTAACGCCCCAGCTTAAAGGTCTCTTCTACCCCCTCCCCCCCCCCGCACCATCCTTCCTTTTTTTTGGGTTTCTTTTGCGCTTTAGCTCTGTCTGGGATTTTAGTTGTAGCTTCGGGTTTCGGGGCAGCTGTTGATAGTTCGATTTCTAAGGGCTCAACTTAAAGGGGCCGTTCCAAGGTCTCTATTAGTATACACACACACACACACACACGCATACATACACAGAGCAGAGTGTAGCTCAAGTTTTGTTCTCAGGTTTCAGGCGCAAACTTTAAAATGCATTAAGTGCCATGCAATTAAGTTTATCGATGCGCTAAAATCAGCCCAAGACAACTTTAATCATATTTTTTTTCATCTCCATCCTTTCTTCTCTTCCTCAGTTCCCATTTTTGTTTTGTTTTGCTGAGTTTATAAAATATACATAAATGCCGACGCGTTACTTTTTGGCAACTTTATAATTTGTCCACTTTGTTTGTTGCCGCCGTTGGGCGTATGAAACAGCAGCAAAAAGTTTCGAGTCTTTAACATAAATTTCGTATATTAAACTAACAGTTTTGCTAGTGATTTACCTATAGGTTAACTGTAGAAAATGTTCTTATATTCCTCTCTGATATTCCTCTGTTAATTCTCTAGTATTCCTTTTATAGTCAGCGAATGCTATTCCTCTACTGTTCCTCTTGTATTCCCCTTGTATTCCTCTTATATTTCTCTTGTATTCCTCTTGTATTTCCTCTACTGTTCCCCTTGTATTCCTCTTGTATTCCCCTTGTATTCCTCTTGTATTCCTCTTGTATTCCTCTTGTATTCCTCTTGTATTTCATCTACTGTTCCCCTTGTATTCCTCTTGCATTCCTCTTGTATTCCTCTTCTATTCCTCTTGTATTTCTCTAATACTTCCATCACTTTATTGCCTTGTTTCTCCTTTACGCTCCTGTTTCAGGTCTTCAAATTTCAAGTTCGTTGCCTAAGTCTGTTGTTTTTACAGTGGCTAAAAGCTTAAGAATTGCAACAAGCTCACAGAAGAAGAAGAAGAAGGAGAAAAACAAAGCTAAACACTTAACATTAACCCAGTAAAGCCAAATTGAATGACACAGCAGCAGTAGCCTTGCTGACAGAAACCCCAAGCCAAACGAAACGTTCCACTCGATCCCCCCTCCTCCTCCTCCTCCTCCTGCTGCTGTCAGCATTGCCATTGCCCCCAGTCGACTTCTTGTGTCAGTGTCAGCGTCAGCCCATCTATACAAGCTTTTTAGCCTACACAAATTGTTTTCAAGCGTTCAAGGTCAAAACTGCATACGAGCTGAAAACAAACTCGTATGTGCACCACACAACAGTTGCAGTTTATCGACAGCGTTGAAATGCCATAGCCCCCGATAGCTAGATAGATGTATAGACAGATAGATAGATAGGTAGATCGAGTGCTGCAGATGTTGACTTGACACTGTGACAAAGACGCGGAGTGAAGACAGCAGCGGATTGACGATTGAAGATTGAAGACTGCAGATTGACGATTCTTTAGGTATTTTTTATATATTAGACCCTGTACTTTAGTACAGGGTACACAGGGTCTATTAAGTTTGTGCAAGTCAGAAATGTATGTAACAGGCAGAAGGAGCCGTGGCAGACCCCACAAAGTATCAGGACGACGAGCCTGACATCGACATAGCCTGCCCCCTCCCCCAAAAACCGCAAAAAACACCACAGCCTCAATTTAATATAAGATACAAACTTGTGCTTTGGCATACAATAATCTTATGATAACCTTTATCTGTGCTGTGAATTGTGGCTCAATCGGATAATAAACACCGGGGATATTCGAGATTAAAGTTTCCGTACATAAGTGTGTATGCGTGTGACTTTACAATATGTGTGGATGTGTGAGTGTTTGTTAGCGTGTGTGTACGTGCGAAGGAAAATCTAGTGTCTCCTACTGTCGGTTGAATCCGACTGTAGCTTTCCGGTTTTTTTTTCTTTTTTTTTTCATTCTGTTACTGCGGCCTCAGCTGTGTTGAGCGCTGACAAGCTCTCAAGCTCAAAGCGCGTCTTAAATTGCAAACCACATGCTTGACAACAACAGCAACAACAGCAACAACAACAACAACAGCAACAACAGTAACAACAGCAACATGTGCTACGTTTTGTGCAGCTGCTAATTACAGTTGCTTTTATTTTACTTGCATTTTATTTTATTTCATTTTATTGCCTTATTTCTATTCTATTCTATCGCATATGCTTCAATTTATTTTCGCTTTTTTTCAATATTATTATTTTGTTTTTGTTGTTGTTGTTGTTGTTCTTAGCGGTATTAATGTCAATGTTAACCTTGCTCTGTTTCATTTCGCCTCGTTAACTCGTTTACATTGTTTATTAAGTGGCCAGGCTTTTAATTTATTTGTAGCTACACTAGTTAGACTCGGCTAGACTATACCCTGTAATGACGAGTGTCGCATAATTTAAACTTTATTTATTTCTATTAACATTTTGAGTTGATAATGAACTTGCTTTTAGTTTTGTGTATAGTTAGACTCGCCTCTGTCAAGCTGCTGTTAGAGCTATGTTAACCTATTGGATTTACTGCTAAATTCATCATGTAGTTAACATTTGTATAGCAGTCAACATTGTGGCGACTCGAAGCTATGTTAAGCCACTAGAGCTGTTAACTCAAAGGCGCTCTGTTAAGCTGCTGTAGAAGCTACTGTTGTTAGGCTAACAGCCGCTATGTTAAACGACTGTTAAGCTGCAATTTTCTTATGCACTCGACTGGCTTAAAGGTTTCTGAGCATTTTGAGGTAATTTCAAACGCACAGCTCGTACACGTTGAAGGCTTGTTGCAATTGTTAATGCATTTCCGTTAAGCACGTTGCACAAACAATGAGGCATGAGGCATGAGGCACGGCTACAAAAAAGGAGAGGAGGCAGAGAGAAGAAAATATGGCAACAGCGGCAGGCAAACAAAACGCAAATGAGTTTGTCAACATATTTCTAATTCGACACGCTTCAAAGTGACCAATACATGCATACATCAGTCACACACACACACACACACACACACTCACACAGGTATATGCTTGTGCAATTGTGAGTGACGCTTTTAGAATGAATATATTATATGCGTTGACCTAAATTTTATGACTGTTGCTGTTTGCCATTTAGTTACAGCAGCAGCAGCAGCAACAACTATAATAATAATAATAACTACACATGTGTGTGTGTGTGTGTGTGCGTGTGTGTGTTGCACAAAGAAGCATGCTAAACAGCTACTAAAACACAATGCAACTGCAACTGCAAAAAAAAGAAGCAAAGGCAAACAATGCGAGACAAACTGACTGAATGAGACATTGTGACAATCTGTATCTGTGTGTGTGTGTGTGTATCTATGTGTATTTGTGCTAATTGTTACTGCCAATAGACGTCGCTGTAAGCGCTACAAATCAATTGCCGTTTGTTTGCCACATAAACGAGGGCGGCTCATTTATAGTTTTTTAATTTTTCAAAATATGCATTCTATTCTATTTTGGACCGCCCTCAACTCAGAAATAGTTAAAAACTATTGACTTATGGCATAGTTGAGCGCTTTTTCAATGTCCCTGCTCGGGCGCCAGCGTAGATTCGCAAAGGGAAATGCTGTTGAGTTTGCAAACGATGCTTAAATAAGTCTTAAAGTTGTTGGAAATGTCATTAAAAAGTAAAGTTTCAAAAACTAAATAGCAATTAAAAAAGTATTCATAGTTCAGGCGGTCCCTGCTCGGGCGCCAGTTAATGAGTTGTGCCATACAATTGTAGTAGTAATAAATATAACAGACAACTTGCTGATATTATTAAAGCTATCATAAAGTTATGAGTGGAGTTGGGTATCATCGACTTGGCGACGGTGTCCCTACTCGGGTGCCAAGCGCATAGTTTTGCCTGACAAAACTTCCCTCGTTTTAATGGGCAGCTGTAATAGAACTGTGTGAGCATTTGTGTGATGTAAAGTGTAAGCTCTAATTGAACATGAGTCGTACAACCAGTCCATTGGCTTATACCCACAAGTCATAGAACTGAACCGCGTTGCGATGCGTCGCTTCGTGCACGTCTCATTAACATTTCCAACGGGGCACAAGGCGCAGCCTCCGCTCAGCCTCAGTGTGAGTGCAGTTGAGCTCAGTTGTTGTTAGTTTTGGTGTACAAATACTACAGCAAATCATTTAACGCAATTGCGTTAAAACTTTGCCCATTTTCAACCAAGAGGAAAAAAATAAATAAAGTGTTTTCGTTTCGGGCTTATGTATGTGTTTGTTTGATTTTTAATTTGTTGTTATTGTTATTGTTTTTGCTGTTGTTTTCGCGTCTTTGTTAAACAGTTTGTTGCACTTTTTATTCACAACGGCCTCGATCTCTTTTCTAGCTGTATTTGTTGAAGCTGCTGTCGATGCTGAAGCGCTGATGCGCTGCTGCAATGTGCAAATAGTTCATATAGTTTTCGCTTAGAATAGAACTGAAACTGAAAGCTAATTTTAGTGTCAGTTTCGGCGTTTTTCATTTAATGTTTGTTATTGACAAAACACTTGATTGCATTAGAAATTGAAATTGACACAACTTTCAAGTGTAGCATTGAGCAAGTCCTAAATGACTTTCGGAATTCGGAATTGGCTTATAAACTCAATACAGTCGATTAAACATGTCAATTAGACTACTAACTGGCAATCATTTATGAAATAGCATCATGACACTGACTCGAAATGAATGCACTCGGCGCCCGAGCAGGGACGTTTAACAATATCTGCGAGAGTTGCCATAAAATTATGTTTTTATTATAGTAGTAATTGAGACAGTTATTGGCATTATTTTAGAGCAATTTATCGAGCTATTTCTGCTGCGTTTATTCATGTTTTAATTGTGGGTGGGTTAAGGCAAAACAGTGAAACATTTGGAGCAGCTGCACAACGAATGTACTCGGCGCCCGAGCAGGGACATTTGACAATATCTGCAAGTGGGTGGTTTAAGGCAAAACATTGAAACATTTGAAACATTTGGAGCAGAGCATAGAGCAATAACGTGCCATTAAATGCACTTGCCTAATTGATAATCAGGTTTTAGCTGTTAAGCTGTTAATCAGTCGACTGTGTGTAGTGGTGGTAGCAATTGTTGTTGTGTCTGTCTGTCATTTCGGTTGAAATGAAAACAGCATCTGGTTGACCTTCTCAACCGTTACAGGCCGAGATGATGATTACAGCATCGGGCTTTATGCCATATATGTGTCAATACAAAAATACATATCTATGAATGTGTGTGTGTGTGTGTGTGTGTGTGTGTGTGTGTATGTATGCAAAATGCAGAGAATAAATGTGGATGATTATGATGATAATGCTGGGCGATAATCAAGTTAAATGATGAGCAACGCTTCGTTTCATTTCGTATTGTTGCTTCAATATTTATTGCCACACGGACGGACGGACGACAATTTGCAGTTTGTTGTTGCTGTTGCTATTGTTGTTGTTGCTGTTGTTTTAACTGTAAACATATGAAACGATGCAGGCGACCCTTTTGTCGCAGCGCGATCTACCTACCAGTTTTGACCCACATTTTGCGACAACAACCACATTAATAACGAGATCAATGGAAAACAAGTTAAGCATCCCCAACAGCAACAGCAGCAACAACAACAACAACAACAACACGAAGCAAACTCCCACTTACAACATTATATGTAAATGTGTATATCTCCCTCGCTCTCAATCACTCTCTCTGTCTTTCGTTACAAATATGAAATTATGCGTAAAATGTTGATGTTGTTGCTGCTGTTGTTGCTGTTGTTGTTGCTGTGGATCAAATGAAATGAGCCAAAACCGCAACAAGCGCAACAAAAGTTGTCGCCGTCTCTTTGTTACTGCTGCTGCTGCTGCTGCTGCTGCTGCTGTGTGCGTTGTTCATTTATGACGTAACTTTTGCTGCGACGGCGGCTGCTGTGATTACGGCCCGGTGTTAATACAGTTAAAGCTGGGGCCTAACCTTGAAAACCGGTAGATTTTTTACTCAATCTTTTACCCAATGCGTGTACGGGCATGTGTGTGTGTGTGTGTGTGTGTGATTGGTGCTTGCCTCTTACAACAAATAATAATAAATAAATACATATAATTATTTTTGTTAAATTGTGAAAAATACTTAGTTAAATGCGATTTCAGATTTTAGTTTTTATTTTACTTCATAATTTTATATTTTTTTTATTATATGTCTGTATCTTTTAGTTTTTTTTTAAGTTCTATCTATTTCTCATATTTTATATTTGTATTTTATTTTTAAATATTTTCTTATAGTACTTTTTTATATAATTTTATTTTTATTCATATCTATATTTTATTCAAACGCTTTTATAGCTTTTTTTCTCTTTTTGCTTTGGTTTATTTACTTTATTACCTTTGTTTTGTCAAGCAATTTCGCTTGCACGCTGGCGTCGCAGTTGACGTTACAAACAAAAGACTTAGGCAACGAACTTGATATTGATATTGAAATTGCTGACATTGCCAACTTGATAGAGCTGCCGTCGCTCTCCATCTCAGTATGTGTGTAATCAATTGGGGTGTGGCCCCACACACACACACACACACACAGACAGTTGAATTGAGCAATTCCTGTGAGTGCCTTAAGATTTGTACACAAAATTAACAGCAATTTGACAAATATATATGTATATATTTCGAATGTGTTTCTTCTTTGTGCTGCTATTGAGATGCCGCACGCAGCGCAAGTTATAGACCATAATACCAGACAGCTCGTAAACCGTTTTCCCATTAAAGTTGTGCAAAATGTATAAGCAAAAGGTCAAATATTGATAACAGATCTAACTGAACTCGGGAAATTTCAAGAGCTGAACAATTTGATGTGTTTAAAGTGGGCCCAGTGTGTATTGAAATTGTGTTAATATTATTGTTATGTACTGAACTATTTACTACAAGTACTTTTACTTCTTACTGAATGATAACTCAGTAACCATAGAGTAATAGAACTTTACATTAATATGACCTAACTACAGCCTCACTAAAGCTTTGCTAATAAGCGAAATGATCCTAAATTTAAGAAATATATTAACTGGGATCTATACATGTATGAATACTAGACTAATGAAATCTATACTTCATTTTAGTATATGTTATATATATATTTATTACTCCTATATAACATTCCTATGTAACATTTAGTAGATAATATTCCACTAATAATTAATAGATAATATATAAATATTTTGTATTAAAAACCTGTTTTATATTAATATGTAATATGTAAAATATATAAAACATATAATATATAAAATATATAATATATAAAATATATATAATATATAAAGTCAAGTGTATAGGGTATCTCAAGCGTCGCTCACACTCGATTGTATCTCATATGATTTCACATGAATGACACATCGCATGCCATGATATTGAAATTGCCGTTTTATGCAAATTGACGCAAATAAATCGACCAAACTAATAATATTGAGAAGCAGCGGACGAGGGCGAAGAGATTTGAAACGAACAAAAAGCATTTCACAAACCACACATAGGTCAAATATTGACCAATTCGGGCCGCGAAACAGTTTGTTACCCATGCGATGCTGATGTGCCAAAATTGCACAATTTTCAGTAGTAAATGAAACGCAACGAAATGGGATGAGATGCGATGCGATGAGCTGAGCTGAAACAAAAGAAATCACAAGAGAAGAAAAAGAAATGAAGACAAAGCTTGACATGTGTTGGCTGGCTGTGGTAAGACTACTATATCGGGAAATATGTGTAAGTGTATGATGGATTTTTCATTGCCAAAAAAGGGAGAGAAGAGTGGAGTATAAAAGAGAGAAAAATATGATCATGCACAATGTGGCCCTAATGAGGCGGCAGCTAGGGGGGTGAGGGGGTGAGGCGGCGAAGGGGGACGACTGCAGTTGCTTGTTGTCAAGTGCATAACCAGTTCAGACTGCACTGTGCAAGAGAGGAGAGAGAGAGAGCGTGA
Organism: Liodrosophila aerea; assembly: GCA_035045005.1. Classification (NCBI taxonomy): domain Eukaryota; kingdom Metazoa; phylum Arthropoda; class Insecta; order Diptera; family Drosophilidae; genus Liodrosophila; species Liodrosophila aerea. The sequence continues at coordinate 342,759 of JAWNNL010000767.1, forward strand.
GTGGGGTAGAGCTCATAGCGGTTTAGCAGCGTTTTTTTCCCCATTTATTTTATTTTATTTTTATTCTCCATATACTACAAATTGTCAATGTTTTAGTTAGTCGTGCACACACACACACACTCGCACACACTCGCATACTCGTAGTGTGGAAATAGCGGAGACAGATGGCGGGGCGCATTCATGCATTCAATTCATTCATTCATTCATTTAGTCAGTCACAAGTCAACCCTGACCTGAAAAATATATGACACTAGTGTGTGCATTACATCTCTGTGCATGTGCGTGTGTGTGTGTGTGTGTGTGTGTGTGTAGGTGTGCGCATGCAACTGTTTAATGCTTTTGTATCTTCTGAATTGCTTTATCTGTTTAAGCTTAGGCTGTAGCTCGGTGTGTGTGTGTGTGTGTGTGTGTGTGTGTGTGTGCCTATTGATATAGTCATTAGCTTATTTTAATAGCCGCTGCAATTGTTGTGATAGTCTCCTCATCCGTTTTCAATTTGCGTGACAGTTTTCAGCGAATTTACCGAAACTCAATATCAAAAACAAGCAAGCGATTCGAGATTGATCAGCTTTTGCTTTATTAACTTTTAATTTTTATTTATATTAGAAACTCTTATTGATTATTTAACTTTAACTTTCCATTTCCCCATCGACTGTACTTAGTTGTATTTTAGTTAGTAAATACAATTTAGGTTTTTTTTTTTTAATAAGAATCGAAAAAAAAGCTCGAAGTAAAAAGTAAAATGAAAATAAAAAAAAATAAAATAAAAAAATAAGCAACCTATATTAACATTGCTTCCTTTTTAACTATAGCATAATGTACAGATCGAAATAAATAATTATAGAAATTTAATTTGAAATACAATATAATTATATGGTCTATAAATAAAGAGATTATACTTTAGCATTAATAGTAGAATTAAAATGGATTTCTATTCAATGACTTCTACATTTTAATTATAGTAACTAATATAAATGAGAGTTCACAGTTCACTGAAAATACAATATGAAAATGAATTAAGGAATTTGGATTTCGATTTCGAGATCGATTTTGATAAGCGGAAACTGTTTAGCATACAAGCGGAGTAAATCACTTTGTGAACGTTGCGATTCCATAATTTGTGTAATCAATAACTAAATGCATTTTAAATGCCACTTAAACAATGCAATTTGTGAATCACATTGAGTGCAATGCAGCTATGCAATAGTAATAATTACAGGCAAAAACTAAATGCATAATAAAACAATTTCTCACACTTGAAACGGGGCGACGCTCAAGCACTTTGATGACTGTAGTATTATATCATATTAGACATACTATAACTGACAAATGGAACGTCGAAAACATATTAATGGAAAAGTCAATAAAAGCGGCAGAGCATCGGCAGAGTGCGAGTCGAAATCGAAATTCTGAGGCATGCGGAATGCGAAACTCGTTCGTCTTCGCGTTAAACAAAATAACAGTTAACTTTTAGCAACAACAACAACAACAGCAACAACAAGAACAAAAGGGAAACAAGTTCTATTGTTGTTGTTGGTCTTTGTGGAGCGTTAAACGTGTTTCAATCGCAAATTAAAATTGTATAAAAATATATATATGTATATATATAATTTGGTGCTTTATCGCTCTGTACGCCCAAAACGGGTTTCCATATTCCAAAAGCGAAAGAGCTGAATACAATAACAATAACATTAACAAATACAAATAATAATAATACTAAGTAACTGAAGTCCCAAAACGAGAGAGGAAAGCAAACGATTTACAAGTTATTGACACTCGATAAACGTCGAAACCAGATATTCATTAAGCAATATTATAATGCTAAATTAAATGCTCAGTAAAGGAGATTGTTATTGTGACAAATGTACTTGTGGTATGCAAGTATATAGCATTTAGTTCTTCTATTATGAAACCTCCCAAGTGTCAAGCTAGCTAAGCCTTCTAACAAGTTCATTAGGTTCTGGCAAAAATTAAGTTCTCGGCTAGTATTAGCATTAGGGTGCTGAAATTTGGCATGTGAGCTCAGGCGATAACTGGCAATAGATGTCTTGGGTTCCCGCGAACTAGCTCAAGAACGACAAGTTCAAATTGAGGCATTGATAGAACATAATAGACAAGTTGGAAAAAGTGCATTTTCATGCTGAAAAACTCATCTCGCTGCTCGTTGAGTAGACAAAGGCCACGACAGTGGCTCAAAGGCCCAAAGGGGCCAGGCACACACACGCACACACACACATGCACACTCATACTCAAACACTTTACGCAGGGCAGGGCCAAAGACAAAGTCAGAGACGAACCTCGAGGCTGCAGAATTGAGAGTTGAGCGCTGTGAGAGCTCCGAGAGAGAGAGAGAGTTGTATTAAGGCAAGGCGAGGCTTGGACAGGTATTTGAGGCTCCAACAACAGGCATGCCAACAAGAGCGAACAATCAGGCGAAGCAGCAGAAGCAGAAGAAGAGGAGCAGCAGAGAGAGAAAAAACTCGCTTCCTTTATTATTATTCTTTATTTATTTTTATTTTTACGTTTTTTTCTTTCATTTTTGTTCTTTTCAAATACACACATAAAAAAGTATTTTTATTCTTGTGCGCGGGACGCAGTCGAGCGCAGCACTTGAGACCAGTTTGCGCTCTGTCTATGTGTGTGTGGTGTGTGTTTTGTTGTTGTTGTTGATTCACTGCACAAATAAATCTCAGCTTTGAATTTTATCACTGTGTGTGTGAGTGTGTGTGCAGGATTCTTGCCCTTTTTGCTTTCGGCTCTTGCTTCGTTTTTCTGATTGTCAAATCTCTTGTTTCATTCTACCTTCGCCTTCCTCTGCTGCTTGTTTGATTTTCAATGCTACAAAGCAAACGTGAGTAAGATAGACACACACACACACACACACACACACAGACGGACAGCGAGCGGGAGGCATAAAAGATATTGGGAGTGGCAGAAGGGAGATAGCACAGTCACAGCCCTTAAAAACAGGTAGACAACTGCATTGTTTTATCAGTCGAGCGAGCAGCAGGTAAAACTAATGCCAGACACACGAAGTGCAGAAAAAAAGTATCACAGGGAAAAAAACAATCGAGAAAAAACAACGTGAAAAAACAAATGACTTAGGCAAAGGATCTGACTGATGCGCACCAAAAAATACTGATTCGACTGTATGAGGCTGAGGCATAACTTATTGGGCAGATTCCGAGCGATTTATAGAACGAAAGAAGAAGAATAAGATAACAAAATCTTATAATATAAAAATATGTGAACATATTTGTCTAGAATTTGATATACAGAATTCGCAAGCTATAAGTTTGTCAAGACTGCCTGCTATAATGGAAAGTAAGTGTAGTAAAAGTAGATCGAGATTTATAGCAGATCGGGAGAATAGTTTATTATTAACATTATATTCTAAATTCTATACTAAAATAAAGTGACAAAGGGAGTCTAAATTATATATCGAAATACTTGTAGTAATATCGAACATTATATATAAATGAATATGCAAGTATATATATATTACATATATAAAGATTTATATAAGCATTTTTCTGTATTAGACTTTGACTCTGCGTATATTCTGAAGTAAATCTGAAACTTTTATAGCATAAGGAAATGTACTGCTTTTATTTCTGCGAGCTTAGTCTGAGTCTAGCTCATAGAAGTTTATACTAAATGTTTTAATCATATATTAAAATTCTTATGTAATGCAAGCTGTGCTCAAAGTTCTCAAGCCCATGCACTGGCCCAACAGTTGCAGTTAACTTTTGCTTTTGCCCCGAGAAAGAAAGAAAGGAAGGTAGAAAGGTCGAGGGTAAAAGGGTAACTGAATTGCAGCAGAACTTTTTTCTCTGTGTGTGTGTGTTTGTTGTTGTTTTTTGCAAGACCTTTCGCTAACTTCCGGCCGCGTGTTGTAACATCTGCGTGCGTCTGAACTTTTGGGCACTTTATTTCATTTTGAAGTTGAAGTTTTGTCTTCTAACAGCTGCTCGGTCGCTGGTGGTTGGGGCTGTTGCTGTGGCTGTTGTTGTTATCAAGTGCTAAGTGTGCAAATGTTGACTTATCGCAGTGACTTTATCAATGAATTTCCTTTTGAAATTTATTGACTTTTACTTTGCAACGCCCCGAAGAAAGAAATGAAATGAAAAGATGGCAAAGAGACGATTGCAGCTACAGGAAGTTAGTCAGTTAGCCAGTTAGTCAGTTACTAAGCAGCTGTTGTTGTTGCTGCTGTTGCTGTTGCTGCCATTGTTGTTGTTCTAGGAATCAGCAGACCTTGTCTTAAGGTCGCGCTGCCATATGTAATATACACCTATATATACAGCCAGTATATAGGAATATTGCTATATATGTGCATATGAATATTTATGATGCCTGCCACACGCAACAGTCTGCTATAACTAACTATGCTACATATATTTTATAGTTATACTCCGTGTGTGTGTGTGTGCTGCTTGGGAGCGAAAATCACAGAGTCTGCAAACAGCAATTATGGCCATGCTGCTGGCAGCAACAGCAACATCATTATGTTGCACTTGAGACTTGGCTTTGGCTACGGTTTTGGTTTTGGTTTTGGTTTTGGGTTCTGCTCTGTTCTGTTCTGTTCTTTTAGTCTTGCCTCGCTGCTGTCTCTCTATCTTTGTGGCATGCCCTTGTTGCATGCCTGGCTCATTTTACTGGTTCTACCACTTTTCATGCTGTTGATGTTGATGTTGCTGTTGCCTTGACTTTGCCTTTAGGTGTGTGTGTGTGCCTTGTACCTTGTGCCTTCTGCCTTTGCCTTGTGCTTTGGACAAATGCCAGACCAGACCAGCCCAGCGTGCTGTGCTCTGTGCTGTGTGCTGTGTGCAACGCCCAAAGTCAACTTACGGCATCCTCAACAGTCGCAAGGCACCCTCCCAGTTCCTCCTCCCGCACCCCTCGCCCCCTCACGACTAGGCTGGCAGTTTTCTGCAACTTTTGCTAGTTACCTATCTTTGGTTTTTCTTTTCTTTTTACTGTTGCCACTTCCACTTGGACAAAGCTGTTACTACTACATCGACTAGTTCAAGCTCTTCTACGAATTCTGCTATTTCTACTTGTGCTTCTTCTTTAGTTCCTTTTTGCTCTGCTTTGTTTTAGTGCCCAGCTCGAGTTGCTAAACTTGTACTTTTGCTTGGCCAAAAGAGATTTGCGGCTTAGGCGCTGCACATTGTTATATAATTTGCCCATCGCCAGCCTGTTTTTTCCCCCATGTGTGCGAGTGTGCGAGTGTGTGTGTGTGTGTGTGTGTGTGTGTATGTGCGCGCTCAAGTGTGTGAAGTTCTTGGCCGCTAACCGCTAGAGCCCAACTGCAAGGCCTCTTGCTGTGGCTACGAAATCAAGCAACGCATTAAACTCAAACCACGCTGCTGCTGCTGCTGCTGCTGCTGCTGCTGCTGCTACTGCGGTTTGTGCCCAGCCACAGGGCGATTCAGGCAGAAGAATACTTGAAATCGAAGAGTTTTCAAACTGAAATCAAGCTTAGGAATCTTAGTCAAACAGCTACAAACAGATAGTCATAATATCTCTATATACTATTTCCATATCTACATCTACATTTTGAAATCTCAAAGAGAAGAATACTGATCGGTAACTCAAAGAGAAAATACTCTTAGGAAAAGACTTGAAGCTGAGCTAACTAAGAGTAGTTATTGGCATACTTAAACGACTCTGACTTGCAGGAGACGAAACGTCCTTAGGGAACTACTTCTACTGAGGAAGGGGACTCAATAGAAGATCTTCTAGGTCGAAGTGCTCTTTACCTCTAGCTAATAAATTTAGCTTCTTCCCAACTGCTTTTCTTCCACTTTAGTGAGTTGCTTTAATTCTAATTTAAATTTTAATATGCCTATTTTAATTATGATGCTCGAAATTCACATAGATGCTAGAGCACATTGTGGGCAAGTGAAAGAATTGAAAGATATGTAATTTGAAGTTACCTTCAGGCTGGCGGGTAAACAACAACACAACTAATCATAAGCAGAGCGGGATCGAGGGAGAGAGTGTGTGTGTAGCTGCGTGTGATTTCGAGTCGCTGGGTCTGGGTTTTTAAGAACGGCTGGCAATTTCCACTTCCACATCCACATCCACACCCACTTCCACAACACTTGCCGCTTTGCCATTCTACATCAGTTCACTTTACTCAATTCTATGCCATTCTATGGCATTCTATGTGCTGTGCCATGCCATTCTGTTTATTATACTTATTCCTACATGTAATTATGATATTTTTGCGCAAAGACAAAGGGCAGTTAAGCCGCAGACGGTGGAAAAACACAAAAGACTTCGGCAACGAACTTGACAGCGAATGTTTTTTTCCTATATCTTTTTTTTTGCGATGCTCAGCTAGAAACTCAGTGAAGCAGAGCCGTAAAATGTAAAACGAAAAACGAACTAAAAGCCGAAACGAATCAAAGATAAGGGAAAGGGGAAGGAGAGGGAAATTATATCGAAATTCACTTTCGAGCCAAAGTTCATAAATTCTTATTAGCCGAACGAAAGAAAGTTATAGGAGAGATGAATTTATTGATATGAATATTCTGTGTCTACATTTTCTTGATTCTTGATTCTGTTTCTTGTTGTTTCTCAGTCATGGTCAGGGGTGAACCAAGTCGAGGGACCGCCTGTTGCGATCGCCCCCCGTCTCCCACAATCTTATGACTTAATAAGCAGCCTCAGCGATTATATAAGACAAGACCAAATGGCTAGAGAACGAGGCAAGAGAGCTGGAGAACTGTAATACTGTTGCTATTGTTCGGCTCGTTTTGGCAATTCAATGAAAGTGATTGATGTTGGCAAAGATTCGGCGTAGAATCTAAATCCAAGGGTCGTGTCGTGTGGGCGTCAACAGAGACGCTGACTATGCTTAATTTGAAGCTTAAAGCAAAACGAAATACTCACACATAGAGAGCACTGCGACTCCAGACAGTCAGACAGTCAGTGGAGTGGAGAATAGTATGGCCAGCCATCAGTAGATAGCCATCAGCATTTGACTGACAGATTTGTAGCTATTATATGCTCATAAGCATTTATTTGGCTGTCAGCTTTTGGCTTGTTTCCAGCGCGTAATGAGCTCGAAAAGTGTAACAAATGTGCAGGAAATGAATAGATGAATAACTTCTGAATAACCATTTGAATGCAGTGTCCTTAGGGCACAATGAGTGCTGTTCTTAGAATAGAATATATTTAAATTTAGATGTAGAATTCGTAGTTTAAGTTGAGTACTATATACGGCTGAGATCTTCCACAAGAAAAGTTGGTAGATTAACTATTTCTAATGATGACTAATTTTAGTACAATAATGTAGACCTTCAGGCTGTTGTACTTTCCAATTGGAAATGCTATATCAAGTTCTATAAGCGGAGATGTCGGCCTAGGCACCGCTTAGCTGAGAACAATAAAGTTCCAATTAGTCATTTTTTATGCGATTTGGATACATATAAAACGAGGCCTAAAAGCGAAACTGCATACAACACACAAAACACACACTAAATGCACGACAATAAAACAAATATAAAAGAGATAAAATAAAAAACATAAAAAAATTCTAAGTTCGCTTTAATTGGCTAGAAAGTCTGGGGTTTTCGTTTCGTTTCGTTTCGTTTTGATGTGCATTCCTTGGATGCCTTAAGAAATTTGCATAATGGCAATCAAGTGACTTGGGCCACGAACTTGACTGAGACAAAATGCAAGTGCAAGTTTGTTGCCCAAGTCATTTGATTTCGAGCTGTATCAACTTACCATTTTGAACTTGATGGTTTGTTTTGGTGTCGACATTGGAATTGGAATTGGATTCCTGTGCCAGTTCGAGACTGTGCCGTGCCTGTCCAAAATAATGACGTCGGTGATGGAAACGCTTACGCGACGATGTCGAGGCTGTCGATACCGATGTCAGGCTCAGCGGATGCTCCTCGCTGACGTTCAGTGCCGCCTGACCCTGCGGCTCGGGTTGTGGTTCAGGTGTCGCTGGTCTCGGTGTCGTCGGTGTTGTCGGTATGGGTGTGGGAGTGCTGGGTCGGGGCGATGGTGATGGGGCTGCCGCAGCCGATGTGGCCGGGCTGCTGCTGGGACTGAGTGGCGGCACCAGACAACGCTCATCGTCCTGCGCCTTGTGCTGCAGCAGATTCTGTGATTCGAGCAGACGCTGTTGCTGCTGATGCAGGCGATTCTTGATCAGAAAGATCTTCGGCATTTTGCTAAGTTATTGAGACACACAAGCACACGCGATCGGCTATGGATATATACGATATACGGTATATAGATAGTAGTATGCACACACGCGTTATAGCCTCGCACACACACACACACTCGCTCGATCGCGGCGCACTGTAAACAAAACACTAATCCAAGGTGTGTGTCTGTTTAACCCCAACTCCCAGCTGTGTGTGTTGAGCAGTGTTAACGGCAGTTCCAAAAAAAAAAACACAATAAATAACGATCGAGAATCTATATGCTATATATAGAGTGATATGTGTTAGAGTTGCCAGCACTGGTTTCCTTTTGTTTGAGCTCGGGCTCAGTTAAGCTTTTTTGTGTTTCTTCATGTTATATGTGAATTGTTGTAAGCTCTTCCAGGTGTACACACAGATGATATTAACTGTATATATATACGTGTGTATATATATACGCACTTTGCGAAAAAAAACAGTAAAAAAATATGAACTATTTAGTTTATCAGTTTGTTGATTTGTATCGTTCGATTTTCGCGAAGATTTGACTCTGGTTGTCCGATGTTGTTCTGGCGCTTGGATTATACTATACTATATATGTGTGTGATAGATTCTGTGGCAGTATCTTGCAGCGAAAACACGTGCATTCACAACGCCGGCTCGCCTCTTACTGTATTCAAGCGGTGCCCGCTGTCGAGCAGTTAGGCCAAAGTCAACCGCAACGCTGTTCGCGCTGGCAGCGCAGTCGCAGCGCAGTCTACAACAAACTCAGTTAGATGAAACGACGGCGAATTCGTATCGAAACGCAAAACACCGTAAGCGTGTGTGTGCCTGTGTGTGTGCGTGTGTGTGTGAGCGAACTAAGTTCGCTTTCGTCAGTGAGTCAGTGGAGCCGAAGAACTTGACGGAGGAAAAAGAATCAAACGACGAGACGAGGCAATACGAAGCAGCAGCAGCAGCAGCAGCTACAGTCCGAATCCGAACTGTTGCGCTCGTAACTGTTTTACCTGCCAGAGAGCGCACCTGAGCTGAGCTGAGCTGAGCTGAGCTGCGCTGCCCCGATCGAGGGAGAGTGAGAGTGTTTTGCGCCTGCGTCTGTTGTTGCTTCATTTCGCTCACATAACGTTTCTCATGCAGTTTTTTCTTCTCTGAGTAAATGCCTGTACATGTGTATCTGTGTGTGCGAGCGAGTGTGTGTGTGTGCGTGTGTGTTTCTTGTTGGTTCAGAGTCAAGGTAGAGGTAATGTTTTATCGCTGTTTCTTTTGCCTGTTGCTTGCTTTGCCTCGTCGTTGGCTTTGGCCATTTGCCGGTTGGGATGTTTTATGCCCCTGTGTGTGTGTGTGCGCGCGTGTGTGTGTGTGTGTGTGTTTGTTTGACTTGTACTTGTTGTACTTAGAGCTGCTTAATACTATTACTGCTGCTGCTGCTCTTGTTATTGTTGTTTTTTGGCTTTGCTCTTGACTCTGACTTCAGCATTTGATGTGTTATTGTTGCTTTCGCATTTAATATATTTTTATTCCATTTTTTAAATTTAATTCAATAAAAATAAATGCACAAAGGTTGTTATTTGTGTACTTGCATGATATTTATTAAAATGTATATCAATTGTAAAATTTTTTTATCATTTTAACTACAGCATTGCAATACATCTTGTGGCGAAAGGAAGACCTTCTTCCATAGCTAAAAAGGAAAATAAAATGTCATAGTTATAAGATTAAATATTAATAGAATGATTTAATAATAAAATTGTATATTTTATTAAATTATAAAAAATGATAAAATGATATATAAAAAAGGAATAATATAATTATTTTTGAGCAAAAGGAAATCATTTCTTATCCTCAGATGTTAATTATAATAATCTTATTATCTACTTTAATTTAATTATTTTGTTATTATTATTATATTATTATTTAGTAATTGTTAATTTAAGTTAATGTGCATTCAGTTAGGTTCTTTGAGTCCCTAGCTCTCTTAGGCCAAGAAGGCCCATTGTGATTTAATCGAAAGTAAATATACAAATAAATAATAAATAAATATTAGCTTGTTGCTTTATTTATTTACTTGTTGGTAACCTTTCAATATTTAATTTTATTTTTAAAATACTTTTTTTTGTTTATATTAAAATTTAATAAAATTCTTTTTAGTTTTAAATTCCCTTTCTATAGTTTATTTTTGTTTTAAATTTGTTTACGCTGTCTCTCTTTTTCATTTCTTAAAAATAACATTTCTAATAAGTTTTCTATTCATTCCTGTGCTAACATAAAATACGAATTGCTCTATATCCTGTATATCGGCACATAGTGTAGCAAGTTTGTTGCCTAAGTCATTTGTTTAGCCCAACTAGAATAGGTCTCTGTTTGCCCAAGACCCTACAGATATTCCATTTCATCATAATCGACAGTTAACGCATGTCTCTCTCTGCGTGCGTGTGTGTGTGTGTGTGAGTGTGTGAGTGTGTGTACATACTAGCAAGAAGTAGAAGAAGCAGAGCGCCAATAACTACCATATAAGCGAAATTAAACGGCAAAATAGTTGGCAACGCGCGCGCACAAGCGTCGTCTTCGCTGCCAGTGTGTGTGTGTGTGTGTGTGTGTGTATGCGACTGTGTGTGTAGCAATAAAATGAAGAAGCAGCGTCGTCGTCGTCCGCTTGTAATGAGCGCTTAGAACGCGCTTAGAATGGCAATAAGATTACGGCGAGCATTCGCTGTCACAGTTGCGCACACACGCTCGCACCTGTGCGCCGTCTCTGTCGGCTGGCTGGTGCGCTCTCGCTCTGCCGCATACGTGTGTGAGGGCAACGGCAACTAACGTTATTTCACACACTGTGTGTGAGTGTGAGTGCGCGACTGTGTGTAGTTCTCTGCCCGAGTCTCGGCTACGAGTCGTGTGTGATGTAAGCGCGCTGCCGAGCGAATTCGCCGTAATAGCAGCGGCAGCGCACACCTGTGACACACACACACACACGCACACACACAGAGGGAAGAGCAGCGACGTAACAAATTTACAGCTAGCTTTGCGGCTGTATGCGGCGAGAGAGCGCGAGAGCGACGCCGACTGGGCGAGAGAGCGACCAGATACCTGTTGACAGTGGCTTTGACTCTGACTCTGACTCTGACTTTGGCGTCGCGACTGCAACAACAACAGCAACAGCAACAGCAGCAACAACAACAGTGCTGTCTTTTAGCTGTGCGCGCTTCTTAACTAATTGTTGTTGTTGTTACTGTTGCTGCTGCTGCTGCTGCTGCTGCTGCTGCTGCTGCTGCTGTTCCTGCGTCAACTTCACTCTCACTCAAATGCCGCTGCTAACCAAATGCAAGTGCTCTGCCCTTTTGCAACAGCAGCAACAGTTGCCACAGCCACAGACAATCCTGTGATGTCTGAGATTTGCTCGCTGTCTTCTTGCTCGTGCTGCAGATTTGCTTTTAATGTGCCTTTAATGGCCAACGATATCAAGTTCAATTGCACAGAGTCTCTGGCTCTGCTAGGGCGCCACAGTTCCCCACTGAAACCTTCTGCCAAGTATACTAGGAGTATGTAAAATAAATGATATAAAATACTTAAAATAAATAAAAGAATATTGAACAAATGTAAAATAGAAATTGACAATAATATAATAAAAATAAGTATTTAAAACATAATCCTCAAAATAAAGTATATAAAATATACGTAAAATAAATAAAAGTATATTCAACTAATGTAATATAAAAATAAAATATTAGAGAAAATATTTAAAATATATTTATGAATGAGGAATATAAACAGATAGAAAATATGAAAAAAATATGTATAAAATAAATCAAAATAGATAGACAAACAGACAAGATCAAGAATCATATGTATTCTTCATGGGGTCTGGGGTCTTTAACTCCCTTTCCTGCCTGTTACTGTACCATGTGTAAAATAAATATAAATTAAATAGAAAATATATAAAAAACTATAAAAAATGAATTAAAACTATGCAAACTATTGCTAGATTATTTTATAAATAACAAGAAATTAATTAATAAATACACTCGGATAAAATAGTTTAACTTATTTGCTAACTAAATTTGCGTGTATAAATGCTCTATTATGAGTGAAAGGCTAAAGATTTTTAGTATATATGTGGGAGTAATATATAGTATTGTATAATATATATACTATATATAGTATTATTTAATACATAATATGTAGTATTGACTTGTATTATAATACTAGTATGAAATACGTAATAGAGAACTGGCACAAAGTTATCATTCACATATTCATTCATATTCATCAAATATTATTAGAGTTATCAAATGGAGTCTAATGGCATTAACAGGCATCAGTTGTTGCACATTTTTCGTTTATTAGAGCTGCAGTAATGAATATTTCATAAATCTAGCATAGAATATTACAACATGCTACATAAGAAACGAGACCTAGGCCAGGGTTACTTGCAACATGCTATGCGTGTAGTATACACAATATTCTTATCGGACTCTGCGTGTGTGTGTGTGTGTGCGAGTGTGCTTGAAATTGCGCTTCAGTGCACACACAGGTACACACACACACACAGGCACACACACTCACACACATTTTAGTGCTGTGGGCTTTAACTTTGGCTCATCGTGTTCATTGTGATCTTCATGAACTTCATTATGAGCAGCTTCAGTGTCTGCGCGGTAATTGCAGTCTTTAAGAATGTGTTCTCTTCCACTCTGCCACTCTCCCCCTCCCTCTCTGCCTCGTTCGAGTGCTCCACTCTCTGTCTGTGCTCAGTCTCTCTGCAATGTTCTTTGCTCTCCTGCCACACACACCACACACACACACACAAACTCTCTCTGCCTCTCCTAGCTTGCGCCGTTTCCTTTGCTTCTTCTTCTTTACTTTTTCTGTGTGTTTGTGTGTTTCTTCTGTTTTTTTTACTTTTTATCTTTATTTGCTCAATTGTCGTCATCGACGGCGACGTGCTCGGCTGTGCCTGTTGCTGTTGTTGTTGTTGTCTTTTCGCTAAAATAATGCTAAAGTAAAGTGAAGTAAGAAGCAACATGCGAAGAAGAAGCAGCAGCAGTCACAGCGGCAGCGGCAAAAAAAAGTAAACGAAGAGCGGCTGAGAATACCTGTTTTACCTGTTTGTATACCTACTAACGTACTAACACTGTTATAGCGGATTCACGGCGCACACGCCTGACAACGACAGCAACGACAGCAACAACTACGGCAGCAGCAGCAACAACTACAACAATTACAACAAGAGCAACAATGCGATTGAAGAAGACGCGACCAAAGCCGAACGCCAACTTCACTCGCAGACGCAGTTGAAAGAGCCTCCAAGTCGCAGCCCAAGCCACACACACACACACACACACACACACACACACACACACACTAGCCTCCCCCCAACCCAACAGTGTCTTCGTTGTGCATCGCAGAGCCGAACCCCATACCCCACACCCCACACCCCACACCCCACACCCATTCCCTAACCCGAACCCCTAGCCGAAGCTCAGCGCAGCCTTTTTGCTCTTGACGTCGTCGTCTCTTTTGTGTGTGTGCAGATTCTCTGCTTCTTCTGCTGCTGCTGCTTCTGCATCTTCTTGTTCTGCTGCTGCTGCTTGGACTTTGGTTACATCTTTGGCAGCATCTTGATGCTCTCTTGCCTGCCGTTGCCCCGCCCTGCCCTGCTCCCAGTCCCAGTCCCAGTCCCAGTCCCAGTCCGGAGTGTTCCACAGTTCCTTTGCTTCCAGTTGTTATCGTCTTGGTTGTTGTTGTTGTTGCCGTTGTTTGTTGTTTCCTTTTCTGCCGTTTTATGAACGCTTCACTTTTTTCTGACGCTGGAATTTTGCTCTACCCCACACACCTCGCCCCGCCCCGCCCCGCCCTCTAGCCAGCACATATAGTATTTTACTATGCCTCGTAATGAACTGTCAGCGAAAGCAGTGGGAGTGGGAGTGCGAGTGGGAGTGCGAGTGGGAGTGGGAGCAGAGTTGGTGTACAGTTAGGGTATCTGTCGGTCGAGCATACCCCAGCCATCTCACAGTTTTCTAATCGTTTCGTAATCTACTTGAATGCTGAACTTGACAATTTTGTCTTTGATGCTTTTATCGCTGACACTTGGCGGTTCAAGTTGAAAACTGAGTATAAAGCAACAGCAACATTTGCAGCAACAACAGCAGCAACAACAGCAGCAACAACAGCAGCAGCATTAAGCGCTGTGTAGCTGCTCACGTCTTGCACATTACAAAAATTTTCATCGTCGCACTGTCAACACCTCTTTTACCTCTGCTGATTACCACGATGTTGTTGTTGCTGTTGCTTTTGTTGAATTCGTTTTATATATATAGCATATAAAAAACTGAAAATATAATAATAATTGACGAAAAAAAAAAAAATTTAATTAAAATTGTATGCAAGGTCGAAATTAGTTGGCAACGTGGCCATCAAGCCGAAAAACTTAATTCATAATTCATTTAAAGAGCGCAGCCCCGCTCTCCCCCCAGTTGACCACCTCCCCCCTGACCACCTCCCCCTTGGCCGGGTGCTACCCTTCGCTCTCTGCACTAGACGATATGTGTGCTCGTAATGTCGTTGTACCTTCAAGACGTTATGCACGTTTTTGTTTTATTTTATTTAGGTTTTTTTTTTTTGGTTTTTTTTTTTTGGTTTTTTTTTTGGTTTTTTTTTTTGGTTTTTTTGGTTTTTGTAGACTACTCGACCTGTTCGCCATATTAATCAGGCATACGCTGCTCAGAATGGGGCATGTAGTATCAGTCGGTTAGTGCGAGCATGATAACTAGCTATAGCCAGCAAGTCGCTTGGTTTAGGCATACTCCGACATGTCTGGCGACTTCTACACTATTATATATTCTAGTTATGACTTTTCCGTATTGGCTCACATAATCTGCTCTGATCTAAATACAGTTGCTGATTTTTGCTTTGGATTGAATAAAGCTTTTAATATTCCGCAAAGACTTAGGCAGCGAACTTGTAGCGCTGCAAAAAGACTTAGGCAACGAACTTATTATTAGTTGTTTTGCTACAGTACAGCTACAGTCGGACGCAACAGACAGTAGGAGACCCTATTCTTTCCTTTATTCCGCAAAGACTTAGGCAACGAACTTGTAGCGCTGCAAAAAGACTTAGGCAACGAACTTATTCTTAGTTATTGTTCTGCTTCAGTAAAGCTACAGTCGGACGCAACAGACAGTAGGAGACCCTATTCTTTCCTTTATTCCGCAAAGACTTAGGCAACGAACTTGTAGCGCTGCCAAAAGACTTAGGCAACGAACTTATTCTTAGTTATTGTTCTGCTTCAGTAAAGCTACAGTCGGACGCAACAGACAGTAGGAGACCCTATTCTTTCCTTTATTCCGCAAAGACTTAGGCAACGAACTTGTAGCGCTGCCAAAAGACTTCGGCAACGAACTTATTCTTAGTTATTGTTCTGCTTCAGTAAAGCTACAGTCGGACGCAACAGACAGTAGGAGACCCTATTCTTTCCTTTATTCCGCAAAGACTTAGGCAACGAACTTGTAGCGCTGCAAAAAGACTTAGGCAACGAACTTATTATTAGTAAAGCTACAGTCGGACGCAACAGACAGTAGAAGACCCTATACTTTCCTTTATTGCGCAAAGACTTAGGCAACGAACTTGTAGCGCTACCAAAAGACTTAGGCAACGAACTTATTATTAGTTGTTTTGCTACAGTACAGCTACAGTCGGACGCAACAGACAGTAGGAGACCCTATACTTTCCTTTATTCCGCAAAGACTTAGGCAACGAACTTGTAGCGCTGCAAATAGACTTAGGCAACGAACTTATTATTAGTTTTTGTTTGGCTGCAGTATAGCTACAGTCGGACGCAACAGACAGTAGGAGACCCTATACTTTCCTTTATTCCGCAAAGACTTAGGCAACGAACTTGTAGCGCTGCAAAAAGACTTAGGCAACAAACTTATTATTGGTAAAGCTACAGTCGGACGCAACAGACAGTAGGAGACCCTATACTTTCCTTTACCTAGGGCGTCGATAGCAGCATGTGCACACATTTACATACATATATTATTATTATTGATATTAATTGAATTAATTAATTATTAACTAAATTAAGCAAATAAATTGCTTTAATTATAATGATTGACTTAATGATTTTTCAATATAATCTGATGATGAGTAATAAGAACAATATGTTTAATCAAATTGCTTACACTGTGTGACTAACGCTTTAATTAATAGAAATACAAGTGTAAATCAATAAATAATAAGCGACTGGCTTTAAAATATTCACAAAAACTAAGGCTACTGAAATTCTTGTCAATTCGCAGAAACAAAACAGAGATTTCGTAATTGTTGTTGTTGTTTCTTGGTTTTTTCTGGGCGTGTGCTGTGCACAACTCGTGTGGGCGTTGTTACAGCCAGCATTTTGGTGGGCGTGGCGCATGCTGGGCCTAAGCCGTTTGGGCTGTTATACAATGAGCGGCAGGTGACAAAAGAGTGCGAGGCGAAGGAGAGAGATTAAAGGCAAAGTAGCTGAAGCGATAAACGGCTAAAGAGCTAACAATGCTGAATGAAGGCAACAAGTGCAAGTGACAAAAACAAAACAAAGCCAAAGAGACAAAAAAACACCATATATATGTATATAAAGAGAAAAACAGCAAGCAGCAGCAGCGGCAATTGTTGTTAGTGGTGAGTGTTATTGCTGCTGTGTTGCTGCAACATTTCTGGCTAAATATTTTTGCGAGCTGCCCGTGGGCAACGCCTTTTGCCAGCTCGGGCCGGAGCTAACAATGGTAACAAGTGCTCGGAAATTGTTGCCTGCCTGTCGAGGCAACAACTACGGCAACAGCAACAGCAACAACAATAGCCACTGACAACAACAGCAACAATTGCCAACAACAACAATGGATTTACCATTAAACTTTAAATTCAAATTCAAGTTCATGATGAATGTATCACGTGCAGTTGCCGTCGATGGTTTGGCGGTTTTTTCACTCTGCTTCTTCCATATAGTTTGTGTGTGTGTGTGTGAGTACTTGAGTACGAACACGACAAGCGCTTGTGTTGCTGTTGCTTTGCTTTGGCTACTTTAGTACCTTGTGGGTAATAAGTGTCTGGGTTTTTTTTTGCTTTTTTTCTCCACTTTATTTTGGGCTGGCTTCAACTATTTCAATTAGCCGAAAAAGTAGTGCAGGTAGAAGAAGATAAACATGGTGTTTAGCCATATTTTAGCGGGCTTTAATTCAATAAACTTGACCAAAATAATACACATATTTTTTTACAGTTCTAATACAGCAGAAGTCCAGGAAACTGGAAAATACTTGGGATGTTTCTCACTGCAAATAAACATTTGGATTAGTCCGGTTACTCTTTACTCTTTGTTACTCCTATATCCGTCTAACCTAACCTAACCTGCTTAGAGTAAGCTGAGATTCCCTTTAAAATATATCCTCCTATATCCGTTTTCATTAAGGAGTTTGAAATCTATCGAGGTCTAACCTTACTAACCTAACCAGCATAGAGTTAGCTAAGATTCCCTTTAAAATATATTATATGGTGAAATATATAAGCTGAGCATATTATACTATAAACGATTCCTTATAGGTATTTTATTGATTATAGATTATCGCAAGTTTATTATTGATGTATTTTACTTTTAAAGCAAGTTGATTATAAATGAATAAAAAATTATAAAAATATTTAAAAAATTGTACCTATACCCTATAATATTTTTGCGAGTTTTGAGCTTTGTGTCGTGCACTTTCGACTGCAGTGCTGCCGCCCTGCTGCGGCTCTGATGTAACGCTGTTGTAGTACACTTGAACACTATTTGCGTACAAGTTCTTTGGCTACTTTGCTTTGTTATTGTTGCTGTTGATATTGTAATTGTTGTTCTTTGATTGTTGTTGTCATTACCGCAGGGCCATCGTGTCTTTTATTTTGTTTTTGGTGTGTTACATGGTACGTACATATGGATTTGTGTACACTCGAAGCAGAAAGCATTTTCACTGGGCCACTCAGTGGTTTTTTATACTCTGTAAAGAGTGAAATGCTAGGGTGGGTTAAAATATCAAAAATTGCCTACCAAAATATTATTTATTAACTTATTTAAATTTAAAGATTACATTTATTTACTTAGACAATAAAATCGATGACTTTCTTTGATATAAAAATGAAACTTTGACACAATATGAATCATCATTCCGTGAATATTTCTGTCTCAATGTAGGGTATCTCTTAGTTGAGCAAGTCGAAAATTCCAAGTACTGTTGCTTATGCAAGAGCTGCCTGTGTGTGTGTATTGAATATTTGGCATTTATTTGGCAACAATTATGCAATGGGAGCCAGAACAGAGGCACACAGGTAATTTGGTATCTGCGAGTGAGTATCTAAGTATCTAAGCGTTTACTCGAATGAAATGGCTGCCTTTTAATGTTCAAGGTAATTCGAAATTAGAAATCAAGTGGAGAAGCAGAAAACTGAAAACATTAACTTTGACTTTGAGATTACACGAGAGAGCTTTTGATAATTGAACTCTTGTTGAGCTGTGTGTGTGTGTGTGTGAGTGTTTTAATTGTGTCATGTGCTCGACTGCTAATTCGGCAAATGGCGAATTTCCTGTGGACCATTTCCTGTCTGCTATCACCCCGCTCTGGGCACACTCCCTAAACCTAGACTCGTATAATCTGTGGTATACATATCATTATTGTGACACTCCCTAAAGAGGTTCGTATTATAATAGACCTAATAGCCCTAATGCCCACATAATGATGCTGTTGTAATAAGAGAGACGTCAACACGCCGCACCGCAGGGCGTCTGATTGATAAATACAAAAGAGTAGTAGAGAAGTCTTTTGCTGAATCTCGAACTCCAACTCCAACTCGAACTTCAACTCCGACCAAGTCCAAGTCCAAGTCAAAGTCAAGTCTTGCTTCCATTCATGCTCCTCCTCCTCCCACTTCACCTACTGATGATAAATGCGATCGCTTACCAAACTCGACTGCATTCACAGCCTTTCAAAAGGAGGAGGAGGGCAGAGGCACACAAAGAAAAACAAATGGCATCGAATGTGGGCAAAGCGACGATCTTAATTCTTATTTAGTGGACAAGTTTTCGAAAAGAATTCAACGAGAAAAGAAAGGTAAGGTTTCTGTGAATGAATTAGCAATGGAATTGTCACTCTGATTTCATTTGACTATGCTTTGAATTCTTTCACTATTTCTGCTTAATATACTTGACCATAATGTATAGTATATTGTATAGTATATATTATATATTATATACTTATATATCTATTTGTATAGTAAGAGTCATACAGCTTTAGATTCTCTAAACTTTAACTGCGATTAGGAATGGTTGGTCTCCTCCTCCTATTTTGCCATTTATGTACATTATATTATACAGATATTTGTACTTATTACTATATATCCAAAATTAATTGACAATTTTCAATTCTTTATACCCCCCTAGCCACCCCCTCTCTCTCACTCTCTCTCTCACATATTCGACTTCTCATTTGTGGTATCTTCGCTTATCAGAGCGCTTTACGGTCGTTACTGTTGTTGTTGTTGTTGTGGCCACTTGTAAGCAATCAAAGTACCGTTTCACCGGCAGCCGATGCATAAACTACTTATAGAATACGTATATCCATATAGCAAATGATATGCAGTCCATTGAATGCCGCCTTTATCAACAGCGACAGAAACGCCATAAATTTATGCTAAAATTTAAATTTTCTTTAAAGTAAAAATCGTGTATGTGTGTGTGTGTGTATGAGTGTGTGTATGAGTGTGTGTCGCCCTAAGCCTAAAAGGTCATTTCAAATGGGACACAGCACGGTGACAAAATGCCACATAAATATTACACGAACCTGGACTGATAGGCAAATGTCAGTGTTATTAAAATGAAAAAGAAACAAATAAAAGTAGCCAAAGCAGACGGAGACGCAGAATGAGAATGGGAATGGAGGATGCCAACAAGCAAAGAACTTCCGAATATATGAAAGGCAGACAGACACAGATAGAGATACAGAGATCCCCAGATTCCAATTTGTCTAACTTGAAACAACAGACTTGAATACTCATTTCAGATATAGTATCTGAGGACTGCAGACTTATATGAATACTTCTTCCAAGTATCACCGGTAGTAGTGGGAAGTCGACATAGAGCATTGCTCGTCCTTCCCTGCTTAAGTCTACATCTAAGTTAACTAGTTTACTCATAATCTCCCTCTCAGTCCTGAATCCATTAAAGGCTACTACTATCTTTAGTTACTAGTTCTCTACGTTCTTGGGTGATTTCCTTAAGCTGTCCATTCGATTGGGTTGCTGTTATGCATTCACTTCAGTAAATCCCAATTTGCATCAGTAGGCGCCAAATGCTGAACTGAAACGAGGACTAGGCTTCTTCCCTGTTCTGTATAGTATGTTCTGTATCACTTTCAGCGATCTATCAGTCATTGCAGTAGAGAGCACAATTTTGATCTGTATCTGTATCTGTAATGGCGGCATGGGCATAATTTCACGCTAATTGTGTGTAATCTGAATGTTTGCTTCGCCATTTCCATTAGCCGCTCATTTCATATCTGAAATCTGCAAAACGGTCGACTAATCGCCTGACTTTAGCTACCAAGTTAATTTCTATTATTGTTGTCGTGTCCATTATCCAAGTGCTTGGCTAAGCTCAGGTTTGTCGCTGCCACAACAAACAAACAAACAAACAGACGAGCAGAGGGGCAGAGAGGCAGAGGCAGTGGCAAGTGGCAAGTAGCGAATGTAATAGACACGCTTGGTTCCCAGACCCAATGTGCGGAGAGGCACTGGCAAATGTTGCCTTGATTGAGTTGTTCTTATGCCCTGCTGCCTCGGCAGATCACACCTAGCTGTACTTTATACATACGTACGTATATATGTGTCTATAGCTTGACCATGGGAAACGCAACGTTCACATTGCGGACCAGCACGTTCGTGATTATGATTATGTTTATCATTACACACTACGTTCTTCATTATCGTGTTCATCAGCTGTGGCCAGCTGGCGGTGCCTCATCTCAGTCAAATGTGACAAGATGTCAGCGTCTTCCCCCGGCCCACCCTTCGCCACTTTGCAACCTGCATTGGCAGTGACGTAATCACGGTGACCAACAACAACTAGTTGGCTTACCTGGAGTCTGGAATGGGGTATACTCGACTAAGTCCTATGCAGGGGAAGACGCACACTCTAACCCTAGTATGTTACCACTAGAATTGGGACACAATCGGCGGTACAATACTGTCGATAGTTTGACTATCGGAAATCAGACATCCGATAGTCCTATACAGGGGAACACACACACCCTAACCCTAGTATGTTTCCCACTAGAATTGGGAGAATACTATCCTTAGTTTGACTATCGGGAATTAAACATCCGATAGTCCTATGCAGGGGAAGACACACACCTTACCCCAAGTATGTTTCCTACTAGAATTGGCTAATAATCGGCGGTACTACATCTACAATACTATCGATAATTTTACTATCGGAAATCAGACATCCGATAGTCCTATACAGGGGAAGACACACACACTAACCCTAGTATGTTTTCCACTAGAATTGGGAAACAATCGGCGGTACTGCAACTACAATACTGTCGATAGTTTGACTATCGGAAACGAGACATGCGATAGTTCTAGTTCCCACCTTGGCTCTAACTGTAAGGTTGGAGAATCTCTTCAGGGTAGCATTAAAAATAAGTATAGTGGCAAAATGTAAGAAATGAATATCGTATTTACATTTTGGTATACAATTGCTATGAAACACTGACGGTTAACTTATAGACTGCTTTATGAATAGCCAGCCAGGTGAATGGACGAGCGGATAACAGACCGATATGCATATCGTATGTGTGTGCAAAAGCTTCTTACGGCCTTTATGATACCCTTTATTGAACATTTTATGGCTACAGGGTATAAAATCACAATAGCAACAATAACAACAACCAAATCCAAGTACAGCACATGCAAAAGCTTTCATTGTTGTTGCTGTTTTTTTTCTTTATTATTATTATTTTTTGTTGCTTTTTGTTGCTTGCCAGACAAATGACTTCCGCTGTGGCTTGTTCAGCTCCCATCGTAAAAAGAGGTGTTGGGGTTGGGCGGATTGGGGGGCAGGCGAATGGAGTATAGTGGGTATTCTATCCGAAAAAGTAGTTGCTAGGTAATATAAAACTTTAATTCGAGTCTCTTTTGTGTGGTTCTTAACAGTTTCGTGTCGATATTTAGTTCGAGTCGTTGAGACAGACACTCAACTCAATTCAACTCGACTCGACTCAGGTTCCATTCGATTTTTGACACTTTCCATTATCATTTAAATATGTTCTGTCTGCGATTGAAATACTCGATACGAGTAGTATGTGGTTCTTAAAAACCCATACGTATTGTATTATCGCTGTAAGTACAACACATAATAGTATGAGGCTGAGGCTCGGTTTTCATTTTCATTTTTATTGCATTTCCTCATCTCGTTAACACTTTTTTCAGTCGTCTTTCCTCTGATTATTGTCATTCTAGCGGTTTTAATGTTACTTTGATTGAGTCGCGCCCCTCGTTGAGTGTCAGTTGCATTATTTTTTTATTATTGATTTCCATATACTCTCAATCTTAACTCTCGGCTTGTTGTTGTGTGAAATGTGAGTAGTGTGTGCTCCCAAGCAACAATTCTCATCATTAAACTAAATTTCTAAGCACTAAGCTCAGCATCAGGCCCTGCCTGACATCGTTAAACGATATTGGTCACTTCAAATTGTGGCCATAAAAATAAAATTAGGCTCAGGCCAACTAAGCTACTCGGAGTTTTTCACTTCCTGGGCTTAAACATAAAACAAATTCTCTTTCAATGCGAGCAAAACTGTCGTCGATAAAAGTGAACTAGAACCTTAAATCGAAGTCAAATACGTCAGCTTAAGCTGTAAATTGACTTGAAATCGAAGAAATTTTGAAGCAGAAATATCGTTTAGTATGAGAAGCTAATCCGACTGTTGGTTAAAGAGCCTTAAACGGTTTTAATTGAAGCTTATAATCAAATTAATCACTTGTTCTTTTTAAGAGCTGTGCAGACAAAGGCCTCCGCAATTAAGCCAATGATAGAGCTTTATGAGCTTTAATATTTCTCCGAGCTTTATGAACCGAATGGAGAACAAGCTATAAAAACATATGAATGTAGTCCGCAGAGACAATAGTATCAGATGACACCCATTAGGCGAAGCTTTCAATTCGAATTCATTAGAGCTGCAAATACATATAAATCTTATGCAAATCTAGAATCGATTAAATAGACAATTTGAGCTCATTTCAAAAGTAAACAAATAAAACGAAATGCATCAAGAGACACGTAAAAGTAAGACAATTGTCACAGCGAAACGCCTGATATGATGTGATAGACATCTAAAATTGAAAATATAAACAAACCTGTATTAGTATTAGTGCCCTGGCATCAATTTGATTGCCCTGCTGACCCAGTTCTGAGCGGACTGAGTCGACTTGCATTTTCGATCTAGACCTTATCTCTCTGCTATCGATGCACATAAAGCTGCCAAAAATAAAATGCCCACAAAGAGTTCCCAGAGATAAAGAAAAGGCACTCGACTGGCGCTAGAACATTGACTGTAAAAATAACAAATAAAAATGTTCAGAATGACATTTGTTTTACCCTAACAAAGAGTCAGTCAAGTTGGCCACAATAGACGGAATGAGGTAGATTCAAATGAATTCTAAGGCTTATATTTTAGTTTCTTTCGAATGCATTTGAATCCTTGATGTCACTTAGAGGTAAGGGTATTCAACTGGCGGCATTCTCCAGTCTGCAGTCTCGTTTTCTCTCGTCGCTGCCACAATGCAAATCAGTTGGTATTAAAAATTAAAATAAAAATTTAAAAGAAATTAAATTTGAGCTCTTGTTTTAATAATCAACGGAGAAAAGGTAGCAGCAGCAACTGATTTGCATAGAACTCGCGCGCGCGCCCAGTTGCAGCTGCAGCAGCTAACTGCCACTCCCCTCCGCCCCTTTTGTTTTGGTTTTCGAGTTGGTAGCATCCCCACCTACTGTCTGGCAGAACTTGTTAGGCCAATTAGTGTGCGTATTTCGGACTTTGCAGCAGCCCAAAAGCAACGCCCAACCCCAGCTCTCTATGGCCTAGGTTTTCCATGGGGGCTTTGATAAACAAGCCGAGATTACGTGTGCTTCTTGGCTCGAGTCTTCAGTGCTCAGTCGTCAGTCTTCAGTCAACAGTGAACAGTCTACAGTTGCTTGGGCACACACACTCACACACACACATGCAGTAGAACCTACTTGTTGACGGGCCTATAAATGTCCCGAGAAATGAAGCATGCTTAATGAGCGAAGCGGACTGCACTGCACGATCTTAAGTTTAAGATACTCCCTCTCGAAGCCCCTTCCCCCCTCTTGGTATACTCGGGTCTAACTTGCTGCATTTTTGTTTTGTTTTTGTGAGTGGCTCTAGGGCTGGAGTTTGACTGCTGCTTGTCAGCAGGTGTCTGGCACAGTGGGGCGAACGCATCCCATCTCACATGCGTATTATCTGACAAAAGCTCATTGCTATACAACTTGGGCAATTAACACAGTGAGCTGAAGGAAGACCGTTGTACTATGATGATTTGTCGTTGATTTTGATTGTTACCATTGCATTGCATTACGTGCACACATTGTGTCGTTGCGAGTGGGGAAACGGGTACTCGTATTCATTCGCTTAGCACTCGCACTCGCACTCGCACTCGCACTCACACATCGCATCGCCTATATACTCATAAAAGGCCATAAATTAGTCAGTTAAACGCGGCCGCTCCCGCTTTGATATATCCACAAATGGCATTAGCTCGAATGCCAATACACATTTAACAATCCGTACATCCAACTATCCAACTAACCAACTATTCAACTGTCTAACCAGCCATCCTCAACCTCTGGCTATCTATCACTGCCAATCGTCATCGTCAAAAGCTAAAAAAAATGTTCATTTTTTTCTTCTTTCCTCCTAATGATCAACGTTCGTTTGCTCTAATTGACGCTCTCTTTTCGGAGAGCGTTTTGCCATTTTCTACCACATGGTCACAGTCATTTGGTCAGTTGGTAATTAACAGTTCACTCCACAGCGTTTACAGTCTGGCCAGTCCCCACCCACACGGCTGAAGAAGCGTTTGATCTCTCTGCACATTTCATTAAGGAGATGGAGTCGACTCTATACATATACAGAGAGAGAGTTCAGTGTGCAAAGTGATATACTATATCGGGTAATTGACAGTCATCTTCCTATTTATCAGTTAGTATATATCATTTCCTTTATCTATTCTTTATTTATTCTTACAGTCTGGTCGATCTCCAGCCTAATTCAACCTCATCTGCAAGTGTATTCATTTGCCACTTTTGTTGTGTACCTCATCCCTCTTTCTGGGCTATTTTTAGCTGTTGATTTTTAAGCAACTTTTCGTTTTTTATTCTTATTTTTTTATTTTTGTTTGGCTATATCTATTTTTGGTCATTTCGGTTTCAGCAGTCGGCAAATTAAGAATGTATAACAACTGTTATTAGATCTGGCAGCTACATGGAATACATACGAGTAATTTTCTTTGCTCAAATAATTTGTTGTTATTCTTGTTGCTGCTGCTGCTGCCTTTTGCACAAATTATTGTTATTTTATGTCTGCATTCATTCACAAATTGTTTTTGGCGCTCTTACTGTTGTTGCTGTGGCTTGTTGCCATTTCTGCTTTGTTGCTTTTCGTCATTTCGTTGAGCTGAGACGACTTTGCTGCTCTTGATACTGATAGATGCAGGGAAACGGACATAAAGAGCGGCCATGCAGGGGCTAGAGTGGGTCTATAAGCTATATAGAACATCTGTGTATATCTTATTTTGTATTCAAAGTCCGTGGTTCTATACAACGATTGTTGGACTGTTCTATATATTTGTCTACCTATATGCATAATCGATATTGCTAGACATATGTCTATAAGTCCATATTTCTTTCTATCTACATATTTCTACCTTTCTTCTCTCAACTCATTTGTGTATAGGACTATCTTTATGTTCATCGAAGAGTTTCTTCTATATACCTATACATGCTTCTGGTAATCTATGCATCTTTCTTTAGTTTCATCTAAATGTTTCTTCTATCTACCTATTCATCTGTCGATAAGCTTCATTCCATTATAGCGCATCACATCAGTCAGGCCAGCCGAGTCGCAATTGTGTGGCCTGCAGATTTGCAGTTCATTGACTGACTGACTGACTGGTTAGACCCAACTTAAAATACCATATAACTTCCACTTGGACTCGCACTGGGAACCTGGTATCTGGGCACTGACTAAGCGGCCTAAGTGAATAAGTCGTATCATTGACGACGTTGTTGTAGCGCATCTCGCGAAATGGAAATGCTCAGTGGGATTTCTGTGACGTGTCTTCTGGCAAAAAGGCGAAATTTATAAGAGATAAATAAGCGCGCGTTTCGAGACATAAAGGCGCACACACACACACACACAACAAAGTTGCGAACAAGTTGAAAGTTAAAATGACTAATGATTTAATGTGCGCAGAAATTAGTTAGAACGTGCTGTAGTTGCCTAAATCTCTGGTTTGAGCTTATCGAGTATAGTATGGATTATTTATGTATAATATAATAAAGGAAATTATACAGATTGAATACAGATTGTTAAACTGCTGCTTGTAGGTCTATCAAATAGTATCCTCTGATGATATCTTGGTTTCATGCATGGTATCTTTTAGTGACTCATACCCCTCAAGCCACTGGGCTCTGCTTGTAGAGTATTATATGAATGCAATTTCAATTTTAATTCAATCTCTGAAATTATATTCAAACGATGAGCTTTATAGTAGCAACTCGCGGCACAAGACGATGATTACAACAATTATGAAACGAGTTGGCAGTTTTTAATGCGATTTTGTTGCCTGTCGCAGTTGCCGTTTGATTTCCTTATTCGTTTTGCTTTATTGTTGTGTATTTTTGCTGCTTATTTTTTTGCTTCCCTCTCTTAACCGTATTTTGTTTAATTGTAATTAAGCATAAATATAATTAGCAATTGTTTTTGCTTACTCTTTTTTTCTCATTATTTTGCGGCGTTTTTACGGGCAGCGGTTTAGCTTTGTTTAATTAAATTACATTTTTTTCCTATTTATTAAAGTTATATTTTGGTTTATTAACTTTATATTAAATTTGTGAATTGTGAATGGATTTGTATGATTATTTATTTTATAAATTTCATTGAAGTGTTTAGTTTGAATATTCAGATATTAACATAAACTTATATTCACAAATCGAATAGGAAATTCCTCATCAGTTTATTCTTAATAAATATACCTATACCTATACCTATACCTATACCTATACCTACACCTATACCTATACCTATACCTATACCTATACCTATACCTATACCTATACCTATACCTATACCTATACCTATACCTATACCTATACCTATACCTATACCTATACCTATACCTATACCTATACCTATACCTATACCTATACCTATACCTATACCTATACCTATACCTATACCTATACCTATACCTATACCTATACCTATACCTATACCTATACCTATACCTATACCTATACCTATACCTATACCTATACCTATACCTATACCTATACCTATACCCATACCTATACCTATACCTATACCTATACCTATACCTATACCTACTCGTAATCCCAGACACACTTACATCATCTTCAAAACATGCTTTTTCTTTTGTACATTGCCCCCAACTTATTCTGTAAGCCTTGCTTTTATGGCCATGTAAAGTGTGAAGGGAGTAGTTGCTCTTATGGTGTTTGTTTTAATAGCGTCTCTATGGCAGACCGTTAGGAAAGTAGGACTTAGTCCAGGGTCTTAGTCTTTGTTACCGTTCTGATTGGCTGGCAATTTGATGAGAATTCGCATTGATTAAGTTGTTTTGGTCAAATAAATTTAGATCACGTTACTATCGAGACGAAAAGCGGCTTAGAATATTACAGTTAAGTGTCCATGCGCAATTTGAGCAAATATTTTGGCTTACAACTAAGTAGAAATGAGAAATACTTATGACAGAGTGTGAGACTGACTAGCAGATACTACGCATACCGTGTATCAAGGGGTTATTACATACATTTCTAAAAATGTGTAAAAATGTTTAAATATGTGAATTAAATATATGCAAAATATATAAATAAATATGGGAATGATTTCATAGGACAAGGTTCCAAGGGTATACAGACATACAGACTTAGATGAAACAATCATAAATTGTCAATTTTTTTGTGCTGAACATCCGTTAAGCGCATTTATGTTGCGTTACTCTCCCCTCCCGCGCTCTCTCTGGTTCATAAGTTTCTAGTATTTTTTCGACAACGCATTAATTAAACAATTCACGTGTGAATTTCCTGGCCGGACATCGCATGTGTGTGTGTGTGTGTGAGCGTGTGTCAGGTGGAGCTTGGGCAGGTACATCCGCCTGGTATCGATGCGAGAGGCGCTTGTAATAGAAATGAGTTAAAAGACAATTCTACAGCCCAACTGGAGGAATAGCTAATTACTCATATTATAATTTAAGATTTGAGTTTTTTTTAATAATTATTTTTAAGGCAATTAAGCAACACTTGACGCCTGGCCATAGACTTATACTATGCCTATATAGCTATTATGTGGGGTTTTGTTCTCTCAAGAAAAATGAAGAAAAAATAATATCGTTTCGCTTTATTTTAGTCTATGGACTGCCAATAACCGAGCTCAAGGCCAAGACCTTGACGCTTGGCAGACAACGAAAACTAACGAAGCAACAGCAACAGCAGCAACAACAACCAGAGACACAAAAGCGTATATTCATTAACTTCTAAGCTGCTCCAACTACCCCACAATACACACACACACAAACACACACACACACACATGCGGAGTGTACAACTATAACAAGAACAATAAGACGAGTTAATGCCACGCATCGTCCGATTTTGTGCGGCTTTTGTGAATTGCTGTTCAGCCTGCTCCTCCTTCACCCCCTTCCCCTTCAAAGTGCCGTTTGTGCGTGACTCTTTGCCTGGTGTCGTTGTCCGCTCCCCCACCCCCTCTCCCAGCAACACTTTAAGACGTGGCAGAAATTGAAAATCATGTTTCACCTTTTCAAAACATCAATCAAAAGATGTTTGTTCTAATTGGCTCAACATTGCTGTACAGCTCTCAGCTCAGCTCTGTTCCTACTATGTGTCTCAAGCGCACAATTAGATCTCAGCATCTGCGGTGGCAGTAGCTTCAGCTCCAAGCAGCGGAAGTGCCCAGAAAAAAATGCAAATTAATTTCAAATTAACCAGCAAAATGTAAACAAAACTTGGCTAGAGAGGGAGAATTTCTTCAAATTGAATTTATAATATTTTTAGTATTTATTTTTATTTATTAAATATTATTTATTTATTATTCGTTCAACTCAATTACTTACTAATTTCTAATTATTTAAGACGAATATATTTTATTTTAATTGATACTAATACCTTGAGATATTAAAAAGGATTCTCTAATGTCGATTGCATACTCATATCGGGTATAGAAAATTTAAATATATTTTAAATATAAAAAAACATCAACTAGTTCCTGATATTCAACAGTTTACTGATATAATTCTCATTTAAATATATCTATAGTTTTATATAATAATTTCATGGTATTAAATTTAGGATTACTCAAGCTTCGCTTACAGAGCTCAAGTTTCCACTTAGAGTCTAGAATATTTAATTACACACTTCTATTTGTGTGCGAGTGAATTTTGAAGTTATTTAAACCAGCATCAAATCATGCGAAACTCTCTCACGCATCAGAGCAAGACAATAACTACTAAAAATACTAGCAGCAGTGAATACAACACTTGTAACATAATAAATTTCAATGTCACTTATGCTTTGATTTATATACTACATAGAAGAAGCAGAAGAATCCAAAATTGCAGAAATTTCCCTAGAAATACTTAATCAAATCAAATCAAATCTAATTTAATCTAATCTAATTACTTCCTCATTGATTCTGAGCTTGAGGTGCTGAAAGAAAAAGTGCATAAACTGAATTGGAATGAGCATAAAAGACTAGTATAGAATAGAGAACACAAGCACAAAGAGTCCGAGAACGAGAACGAGAACAAGAACAAAAGCTCATGCCAGAACCATAAAGCGTAAAGAGTCTGAAAAAGGTAAACTTAAACGAGTTAGAACCAAGATCAACAGCAACAGCAACCACAATGGGCCAATCTTGCAGCTCCTTCTAGATATATTGTTAAGCTAAACTATGCAAAAAGGCCAGAAATAGTAGTATGAAGCAGCTGAGAGTATGAGAAAGAGAGTGAGTTAGACCGAGCTACAGTTAGTCGGAACGGGAATACCCTTAATGATCACAGATTGAAGTAATCTGAATTAAAGTGAAGATAAGCCGAATTTAACCAAGTTACAGCTAAACTAATCTATTCTAGTACATATTAATTCATTAGTTAAATTAATACAAATGAAATTACTAAATTGAAATGATCAAAATAATATGAAAAAACTAATGTTTCCTACACTTAGCAATGCTATAATATTACTTAAATATTTGTCTAAAAAAGACAAGCCCCTAGCCACAGAAATGTCATAGTAAATTGATTACGTAGAATATACTGATTTGCGATTCAACTTAAATAAACATTAAGTTAGCGACTCCGCCAAGCTCTGTCCAAATATCGTAGTATACACAGCTGTGTAGGGTATGTGGAAAAATTACAATGTAACTTTTAATGGGGCATTTGTGGCCAAAAATGGACAAGTTGTTGGCGTCATTGTTGTTCTTGTTACAGTTGTTGTTCTTGTTGTTGTCTGTCTGAGTGGAAATACGACTAAGCAAAATGGGGAATACTGACAAAAAGAAGAAGAAGAGAAACAAAAAGAACAGTCCAAACAAAAAGCAAAATAAAAAAATAAAAAAAAGCAGAAACACTTGTTGCCCATTTGATTGCAATTGTTATACAAAGAGCTTTCATTGTAATAACAAAAGCAAAACAATGGCAAACATTTTTATGCTGCTGTGTGTGTGTGTGTGTTTAGTCTGCCATGATAATGATGTTCAGCTGCCCCTTGCTGTCCCTGCAACATTCACACGAACTTTAACACTTGAAGCAGCAGCAGCAACACTGTTGCTGTTGTTGTTGTTGCAAATCTCGCACAATAGGCGCTGCACAACACTGAAAATCTATTTCCATTTAAATACGTAGCAGAAATTCTTCTGCTCTTATAGAATTTGCTGCTGCTTGTCACGCTGCTCTGCACAGGAGAGAGGACGGTGGGGGAGTGGGGCATAGTTATAGAGTTGAAATTAGCAATTCAGTTGATTTTAATTGTGTGTACGCTTTGATAATCACTGAATTATTTTGATCTCCACAAAAAGATATTTCGCTCTCCAGATGGATCTAAGAGATAGCAGAAGAAATAGATAGAAATAACTAACTTAGTATGAGCATAGTATAGTATAGTATCTGTGCTTTAGTTAATGAGTTCTGTGCTCTTGCTGAATGACATGGAACTTGTCGATTTGTTTACCCTTAAGATTAATGAACTTCATTTACTACCGCTGCGTGCTTCTTCTTCGCCTTCTTCCACTTCTACTACAGTTTGTGGTATGCAGGTTAATTAAGATCTCGACCACCCAGCGGGAAAAACGAGTAATACGTGTCTACTAGGGGTTAATAGAAGTATCTCCGACTAGCGCTGATTATCAACCATCATATGGGAAAATGTTGTGTGCCAGTAGTAATAACTGTGTGCATAACCTAACTAAATGATGTTGCACAACACTCCGAGTGTGTATTTCGCATAAGTTTGCAAAATAATTCAGTTCTCATAAAAATCTGCTCATATTGAAATATAGAACTGAAGTTTTGTCGGTTTCACATGCCCAAGCTATGCGTGCAGGTCACACACACACACACGCACACAGTACTTGCTTACTGAGTTCAAGTTCGTTGCCTAAGTCTTTTGTTTGTGCTACAGCTGATTGCCGCTTAGCTTATTGTTGTTTTTTTATTTTGGCAACTCTTTGCGGTTCAGCTCAGTTCACTACAGTTAGGCACCAGGGGCCGCAACACTGCCCTACCCCCCGCTGGGCGGCTCCACACACATACAAAGTGCTCGCTCGGTACAAGTTCTAATGAAATTTGTCAATAAAAATTCGCAGAATTTCGTACAGCGGCGAAAAAGCCATAAAAAGCAAACTACAGTAGCAGCAACAAGCACAGCAACAGCAACAGCAACAGCAACAACAACAACAGCAGCAACACGTACTATAAACAAACGAATGCCTTTGTTGTTGTTGTTGTTGTTGGTATTGAATCAAATTTACTTTTTTACCGTTTTCAGCGAAAGGAAGATACAAACAAGGCACAGAGGCAGCGACAGTGCACAGATATAAATACCAGTATATAGTATACCAGTATATACGGCTATATAAATTTGTATATACAGCTGTTGCTGGCGAGCATATGGTACTATATATTGGCCGCAATCAGTCGAGCTCAGGGTTTGAGTTTGAGTTTGAGGCGAGTATGTGGACCACTCAGTCATTGTCATTGTCAAAGAATTTTATTTTATTTTCGTCTTATTTACTTAGAGCTATATAGTATATAAGTAAACAAGCAAACTGGTTAAACGTGCCAAAACGTAGGCGTACTCTCCCGCTTCAGTTCAGCTGAAATGAGTAAGTGCAAGTAGAGTAACCCAGGGCAGGGCCACCCCAAGTACTTAAAAAACCAAACAATAACAAAAAAAGACAATGCAATTCGCTGTTTAATCTGTAATTTATAAATTTCTGATAAGGTATGCACACACACTAGTGTATAAACACTGTTCAAGACTTAATCCCAGGGATTACAAATAGATTTGCTTTCCTTGGGGTATGTTATTATAATTCATATGAAGAATAATTGGCTAAGCTTTGCTTTAAGCTTTTACATTTGAATTTCGTACTTTGATCAACCTTCATCAGTGCTGTGAATTGTGGCTCAATCGGATAATGCACAGCGGAGATATTCGAGATTAAAGTTTCCGTTCTAGGCAAGGGGGAGCAGTATATGCGTGGTAGCTTTCCGAGTTTTTTCTTTATCTCTGCGTGTGCGTGAAATTTAGCTTGTAATATATGAATTAAAACTTGCATTATGTTTCTTAACTAACTGTTAGGTAGAATAAAAATCGATAATAGTCCCAATATGATTCTTTAGTTTCAATATATATATTTATAAATTCAAATATTGCTGTGAATTGGAGCAATAATGCAAATAAATCAGCGTAGAGTACCTTGTTGTCGTCTAGAGTGTGCCTGCATATTATGGCATATTAATTTATGCATTTGACGCGATGAAAACATTATAAATGCAATGCAATCAAAGAGGGTGCGGTTGTGGGAAGCTAGTGCGAAAGAGAGTGAGCAGGGAGAGCGAAAAGAGAGCTAGGCAAAGGGTGCTGGAGAGAGCGGTCTCGGCTACTACAAGGCAAGTCTAATAAAGGCGGGCAGCTGCTGCGACTCCCACGACATTGGCTACGCGGTGTGGAGAATAGCGAAATGAATGCATCAAAAAGGTGCCACAGCAAATGACGCGCGTGTGTGTGTGTGTGTGTGTGTGTGTGTGTGTGTGTGTGTGTGTGTGTGTGTGTGTGTGTGTGCTTGGTGCTCATGATGAACTCATGGAATAATTATCCTATGAATGAGCAGTTTGCATGATCATTGCCAAAGCTTCCGCTTTTGTTTTTGCGCTCAAGTGAATTTTGCTAACTCTTTGCTATTGTTGTTGTTGTTTTTGGCTTTGCTCTTTGCAATTACGCCATGGAAAATGTTGCATTTAAAAGGCATTTTCTTATGTCATAGCCAGGTTGCTGAGGGGTTTTTAGTTAGTCAGAATATTTCAACTAATTCGAGATGAATGCTCAGTAAAGTGAGAACTTTGAACGACTGACAGACACCCAGCTAATAATATTATCAGTTAATATTATAAGCTAAACACTAGCCGTATTACAGTGTAATATTACATTCATTATCAACTTATTCTTATACTTGATAGCAGACGTTAGAATCAGAGTACTACCTACGACCCAGTGCAGGGTATATAGTGCACAAATGTAGGGTAAGCCATTGCATTTCTCAGGCTACACACTAGACGCTGTGCTTAACTCTTATGAATTCCACTCAGCTGTTTTGTTGTTTTACAGTATTTGGAATTTGAAAATGCCGGCAAGACAGTAGCAGAGGCAAGAGTCTACAGCATAGTCGGCGGACTGTGGACTGTGGACCGAAGACTACTCCTAAGTGATGCGCATATAAATGTCGGGCACTCCAGTTGGCCCTCAGCCAGGTTTTTTCTTTGCGTTTAGTTTGTTTCCAGTTAGCCAAGTTAACATCAAACGTTGCATTCTTTTCGCAATAAAACTATGCAAAATTATGTGTAGCATTCCAAGTGGTGTCTGTTGAGAGTCTCCCATGATGTGGTGCCGTTTGTATGGTGTTTGTTGTAATCCAGAGAATCCGAAACCCAAAACCCGAAGTGCATTAAATCTTGGTCTTGGCTTTTAGTTTTGGCTGCGGTTTTTGAGGCATGAAAAAAGGCATAAAAAAAAAGTAAAAAGTAAGGAAAACTTTATGATGGAATGCCTGCAACGTTCTCTGCGTTTCTCTTCAGCTGCGAATTCTATTCATTCTTTTTCAATATATTGCATATATTTATGCAATTATTATTCTTGCATGCAAAATTTTCCAATAAGTAAGCAGCTGACAAAAGCAAAACTAATCATAAATGCTAAGAATATGCTTGCCACCAAATGCAGCATGCAACAGCGGCTAACTCTGGCCACAACTCTAGGCATAACTTATGGAATTTCAATTCGTGCGACATGATCTCCGAGCCAGGTTAACAAGACGAAATGCTGCAGGTGTTTACGATTGAAGAGAACCTTAGCTAAAATTTTAAAAAATTTGAAAATGATCAAAGTTATCATATTAAATAAGGGTACAAAGATTTACTCAAGATATTTCCAATATAATTTGACTTTAAAGCCAAATTTCCACTACTATTGAACACATTTAATAACATCTAATTAATTTGGGAAAATGTAGACTTGACAAATTCCAAGAAATTCGAAATCCATAGCACTTTATCATATCGAACTCATCTCATGTTGTTGTTGCTTTTGAATCATGCCCGAAAAAGGAAGGCTTTTAATTGCTTTAACGCCTGGACGGGACTTGGCTCCTACATATACATATGTGTATTTTTCTTGAAACTTCAGGCTGAATGAATCAGTGGACAGTTGGCAAATGAATTACCCCATTTGTTTTTGCTTTCGTTGTTGCTAAAAAATGAACGAGCTTAATGCAGTCCGTGGGGCAGTGCAACCGAAATGTGGGCAAACCTTTTTACGTATCGAAACTGAATCCGAATTTTTTGTGTATTTATTTACTTTTCGGTTTTTTCGGTTTTTTTGTGGCCCCAAAGCGGGAGACCCGTTGTTCAAATTGCGTTGCGCATAAATTTCATAAAGCTCTCTGGGAAGCGAGACAAAGAAAAACGTTTGTCATATGATTAATGAACAGTCGTAACTGTGCCCCCTCCCCTCTCTCTCCCCACTCCCCACTACCCAGTCTATATATCCCATATCTCTCCTGACCTGCTGTGTTTTATTTGCCTTGTGTTGGCCTGTAGAAGAGCTCTCATTACCAAATCATCAGCGCTGGATCGGTCTCTACTTCTAGCTCAGGTTGAGGCTTCACAGTCAGCCTCTTTATGGGGCGTGGTTATAGGTTCTAACCGCAAAGGGCACGAAATTCGACTCAATTGTGCGAAATTAATTTGCGGTGAGGCCAAGAGAAGTCTAGGCAAAAATGCTCCAAGGGTGAGTGCATGTAGTAAGGCTTTAATTACTGCCTTAATCAATCCATATTATAGCGGTTAGCTGTCTCATCCCCATTGTCACTCTGTGCCCAATTGTCGCCTGTTGCTTGCTCGGGGCGTGGCCATAATTAGTCGCATGTTAGTGTTGCAGGCAGTTCAATGAATTTCCTCAAGCATTTCATACAACTGACCTTGAAAGCAAATTTCTTTGCACTTTGTTGCTGTTGCCGGCAGCTGTTAAAGGAAAAATATAAGAGTACGTGTCTTTCATTTGGCCGAGAGTGCACAGATCATCATCTCGCTCACTTTTGATGGCCAAAACACATACGTATACCCTTACCGAAAGAGGATTCCTGCGTTATTCAAAGCAACCAACGATATGTGGCAGGAAAAGATAAAGTTGAAAGTATTGTCTTTTATTTTAAAATATAAATAAAAGAATTTAAACTTATAAATCAGTTTCGGCTAGGCTAATGCTACTACTATTACGTTCTACTTTTTTATCGCAACAAGATTTATGTATACAAACCTATGTATACTGTAGAATAAGTTGAAGCTTTTAATTAAAATATTGAACTTCTTACCTTAGCCTCCCCATCAAAGAGCACTAAAGAGAAATATAAAGTACTTAAACCAAAGTTATATATCAACATGCTTTGATCCTCCACTCTACACTATTTATGCACTTTCAGAGCACTCCATAGTCGTCTTTATAGCCTTGGCACTCGCGACCATTGCACACCATTTAATTTGCAGTCCTTCGAAATAAAAGAACAAACTACAAAAAATTGCAACTGCTGCCCAAAGATTGTAACAATCAGCGCAGCAATTCAAAAACCAAAAAACAACTCCTAAAATACTCGAAATTGAAAAAAAGGAGAAAAATTGAAATTGGCTAAATGCCCGCCCGGGCCCAAAGAAATGTGCAACAGAATTCACAATTTGCTGGCGCACAGCTGCCACCGGGTTGCACCTTGCATCTGAACGCCATGCACATGACTTGGACTCAGATTGCTCTTTGGCTTTGGCTGTGGATTCGTTTTTTTGGCTTCTCTTTGGCGAGTACAGAACGCCCCACAAACAATCACTTACAAGCTGCTAAATTGCATAATCACCGCGATGGAATCAGTTGCCTTCATTTCTGCTCCTGCCTTTTGGTAATTGTTGCCATTATTTGCTCAAGGAATGACACACACGCACTCACACACACACACACGCACACACACAGGGCACCTTCGATTGGAAGGCAGCTGCAGTAGATAAGGAATCATAAAGCACAATGCATTATCGGGCAGTCTACATACCTGCAACTTCTACTGCTGCTTAATACTTCATAGACTCTATTTGCTCTATAGACTCTATTTGCTCTACTTCTTCTCATTTAGTTTTCTACTTCTACTTCTACTTCTACTTCTACTTCTACTTCTACTTCTACTTCTACTTCTACTTCTACTTCTACTTCTACTTCTACTTCTACTTCTACTTCTACTTCTACTTCTACTTCTACTTCTACTTCTACTTCTACTTCTACTTCTACTTCTACTTCTACTTCTACTTCTACTTCTACTTCTACTTCTACTTCTACTTCTACTTCTACTTCTACTTCTACTTCTACTTCTACTTCTACTTCTACTTCTACTTCTACTTCTACTTCTACTTCTACTTCTACTTCTACTTCTACTTCTACTTCTACTTCTACTTCTACTTCTACTTCTACTTCTACTTCTACTTCTACTTCTACTTCTACTTCTACTTCTACTTCTACTTCTACTTCTACTTCTACTTCTACTTCTACTTCTACTTCTACTTCTACTTCTACTTCTACTTCTACTTCTAGTTCTAGTTCTAGTTCTACTTCTACTTCTACTTCTACTTCTACTTCTACTTCTACTTCTACTTCTACTTCTACTTCTACTTCTACTTCTACTTCTACTTCTACTTCTACTTCTACTTCTACTTCTACTTCTACTTCTACTTCTACTTCTACTTCTACTTCTACTTCTACTTCTACTTCTACTTCTACTTCTACTTCTACTTCTACTTCTACTTCTACTTCTACTTCTACTTCTACTTCTACTTCTACTTCTACTTCTACTTCTACTTCTACTTCTACTTCTACTTCTAGTTCTACTTCTACTTCTACTCCTAGTTCTACTTTCTTTTGCTTTTCAACTTCACCTACTCACTCAGCATATTGACTTCAATATCTTTATCAATGCAATCACACATCAAAAGGGTTCTTGAGCTTTAGTTTTGGTCTCAATCCTCTGCCACCTCCCAGCATCATCATTAGCTTCAGTATCAGCTGCTGTTGCCCAGCTTGCCCAGCTCCATCATCAGCTTAATTCGTAGCTGGCCCCAGCTGCAGCCTCATCCTTTGCCTAAATGCACTGCCTCAGCTGCAATGGATTTATCTTTAGCCTCTGCTCCTGCTCCTGCTCCCGCTCCGCTCGTCATGGTTATTTCTTTCGCTCAATCTGAGCGCAATTTACAAAGCAAACAAAAGCCAAATCGTTCTTCAAATGAAATGCAATCAAAATGCCTCCAATGATGCCCCTGTGTGTCTCTCTCTCAGCCTCAGCCTCCTCATCTTGGTGATTTTGTGTGTTTTTCGCGCTTTGCTCTTTAATTTATTTGCACTGGCCAGTGCCACACCCCATTAGTTGCAGGCGCAGGGGGCGTGAGAGGTGAAGGCGGTGAAGGTAGACCACGAGCGGAAGGGGCCATGGCGCGAGAGGTGGGTGCACATTAAGTGCATCTGTGTGTTTTTTATGTGGCGGTGCCCCCAGCCTCGATAAGCAGTTGGTTAACAGCAGCAAAAACAATAACAACAACAACAACAGATCCATCTGTCCACTTGTCTTTGGGGAGCGCAGAGGCTTTTATTAAATTTATGTGCGCCAGCCGTGCAATAACAAACAACAAATTCTTTTTATTTTTGTTTTATGTTTCTGCGTGAATATACCCTGGAAATATTTGGATAATAGTGGGGAGCCAAACAGACTGGACGAATGGGATTGCTGAGCTAAAATGCTATAGGTTAGTGGTGCTTGTGAGCAAAGCGTGACGCCTGTACCTGTGAGAGCACCGACAGTGCGTGTGAAAGCAGCGCCGCAAAGCAAAACGTATATGTGCTAGGAATTAAAGTGTAATATTAACAGTGCTTGATTATACAGTTTTCAAGCTGAATATGTATATTAGTTTTACTAGTTTATAACTAGGTACTTGTATCAGGATAATGGATAAACAAAGAGATCTGGTAATCCGTAAGATGCTACAAATCAGAGAGAGTATTATTCTACTTAATCCATGTGTATCTATCAGAATAGTATACTACAGTTGCTCACTAATAGCAATAATCATATTGCTTATATTTACAGGGTAAGTGCAAGTTTATCATGCAGCTCACTGGCATTATTTTGATATTCTGGCCAAATGGCATGAAAGCGAATTTGATTTGAAAATTGCATACGCCCGAAACGCCGCAGCACAACTTCGTCTGCAGTCTGCAGTCTGCAGTCTTCCGTCTACGGTCTACAGTCTTCCGTCTGCTGTCTGCAGTCTGCAGTCTTCTGCTGGCTAAAAGTCTCCCCCATCTGCTGAGGAGTAAGTATTTTATTTTTACATCCATGTTGATTGACTGCCCAAGTGTGGCCAGCGGCTTTTGGCCTCCAACAACTACAACAAATGCAGCCAACGACAAACGACAGCTAACGGTGAGCGAGTGAGTGTAGAAAGGCGGGAAGGAAGTGAGGATGGAGGAGTGTTTCTACGGAGATTGTGCTTAAAGAGAAGACGCCTTTTTCTACTGCGAAACAATTTAAAATGCATAAAACTCATTTCGCTGATTAATTGTCTTGTGTCGTTGCAATCGCTCCAGCTTTGATGCTGCACTCAGCATTAGCAGTTGCTCCTCCCTCCCAGTTGATCAGGTTCACTTTAAACTCCAACTCCAGCTACAACTCCAACAGCAGCTGCAGTTTGATTTTCTCCTATTTAATATCCTAGATACGTGTCGATAAATTGTATTGATTTTACCAGTGTTGCGATTAAGCAGAGTCCATTAGCTACAGCAACCTGAAGGCCTCTTTTACGGTAGAGAGTATTGCTTTTACTTACTCTGGAAATGACATAAAATAGTCTTCAATTATAGCACATTTATGAAGGGTATTCAGCTAGTCGAGTGACTCTAGGCCTACCATTTTGTTGTGCCATGGCTTACGGTACATTTTGTTGATGTGCGATTATTTCTCATCCTCTGTCTTAGGGTGTCTCTGTTAGTGTCGACTCATGTGTAATGCAAATGAACTTAATTGTATATTAATGTAAATATTGATTGATTTTTACTCTCGGGAGAAAAATGGGATTAACTTTCGGTAGCCAACGCGTGCCTTGATGGCGGCAAGTGTTCACCAATGAGACTGATGTGCTCTTAAATGTGCCGATAAGGCATGAAAAATCAAATTCAAATTACAAATTGAAGCTAAAACAAAGCATAGAAAAATGTGAACTATTTGAGAAAAACAAAAGGCGGACTGATCGGCACTTTGTTTTCGGTTTAACGGCTTGGTTTATTTGTTTTGTTTCATTTTCGCCTAATGAGACGGCTGTAGATTTCCTTTCATTCCATTCTCATTGATATGAGAATCCCCCCTCCACATCATGCCACTGCTTTTGTGACTGCCACATGCCTCATGACCTCATCATTGTTGACCGCATGCCACGTGCATTATTGATGATGACTCAGTTCCACTTGTGGATAAGCCGTTTCATGCAAGATGAATTGATATTAAGTAAAGCTTTAAGCAGTAAGGTTTTCTTTAGTATTAGATGTATGCATATCGTTCCATTTCGACAGTATTTATTAAAGCTTAAGGATGACTCTAGTGAAGTTAAGTTTGCTATGCTGCTTAAATATATTTCACTTTGTGACTATTTAAATAAATAACTCCCTGCTGAATTGTGAACTCATAATCCAGTTACAGTAATCCAGAGTTATTTCCGGCTGCTCTTCCTAATTGCCTTAAAGAATCTAAGTATATAAATATCATATTTAAAATATCAGTTAAGATCTTTCAGTGATTGACAGCATTTAACGAGCTGTAGTATTCCTCTGTGCAATCACCCACCCCCCTCCTGTCTATCTGTCTGTCTTAATGCTAACAGCTTCATTTAGCAAAACAAATGACTTTAGACACAAACTAGCTGCAATTGACCCCCAAGCAGCACCTAACGGTAACTCATTGTCTGTGCGAGTGTGTGTGTGTGACCTTCAGCAAACCAATTCACTTATTCAAAAATACTACACACACACGCACACACACACACAGAGTACACTCTGAAGTGGCGTCAAGTGCGGTTCGTCCATTTACATAATTGTCACACGGACTGTTGATGTCTGTGCCATTAACTAACTGCAGGCACTGTTGGCTGCCCCTGCCCCCAGTCGGTGCCACAGCAACATTTCAATTTGCCTTGCTTTACTTATTTGTTGTTGTTGCTGCTGCTGCTGCTGCTGCTGTTGAAGCTCTTCAAAATGTAATTAACCTCAAGCCTGAGCGTTTCTTTCGACCTTTTTTTGCGTCATTTTAAGAACGACGACGACGACGACTTGAAGTAATTAAGCAAAGCTAAAAGTTCATGTTAATTGTCCAGCACGACAAAACTTTAGCAGGTACATACTCACACACACACACACGCACACGCACACACGCACAACAATTATGCCCCGAAAAGGTCAAAGACTAAAAGAATTGTCAAGCGTGGACAGGCCAGGGCTGATATGGGTTGGTAAGCCAAGAGCTTCTAGCGAGAGAGTGGGGCAAACAGACAAGGGGGCAGTCGTAGGGGGGGGAGAGGTGTAGCGGGGATGGAGGGGGGTTAATTTTTGAGTGGTATCTCTGCGGTTGAGTCATTGAAGCGGCCGCCTTTTGTTGCTTCTGTCGCACGGCGGAAGCAACGAACGACAACTTTTTGCTGTAGTTGTTGTTGCTGCTGCAGAGTTCTCAGTTCTTCTTTTTTTTTTGTTGTAGTTTGTTTTTGGTCTGTGCTTTGTTATTGCTAGGCATGTGTCTCCCTTCCCTCCCCTCCGCGTCTCCCTCTGTCGCTGGCTCACTCTTTGTTTTTATTATTATTATTTTAGCAAAATGCCGTTAGTTTTGTGCGAACACACTTGGTGTGAATGATACTTTAATTACATGAGCACAACAACAACAACAACAACAAATACAAATACGAAAACAAGTAAAAACAAAGGGGGAAAAATCACTTGAATTATAATGTAAATTAAACATGGCAAGATTCCGACTAGCCTAAGAGAGATTCTGCCAAGAGAGAGAATGAAGAATGAGGCGAATACTCGGAAGAAGAGATCCTCAGCAAAGCGGATATAAAATAGGTTTATTCAATTATTTACTCCACTTAGAATAAAACCCAAATAAAGTACAAGAACTATATTTAAACTGTAGTTAAAGTTAACCAATAATGGATGCTTTAAAAGATTGCCAAATAATCTATAAGTCAAGTATAAGTTAGGTATAAACCCTATGATCCTTAGCCTAGCCTAACTCAACTATAGCTCACTTCCACTCTCATTCACAACCAGTAAACTAGAGTTAAAGATAACAATAATAGATGCTTTAAAAGATTACCACATAACAACCTGACAGACTTTATCTATAAGTCAAGTATAGGTTAGGTATAACTCTGGTCTCTCACAGACCTAGAACCTAACTCAACTATAGCTCACTTCCACTCTCATTCAAATCCAGTAAAATGCTAAGCAAAAGCCTTAAACACATCACTATAATATGCAAGTAAAGACATTTGTTTCAGTGCTTTAATGATTATTGAAAATAATTTATTTTATAGCTTAGTCTATTCACTTTCAAATCAATAATTCATATGTCTGATAACCCATTTACTCTGTATCTGAACACTAATTGGTTATAGGCCTTCGAACATTGTGATGCAAGTGGGGCATCACATGAACACCATCAAAGAACTTGAGGCCGGCGAAATGTTCGATATCCTGTATATTAGATAGAAACGACTTCAACTCTAAATTCTTATCAATGTCTGCATTGGGCAATACATAGCCCTCGACAAAGGGATACTCTGGACGATCGCGACACTCGGCAATGATGACCTTAAAATAGTGTGTGGGCACGGCCACAGTGTTCATCCCAATGACCTGATGACGTATCGCCCAATTGCGGAATGTGATGCGTTCCGGCATGAACATTGGACCCGTGTACACGTAAACCGAGCCACATTTAATCGCCAGCTCACGCACATAGTGCTCCAGCTGAGTCCAGAGCGTGGTCTTCAGGCTACGACATAGAGGCGCTATATTGGTTAGGATAAAGGTTTCACTGTACTTAATGTCGGAACACTTGTAATTCTGTGGCGACGCCAAATGCCCGGCTACCCAATCTGTATTACGATAATCCCTGGGACTCGATCGAAACATCTGCGGTAT
This sequence comes from Liodrosophila aerea, assembly GCA_035045005.1. Taxonomy (NCBI): domain Eukaryota; kingdom Metazoa; phylum Arthropoda; class Insecta; order Diptera; family Drosophilidae; genus Liodrosophila; species Liodrosophila aerea. The sequence continues at coordinate 386,313 of JAWNNL010000767.1, forward strand.
ACTCAAGTCCACCATATACTCTGGTTGACTCCTTCCAACGGTAGCGTCCTCATTCGTCAGGCACTCGCCTTCGAGATGCTCACAGACCCAGTGGGCAATGCGATTGCGGCGATTGTACGAGAGCACATAGTTGCGATAGACATGTATATCGTCCAGGCCCGGAAAGCCATACTTCATTAAGGTGGCAACATGAAGACCCGGTTCCTTATTCACCGTTACGTCATCGCCCAATGAGAAGGTGAAAAACATCGTCTAAAGGGTATGCAAGGGTAGTTGATCAATGTCAATTAATCGATAATTAAGCTAAAGAATAGACAAAGCTAAAGAATAGTCATGATGATTGAGTGGAGATTTCGTAGCTGGGAACGTACCACTGCTTGCATGTTCGTCTGAAACCAGCGCACATAGTTGGCAAATATAGAATCTTCCGTTGGTTCCTGAACATCGGTGGATACTACTGGTCTTGGTTCAGAATTGTTTTCAGCATCCTCACTAATCGATTTGTACTGTGCATCAATATCACGCTGCTGCCCCACCAGCCTCAGCTGCAGCAACACAGACAGAGAGGAAATTAGGAAGTTTTGAAATTGGATTCAGTGAACTTACCGCACCATAGATCTGTTGACGATTCTGGTAGATATAAGGATCACTAGCCATGATCGACTGTATGCCACGATACGAGGCATCCTGTTGTAATACTGCTCCCATTATGAATCCCGCAATGCCAGTCAGAACTCCCACTGTCACGGGTATAGTGTATGACATGGCTTACACTATGCTATGGCACCACTTGGGGAAGCTGGGGGGAGCTCGAATTTTGTTTCGCTTTACCCGCCTATGCCGCAGCAGGCACCCCCGACGAAAGGTTGAGGCCTTGAACGAAACTTGAAATTTTATGAGCTGATACACATGTGAACTATGTGAAGCAAAGCTTGTGTTGTTTTTCAGAATTGTTTCTAAATTATTACTAAACTAAGCTGCTCTTCAAATCAAGAGATATCGCTGCATCATTCGATCAGTATCAATCCTCACATTCGTTTACAAGTAATGCCAAGTTTCCACAGATCTTATCGGTAGTTTGGAGTCGAACACTTTACTCGTCAAGTTTGCAGCAGACTCTCTGGCTATGGGGCATAATTTAACGATCATAAAATGTGCGTCCCCTCCCCTGCCCAACCCCTTGGCCAAGCACAAGAGCCTTCCCCATTGACCCTCACCCAAATAGGCAGAGCCACAGCCCTGGCACGCAAACATCAACTTCAACTATCGCAGCGGCAGTAGAGTATGAACTAACTGCCCATTTACCTAGACTAATACATATGTATACCTCTATATAGATGTATCTATATTAATATGCGCCTGCAACAACAACTACAACTGCTATAACTGCCATCAGCCATGAGAAGCACGAGAATTTCGCATAAATTTTGTGCTGTGGTCTGAGCAAGTGACTGTGGCAATGTCAGGGGGCAGTGGCAAGCGCAGGGGCTCGTGCAACCGAAAAAAAATAAAATAAAAATAATAGTAATAGTAATAATAATAAAACAGCAAAAAACACGCCGCACTTGTTGCTCAAGTGCGATATAAAATTAATGCGCTCAGAATGGAGTTTAATACTCTCACAGTGAGCGGAACTATGCAATAGTTGGAGTACTTCTTCACATGCTATACAGATTAGATACTTAAAAGAGTAGCTGAAAAGTGACGAGCTGTTTGCTAAGTAAATATGTTTTAGAATATCATATATAAACATTTTTTATCGACTATAAACTGAGGCGATAGTCATACCGATAGGTGTTATGATTCTGATACAGTACCTGTTTTTAAAGTTAACTTTAATATCAGAAAGTATCTTGTAGAGTCAGTACTATCTCTAAGCATATATATCTTCAGCTGCCTGAAGAGCATTGGCAATTCGTATGGACGATATTACCATCTTTGCTCTGCGGTCATGTGGGAATAACTAACAGCAAACGTGGTAAGCCACAGCGGAATTAGGCGGAAGCTACAGCAGCAGTCGGCGACAAAAAAGAACAACAGCATAATAGAGAGGAATAAATGAAAAATAGAATAATATACGAGAAGATAAACCAAAACTGAATAAAAAGAGCTCTAAGCGAACCGATTGTAGGCAAAAGCAAACCAGTTGTAAGTAGCCATCGTTTTCTGTTTGTGATGTTCTTTTTTAAAGAACAAAATTATGAATCTATGATGCGAATTGATGGGCACCTTTCGATCTGAGCGACAACTCGTAAAAGCTGACAACAAGTGACAGAACTCATTCACATTTCTGACTTCCGAACTGTCGAGCCTACAGCGTCGAGATGCTCTTTCTTTTGCCTTTTCTGTTTCTGTTTCTTTTTCATTTGTGTTTTTTATTTGCTTTGTTTATTAGTATTTACGCCCAGCCCCCGAGTAACTTCTCCCATTGTTTGTAATGAGCTAAATCTACAAAATTATGTGCATGCCGCATGGGCTTAGCTCGCCAGCATTCGTGAGAGATCAATCGAATTGGGTTCAAAAAACCGGGATGACTCGTAAAACGACAAATAAAGAAAACACAAAAAATATGCTAAAAGAACAAACAAAACGTTTTGAATATGTGTTACACGCCCAAGTTCCGAACGTGCTACAGATCTGCGTAGGCCAAATAGGAAATGGATTATAATCAAATCCGAGCACTCCAGTTTTGGGTGGTAAATACCGCAAGTGGGCAGTGATCCGAGCTCGATTCCAAAGCGTTTGCATTGTCCAGCTATCGATAATGGCAACGCCTTTAGTCGCCTCCACAAAACGAGCTGAACAATTGCTATCGAACAACGTTTTATCTGGCTTCCTCAGAGAGATTCAGGCTGCTCTTCTACAGATATATGATAAGGTAGCTGGCAATTTGTCTGGGCAATCTTTTACCTGTAAGTAATTGAAGTTGGGTAACAATATGCCAAGAGAGAATTATAGATTATAGTTAAAATATCTACATTTATAAAACTCAAAGTTCTGACTGATAAACAGACTGACTTATGGCTTAAACAGATGATACTTTATGGCCCAGAAGAACTCGAGTTGGCAAAAATTCGAAGCCTCCTAATATAATATCCCCTAGGAACACAGTGGCCAATTAACTATGATAGTTAACAGGTTTTATTCCCGTTTCATATGCATACCCTTATTCTTCAGTTTTCATTTCATTTCATCAAATTAATATCTATAAGTAAAAGGTTAACTATGAACTGGAAAATTTGCCTGTTAACATGCAGTAATTAGTTGAGTAATACTATACTTTGATGATTTAGTTATTGCTTAATAAAACAGCGTAAAAATTGCATGAGAGTCATATTAAAGTATCGAATTTAGGTGCATCAAGTGGAGTATCATGTTTTACTCTCTGCTCAGTGCAAGTGTCATAGCAGTGAGCTTCGTGTTTCATCCCTCTCCTTGCATGAGTTCGGGCATCAGTTGCCACTTGCCACACATCATTCGGAAAACACATCAAGGGTAACTGCAAAGAAATGCAAAATATGTTTTTGTTGCTGCAGTTGTGGTTGCTGTTGCTGGTGTTGCTGTTGCTGTTGCTGTCAGTGGCCTGCGGGCCAGCTGGAATTCGAGTGTTTAGCCGGGTAAATGTTGCGTTTATAAATTTAAAAACCTATAATAAAGTCATTTGCTGTGGCCATGTGCAACATGCTGCTGCTGCGGGCCAGTTGGGCAAAATATCTTTACAACTGGAAGCAGAGGCAGCAGCACGACTGGCAACAAGTGCTGCAGCAACAGCACACGTCAGCAACAACAACAACATGTCGCGCTGATTATTGTGCTCAATTTTAATTTGTGCAACATTTTGTGGCCAAAATGTTTGCAATGTGTTGACAATTGCCTGATGTGGCGATGATCTGATTGTCTCTAGTTGCTGCAGCAACTGTTGCTCCTGTTGCTGCTCCCCATCTGTGTCTGGCCATCTCTAAGCGCTGATTGCCACTTTCTTTTAACCGTTTGAACCATGTCAAGAACTGCTGAATCGCATTCGAGCAACTGAATTGCATGTGAGTGTATTCACACTCACACTCACACTCGCACTCACACTCGCAACTATCGGTTCAATTTGAATAGCATCGCAATTTGTGCACTCAATATTCAAGCTGTTAATCGCATTTTAATTAAACGACGCTCCAGCAATCTTTTCTCACACGAACAGCGACCCACACGAACCGAGGGGCACTTGCCACAAAATGCCGCAGCAATTGAATTAAATGATCTTTAATGCAAAACACTCGCACAATCAGCAACAACAAAACAAATAAATAATAACAAAGTCATTTATAACAAACAAAAGACGACTTCTGCCTGCGTAATTTTCGCTATTCAATGGCGATGTAGATATAGATACAGATACAATTGGTAGATGTAGATGCAGATGGAGATAAGCACAGATTGTTACAGTTAGAGAAACATACAGATATCTATTCACATAAAAGATACTTACACGTAAGTTGACTAGGTAAAGATACATATGAAGAGAGACAGATACAATTTGCCATATAGAGTGAGGTGATTATCCAAACACATATGCACATTGAAACAATGCCATTGTTATTGACGATATAGTTCCAATATACAGATACAAATACATTTGTAATGAAGCTGAGTTCTGGGATTGAATAATGAGATTCTAATGCAGATACATGATGCTTGAACAAGTTGAGTGCAGATACAGCTGCAAAGTCAGATACAAGTATTGTTAGAGATACCATACTGACACTATAGCTATAGATATGATACACATATCGCTCACTTAGTAACAGACTATTATAGCTCAAAAAGTGGCATGAAAGTTATACTGGATTTCAGCTAGAAAGATGATATTTTGTCACAGTATAAATAACAATTACTATTCAATCAAGATTTCTGTCGAATTTTACGTTATGACAGTCTTTAGTAGGCGAATAATACGATATCTGCAAACAGATTTAGCTACAGATACATTGCTATCGGTACAGCGTTTGATCATCATTCCGATTCCGTTTCAGATTGAGTTTCAGATCGGATCATTAAGTCTTGTTGTTTCTCACAATTAAGCATACAATTTGCTGCGCAGGCGTACAACAACAACAACTAGAAGAACAACAGCACTCAAAGGCAGAGACAATGCGAAAGCAACCCGAACAGCTCAAAGCAACCCGAACCACCTAAGCGATTAATCTGACAAACTAGCAAATGCTTTGCACAGGCGTATCAATACAACATGCTCAACAGACACACACACACACACACGCATACACACCACACACATACGTATAGAAAAGTTTATGGCACACGTGATTACTCTATAGTTGGGTTTGTGTCCATACATAAGCAGAATTGCCAAAAATATGATCGATAACAGCTATCGATTGCATTATTGATTAAGCGACATTTCTATCGATTGATGTTGTAGTACTTTGATAACTCTTGGACATCAAAAGTGCGCTTTAGTTATCGATCACATTTATCGATGACATATGTATAACGATATCGATTAATTAATTTTGGAACAAGTCATTATAATATTCTGCTGATTGTATTAACTGTTGTAGTGTTTTTGCTATACTATCAATATCAATGTTCATTTGATCATCGATAACTGGCCTATCGATAACTGTGGGCCTTTGATAGAGTATTTACATATGCATTTATTTGCTGAGTAACTTGAGTAATGGCAACTGCCACCCACTCCCTCCCTCCGTCCCTCCACCACCCACTCCTTGTTAATCCCGTTCGTTGCTGCAGCCGGCAATCAATTTGCCACAATAGGCGGACATTCGAACAGCCGGACGGCGGGACGGCCAGTTGGAGCTGGCAGGTGGGCAGTCTGGGAAACAGGTGCCACACTCGGCTCGGCTCGGCTCGAATATCTGTTAAATTCTTCTGAGCTATAGCTAGAGACATGTGTATAGTATCAGATCAATTGCCATGATATATCCATGCAGTCTTTTGGCCAAAAGAATGCCTGAAATTTCTAGAAAATACCTAGAGTATATTGGCTGGAGTTATGGAGTTAATTATGCATATATTTTACTTATTAAGAATCAAATTATTATGACTATTATGTATATTATATAAATACATAAATGGGAAATAATAGAGTAAGAATAAGTTGCTCGATTTACTGCACTGATTGGGGCCACTTAGTCCTTCGCTATGCCACATTCTTGTTATAATACTTTTACTACATCTGTCAGAGGTTTGGATAACACTGAAGAATTAAAAGTTTGAATTGCCTTATCAGAAGTATGCGGCAATAATAAATGAAGCGCATAATTTCAGCTGGCATATCGTTAAATATATTTTCAATTAAAAGTAAACTTCTCGGATTTGTTATGATCATTTCCTACAATTTCTATTTGACTTCATATGCCAGGCCGTTTAAGTCATGTTTTGCGTAAATTTACGATCTATAAAGTTGCTTAATTCAATGCTCTTTCGTGATAAACAACAGCTTTATTGAGTGTGCGCATTTTGGTTAGGACTGCGTGTGTGTGCGAGTGTGTGCGAGTGTGTGTGAGTGTGTAGGCATTTGAATGCCAAGGCTAAATCAAACGCAACCAAGTTTGGCGTTAGAGAACTTGTCTTGACTTGTTGCAGCTGCAGCTGCAGCAACACCAGCAGCAACTACAACTGCTGGTCAATTGAATAAGAATATGGTCAACGGGCAGTTATACCAGTTGAATTACCTATCAATACCCTGCCAATAGAGAATACTCCAAGTCCTCCCCTCCCCTTGCAATAGCTTGTACTTACACGCACTTATGCATCTTCTTGTGCATTTGTCATTGGCGATTATGATTGTCGTCGCCCTGGTGCAGAATTATGGCCAGGAAATGCACTCGTGTTGTGGCCCAAAAACCCGTTCGCTGGGGCTCGATCAACTGGGGAATAAGGCATTAAACACTGCTGTTAATTAGTCAAAATGCTGCCACACCGGTGCTGCAACTTGCCACAAGACACAAGACACAAGACCATAATGTATGATGGTTCTATTAGCCGAAAACCCAGAGGGAAGAAGGCAACAACGACATGCATTGAAATGGTTAAACTACGACCATTGAACACACATTTCGATAATGAGAGAGCACACATTCATTTCAGCTAGTTTGTTCCTTCTATCTCGCCCATAGAGAATCGAGTTTTATGTGCTAATTGATAACTACATTGTGGCTAATTGCTGTACAAAAAGCTTCTAGCGCTCATCGTTACAACTCATTGATTACAGGCATTGCCACCTTCTTATCAGTAATTGGTATTATCTGGGATTTATCGACTAATCAACAGGTGTAGCAGAGAGAGAGTCTATGGCATATTACTGTCAGTGTTTGACTCACATACGAAATCAAGCGATTATAGGTAGCACTGTTTATCGATAGGCAGCACTTTTATTATCTAATGGTAGATGGATTATATCTTTAGCAATAAGTCAATCATTTTGATGAGAATATTCCGATTGGACACTACTATTGAATCAGATCCAGTCAGCAGTGACTTTATTCACTTGTCGATAACTTTTGATCGATATACGCAAGTGTTAACATAGATATAGAACCTACCCATAGACTGGCATAGAAATTAAGCAATTTATTATGTACAGACTGATCGCACGAAAGAACGTATGCTCCAATTTGTGCCAAGTGTTTCTAACGGCAATCGATAAATGCAAATTTCGATCAACAACAGCAACTGTAACACTGTTGCAACAATTCTCATCCAACTTGGCCAGGAGCAGACCAAACGAAAAACAACGAACTCTCAGCATTTACATATGCATTAGGCAAACCAAAGACAGAGCACACACGAATACATTATATACAGAAATACATACTATATACATGTGTATATATTCACTTGTGCTTATATTCATTTGCCAGTTTGAGCATGCGGCACACGTACTCAAGAGTTCGCCTTAGCATTTCTATTGTTGGGGAGAGCACACTCTATGAATGGAGCATACCAAGCAGTTCTGGCATCGATGCAAAACATCATGCAAGTCTTATAGGCGAATATCAGACGAGTGAGCGAGTGAGCGAGTGAGACGATTTATTTGATTAGTTTTTCCTTTCATTTTATGGTTATTGTTGTGCCATCTGACATATCGAAAATAATCGAAATCAATGTGAACTTGAACTGTGGAATCCACTCGAAGAATACTCGAGCTCAGTTCTAATCTCTCTCTAGTTAGTCACTGGTCATATTGTAAGGAATGCTTGTTGATGTCAACAGAATGTCAGACTAGACTTGCCTATAATTAGTTCACTCTTTCGAGCATGTGCTGCACATTAATGTTACGAGCACTCCTCATCTATTGCTGCGTGTCTGTGGCACGCTTGTTGTGCAAATTTAAACATCAAATTGATTCGAACATGAACGAAATCTATAACAGCACTAAACAACAATACTGACAACAGCAACAGCCGCAGCAACAGCAACAATTGCAATTGTCTGCTGCACGTTATCAGCAGCAGCAGCAGCAGTAACAGAGTCTGAGAGGCAGCAGAGATAAAACTAAAGTGTTTACGATCTGTTTAGTGTGCTGGCAGTGCAACAACAGCAACAACAGCAACAACAACAACAACAAGCAACTGTTGCCCCTGCCACTGCCCCTTGGTCTGTGCCCGTTCATGTGGCAAGCAGTCAGTGGGGCTCTGTGGCGTCGCCGTCGCGCGAACGATCTGAAAAAACTTGTAACCTTGCAGCCTTGTCAACATCATCTGCAGAGGTTGTGGCAGCTGGAAAGCTAGACAGACAGACGGACGGACAGATAGACCAATAGCTGCAACAAACCACTGAACGACCCACCAAACGAACGGACGATCGCGCAAATCTTGTTAGCATTTTTCAGCCATTTCCTTTATGCAGCTAGATATCTGTGCGTGTGTGTGTGTGTGTGTGTGTGTGTGTGTCTATGTATATGTGGCTGGCTGCTAAAATTATGTTCGATATCAATTTCGCGTGGACACATGCCAACAGACACGCAACGCCACCAAACACGCGCACCACATTTGCCTCTGCCCCCCTTCCCCCACTTCCCTCTCGTTGACCGCAACGGTATAACATACAATAAGCTTGGGAGGCGGGATGGGGGAAATTGTTTGGGGATTCAATTGGTATGAGCTTTCGGTATGGTACGCTTTGCTGCTTTGCTTTGCGCTGTGGTTGGGGCAAATAAAATACGAATACGAATCGAACAGTCAAAAAGCCAAGCAGTGCAATGTAATTGAAAATTAAGCAGGCATGCTGCAGTCGTGAGTGCTCTGCGAACGGAAAAGTCCACATGAAGAGTGAAAGAAGGGTTAGATGTATAGAAAGGGAATGCAGGCAGAGAGCAAAAGAATAATAGTCTGTACTACCTTATATGTAATTACAGGGTATATAGGAGACTCCCCACAGCGCCAGATACTCTTGGCCAAAGTTGTTGTGTGTATTTCGATTTCTTGTCTTCTGCCTAACTATTTGCCTCTACTGCCCTGCATAAGCCAAGCCAGTCTGACAGCAGTAGGAAGTAATTACGGCAAGCGGATAACTCTGCTGGCAAATTCTAGCTCTGAAATTAGCATCTATGCGTCGAGTAAATACTCACTTTAGAATTTAGTGCGTGTTTCTGTCTTCTTGTTGCATTCTTATACTCTATAGGAAGGCGTAGTGTGCTGGGTGGCAGGAAAGTGCCAAAGGAAAGTCGGCTCACCATACTTCCTTCCATAAAAACTCAGGTATACTGATGAAATTTGCTACAGCTCTTCAGAATGAGTTATAGATGTCATATACAATGAGCAAATCGGTGTATAGCATAACTCTTGTAGGAATATATACTCTTACTCTCTGCTTTTATTGCGTGAATTTTCTCATTCTCTAAAATAGTGCAGATATCCTTTCTGTCTGTATAACTGTATCTGTATATTATAGATATTCCAAGAAACTTTAACATTTCCAACTAAATTATCATTCTCAGTTCATTTCAAGCCACTTCAACTATTTATTAGAGTATCATTTCTTCTATAACCAAGAGACACTCAAACGATTGAATCTCTGTTCAACTTGCTTTAGTTTGGCTATTCGCTTTTTGGCCTGGGGCGCAATTGATGTGTGTCGTGGGCGTGGCTAGTGGCAATGGGAAGTGGGAAGTGAAAAGAGCTTGGCAGCTCTAAAGATCATATGCATTTGTCCCGATAATGCCAACGCAGCTCAAACACTAAGCAGTAGCCAATCATATGCATACTATGAATGACTGGCGAGGAGATGAGATATCCGCTCGTAATATGTGGGCTGTATTTGATTCTAAATAGTCAGTAGTAGCTCTAAGCACTTGCAGCATTTTGAAAGAGACGAAAGCCTAAAGGAAAATAAGAAATTATAGCTACTGGTGGAGTAGAGACGATGGGATGAGACTCTTTGCTAAGATCTAGATGGTAAGTCAATGAGATTCAAGACGAAATTCTGTTGAAGAAGTCGGGGGATATTTCAGAAAAAAGGGACTTAATAGTTAATAGTCCTTAGTAGTTTTATATTGGAAATGGAACTGACTTAATAAATATAATAAAAATGGCCAGCCAAGCCTTTTCATTTTTTCAATTAATAACTCCCAATAAAGCTTTTGACGCCGAGCCTGCTAAACTCAATTTTGAATATAATAAAAATGTTTCATTCAACTCGATTAAATATATAAATTTGTGGCAGCAAAGGACTTGTTAGATGTTTCACTAATTTACATTTGCTTAACATAACCGGACATAACATTAACACACTTATGTTAAAATTATACAGACTTGGACCACATAACAGAACTATGTTAAAATTATGCAGAGTTTTTGTTGTAGAGCCAGAGCAAAACTCTGCTGAGCGTTGGAATATAGGTCAATACGCTTAGGATCCGCTGCACACGCCTAACACACACACACACACACACACACACACACACACACACACACACACCCTGTGGGCCTGGTGCACGCTTTAAACATTTAACGTGCAACGGCCATACATTTTGGCCATTTTGTTTAGGCCATATATTTAGGCGGCTCGATGCGCCTAATAAAGTGCTCAAAAACTGCACACAGGTGTGTACAGCATGTGTGTGTGTGTGTGTGCGTGCAGCACATGCATAAAATATGCTGCCATAACGCTTGAATGATGACTGCAGCAAACGGCCTCAACCTCGGCTAAGAATAGAGTCAGAGCAAGACTTTAGTCGCGGATTCAGTTTAAGCTGCCGCTTGAGCCACAGTTCGTGTCGGCAGCTTGGCCATTTTGCTTTTATCTTTGGGGAAGCGTAGAACATTTTAGATATCTGTGGCAAATGCATAAAATCTTATAATTTGCGCACGTGTTAATCAGACATAGCGCTGCACTCGATTAAAGCGCCGGCAACACAACAAAACACAAATTTAAATGCCTCCAGATGTGCCACATTTTGCAGCATAATGCAACACTATGCAACACAATGAGCAGACACACGGACAGCGGAGTCGACAGACTGGGAGGCAGACAGACTGACTGCTGCATGGCTAAGTAACAATTTTAGGCTAATGATGTGCTCATATTTAAGTTAGTTGAAGCGCTTTTAGTGCAAGGCATAATTCAAGAGACGAGCAGATGAAACGCCGCTCACAGCCACAGCCAGCTGTACAGATTCCGAATATACCCTGTAAAGTGAAGGCCAACAGAGTGGGGGTATCACATTGACATGGCTGAGGAGTCAATGTCAGTCCTTTGACTCTATCAATGTGTTTAAGGATTCTCCTATCTAGAGTTGACTAAGGCCATCGCCTCGACAGTTGAATTATTTCTCTAATTTATTATTATTACTATTACTATAGGAGAAGTTATTTCCTATTACATTACATTGTTTAGGAACATATACATTTTGGATTGTAATAAGAATACTTGGTTTCAATGTGTCTCGAAACACTCGGGCTCTGATATTGCTATATCTTCGACAATCGATGAGAATATGTTAAGGTGTTAGTTCTGCTGATATCCTCATGAAAGTAGCTTTTGTGGCCTGATCGAAGAGGATGTTAAAGTTCTAATTGAATATGGATTCATCCGTTTTCCATCAGCTCAATTTATATGCTTCTTAATATGTTGATACTGTCTATAAACTATACGAAAGATATCTCTCTATCTAACTAGAGTTTAACATTTCATAATTTGTAAATGTATATATAATATTATCACATAACTATAAATATATATAGTCATTACTATTCAGTTTACTAATTTGATTTCATTTCGTATGTATAGTATTAGTTATTTGCTAATTTTGACTACTCTTGTTGTTTGCATATAGAACACTCTACTGTATATACTTTACTTGAGTCCATTGCTTGAGCTCTCGTTTACAGGGTATCTGTGGAGTAGTTTACTGCAACGATTAGCGCTTGGCTGTTTTTATTGACTCTGGCTCGGCTCAGGTGCTGGCTTAGGTGGCTCTGGTTGTAGTTGTAGTTGGGGCTGTGGCTCGATGCCCGCTGGACCGCATGCTGTTGCATTTAATGATTGCACGCCTTGACTTTGGCAATAAAACAAATTTGTGCCCATAATTTTCGAAATTCAAATAACAAATGCAACAGCAGCAGCAACAGCAGAGACAACGTTTGGCGATGGCCATGGCGATTGGAACTCTCCGATTTCTGTCTGGTGTTGCTGGTGCAGCAACAGCAGCAGCAGCAGCAGCAGCAACTTGTTTGCATTGAAAATTTATTGTTACGCAGTTTGGCCACTGGAATGGCCGGAGATGGTTGGACTCTGCCAGGAGCTAGTCGCTGGCCGCGACGCGGCAAAGGAGCTGGCAACGATTTATGGCATTGCTGCAATTGTTGCCAACTGTAAATGCTGCGGCAAACAAGTCAATTGAATTTATTTCGTTTATAAATTGCCTCTCAAACAGGCAGCAGCAACAGCAGCAGGAACAGCAGCAGCAGCAACAGCAGCAGCAGCTGGCCAACGCCTCAAGTGTCAATTGGGTTGCGAACTTCTTGCTGCTGTTGCTGTTGATGCTGCTGCAACATGGCTGATTGAATGCACACGCGTTGCCAAGACAAATCACTAAACGATTTGACAGTGTTTGCCAGATTCTGCCACTGCCACAGCCACAGAAACAGCCTCGGCCTCGGCCTCTGTCCGTCTGTTGCTGCTGCGAAAAATCTCACAAATCTTTTTCAAATTGCAAATCGCACAAATCTGTGCAACTTCTACTGCCGCTGCTTCTTCCTCTGCAACTTCATTTACTGCTGCTGCTGCTGCTGCAGTTGGGGACACTTTTCTGCTGCTGCTGCAGCTTCTTCTTCGGCTTGCAGCTGTGCCACAGGCCGTGATTTACGCTTTTTCCGTTTGCTGTTTGCTGTTTGTTGCCTGTTTGTTGTTGTCGTGTTTGCCGTTGTTGTTGTTGTTGTTGTTGTTGCTGTTCTTGGCTAGTTTGCGCTGCTGTCTCTGTTTGCATTTTGCGGCCATCGAAAAGTCAACATAAAACAATTTGCATATGACTCAAAAAAAAAAACTTCCTTTCACAAAAACAAAACGTGGAACTTTCAAATTGCGAGCACAACGCACAGCACAGCACACACTCACACACACGCACAGCACACACACACGCATACACTTTCCACACACGCACACACATGCCTTACACTGAAAAGATTTATTGTAAAAAAATTAGCGCGCAAAAAGCCTTTGAATTTCCTTGCGGCTCAAAACAAAAGACTTAGGCAATGAACTTGCTTTCACAACGCACTCACACACACGCACGAACAAATTATTGATTTATTGACAACAAATGTATAATAATAAACCACACACACGGATTTCTAAGCGAAACACTAAAAATTGAGTTGTAGTCTACACAAATTTAATGATCACTCAAATACCCTGTCTGTATGAGCACAAAGGGTAGTCCAAGACAGAGTTGATTCAGTGTGATAGAGGGTGTATTATACCAAGTTTAGTCAGTGAACTAAGTAGTTAGGGGTATTAGCAAGATGAAATTGATATATCAACATACCCTAACTGGAATAAAATAAAGTGAATTTAGTTCTCGAAATTTCGAAATTTATTTTAGGTTTATTTTGTATTTATTTAAGATTTATTATACATTTCTTAGGCCCGATTTCTCATGTTGCTTATGAATATGATCAAGCTCCTCGGGCCGCGCGACCCAGGTACTGGACTAAGCCGCGCTTTTAAGTTTAAAAGTCTACTTTATCGTCAGAATTCGTTTTCTCATGCTAATTATAAGCAAATCTTGCTTACAAGGTGGTTCATCCTCATGATAATCTTACAATGTAGATTGTAAGTTCAGGGTTGCCATATGATTATTTCTTTCATGTGGTAACGCCGTTATTGAACCGTGCGGTTGCTGTCAAAATTAAATTAAGCAAAATAAAGATTTGAGAGCAAGAACTGTTGGTATGGAATGGCTTCGCATAATCGTTCAAAAGCCATTTTGAGAAGTGACACCGCCAACTGTCAAAAATTATCACAAGTATGGCAACCTCGAAGCAGGCCTGCCAACTTGTTTTGACCAATTTTGCCAGATTTTATTAAAATGTTGCCAGATCTGCCTACTAATGTTATCATGAACATGAGAAAACGAAGCTGCCTACAAGCTGCTTGTAAATTTATCGTCACGATAGCTATAAGTAACTTTGAAAGCAACATGAGAAATCGGGCCTAAGAGTTTTTTCTTAGTTTTATTTGAGATTTATATAAGATTTATTTCAGTTTTATTAAGGATATATTTTAGTTATATAATTGATTTTTTTGTGATATATTTGAGATCTATTTCAGATATATTTAAGACTGGTTTATTCGAGATTAATTTGAAACATATTTAAGGTTTAATTGGAGACAAATGTATTTAAGATTAATTAAATTATAGATTTATTTGTAAATACGTTTTGTACAGCGTATGTGTCAGTCGCAAATGCTGATGCAGTGCACTAAGCAGAGTTGACAAACATTTTTGAGCGAGAACAGTGCTCATAAAATACTTGATTCGCTTATGTGTATGTTTTGGTCATACGAATGTTTAATGGATTTATGTCCGGATGGATGGACGGACTGATGGATGAATGGATGGATGGATGGATATACATATTCAGACATGCAGATGCACAACACGATCAGTGGTTGCCCCTTGGGGCCATTTTGATGGGACGATGAACATAAAATGCTTAAGTGCCATACAATTAGTCATGACATTTGCCATAAAACATTCAAATGGTCCAGCATAAAAGCTCACCAAATATGTTGCAGGTGCATGACGACGTGTGTGTGCGAGTGTGTGTGTGTGTGTGTATAGTTAATGAAGACATTTGCCAGTCGGCGCTTTTGTGTGGGTTATATTTGCACTCTGCTTAGATATATTTCTAGGATAACTGACGACAGCTCTACAGTTAGTTGAACACTAAAAGATGAGGGTAATGTTAGCCTGTTGTCTCTGTTGATGGAAATATCCTAACAATGTCCCTGAGTACATCTGTTCAAGTTGTTAATGTAACACTGGTCACACCCTGTACAAATCTAGAGCTATTTCATCACTGAGATAATCTATTCTTAGCTCAAAGTATCTGCAAGTAGAATAGCGTAGAAAAAGACGTAGAATTGCCAAGTTATATTACATTCTTGTCTTGTTCCAAATCAATTAAAAGTCAGTTATATTAATTTGCATATGATGATGTGCCAAGCGGCAATTGTTGCTGCTGCTGTTGCTGTCACAATGGCAACTGTTGCTCGAATACATTTGAAAAATGCCAACAAGTGACTTATTGACGCAGCATGATACACGATATTGTGGCATCAATTAAACACGACTTTAAACTAGACGATAGATCGATGGATGGATGGATGGATGGACGGATGGATAGTTGGTTTGATGGATTGTTAGATTGTTAGATTGTTACACACTGAGGGATGCAGCCAGTGACAATGACTATGACAATGACAATGACAACTTGGTGCGTCAGCTCACGTACGCAATTGCTTTGATGATTGTAAAACGAAAGAAAATACCATTCGGCAATTCTCAACATCAGCGGTTGACAACGCCCGTTGTTGAGTCCACATTATGTGTGGAGACTTCACATAGCTCCACATAGCTCATTGAGGCTCCAGTGTCGGGCAATTCCACGAAAGTGATTGATTACAATCGAAATGCAGCTAAAGCGATCAATTAAAACGACTGATGATGATCAATTATCGGCAGAGCATCAACAGCTGAAGAACAGTAGATGCAGCATCGCAGCAGAAGAGCTAAAGGCTTAACAATCTGAATCCCAGCTGACCAAAGCGAGTCAAACTCATCTCTACAGTCACACTTGATCACGATGACTCGAGCCAAAATGCCGCCAAATACAGAGTCCGACTTATCAAAAGTGATCAAAACTCATCGTCATCGACTGCGGCGGCATTGACTGCCTCTACTCATTTTCATTCTCATCAGCCTGACTTGTCATGCCCCTTCCCCCAACTTCTGCTGCTTGCAACAGTTTTAACACATCCGAAAGCGGCTTACAGTGCAGCGCCTTCAATCATTTCGGTTATTACATAAGCTAAACATATAACAGCAGCGGTTCTTTGAATCGAATACAAAATTATGAAGCATACTATTTACGAAATGTAAAGAGAATTCAATTTAATAGGAGTTATAGTATGACCCTAGCACTAATTTAGTTGGGTTCAGCTTGGGGAATAACAATCTATAGTTGAATAGATAGTGTACTAAGTATCTTATCTATATGGGAGTAGTATCTTATCCAATGTATATCTACTATATATTCCGACATAGCTCACCCAATAGCCTGATATATATGTACTATATATTCCAGCATAGTTCAGCCGATAGTCTGGCTACAAATTACACCTAGAAACTATGCTAAATTACTTATAGGCAAATAAATGAAAGAGTACAAGAGTAAATGAGTATTGAGTGCTCTAGTACTCTATAAATATGATATATATATTCAACTTATACTCTGTAGAGTCTTGTGCACAAGTATTTCCACAAGTTCACTGCTTCCCCAGTCAAAAGTCAGCTATGCCTTCGAATTTCTGTGCACTTAATTTCACTCTAATTAACAACTTGGCAAACATATATGAACATGACTAATGACCACATTAACAACTAGCTGAAATCACATCGTATTAAGTAATTAGTGTAAAAATCACTTGTAGCAGTTCCGTGTGCAGCGAGCGCCATCTGGCGGGATCGCATTGAACTGAAACTGTTGCAAATTATTTGCTTTAATTAGATTTGCCTGTTAGACATCAGGCAATTGGCATTGGCATATGGTGCATTTATTTAAGCTATTTCCTATAGCCAGAGCCGCGATGCAGATCTATAGAAATGGAGCAGAGCAGATATTGTGAAAAGAGCAGCAGACAGATTGAGAGCGCGATAGGGGTGGAGAGGGGGAAAGGTGGGGAGGAGGAGTACTACCAGAGAGCTGTCAATTAAGGTGCTAGCGGCTACACCAAAAAGAGTCGGCCCGAAGTCTAATTAGCATAGTTCAGGCAGCGATACAGTTGGAGGCTCGAGCTATGCTCTCAATTGTAGAATTAGAAAAGAATTGCATATCCGAAAAAGATACCGAAGCCATGGACAAAGACATCAATGGGTAGTAGGCAGTTGCGGCTCTAAGCGGATTATCAATTGCAATAAATAATAAATGAAATAAAAACGAGAAAAGCAAATTCTCCAACTGGCAAATGAAATCTGTGTCTGTGTGTGTGTGTGTGTGTGTGTGCCACGGCGACAAATGCAAATGCCACAACGATAGAGGCAGAACGACATAACGAGGGAGAGAGAGCAAGCTGTTTGCCCAGAGACCCAGAGCAATCAATAATCCAGAAAATCCAAGCAGCCAGCAGGCAGCAACCGATTGCCAGTTAGATCTGGCAATGGCAATGGCAATGGCCATGGCCACGGCAATGGCAATGGCAATGGCAATAACTAAAAACCTGTTCCAATATATGTTTCCACCCAACGGGTCGCACATTAGGCAATCTAACCACTTGGCAGCGGTATATCCTTTTGGACACACAGCGCAGCGCAGCAGCAGAAGAAGCTGCGGCTTCTCATTTTAAAAATAGCCACAGACCCAACAAACAAACAAGTCACGGCCCGAAGAGACGCAAGACAGAGGACAGCAACAGAAACAGAGACCAAGACCAAGACCAAGACCAAGGCCCAGGCCAAAATGCAACTGCAGCACATAGATGGAGAACAGAATGAAGGAGATGAAACAGGAGGAAGCTGGAGGTGGAGGTAGAGAGAGGAATGCTGCAATCGGCTTTCAATGTTTCTGTGGAGCATAAATATAAAAAATAAATAAATAAAACAAACAGATTCCTGTTTCTCTAGGCCAGCATGGGGCATTAGCAGCATTCCCTGACATTGATTGAAAATATAGAAATAATATACAATAATAAACATTTATGCATGCATTAAAAAAGCAGCGAGAAATGTGGAGAAAAACGTCTCCAAAGCAGGAAATTCAAATAGATGTTACTCCCCTTTTTAGCGCAGTTTTTATACCCCTTTTAACATATAAAATTAACATGAAATTACACGTAATAGTAGAAATAGTAAAATTCACAGCACAGATAAAGGTTACCACAGGCTCTTTGTATGCTAAAGCACAAGTTTGTGTCTATAAAATGGACAGACGGGCATACGGACATGGCTATATCGACTCAGCTCGTCGTCCTGATCAAGAATATACATATGTATACACTTTGTGAGGTCTGCAAAGCCGCCTTCTACCTGTGATATCACTACATCAGTCAGTCAGTTAGTCAGTGAGGACTCTATATGCATATACAAAGACAATTTAATAGAAGCCAATTAACACAATGCCTAATGTGGATTGTTAGAGCTCTGTTGTGCTTGATGAGAAGATTATTTCCAGATCTTTGCATTGAACTCTAATCACAGCTACTGCTGCCGGTCCCAGCTTGTGCGTATTCCATTACTAAACTTACAGCAAGTTTTTGCATTACAAGACTGCTTAAATATTTAAGCTGTAACTGCACTGATACCCTCTAACAGAGCTTGGACAGCGGGAATGTCGTGCTGAACAGCAGCTGCAACGGCTCAAAAATATAAATAATATCAAAAAAAAGAAGGAAAGAAAATCGAAGAACTGCAAACCGGAATTTCCTGATCCTGTTGACTGTGGCCCAACTGTGATTCCTTTATTTAGAATTCTTTTTATTTGATTTCTTTTTGCGCTGTAAATCTTGTCTTTGGCCTCGTCCGCAGCTTCTTCGCCTCGACTAATAGAACTCAGTAAGGCATTGGGTTTGCCAACGGTGTGTAGGACAGTGTAGGATCGCGAAGAAGGCAGAGAGAGGTGTAGTAGGTCGTGGCAGTTGTAGCCATTGTCCCTTTGATGGGATGGGATACCCTGTAAATGTGCTCTGTCCAGGGTAACATAGCTGTTCGGCAGCCAATTGAAGGCAATTGAATTCCAAACAGTAAACTTAGCTTGTCGTCTACGCATCGACTGCTGCAATTAATGCGATTAGCATGCAGATTAATTGGTCGCTCAATGCGAATGCTATGCAGGTATGTGAAGCTACCGGGTTTTCGGTCATCATTTTTTCGATTCGCATAATTAACATGTTGTCCCTGCCAGGATGACGGCTGTCGGCTGTCGGTTGGCAGCTGCCAGCTGCTGCCTCCCCTGCCACCAGCAGTTGCAGGCCACGTGCGGCAGTCAGTGCTGCAAGCATGACAAGTTGATCTGCTCTGCACTTTTGGTCTCGCTCATCATTCCGCTCAGCTGGTGGCAGCTCGAACTGAGCCGCACATCATCTCAATAAAGTGTGTGCACTCTATAATCTCTTGATATCATAATTAACCAGTATGCCGAGTGTACATCTCAGCTGGTAATCAATCAAATTAATTGCATTCGCCATTAGATTAATGCAACTGTAAATACTGCTCCCCCCCCCCTCCCACAATGCAGTCTATCTATTAAACTTGGCTGAAAGTGTACGAAAAGTCATAAAACTCGTTTAATGTGGCTAAACGAACAACTTGAGAGCACATCAAATGACTATTAATGTTGCACTATAGATTAGCCTAAGCAATTCTCATTCTCATTTGCGACTCGCAAGTGTTGAAGTATGGGAAAGCAAATGGACTTATTGCTCGTGCTTGTGCTCGTGCTCGTGCTCGCGAAGCAAACCAGATTCTACGGAAAGCAATTGATATGACTATGGACAGACAGTTGGAAGAGTTCGTTTAACACAGATGTTAGTAATTTATTGACTTCCCAATTTAGTTACTTATTTCACTCAAGTGTTCCAATATAAACAGATTATATTGGTCTATACTGGTTCTCAGAAATACAGGGGAAATAATACACCTTACAAATATCTAATCACAGCAACATTTTAGTTATTTTATTTTCCTTTCAGTCTGTCTAATAATTTCTTTTGCCTCTTTATATATCTCTTTCCAATTTTATTCAATTCTCTTGGCTGTTTCCGCCTCAAAATATTTGCACAAATTTGTGTGTAAACAAAATAATTTCAGATAAAAAAGCAGTAAAAGAATACTTGTATGGCAAATAACCAAAAACGAGATACAAGAAGGCGCAAGCCGAAGATGAAATACACTTACTTTACCATTATCTTTGATAAGTTAAATTTACTATATATTCCAAGTCACTTCTTAGGGATAAAGTGAAACTGGTATAAAGACTTGATCTCCATCTTAATGACAACGAAATAGCAAATCCTAAGAGATGCAGAGTGATGGCGAGTGAGTTATACTATACCATATCATGTTGTGATGTACAATGAGCTATACCTTCAGTTAGAGTATCGAGTAGCAAGTCGCTTTGTATGCGTCAGACTGGCAAAGTGCTCGTAAACAAATTGAAATCGCACATGGCATATGAAAATTATCGTGTATACACTACAGTATACTTACTACACGCATGCGTATGTACACATACTTATGTGCATAACTGTTATTCAAACGAAAACGAAGATATTGGCCAAGTTGAGTGCTTCTGCTTGTTGTGAGGAGACGCGAATAAAAAGATTATGAATTGCATTTTGAGTGTATTTTAATGAAGTTTCCATGGCTGGGGAAGAGGTGTTAGGCTGAGCTGAGCTGAGCCCAGGGACTCGGAATCATATTTTATGGCGCAAAGGCAGAAAACACAGAAATTTAGTTAAGGCGTATAGAGAAGGAGAGGTGGCGAGACGCAGGAAGAAAGGGGAGAGATACACTTATGAAAAGCCATTAAGGCAAGTTCAGGCAGGTCATGTGACTCAGAGACGGGACGCAGTCTTCCAGCCAGCCTGGTGTGCTCTAACCGATTCTTCTGACAGAGCCTGAGCTTAAGCCTGAGCTTGAGCTTGATTCCTTTCTTCGTCTTCGTCTTCTTCTTCTGTTTTTTGGGCTCAGGCGCTGGGCCATAAATCAGCAAAATTAGAAATGGCATCAACACTAACAGCAAAACTCTGGTTCACGTGTTGTCTTCAAGGTTTATACTTCTCTTTTTTTCAAATGCAATTTTCAAATATTTCGGAACACGCCCCAGCCAGCCGGAAGAATCAGTGGAATCAGAAGAATTTGTAGACGACACTGACGTGCCAAAGGAAGAAGAAGACGCAATCGTTTGATTCCCTTCTCTGACTCTCTTTCACTTGCGTACTCCTTTTTGTTCTCTCCATTTGCCCCTTTTTTCGGTATCATTCCGTTTGCCTTTCTGGAGCTCTGCTCTGCTCCCCCGCCCCCTTTGAGTTTTGTTCTCGGAAAGCAACTGTATTTGAAAAGGAAAAGGGAGAAACCAGTTTTCAGTTTTCAGCTCTTTTTTGTGTGTTTTGTGTTCTTTTTTTCATGTTTCTTTGTTTTTTGTTTGCCAGTCAACTTCATTTTCCTTTTCGGAATTTGCATTAACATTTTTTTACCGTCGTGTTCTTTTGCCTTGGCTCTCTGCTGATTGTTGCCTTGTGCCTGCTTCATGCAATTTGCATGGGTAGCCACGGCCATAACATTAAGTTCCAAGATACGCCTCAAAACTCCTGCTAAATTTCGTTTATGATAGGGTATTCCTTCAAGTTTATAAACACAAAAGCTTGAACTTTTTGTGTGATTTTTTTGAGGAAGAATGAGAGTTTTGGGGAATCTTTAAAAATGTTTTTGCAGGAGGAATTACTCTTAAGAAATGAAGCTGAAATAAGTAGAAATATAGTTTATATAATACAGTGAAAATGAACAAAGGGAATCATACAGAGTCGCGGCCTCAGCGATTTCTCTAGAGTTCAGACCTTGCATTTCCATAATATAGTATGAGTAATTCTAAGGCAGTTAAACAATTTCACAAGAATTCTACGCATTTAACAATTTCACAATCAACAGTCGAACAATCGAACAATCGAAGCCCCAGCTAATCATGAGGTTGGATCCATAATATTTGCAAAATAAATTGGGTCAAGTGAGTGGCTCAGACAATGGGCCGGACGCACCACGTAATGCCAGCCATATAATATCTAAACAGTTCCAAAACTATCTAGCAATCCATCCATCCATCTATCTATCCATCAGTCTAACTATTCAACAATGTGTATACGAGTATGTATATACACACACATACTTATAGCTAATGTATTGGCATATGCTAATCAAATGTGCGTGCCCATACGATGAGTATCAAGACGAATCAAAACGAATCGTAACGAATCAAATTGAATTGAATTGAATGAATCGTCGCGTTCAACTGTAAATGTTGTACACTAATCAATAGCGAGAAGAAGAAAACAATTTTTCGATTTGTTTTTCATCGTGCGGCGTGAAAACACAGTGAGGAGAAAAAACAATGCAACAATTGACTATTAGCATAATGATGCCATAAAGTATTGAGAATTGGCCATAAAGGTGGTGGCTGGCTGGTGGGGCATGGCATTGGCATTTGCAAGGAATGCGACAATGCATACCAAATGACCAGGCCAAACATGTGCTGCCCCAAAAGTCACCCAGTGGGACAGGTTACAACAGACTACAGTCTGCACTACAGACTAATATACTACATTCAACTGAAGCATTTGTAAGGGAACGGTAAGGCATAGAGTTCTAACAGAAAGGCATTGGATGAATCGATGGATATTGAAGATACAGGAAGTCATTTGTTGATATTCAACTAGTAGTAGCAAGACATAATCTAGTTTACTCTAGTATAAATATCATTATGTTTCACTGAACTGCAAAGCTTTTGAATTTGTCGCTAGAGCTAAGCTCTAGCTCTACCTTTAACGGTAGCTCTATCTATAGCTCTATCTATGGCTCTATCTATGGCTCTATCTATGGCTCTATCTATGGCTCTATCTATAGCTCTATCTATAGCTCTATCTATAGCTCTATCTATCTATAGCTCTATCTATAGCTCTAGTGCTAGCTCTAGCTCTAGCTCTAGCTCTAGCTCTAGCTCTAGCTCTAGCTCTAGCTCTAGCTCTAGCTCTAGCTCTAGCTCTAGCTCTATCTTTAGCTCCATCTTTAGCTCCATCTTTAGCTGTAGCTCTAGTTCTAACCATCTTTTAACTATAATCTCTTCTCTAGTCTACATTACATTTCCCTACCAATTGATCCGCTCTGTTAGTTCAGTATAATGCTTGTCGCTCAGGTGCAGCTGGGTCCAGTTTTCACGCTTCTTTAGGAATCGCTTAATGTCTCCCCCTGCCAAAGATCAAAAAGATCGTCGTTTGCGTCGTTTCGTTTTATGACAATTAACACTCTCTGGCTCTCTCTCACTCTCTGCCTCTGTCTCTGTCTCACTGGCTGTCTCTGTCTCGCTGCTTCTCCATGTCTGGTCATGTTCTGGCTGCGATTAGTGGCACAATTGGCGCCGTGGGGGGAGTGGGGGGAGTGGTTGCATATGGGATTTATGGCGTAATAATGTGACATCTATGAGTCAGGAGTTGCTGCAATGCCCAACGTCATTGTCACCTGTGATGAGTGAGTGTGTGTGTGTGTGTGTGTGTGTGTGTGAATACACACGTTACAGCTAGCTAGCATTTGTGGAGGGAGCTCTTCTATTTACACTTTATTTAGCGTAATACTCAGTCCACCACACATCTCTCGGCTTGGCCCTCCTATTCACACTTTGCCGCAGCGTTGCATAATAAGAACATACCACAAACAGAGGCAGGCAGAGGTGAGGTAAGGCTTATGAAATGCCACTGCAAACATGGAGTTAACATTTTTATGTTAATGCCATGTTAAAGAGCTGTTATGCAATGGGCAGGGTCTACATGTAATTGCTGGAAAAACAATTGCAATCTGTCTCATGCCACATGCAACGCTTGCCACACTTGCCACACTTGCATATCGTGCTCTGCTCTGCTCTGGACATTGGCGCGTGGCAGTGGCTCTTGTGGCACGCTGTCCGGTTGGACTGAACGCAATGCGTCATTTAAATGATGCCACAGCCATTGGCAGCACTTAGCGCTACATCAGCTCAAATTGCGGCAACAACAGGAACCACAGCAGAGACACAGGCACAGGGAGGAGCGTGCCAAGCCAAATTAATTGCTTCGTTAGTTTGTGGCAGTGTGGCAATGTGGCCCGTGTGGCAGCAGGCAGCATCATAGAACCGCTTGGTCAATTTGTTTTACTTAGTATGCTGTAGTTGTTGCTTTTTTTTCCATACTTCCGCCAGCAATTGGCCCGGGCACTGCCCAAGAGCGATTGACAAATTTCCAAATGCCATTAAGAAGGCGTCGCATGCAACATCAGTTGCAATCACTTCATATGCATTTCGTCTTTCCTCACTCAACAGGCGGCAAGTCGAGGCCGAGGCACAGCTAGCCAAACAGGTGGCCATCCAGCCATCCAGAGGCCTTGCTCTTGCAACCTGATGCTGCCGCTGCTTCCCCTGCTGCCGCTGCTGCGGCATGCCACCGCTGGCGTTTGCAATTACGCGAGCTGCACTAAATCACAAAAGCTGAAATATTTCATTTGTTTGCAAATTTTTTGACAATCAACTTAATCGCGAAAAGCTGAAGAAGAAATTATGCTCCGTTTATAACTTTATCTTATTGAGAGCACTGTTGTTGCCGCCGCTGTTGCTGCTGCTGCGATAGGCATCGCCAGCAATCTGCAACAATCTGTGGCATTCCACTCGACTCTGCCTCGTTATTGGCTGCTTAATTAATGATGCAGGTGGCGCTGCTAACAACTTGAGATACTTGTAACAAATGCACACACACACACACACACACACACACACACTCACACACACACACACACACACACAGAGCGAGTGTTAACTTACGATTGCCAGCAGTCTAAGGCTCTAACTGCCGCCGCCTAGCCACGCCCACTACGCCTGATTTTTAAGCTCTTTCCAATTACAATCAACAGATGCTTCAGAAGGGGCGTTCTGTGCCTTGTCCCTCCCCTGTCTCCTTGGTCTCCTTTAGCCTCTGCAACTCCTCTGCTTTGCACCTTCTTCCGCTGCTTCGTCAGCTTCATTATATCAAGGTGTTGCTGCCGCCAGAGTCTGTAATCTGTAGCCGAGGCTGAGGGTCTGCACCCGCATAAATAAAATGAGGACTAGCGACCGACGAGTTAATACCCTGTAATATCCAGTAACAGATGGCACAGCTCGGACTCGGCCTACCCTTTGCCACTGGGGGAACAACACAGTGTAATCTGCAATTACTTAACAGATTTACAGTACTCTACCGCCGCAAAGTTATAGCTATAAAATGGCTAAAACATAAAAAAAGGCTTAGACATGTTATTTAGCACCTACTGCCTGAATTATGCGAAATTATTTGCGGATAGAGTTTCAGCTTACATAAAACACCAGTCAGGCAGAAAGAACTCTTTAGACTTTTGAATTTATAAAAAATGTATTAGAGTTGAACAATTTACGACTTTCTTTCGTAAGAGTCGAAGCGTCAAAAGAAAGAATTGTCTTGCATACATCACATACTCGTATAGGAGTGGGGTTAAAAATAACCCCATCCTTTTGTAAACAGTATCCAGCTCGACAGATTTGCATATAAAATATCATGTGTTGTTCGGCGGCTAGACAAAGGTCCAAAAATAGTATTGGTATTTGGCAAAGAAACCCCCCAAAAAAGAAAAAAACAAACTCGGAAAGCTACAGTCGGATGCAACCGACAGTAGGAGACCCTGTACTTTCCCTTGCAGCAGCTACATATGTATATTAATGTATATGTATATGTATATTAAGTGCATGCTCGCCGCTCCCCCTTGCCTAATACGGAAATTGTAATCTCTGGTGTTTATTATCCGATTGAGCCACAATTCACAGCACTGATAAAGGTTACCATTAGATTATAGTATGCCAAAGCACAAGTTTGTATCTTTAAAATTGTGGCTGTAGTGGGGAGGCATCATAAAACTCTCACAAACTTGATCTGCTTGCGCTATGCGGGCATCTAACTGTCAACAGTTTACGAGATCTGCCACACCTCCTTCTGCCTGTTACATACATTTTTGAGTTGCACAAACCTAATAGTCCCTTTTTTACTTCTTTAAAGTACAGGGTCTAAAAAATACCTAAATGAAATCAATATTAAGAAAACGCAATCTGCTTCGCCCTTCACAAAAATACAACAAACACTCAGATGATATAATTCACAAAATGTTGACAACAAAAGGGCACAATGAAGACGCTGATGATAATGATGTTCACAATGCGCAACCTAATGATCATGGCGATGCCAAAGATACTTAAGATGTTTCTAAATATATTGGCAAATAGGTTTAAATAGCTTTAAATCGTAGCGCAAAATGTAATACCGCAACGAATGGGATGAAATGGTATATGGCATATGGCATATGGCGTATGAGATACCGATACGAATCAAGAGCTGGGGAAGAGGTTGACAAATGTCAACGAACAGATTGCCGCCCCAAAACAAAGGCCGAGACATTCGAAATTGTATTGTTACAAATATATTTATGTTAGCAAACAAAAGATGAGACGCAGCGAGGCAGTGAGGGCAGAGACCTGTCGCGTCTTTATCGGAGTCAGAGTCTTACGGTACTTTAAGTTTAAAATTTATAAAAATAAAAAGAAGCCAATAGCCAATAGCCAGGCAAAAGAAGTTGGCCCAAAGTTCACGTGTCAGTCGATCGATTGGGGGTTAGACTCAGGTATGTGCCAAGGGGGGCCCAGGGGGCTCAGTTATAGAACTGGCAGTTTTGTTGATTTGTGTCGGCCTTTTTCTCTGTTTTTCAGTTTTTTTGAGATTTTTTATTTATGTTTTTCTTCACGCTTCACCGTTAAACTAACTGCACATTTGCTTTGTCTGCTTATTGGCGCTTATTGTTTTAGTTGATCTCTGACATGATTTGTTTTTCTTCAAGTTCTCCCAGCCGCCGCCTTCCCTTAGGCCCCTCAGTCTCATATGTTTTAATTATAGACAGTCCACTGAGAACGACATTCGATTTGGCTGACAGCTTTGCAGCACCTCGCTTAGTTAATACGTTCTTATTGAAGGAGATACTGCGAGTAATTAATATTATCCGCACCTCTTGTCTCCAAAAATAGCCTGTGCCTAAGAATTTTTACTTTAATACTGTGAAAGAATGGCTCATAATGAGAGACTCGATAAGACAAATAACCATGGGCTGAGAATTTTAACTACAATCTATACACGTATTGATGTCCAGTCTATAAGTGGCAGCTGCTGTTCCCAAATTCGTTGTGTGGGTGTGGGAAATACTGCTTGAGAATTGGGAATTCAACTGCAGAAGCATGGATCAAATTATATAAACGGTGGTTCTATTGTCTGTAGAAGTGTCAGAGCTACTGCAATGGATCAGACTGTCTGTAAGGAGTCGGAAGACAGTCGTATCTTCTGCATATAACCTAATTTAAGACGCTCAGTTTAAGTAACATAGTCTGGCATGGGAGAGATAAGCAGAACTAGAAGTATTTACATGTATGTGTATGTAGAATATTATACACTGAAAAAACAATTTTGAAAAAGAACTCTTGCCAAGTCATTCTTTATGTTCTTTATGTTTCATTTTCCATTCATCTCGAACTTAACTGAAGTTTATGTTAGTTTTATTTTTAAAGTGGTTTGAGAAGAGCGGCATAAAATAATTGTTATTTTTTCCCAAGTGCAAGTCAAAATTGATTTATATTTGAATCTGCATTGAAAACCGGACTGAAACTGAGCTGCAAGTGATAAGAAATATAATTATTACTTATTTTACAAATGAGAACAGCCCACTGCACTGAGTTAACTTGAGTTGAGTTGAGTGGAGTTGAGTTGGGTACAGTAGCTCTAGTTGAATGGCATCGTCAACGTGCTATCAAGTGCTGGTACAGTTGTGTGGTAATTTGACTAATGAATTGATAACACAATTGCCTTTAAACTGGGCAAACTATCGTAATCCGGCAGGCACTTGTGTGTTAGTTAGCCCCCAGTTTCCGCCAACAGAGTGGCAAGTGGCAAGTGGCAAATTGCAAGCAGGTTGCAGGTTGCAAAAGTCGGAGGCACTTGACTGGCTGCAAACCGTTTTAATGAGCTATCAAACGCAGCAGCAGCAGCAGCAGCCGCAGCAGCACTCGCCTAATCATTGTTTATGTTTATGAAGACTACCCGAGCACCTATAGCAGCTCCTTCAACTTGTAGCCACGCACCTAAAGAAGGCAGAGAGGGGGGCAGCAGGGGATTAGCTGTGTTAGACTGTGCGAAGTGTAAAGTATTCCAAGCTGTTCCCTGTGCGGTCGCTCGCCCATGCAAGTGAAATTTATGCAAATGGTCAAATGGTCTGTGCGGTTTCTTCTTCTTGTTGTTGTTTGTGTTTTTCGCATTGACTTTTGCGCAATTACTGACCACCGAAATGGTCTAGCAGCTGAGGCAGCGGCAGTGGCAGAGGCCGGTGAGGCGTCACCTGCTGTGGCATTCGATTGAACTCAAGTGTGCCAGTTAGACTGCCAGGTAAAGCAGACAGACAGAGGGACAGACCAACGGAGAGAGGCAGAGTGGAACGTCTGCGTGAACACGTGACGCCAGCGGGTGGGGCAAATTGAAATTGAAAAGCGATTGAAATTGAAATGTGCCTCGAGTAGAACAACAACGGGCAAAGTAGGCTCATTCTACTCGTACAGGCAAGCTGAGCAGCCAGCTGATACCCTGTAAAGTGAGCCATATGTAAGACCGACTTGATTTGCTCTACCTACAAGTATGTCACTATTGCTAGGGTATACACACGTCTGGCAGCACTGTGCAACTTATGCAACTGTAGGTGTTGTTTGTGTGCTAAGTGCCAGCCACAGTGGGTCACTGGCATTTGCACTAGCCCTCTGTAGACAGGCCCTGTCATAGGCTCAAGCGCAGTCAGCCAAGGGAGTGTTACACTATATATTAGTCATAATTCTCTGATGAATATTCAATTAATATTTTACGCAGTTCTCTGGCATGCTGGTGCCACTGTGCGAGGCCAGGCAACGGCATTTCGATTGCAGGCTAATGTCCACTATGCAAATTGCCTAGTGAAGTGTCAACATCTCGATGTTTGCATTCGAATTGAGATTGAGATCGAATCACATTGCCTCTCCCACTCCCCACTCCCCACTCTGCTCTGTCACTTCCTCCTCCAGCCTGGCTGTCCCCCTTTTTTTGTGTGTGGATATGTGCTAACCCTTGGGCCAATGTACGCGCCAAGGCTTTTCCTTGGACCATACCGCTAGTCCGCCAGAGTCTTATCGAACTCCCATAGAATGAATGGAGCTGCAGATAGATGTGATACGCACGACAGACAGACGCAGGTGACCGACTCCAAAAATGCAACGTGATATGAGCAATAGCCAGTGCTAACCCTCCCCCTCACCTGTCCACCCTTCCCCCATCACTCTGCCACGAATTAAATAAAACGCTGCATTGCATTGTGGTTGTTTCTCATTTTCACATGGGGGCAAACCGCACGATAGCAGCAGCAGCAGCAGCAGCAAAATGCATTTTAATGTTTATAAAATAAATATTTAACATCAGCTCAGCGTAGATCCACAACAACAACAACAACAGCAGCAGCAACAACAAATTCGAATTCATCCGACATCAGCGGCGACTCATCGACTGTGGCTCGTTTTTATGCTTTTTTATGGCCATTTTTTATGCCTGATGCCCCAGTACAGAGTTGGTCTGATCAATCTTTATGGCAGGCTCTTCGATAGCTTTCCATGGGCAAGATGAGCATTAAAATTTACGACCACAAATTAGTGAACGCAGCTGGGCTGGACCCAGCTGAAAAAGGCCACCAGAGAAGAGATTTTAGATTCTGAAATGGCGACTCATTGCTGCCAATTCGTTGTCTTTAAAGCCACCAGCTGCTGAGCACTCGCTACTCGCTACTCTTCCACTCAGTCAATGGTTTAAAGTCTACTCGTTACTCGCCATTCATTGGTTGTTACTCGGTGAACTGCAGTCAGCTTCATTCTTGTTTTATACTCTACTCGTTACTTGTCACTCCTTGCTTTCAAGTCTTTACTTTATAGCCTACTCGTTACTTATCACAATTTGCTTTAAAGTCAATTCATTTCCTGCTACTCCTTGCTTTATGATCTACTGGTTACTCTCCATTTACTGATGACAATTCGCTTAACTGCTCTCAGCTTTATCCTTGTTTGATAGTCTACTCGTTACTTGCCACTCGTTGCTAGTATATTACGATATTCCAATGTAGTATACTCGTTAATACCAATACGATAGTAATTCCATACCACAATATATATTCTGTTAATTACTCGTTATATAATATGCTTTATTAGCACTATTCCGAGACATCTATTCGTGAATTGCCAATCGACACTCGTTACAAAACTGACTTCACTACAACATGAGCCACCTGTAGCACTTCCTATTCTTAAGTGCAAGGTGAAGCATTGATAGATTCGTATCTAAATATCGATTAATTTGTGTTGTGTATTCTAGAGCGCTCAGTATCGGGCAGTTTGAGATCAGTGTGGCATATTTGACTCATGGACTTGAAGAGAGTTCGTGACTTGAATCCAATCAAAGATTCAGCTGGCATTAGTCAGTGCCAGGCAGGGCGCCGATTAGTCGATTGGCTGAGTTAATTGTTTAATTATAGAAAATTATTTCAATTAAACGATCAGCTAACAGTGTGATCGATTCACATACTACTAACATGGCGAGTGCAATGTAGACCACGATCCCATGAGAGGCTGCTCTTTGCGTTGGCCAAAGTCTGGGCTAATGAGTGTCACGAACGGACACGACATGACATGACACGGCCAACTACATCAGCCACAACAGCAGCAGCAGCAGCAACAGCTACATCGGCAACAGTTGTAGCTACACCTTGTCCTACCCTTTGTAAAGGGTATGCTGAATGGACGAGTGGAGATGTGAATTAGGTTCAAATGAGCACAACTTGAACTTAAATAAAGCATATTTCATTGACAAGAAATGAGTGAATTTCTAGCTAACTGAACTGTCTGCAAATGCAAGCAGCTAGCGGATCGATCCACTATATCTCCGAGCTGTCAGCAGTGAGCAGACATGGAGGGCATGTTAAACGTTAAACGATGGATGGTGTCGCTGTAACGTCTTCAATTAGGTTAATGTATACCATTTCTATATAGAGAAACTGAACACTCAGCAGCTAGCGGATCGATGCACTATATCTTTCAGCTGTCATGGCAACAGTCAGCGAGCAGAGCTCTTGGTTTACACTCAGCAACTGATTAAAATGTCAATCAGAGTATTTAATTGCCAACTCTCAACTCTCGAAGCAAAGCAAAGCAAAGCAAAG
Source organism: Liodrosophila aerea (assembly GCA_035045005.1). Classification (NCBI taxonomy): domain Eukaryota; kingdom Metazoa; phylum Arthropoda; class Insecta; order Diptera; family Drosophilidae; genus Liodrosophila; species Liodrosophila aerea. The sequence goes on from JAWNNL010000767.1 coordinate 418,117, forward strand.
CAAAGCAACTCGTCATAGAGTCTTGTTAATATGATTTTAAATGGTCTACTCGTTGCAGATATGGTGTGTGCAAGTAATGCCATGATTAATGCAACGGCATATTTAAATATCAATGTGGCAAATTGTCAGGCCGCTTCCAAGTTCTTTCAGTTCAGTTCAGTTCAGTTCAGTCATACTGTGCATACAGCTTCTTTCCATCTCCATTTCTCGCTTAGATTGACTTTTCCGGGTATCATCAGAAGCAGCAGCAGCAGTAGCAGTGGCCAATTGATGGATCCGACTCGCAATGGAGCCCCTCTCACTGAGAATATGATTGCGTAATCCGCTTGTCACAGATTGTCTGTCTTAATGTCGTTTACAGTTGCATTGAAATCTGTACACAAGCTGCCACAACTTGTCACTAGGCGTATGCTGATCTCAAATACTTAGCCAAATATTTAATTACTGTTTAGAAAATGGGAAGAGTGAAAACATATTGCAGTTACTCTGCCTGCATTTATGAATGAGTTCAATTGACTCGTTTAGGAAGCGAAATTATCGCAGATTTCTAAATGAAAATGTTGTTGGAAAGGTAATGGGAATTAAAGAGAATAGAAGGCAGACATAAAGGGAAGTTCTTTCTTCCCAAGATTGCTTAGAATAGAGCATAATCAAATAAGATGTGATGAAATCTCATATCGATTTTGCTCATTTAATGACCAGAACTCCAGCACATTTAAGACATTGAGGAGAGTAGAGTTGGAGCCAGCCTTAGCTAGTTCATTAGGAATAAAAAACACTCTTGGGATATGCGTTAATACATATAGTACATACTCTAATACAAATTCCATTTGCAACCCGTTTAAAGTTTCATTTGAAAAGAAAACCTTTAGCTGAGTTGCAACTGATAAATGCCAGAGATTCTCTGAATACTTCTGGTTTTCACTCTTCGACCTACAACTGGTGCAATAACTAGTAAATTTCTTGACTTAATGTGACAAATGGGTTTCCATTGAGTGAAGCAGCAGCAGCACCACTATAGCACCACCTTAGACCAGGCACCACCCGTCGTGTTTGAGCGCGCTTTTTGTTAGACAATTTATTAAGTTATTGATTCTGTCTGAGAACTGGATGGATCTTAATTAATATTGTATTTAAAGTTCGACAGCAGCAGCAGCAACAGCAACAACAAGCACAGTAACAACAGCAGTACAGCCACAAGCAACTTAACGGCACTTTCCGTCTGTGTGTGTGTGTGTGTGTTTGTTTATTTACATTTATTTATGCATTTTGTCGATGAAAACAAATTAATTTATCGATTTTGTCATTAATGGGATTTCCTCCAAAAAGAATGATTTTTTTCTCTGTTTTTTGACAATTTTTCAGTCAACTCATCTGTAGGGTAAGCGTGTGGGGTACATCAGCTGAGACACTGTTGAAGACTAACAGTGGCAAGCAGTGTCAGTCGACGGTCCATATGTGGATCTATATAGTAAATAGTAAGTGATATATGTTATTCGATTTATCAGATAGAAATCTTTAGCCTCTAACCTGTATGTGCTATACTTCACTACTCAGAGTAGAGTATTCTCTATTCTTCTCTTTCGACTTTGCATGATGTTCTCTTGATTGTCTCTCTGTGTTGTGTTGTGTTCTTCTCCTCCCCTTCCACTTTTTCCTCCCTCGCGTTTGGTTATTTGTTTTCGTTTGTTTGCTATGTCCCGCCACAGGTGGCAATTGCCATGCTCATCCAGCCAGTCACCTGCAGCACCTTACACCAGACTTACCCCACTCCCCCGACTCTAGTGGCGGGGCTACAGCCTGCCAAATTTGAGTAGCGCTGTCGATCGGAAGTTGCTTCACCATTTACGACAACTGTCAACGTTCTCCATATTAATTATGCATCAAGTATTACTTTTTCTTTGTATCTTTGTTGTTGCTGTTCACTGTTCAGTGTTCACTGCTGCGCTGTGTGCGTTTTTTCTTCAGAAGTCTGTGCACTTCCTGTGCCTCCTCCTCCTCCATGGACAGCTCCGTCCCCCCACTGTGCCCCACTGCGTTCACTCTGAATTTCTCGTAGACATTTGGAAATTGTGTCACGCGACGCATATCAGAATCGGTCCGTAAAACCCACAGCCCCGACTCGAGACGTTGTTCGAAATTCAAATTCAAATTCGAATTCGGTATCGAATCGGCATCGGAATCGCATTCAATATGCGCGCATTGTGCCAGTTACTTGAGTTCCCCCTTGCTTATTACTTATTGCCTGCTACTTATTGTTTATTATTTATTGGTTATTGCACTTGACTGCTTCATTCTCTGCTGTATACCCTGTGACTAGCGGATGGAAGATGCGATGGGTACGCCAGCATATATTCCAGCTATCAGAATGGATTAATTTATCGTTAATTAGAAGCAAGAGAAGATATAAAAGGCATAATGATAAAAGAAAGAATATTTAAGAATATTATGAAATTCTAATAATGAATATAGAAAAAAAGATATAAAAATAAACGAAAGAATTTTTAAGAATAATATAAAATACTAATAATAAATATAGAGAAAAAGATATAAAAATAAACGAAAGAATATTAAAAAACAATATAAAATACTAATAATAAATATAGAGAAAAAGATATAAAAATAAACGAAAGAATATTAAAAAACAATATAAAATACTAATAATAAATATAGAGAAAAAGATATAAAAATAAACGAAAGAATATTTAAGAATAATATAAAATACTAATAATAAATATTATTGCAACATTTTGGTCTTTTTTGCCCTGCAGGGTATTTGCAAGTCAATACCTAAAAAATCATTTGAGTGTTCATGACGTTGATGCGACCTTCCGTTTGTCACTTTTTCGGAGTTCATTGTTCAGCTGGAGGCACTGACTATGTCTCTATCTCTGTCTCCGACTCCGACTCGGACTCCAACTGTGACTCTGATGTCGGCAATTTGTGATTGATTTTTGACTGCGAAACGGCTGCAAAACACCGTTAAACTTTTGCCATTGCTTTGACATTTGACATGTGGCATATGGCATATGGCATCGGGCATCTGTTTTGGTATATGGAATTCAACACCTAAAGCCCTGGGGCATGCATTCGAAATTCTTGCCTCATTAATCGCTCGCAATTAAGCGCCACTTTATTTGAAAATTCACACTTTTCTACACACGATAATTCATATATTGTTGTTGCCGTTGACAGACTGCGATTGGTTCATTCGATATTTGATTGTCTCGCATCGCAGCCAATACAACAACAATACCACGAGCTGTGGCCCTTTTGTGCCTCGGCTGTCGTTTGATTTGTGGCCTGTCGCTGGCACGTGTTGAGCTCTGAACACCGCGGGCCAAACGTTTTCATTGTGAGCTAAGCTGAATAAAATTGGTCAGCGTATTGTCAAACTAAGGATAGGCCGAGCTGGCGAGGGGATTAGGCTAAGACTGGAAGATGGAAAAGTAAACAAATGCAGCATTAGACATCTAGTATTATTCAAAAGACAAATAATTACAATTAATAAAGCTAAGAAAGTCAAGTCGAAGACTGAGAGCTGAGAACTGGAAATGTAAATTAACATTTACAAGGCATTCACAGTATGTAAACGAAAGACTTAAGACACACACTTGCATTGGGTTAAAAAGAATGCAATTCTAACCATCAATGCAACAGCTAAACAAAAGACTTAGGCAACGAACTTGTTGCCTCAAGAACCAGCAGAAGAAGCAGCTCAATGCCAAGGTAGACCCCTTTTAAATAGCTTATAATCCAATCAATTATAAACCAATTAAGCAATACTAAAACAAAAGACTTGTGCAGCGAACTTGGAATCAATGCTAAAACAATTCAAGAAAGAAGCAGAACAAACCGTTTGTTTTTCTTCATTCTTCACTTCTTTTTTTTTTGTTGTGTTAACCAGTTTGAATTGCATTACGCAAAACGGGCTGGAGCGACTTTAAGAAAATCGGTTTAGCTTTCGGAGTCGCTCGCTGACAAAAATCTTTGCAGCAGAAGCACCTGTTGCATTGCAATTGCAATTGCAACTGCAACTGCAACTGTTGCTGCGGCAAGTTGCAGCAAGAGTCATAAATAACTGAATTCAGCTATCTATGCTACCGAATCAGCCAGAGTGCCAGAGTGCCACAGGCTGCGGCAACTGCAACTGCTGAATTATGATATATGCAACCAGTGCGATTTGAACTTGCGCGAGTCAGTGTGTGTGAGTGTATGTGCGTGTGTGTGTATTGTCTATATGGCTGACTAACTAACTGATTAGCCACTGACTGCCCAACTGCCAGCTGCACCTACAACCACAACAACAACAGTCAGAGTGGAGTGGAGTGGAGTCTAGCTCTAGACCTTGGGTGGGGGACGCAGTCGCACTTTAATCTGGTTCTGGGCGCTGAGCGCATTAATTATGCGTTTTCAACCAGCAACACACAATATTCCTCTTCTTCTTTTTTGGCTTGGCGTGCAGAGAGTTGCTGCTGCTGCTGCTGTATGAATTTTCTTGGCACGAGTTGGTTAATTAATTTAATTAATGTTTTTCAAAAAGACGACGGCGTCGCTGCTGTTGACGCCGTGGCGCTGGTGAGTTCGCTGAGCATTATTCGCCCCTCTTCTTCTTATTCTAACGGTAGCACGAATGCCAGGCATAAAGCATTGAGAGATCTAGAGACGTACAACGTACACACAACACTTGCAGAGTTCACATCATGCAAATCAATTTCCATATAAATATTCAAATTTCAAACTTCATTTCGATCTCAATCGTTTCGCAATTAAAATCAGTCGAAATTTCGCCATTGAGATCAACATTTTCCTCGTGTTTGATTGAAATTTATGAAACTCCCAGAAGAACATCAAAAGCTGAGCTGAAGTTCTGCATAAATTAATGAAATTCAACGAATTTCCTGGCCCATTAAAAACTGTCACAACCTGTTTCTCTGCTGCTGCTCCAGCTCTCTTTATCGATTGATCAATCAAAGATGCCATAGGCCACACTCACCTTACCTCACTGTGTGTGTGGGTACGTACAGTGCGTGTGAAAAGCATGCGACTTCAAGCAAATCAAGTGAAAATTTCTCTATAGATTAGAATCCATAATCATGCGCCGAGTGGCAAAGAGAGGAAACAAAAAGTCAGCTCAAGTGTTTCTTCAGCTTCTTTATGGCTTATTTAAAAGAGTTGAATACTTGTGACAAAAGGATACGAAATGAAATGATACGAGGATACGTTACAAAGCAAATCTTCCAAGCTCTCTCCTCTCTCTCCCATTTGACTCCGCTTGTCGCTCTTTCTATCGCTATGTATCTCTTGCTCTGTGTCTTTGGTCTTGTTGTAAATTATGCAAGCGATTGTGGCACATACTCCCAGTAGATGCTGCAAATTTAATTTGTTGCCCAGGGGCATGGGAGTGGAGTGGAGTGGAGTGGAGAGAAGGGGCAGCAGAAATGCCAGGCCGGGAACGCCAACGCTAACAGCGCTGCTACTGCGAGTGCTGCAACCACTGCTGCTGCTGCTGCTGAATTTATATTGATTTATGCGCAATCGGCGAGATCAAAGTCAATAAAAATGGACAAGAGGCACGACTATCAACTATCAACTATCGAGTATCGAGTATCGGCTATCGGCTGGCATTAGTAATGGCGTAATGGCATTGGCATTGCTTTGGGTTTTGGGTTTGCTATGCCATAGCATGCCACACAGAGCGTATGCGTAATACGCGAGACTTTGACGACGAATTAACTCTTCTTAGCACGCTCGACATGCGCCAGATACACCGCTACAGAGCATTGACACTAACATCATTAAGCACTATCAGCGGCTCAGCCGGCTGTTGGCAGGGGGACGGAGGGGGGGGGGCTTAGAGAGGGGCTTTGCCATTTGGCTGAGCGACTATTGACAGCCGCAGTTAACAAGCGCTTTAGGAAATTTATCTTTCAAGCATCATAAATCATAAACACCAAAAAAATGCCAAGAATAAGCAGAAGAAGACACTGCTTAGGCTAAGTTATATAACAATTCTGTTTGGTTTTAGTTTTTGTTCTCTCGAAACTGCAGCAGGTGGAGAGGGGGGTCAAAGCGAGGGCAGTACTAGAATCGCGCACTTGCCATGCTTGCTGACTTAATTACCCGACTAAGACGCTCTCGCTCTTTGCAGGTTGTCTCAGTCAGACACTCACTCAATCTCTCATTCTCGCACTCCGTCCAGCGCTCACTCACAGTTAATAATTACACCTAGCACTAGTCATCAGCTGCCTCATATGCCACAGAAGTTGCCACAGAAGTTGCCTCCTCAGTCAGTTTTGTTTTGTCTTGTTGCTTTTCTTTTATTCCTTTGGTTTTACTGATTAAGAAAATGATGAAAATGCAGCGAAGCGTCCAAAATGTTGCTGATAAACTCCAACAACAACAGCAACAATAGGAACAGAAACAGAAACAGCAATTACAACTTCATAAGCGAAAATATTGTGTGTGCAGTCAATAAAACCAGAAGAATATATTTAGCTTTATGTATACTACTATTAGAACTATTTTCAGTGGGTGCAAAAGTTCCATAAGCTAATCTATGAAATACTAACTAAATTACTCCCTATCAAACGAGGGAGCAACAGTGGAAGTTGAAGATGGGAGACTCCATGAAGCTGAGACTCCACTTTCAAGCTGAGAATGACCAACTATGTTTTAGACTGTTGCTAATACGATTCATAAGACTGAATCAAGGTAAATATAATATTAATATAAGACTATAATCGAGTTCTAATCTCATTCGTCTTAGCTTCCCTGATTAAGCTAGTTAGTTAGAAATCGGAGTCTGTACGAGCCTTATAGTTTTTGTGATCCTTTTTAGTGTGAGTGTTAGCGTGTGTGTGTGTGTACTCTTATATTTGTAAGTATATATATGTGTAAGTATATGTTTATGTGTATGCATATGCTGCTGCAAAAGGAAAGTACGAGTCTCCTAGTGTCGGTTGCTTCCTCCTGTAGCTTTCCGGGCTATTGTTTTGTGCAAAAGTGTCTATTCAATTTTATTGTTTCTTAATATTGTAATTCTAATACACTTCAATATCATGTATATACATTACTTAATACATTCGGTGCTCTTTCAGATCAGAATTCAATTTCGTTCTCTGCATTTAGGATTCACGGTGAGTGAATAGTTTCGAACGACTATAGCCTCCCCACGGGGGGAGCATTTGCTGTACTTTCCTCAACTCAAATCTGTCTAAGCTCTATGTTTGTAAGCTCCATTCACATTCCGGTACAAGATCTAATCGAAAAGCTTTAATGTAAGCCCGTTCCTTCGTTTTTTCTAATATTTATCGACCTGATGCCCAAGTCACTTACTGTTGAGGTTCAACTTGAAAAGGACAAAGTCCGACTGCCTGGGTTTATTTAATTTGTTTGCAATTCATCAATTGCCCATTTGTGCAATCGAATTAGCTCGCCGTGAGTTAAGCTCTGGCTCTCCTCTATTGCTCATCGTATTTCTCTCTCCACAACATTGTGTGTGTGTATATAGCGATAGGTATAGGCAACATCCAATCATAACTTAGGGGCTTATCGGATGCATGTGCATCTCCGGTTTCGTTTTGTGGCCTGGCAACTTGCAACTTGCAACGCCATCGACCGTAAACTTGCGACAAAATGTCGCGTGCTCTAAACTGCAGTTATGCAACTGGAACTGCAACTGCTGCAAGTTTACAATGCCTGACAACTCGCTGACAATGCGCTCATAAAGTGTCGAGCTTTATAACAATGGGCGAGGCGAGTCGTGGGCCTCGACTACGATATTGACTATTGAGTGCATCGCTTGGTCTATCGTTCGCCGTTTGCCGTTCGCCATTCGCCATTCGTCGTTCGTCGTTCATCGTTTATCGGTGGCACGTTGCAATTGACAAATTGTGCTGCAAATTGTTGTGGCATGATTGAAAAGCGACGACAACCGATAATAAACCAATGCGAGCGGAGCAAAAGCAAAAAAGTTGTCTAATTTTGGGCTATGCCACATGCCGCATGCCGCATGCATGCCGCGTGGGTGTTAAATTATAGCCACTGGCCTGACATTGGCCTTACACTGACAGGCTCCAGCTCCAGTTCCAGTTCGAGTTGCAGTTGCTGTTGCGCTGTTGCCATTTGACGGACGGGCCAACATTCGCGCGTCAATGTCAACAAGATGGAAGCTGCAACAAAGTGCCGCAGGCAGCTTCTTGTCTTCTTGCAAGCGGCAGCGGCAGCCGTCTGTCTATCTGCATAGAGAGTTAATAATTGTATTTTGCAGCGACTCGCAGTGGGCGTTACAGTGGGCACTTTGACACTTTGCAACCTGGCAGCTTTGCATCTTTGCAGCAGGGAGCACCACTGTGGCAACAGCAACAGCAGCAGCAAACGCTTGCAGCAACTGCGGCGTATACTTAATGCCCGCCATTTGCTCGCCTCCTCCATGGAGACAATCATTAGCCACTGCCGCATAATTTGACCAAAAACGGTCTGCAGCTACTGCTGCTACACTGCACAACAAAAGTCAGTGTCAGTGCCGAAGTCAGACTCAGAGTCAGAGCCAAAGTCAAAGTCAATAAAACGATGTGGCATGCTACAATGCCACAGTGCAACATTTCTGCCTTGGCGGCAAAGATGAGAAAGCTAGCGAACGCGCTCCGATCACCGCCAGCTAAATTAGTTGTCATGGGAATTTATTGTGCCATTTGCCCAGTGCAAAGTCCATTGTAGCACCACACTGCTGCACCACTGCACCTCAGTACATCAGCAGCTCAGTTGGGTCTGACTTTTGCATAGCGGACAGCCGAAAAATGAAACTACAGCATACAACCTAATCACTGATGCATCTATTGATCTAACTACATATGTATCTATCGAGCTGCCTATCGATTAGTCTGTGTGGCTACTTGGACGGATGGAAGTCCATCTGTATATCAATCTATCTACCTATCCATTATTCTATCTACCTCATCCATTCTATCTATCTATCTATCTATCTATCTATCTATCTATCTATCTATCTATCTATCTATCTATCTATCTATCTATCTATCTATCTATCTATCTATCTATCTATCTATCTATCTATCTATCTATCTATCTATCTATCTATCTATCTATCTATCTATCTATCTATCTATCTATCTATCTATCTATCTATCTATCTATCTATCTATCTATCTATCTATCTATCTATCTATCTATCTATCTATCTATCTATCTATCTATCTATCTATCTATCTATCTATCTATCTATCTATCTATCTATCTATCTATCTATCTATCTATCTATCTATCTATCTATCTATCTATCTATCTATCTATCTATCTATCTATCTATCTATCTATCTATCTATCTATCTATCTATCTATCTATCTATCTATCTATCTATCTATCTATCTATCTATCTATCTATCTATCTATCTATCTATCTATCTATCTATCTATCTATCTATCTATCTATCTATCTATCTATCTATCATCTATCTATCTATCTATCTATTATTATTATCTATCTATTATTATTATTATTATTATTATCTATCTATCTATCTATCTATTATCTATTATCTATCTATCTATTATTATTATCTATTATTATTATTATTATCTATCTATCTATCTATCTATTATTATTATTATTATTATTATTATTACTATTATTATCTATCTATCTATCTATCTATCTATCTATCTATTTATCTATATATCTGCGCATCTGAATATCAAGTTAAGTTTATAAGATTATCTATCAAATTATTTATACCCTTTATTTGATATTTTAAATATTTAATCCCAATTTAATAGAGATATTAAGACTTGAATTAAAATTCAATTTAAATTATATTCGGTTAACTTAGGTTGTCCGATTAGAACCTCCTCTAATATAGTAGTTCGTGTTATACTCAAAGAATTGCATTAATTTATACACAAAATAAATATAACGATATATCTAAGTCTTTGGTATTTCCGCCCGAGTAAATATTAAAATGTCAGATATAGTTCTAAAGTATTTCCATTCTTGTGAATATAATCGTATAAGTATTTGCGTGACTAATTACACTTTATAAAGAGGAATCGATACTATCGAAACATCGATACAACACATGGCCATATCTAATTAGAGATGCTATCTCCACTGCTCCTTTGTCACACCCTGCACCCCTCTGCCCCATCGACAGAAGATGATCAGCGATCATGCACATGATTAGCCAGCAAATGTGGCGAATGGGCAAAGTTCCCAGACTAAAAGTTGTTGCAACTTCATCAGCTTTTTTGCTGCCCTGTTGCCTGCCCCATTGCCAATTTGTATTGGAGTTGAATTATGCAAATAATGCGAGTTCTCAGCCTCTGCTTTCTAACTGTCAACTGTCGCAGAGATTCGCCAAGTTTTTCCAAGTTTTGTTCTTATTGTTTTTCTGCTCAGCTCATATCGTGTGTGGCTTTGGCTTTTGGCTGCCTCACTTGACTTGGGGCACTCACCAGCTCAGCTCATCAGCTGCCCAGCTGTTGAGGGGGGGATCGGTGCGAGGGATCTGTTCGAGGCCTGTCGTCGCCATCATCGTAATCTATTATTAAAATGCCATTAGAGCGTTGCAGCAGCTGTCCCAACGGCAGTCGCAATTATTGAATACACACGTATGTAAACACATGTGTGTATTGGTATGTATTTCACATACATCATTCGTGTTTGCCATAGCCCGCTCAAACATCATATTTCATATTTTTCTACACAGATTTTCATAGGTTTCATAGAAAGCCAGCCCCATAAACGTTGTCCAAATATTTGGCGCGAGCAGAGCGTGTGTCCTCAGGGCGATACTCTTTGTATACCCTTACCGAAAAGGGGTATGCTAGAGTTGTGTGCACATTTATACAATGAATGCTTGCTTAGAAAGATAGGAACTGATTCCAGTTATCAATTGATGCAATTTGTCAAATGTATCTGAGAATGAAATGTATCTTTATTTACATCAGATATCAGATATGTATATCGATTGGCAATTAATATGTATTCTTTCAAAGAGCATCAAAAGTCTTGCCACTGACGCCAAAGTTTCCAATTGCTTCCCTCACATTTTCGCCAAGGCAATTAATGTGGTTCAGCGCTTCGCTTCGTTTTGGCCAAATTAAGACTTTGCATAATCAAGTGCCAAAAAATAAAAGCAAAAAATTAAGCAAAATAATAAACTAATGGGTAAAGATAGGCAAAGGAAAAAATAGGTTTGCATACCACAAAACATAAAAAGAAGTGAACAGAAAAAAATAGCTTAGACCATTAAATACAATTAAGTTTTCAGCATTTCTCTGCATCTCCCTTTCGCTCACACACACTGTGTGTGTCTCGTTCTGGCACTGTGGCGAAATTAACAGTTAATTAGTTGAGGCTCTGGCAAATATTTTACTTCTTGCAACCAATTATTGGCACCCGGAGGCAACCCACCCGGAGGCAGCGCAAAGTGGACGGCCCTCTCTGATGATGTGTGTTTTGCGACAGAGAAAGAGTTGCAGATAGCGAGAGAATGGGAGAAAGGGAGCGAGAGAAGGAAGGCAAGGGGGAGAGTGATGTCTTTACCCAAAACAATCGAAAGCCGTTATATAAATCTATTCGCACATCATCAATTCGTCAATTGAGCTGTGAAACTAGCCCCAGGTTTAATGGTTCTTTTTCCCTTCCGATGGCATTAAGTTTTGGTTCACTCTAAGGTCAAGATACACTATTAACACCAACGTAATACTCTGGCATATAATAGTTGATTGTTAGAAGACTTTGAGTAACTAGTAAATACATAAATGCAAAATCCACTCTAACAAGTTTCTGCCACACTTTCGTTTGAGCCACAGTTTAAAACAATAATAGAAATCAATGTGGATGAAGCTGAAATTCGCAAAAGCTCCAATTCTTCACTCGATATAAATTTAAATAGCATTTCGCCATTGATCCATTAAAAGTGCATTAATTTAGCATATGAAAAGGCGGCCGAAGCCAGAGTCAAAGCACACGACGATCATATTCTATAACATCGAACTAGAAACTGAACTGAAAACTTCAGCTTATTATAAATATGCATAGATGAGCAGAATCATATCGAATGTCGCATGAATTAGCTGTGGAACAAAGCTGAAGTTATAAGCATAAATATTGGCACATTATGTAGTTCATAACTCGGGAATTGTTGGCACAACTGTAAACGCTAAACTGGATTATCCGAAACTATATAAATATGCATGGACATCACTTGTATCTTTTGTTGAACGTTGCCTATCTTCTAAATTGTATCTCATTGTATTCCGTTGAACAATGGCAAGACGGGGGCGTCCACACTGTGTTGTGTGTCGCCCTTGCCCTGCCCTGCCCAGTTGTTGCATACCAACAGGCGCACTGGGCAGCTCTCCCCCCCACTCCCCACGAGGCCTGGCTAATTGGCATGCGTCGGCGACTGCCACTGCCACTGCGCGTCCGTCTGTTGCGTCTGTTGTGGCTGCCTGTCAGTCCAGGAATTTTGCGCGCCCAAAATTGGCAACTATTGTGGCGCTGGAGGAGCTGACCTACTTTGGCGCCAGTGCGCTTTTGGCCAAGATCCAAAAACAGTCAACAGTCAACAAATTGCGCGCTGCAGTTCGACTCGAATATAGTGTGTATCTGCCAGATACTGGTTGTATCTTTTGCATTTGTTTTTTCTGCTTCGCTGCTTTTCGCTGTCTTCTTTTGATGCCACACTGACAAATTATAATATGCATTCGCATCGCATTCGCTCCCTCTTATCCCGGTTGTGCACAAAAAGTGTTGCCCAAAATGGTTGCGTTTCGACTTGCGCACAATTTTCATATTGCAGCGGCGGCTTTTGCCTGGCGCTGTCCGCTTCTCGAGCGTTTAACTGATAATTGATTGATTTATTGCTTTATTGTTTGCTGATTTAGTCGCAAAACCAACGGACAGACAGACAGACAGACAGACAGTCCGACAGGCAGACAATGAGAGAAAACCACAAAAAAAAGGAAATCCATTATGATACGAATCGTATCGATCGCCGCACAGATAATTATATAAATACGTAAGCAGAGCAGTTCGAAATTTATATACCCTGGCGAAAAGATGTGGAGATGTCCTGGACAGGCAACTCATCCGCTTCGAGGAGAAAGAGACCAGAGGGGCTCAGAAGAAGTGAGGTTCTGCAATGAAGTAGTATGTAATGCTTAAGCTCGAAGAAGGCACCAAAGATTCGTAGTAAACATCAGCCCTGAGATGGAGCAATTCTAGGTTCAGTAAGTGGTACAATAGATCTGCCCAAGTCGTGGTACTTCAGTCTCCAATATAATAAGAAACTAATAAAATTTGTGTACTATAAATATTCAGTGAATATCCTATAAGCTTACACATTATTTTATTCTGCTTCTACAAGCTATCATACCCCTTCCTGATACCCTATGATACACTCCATCGAGTACAATAGCCAGAACATATCCAAAGCCGAGTGCTGTCATGCCCAAGTCATACTCTACTCTCTGTTAGCTGTGTGATATTCATAAGCTCCCCTGCTTACCCACTGCTCCTCTCTCGTTTGCTTGGACAATTTTTGATCGTCGATCGTTGGCGAAGGACATAAAAACACAACTGACTGACAAGCTCCCTGAACTGTCGAAACAGTAACTTCTCCAAACGAAAGATATGCTCACACGACAGTGTACAAAAATTACAATATATTTAGTGTAATACGAGTAGAATTTCTGCCCTTAGCTAAAAACACTTTTCTACAGCGAAATTAAGACATCACCAGCAGACAAATTTGATATCTCACTTTGCATCATTATGCATAAATCGATTAAAAAAACATGATGAAAAAATCTGGCAAACAAATCAAATGTGGAAAGAAATCAGAGCTATCCGAGATTGATCATTAGCATCAATAAAAACATAAAAATAGATTTTATAAATGTGCTGTAAATTTAATAGATTTTGCAGCTCTTTATTAATGCGATCGACAGTTCGAGAAGAAAGATGGCAAAAATTATGATGAAAGAGAAACGTTGCCAAATGGTTTTTAAAGTGAGTCCAAATGAAGACAACAAAAGCTGAAGTTTTTAATAGAAATCTCTGTGGGATTATGTTTCAATTTAAGCATTAACTGCTGGAAGATCACAGACTTGGTATTAAGTATACAAATAAATACAAGAAACTGCTAGAATTTAGTTACAAAGCAATGCGAATCTTTAACAGCTTCAGCTCCTTGAAATGAGTGCCAAGTCTTCTCTAATGTAATACTAATAGTAGTAGGTTTCATTACACATACAGAGTGTGAAAAGAAAGCCAATTGACTAGTACATCTATTACAAAAGTGCTGGAAAAATATGTAAAGACTGTATAAAGTTCAAACTTTACAATAGGGGAAATAATACTAGGCCTTCAGCTAGAATGTATATAAGCTTAATAACTACTTATAATATTGATGTAAAGACTAACTCTGTATCTTTGTAGCACAGTGTGCCTAGCACCAATGTCCGATAGCTCCCAAGGTTTTGGGTGAATCAAATGATTACATTGCAACTAGTGAAGTGGTCAAAATCTCACTAAAGTTATGACTATGCTTGAATTTAGTATCCACAATCTACTCGATGCTATCTTTAGAAATGAGTATGATTTTTTTGAAATCAATTCGAAACTTAAGTCGAGAAATATACAAGTTCTTCACTTCTCTTCAAGTTGATGAAATAATACTAAGTAATTCGTGTAAACTGTGCTATAGCTAAACGGACTTCAGGAACTGATTTTCCATTATTATCGATTACTACGAATTAATATTTAAATATTTCATTTGTTTTGCATTATAATTCCCAACTGATTGCCGAGTAGTTACAGATATAATGGCCTCTAGTTGCTTATGATATAAGCTCTGGCCATTAGGAACAGTTAGCCCAGGCCTCGACTCTAATTATATAAAAAGTGCACAAGATGCACAAGATATAAAACGTTGCACAATTAGAGACAATGTGATGCAAAATTGATAAACAATTGATCGTGCATTAAAGCAAAGTCAACTACACCGGAACTCGGCGCATAATCATGCAAATGTGTCGCAGCAGCAGCAGCAGCAGCAGCAGCAGCGGCAATGAGATGCGCACCACAAATGCTAATTAAGAACCCAGTTGGACATGTGGTTTTGCGTGCGTCTTATGCATGTAGAACAGATTAGCGAACTAGTTGCGAATGGATAAGAAATTAATGCATGCAAATTCGCCGCTTTAGCCTCTTTAGCGACATTGACACCACCGCTAGCACCACTAGCAGCACTTACATGACATACGACTACCGTTTCATCGCTAAATGGAGGCATCAGGTCTGCACAGACATGAGTCCCGTCAACAAAATCTAGATATTTGGCATAAGCAGCAATTAGTTGCCACTTAAGTAGAGTGCCCCCCCCCCCCCTTCTCTCTCACGCTAATCATTTAATTGTGCATTAACATTAAATTGAACCAATTCCCAAAGGTAACTCACATCCTGCCGCCACTTGCGGAAGCTAAAGGTGCCACACATGCCACATACACACTCTCACACAAGCGGAAGTGCGGAACTGGCCATATGCGAAATTAAAATGCAATTAAACCATAAAATTCAACTGCAGCAGCAGCAACCACAACAGCTGTAAATTATCCACAAATGAGCTGCCATTGAGGGGGGATGGGATGGGGAATCAATAGGCAGACAGGCTAACGGCTGGCTACCCGTAATTGATTATGCAAGTGCCGCATTTGTTTGTGTGTAAACAAGAATTTTAATAACTCAATCAAAATATACTGTCGACAGGTTTAAGTAAAAAAAATAAAGACCTAATTAGAATTCTGCTAAATTCAGCACACTGCAGAGCCAAGTGTCGAAGCTGTAATACCCTAGAATTATGCATGGACAACACCTTGAACTACACACTAGTTAATGCAATAAATGTGAAATTTAAACCAATTATAATATTAGTTATTTGACAGTACAAACTGAATGCCAATAAACCCAATAAATCTATAACGAAATCTATAATTCCATTAAAGAATTACAATGAAAATTAAAAGAGTATATTAATCTAATGTTAACAAAAATGTATCTTACAAATTTAAATACAAAATATATAATAAATTTTAACACAACATTTACGACTTTATTTAATGGAATATTAAATACATTTAAATGCAAAATAAACATCAGATTATAAGTCCGAATAATAATAATATTAATAATATGCTAGTAATATAATTAATTTAATAATAATAATAACTAAATCCCAATAAAAAATGTGTAAATAAATATATGTGAGAAAATTGAGTAGTTTATTCTTAATTTCCATTTATGGATATAATAAGTAAACCAGCAATAATATGAAATTATAAAAATCTTCTTCATTGGCAATAGGTTTTAAGTTTAAGTAAATATAAAAATGTTAATAAAAATATAAAAATGTAAAATAAATTTAAATAAAGCCTTAAAAATAAAAATAAATATATTAAGAATTTCGTGTCTAAAATATATGTAAACAAATACAAAAACAGTGTAGTAAGATCGAGTCGAATAAAGACACTCTATATAGATAGTACGATGCAATAGTTGTATAGCACAAACTTGCCTGCAACTTGCCAGACTAATAGATCAAATACGATGGGCACAAAATGCAAATGCAGTCATAGTTTATGGCCACCAGACCTTAATTTGATAAAACTCTATGCAAAGAGAGAAAACTAAATGCTGGTTAGTTTGCGAAGAAGCTGAAGAAGCTGTAAAAGCTACAGAAGCTCAGGTTGATGTTGAAGCTGATGCCAATTTGATGGCCATCACTTGGACTGACTGTCAAATGCATGCCAACAACAGTTTAGTGCAACAATTAGCAACACATTTTCGCCAAAGTGCCACAGACAGACGGACAGACAGACGGACAGACAGACAGACGGACAGACGGACAGGCAGACAGCATGAATGGCAACAGACAGACAGACACACAGGCAGCGATACAGAGAGACAGTTATAAAGCTGAGCAGAACCAGAACTACTTGTACAAGTACTCGCGACTTGTACTCACACTCACACTCACACTCACACGCACACTCGTAAAGGTAGCAGCGGGGCTTACGTGTGCTTCATGTTCTTAATCAAGCGTTAATTTGCTGGCCAAGAGACAAGCGTAAATGTGCAACAAAGTTGCTTGTTTGGGTGTGGGGTGTTCCTGCTTCGTAATACCAGCTTGGAGATGGTAGAGGTAGTAGTATTACAGACCTGCAACTGGAAGTATTCGATATTCGATATTCGTGTATGTGCGTGCGTATGTGAATGGAAATACAGTTTGAATTTGGCATTATGTTTACCAAGACTATTATAATCTGACCTTCAATTCAAATTCGCTTTTATTTTAATTTCTGAATATTGAGAAGTATTTTCTTGAACTACACATATACACATTGCTTCACGCGTGACACGCCTGAGTTATGCGCATCTCTAGCTGCGGGCGTGCTGTGCTGTTGAGTGCATTTGCCGAGGATTTCGGCCATGGCCTGAGCTGAGGGGCCAATTGGATACACGTGTTTGATACTTGTCATCCTGTCTTATAGTATCTGTGTGCGAGTGTGTGTGTGCGTGTGTGTGTGTGTGTGTGAATGTTGTAATTCTGGCGTCCCAGTTAGCAGCGAATTAAGAGGCTGCAAATTGAATTTATCGCCAGAGATCAGCGCTAAAAAGTAAAACTGAAATTTTTAACAGCCATTATAATAATTATAGATTGTGTTGGGATTTTATAATGTAACGGTCGTAAATTTAATTAAAAGCGCACTAAAAACACACTAAATTCAATTTAGACAAAGCCGCGAGTGGGACGTGGGACGCGGGAGGGGAGAGCTAAACGCGGTAAGTGAGAGAGAACCCTAAAGCAGGTTCAATAACCCGATGAAGGCAGCAACAATGGCAATAAACTTGAACAATTCGCTTGATATCATCATATCATATCAGCATAGTATAAACAAAGCACACACACGCACACTCGCACACACACCGAGTGTTAACACACACAATTTGTATGCAACAAGAATTGAAATGTGTTTGCAGAACATTTCACAAAAAAAACAAAAACAAAACATAAATATTGAACAGATGAAGAAGCAGACTGGCAGACAGACAGTCCGATTAAGATACGAGTGTATCTACGTGTGTGTGTGTAGTTGGCCAGCAAGACAGATAGCTAGACAGATAGAAAGACGTCAACGTTTAAGGCACTTAACCAAAGGCAAATATCGGTAAAATATAATAAATTTTATGACAAGCTTTTGTCCAATTTATCGCCATTATTATATTTTTGATAGAGCCCCGGCTGAAGTCGAAGCTGAAGCTGAAGCTGAAGCTGAAACTCTGACTAGTTGCCGAACTGCTAAACTGAACAATAAAAATCAGGACTATTGTCTGGCTATCTAAGTCAATACACTCCGCACACAATAGCCAAGCGAGTGTGTGTGTGTGTGTGTGTGTGAGTGTGTGCGTGCCACACGTTGACAATTAAAACCGTTACCAAATAGTTGACTCGTTTTTCGAGCAGCCAACAAACAACACCTCAAGCCTTTTGTTCCACGCATATTTTTATTTTCGTATTTTTTGCAAATAAATGTTGGCAAATTTTTTCTTATTTTTATCTTTCCGTGAATTTTGGATTTGCATTTGAGTTCATTAAGAAAACAACGAGAAAGTCTGTGGTCGAGCGATTGCAGTTATTAAAATCAAGATGATCTCGCAACTTAAGTGCTCGATGATAGCATACGTAACCCTCTGATAGTTACGATAGTCGATGGTCGATAGTTTACATTCAAACTGACTTTGTATCAGTGGAAACTATCGAATGCAATGTTACGATAGTCGATAGTTTACATTCAAACTGACTTTGTATCAGTGGAAACTATCGAATGCAATGTCAGAGTACTGAACTACTTGTCAGTTGAAACACTCGACATTAAGTTCATGCTCCTATTAAGTACTTGAACTAGATAGTACATTATATATATCATTATTAATATTTGGCATCAACTATCGACTGAACGTCTTTCATTCGGTGAATGTATTGAATACTATGTGAAATTCCTACATATTAATAAATCGCACAATCTAAAGATCTTCAGTCCAATAAAAAAGCATTTAGCTTTAAGCTGTAGATTGAGCCGATAAACAACCCAGAAGATAAACCTAAGAGAATCGCTTAAATCATCAGAAATGTCACGAAACGATTTATCAAATGTCTCTCGGCAAAATTCCACAACGAAAACCTTTGCATAATGCCAAAAGAACAGATAAAACACTAAAGAGCTTCTAATTTATTGGGCCAGATATTAGCATCAGCTGTCGGAGATGCCAATATGTATATACTATGTAAAGCCATGGCTCGGATACGGCGTGAAGTTTATGCCGTTGCCAATGCCACTCGGACAGATGGAGGCAAACGAAACGCGTTAAGACTTATTGAAATATTTATCAATAGACCCACAGGGGAGCTAGAGAAAAGGAGGTGGGGGGACTGATGCTTAAGATTTGGCAAGTCGATAAAGTATCAAATGTGTTGTCGGGCCGTCGCTAAGTCTTAAATATATGCGGCAAAGAAGTTAATAAAAATGTTAACAAGCACGTCTTAAACTATTGTTGCTGCCTCAGCAGGAGCAGCAGCAGCAGCAGCAGCAACACAGTAGAATCAAATTAGACAGAATTGGAATGGCAACATGACTCAATAAAAGATACTTTTAGGGCAGCAGATAATGTAACTTAATGGCCCAGGTATTGGGAATTACATAAGATTTCATTATAGAAATAAATTTTAAGAATCAAAACAAGAATAAGAACTATCCAAGGAGTTTAACTCACCTCTTAGGTTAGTATCTTCCGATTGAAAGTATCTCACGAGCTAATACTATACTCGACTTGGCTTCACTCTAAAAGTATCTGAACTCTGTCAATCTAGTAGAGCCATTGCAATCATATGTAGGTTTGTCATTAAAACAAACTCTCAAGGAAACGAAATCGATCCTAAAATCTTGGCTGCATTTGCATAGTTAATTTGTCAAAACTTTCTATATGAACTCGGTATTTGTATCGACGACGACGAACGACACCTTTCACTCGGCAACAAGACAGACTGACGGAATGACATAAACTGAAATTATCAGTCATAAATATCAATATAAAGCAAGTGTTTAAAGTAGCCAAGAAGATCGTGAGAATGGAACGCGAGAGCCAAACCCCAAATTTTCCAATTCCCCCCAAGACTCAGATGCCAAGATGTCAGTTCAATGGTTGGCACGTTCGATGAAATACGAGTGCAGTTTAAGCATTTCGATTGGATTGGATCATGCGTAACACTGACCGACACCCGGGTGTAGAGGGGAAGTGGAAGTGGAAGTGGAAATGGTGTTGCCACCTCCCAATGATGCTGACAATCGACAATCGACTGCAGCACTCGTTTCGGACCCTTCAAAAGCTCAAGTTGAAGTTGAAATACGGCCTGAAACAAAATAAAGATTCTTTCATTCACACTCCGAAAATGGGGCGCTTTGGGGCACAATTAAGATACATAAATTGCTGTCAATATATCTACTCAGTTAAACGACGATGCGCCATTCATATGCAACTGAGGGCGGAGTGAAAATGAGTGAGTTATTGAGAGCTGAAACCTCGAATCAGAATTGATTTTGATATACAACTTCGAGTTGAACTGGAGAGCAACTAACGATAGCTTAATAAGGGGTCAGAGTGCAGGTAGAACGATAGGAATATTACAATCAAAAGTGACTTTAAATAAATCTGAAATTAACTCTCTTATTCAATGGGCAGGTGTGAAAAATGATATAGTATAGTATGTATGTGGCTGAAAGTTTTCTAAAAATATGCTCAAAAGTGAGAAATGTTTTGATTTCGAACAAACAAACGCCACAGGAGTCGCACAGCAGCTGAATACTAGATGATTTGAGTATAAATTTTACTCAAGAGCCCCTCATCAGTTTCTGGCCCTTTCCAAAATATTTAAATTTCAACTCGACTCGAGGCGAGTTCAGTGTCTGTCCGTCTGTCTGTCCGTCTGTCTGTTTTGAAATACGTCGAGTATTTATTAGCGATTAAGTATCAAACATAAATACACATATTTGACTCGGGCTGTCCCTCTGTTCATCTGTGTGGAGTTGAAGTTGGAGTCAGTGGTGGATGCTTCAACTGCGGCATAGATTAGAATTAGGAATTTACTGTGAAATTATGCAAATCGTTGCTAACAAATTTTCGAAAGTGTCAAAAGCACTAAGAACTTGACCAGTCAGCCTCATATCGCATAGAATCGAATCGATATCATTGCCTACATATCTCTTCTCTGTATGAGTGGAAGCTCAAGGTGGACTGTGAGCTCTGAGCTGTGGGCATAACTTAGGCGAGTGGTGGCTTAGAACAGGTGTTGTTCCACTGTCAGTCTCTTGGAAACTGATATCTTTATCTGCCGTGTCTCGTTAGCAATGCCCCGAAAACTTATTGGACAGTGGAAGGTGTGAAATAGACGACAACAACAACAACAACAACCGCGACAGCAACAACAACAACAGTGACAACAACTAGACATCTGAATGTGAATGTAAACGATTCTTCATTCTGTTGGCCCATTGGCGCGCGCTGAAGTTCAACACTCGTCGCCGGCAGATGAATCAATTGAGATGCAAATGTCGCAGCAGTCGAACACACAGTATATATATACAAAATAGAAATAGAAATATTTGAATACAAAATGACAAATCGTTGAGTTATGAACGCCTGCCCCTCGCCCTGTCTTCTCCCTTCTCCTTCGACTCTGGCAGAACCAAAGCAATAGTTGTTTATAATGCAACTTTTCTTAACAGAGAGACAGGCTGCAGAGAATCAAATGGAGAGTGCCACTACTGACAATATTATTTGGTTTTCTATTTACAAAAACAGATTTACATTTTATATGAAACAAAATCTACGAATCTAAGGAGAGGTGTCTAATCTAATCTTTAACAAGTTAACATTATTCTATGAACTAACTTCAATTGAAAACTGATTCCAAACTGTCTCTGCTATTGCCTGTTAAAGAGGTCTAACATATGTATTAGGCTCTTAACTTACTACTACATATGTTAGAGCACTGTTAAGTTATTGCTACTAATAGTAGTGCCTGCAATGGCTCAAAAGTGCACTGTTAACTTTCTATTAACATAGTGTGCGAATCTATGCTAAGTCGCTGTAACTTGTCTGTTATTCAAAACTGTTAAAGGGTCTTGAACAGACTGCAGTCACTCCATATTATTATTATTACTATGGTATGTTATCTGTTGCTATAAGAGAGATATCAATAGATAGAGAGATATCAATAGGAACCAAGGTCTAACATATTAGGCTCTTAACTTACTATTACATATGTTAGAGCACTGTTAAGTTATTGCTACTAATAGTAGTGCCTGCAATGGCTCAAAAGTGCACTGTTAACTTTCTATTAACATAGTGTGCGAATCTATGTTAAGTGGCTGTAACATGTCTGTTATTGAAAACTGTTAAATGGACTTGAACAGACTGCAGCCACTCAATACTACTATTATTATTATGGTATGTTATCTGTTGCTATAATTTATACAGAATATCTGTTGAATGGTATTTTCGGTTGGGCTATACCCTTTAATGGCTGTTAGGGTATATGCGTTGAGTTATGTACCACATTTGTTTGGCCTTTGTTGGGTCTTAAGCCTTTGGTTTTTCGTTCTATTCTATTCTATTCTGGTCTATTCTATTTGGTTTTTGTTTTGAAATGTATTGAGATGTGAGCTTTTTGTGTGTAAGCATGAAAAAGAGAAAGGAATCTCAGTAAATTATAAAAGAAAAACAAGCAACAAAACAACAAACAGAACAAAACACAACCCAAAAAAAAGCTTAGACCATGCTCAAGTCATAATAGATATGTAGATAGATGTGAAGATACGAATAGATACGATTTCTAGCTGGAAAGATGCGCACTTTTCAGCAAATTTTGCAGGTGTTTGTTGTGCTTGTTGTTGCTGCTGTTGCTGTTGCTGCTGCTGTTGTTTGACTTGACATATGCAACAAGCTGCCCAAAGCAAGGCCAGCAACTGGCTGCAAGAAGCAAAAAAAGTATGGATATATACATGCAGAATGCTGCTGCTGGCCATGGCCAAGGTCTGTGCATGGCACGACAGCAACTGCTGCTGCTGGTGCTGCTGCATCTAACGAGGCACGTTGCTAGCTATGTGTGTGTGTGATTAACAGTTAACTATGCAAGCATATATGGCTAATATGCTACTACTATTGCTGCTGTTGCTGCTGCCTTTGCCTAAGCACACGTGGCGTATGCGCAATATGTGTGTTCCTAATTAGACTGCAGCAGCAACTGCCACACCAGCAGCTTCGCTGCCACTACACTGATCAAAATAAATGCAAATCTAAAGTTAACATTTTGAGCAAACTTAAATAACAATCTAGAAGTTAAATCAATATTTCTGTAAAGTTCAATTTAAGGTTGGAAAGTCTTCATTTGAGTCAGAAACATCTTCATTTCTCTCATAGTATAAAATGGTGAGAGCAGTAATGATAGCTCGCTTGTACTCTCAGTCACTCGATTTTGAAATAGACTCAACTATTTCCACATAAGTGTCCTCAAGCTCATAAGGATTCAAACTTAACTCAGTAAATATACAGCTAAATAGAAGAAGTTGTGAGTTGGATAGAAAAATAATATCAAAGATGAAATTGGCTTATAAAGACGAAAGC
Organism: Liodrosophila aerea; assembly: GCA_035045005.1. NCBI lineage: Eukaryota > Metazoa > Arthropoda > Insecta > Diptera > Drosophilidae > Liodrosophila > Liodrosophila aerea. The sequence goes on from JAWNNL010000767.1 coordinate 441,885, forward strand.
TTCGAATATTTGAATTGCCTTTTCCAGATTGGCATCAATTGGAATCAACATTGCAAATAGATTACCCTACTTTCGTTCCCCAATAATGGTCATGATTTTATGGCCAAACATTTAATGTTGTCTCTTTTTTTAACAGTGTAGCACTGCTGCTGCTTGCCTTATGCCTTTTGCTGCTTGCTATTTGCTTTTTGCTGGCTTCATTCTTCGTTCTTTGGCTGATAAACAATCGTCGTCTATCAACGCGCATCATGCTGCAATGCCAATGTTGCAAGTGCAGCCGCTGTGCGTTACAGTTGCGCTATGTCTGGTGCTGCTACTGCCGCTGCTGCTGCTTCAGCTGCACCCCACACGGCCATCATTCACTTTTAGCCAAGGCATAATAATAATATTTCAGCTAGTCGCAGTTTGCCTGGCACGCGATTCATCTTCGGGCAAGGGGGAGAGCGGAGGGCATTGCATTTCGATTTAATCGAGTGCGCTGCAGTCGCAGTCGCAGTCGCAGTTGTCGGTGTTGCTGTCGCTGCTGCTGTTGCTATTCTTGTTGCTGTTGCTGATCTGATCTAAGTTGCATTTAATAATCGTCGTCGTCTTCGTCTGCTGCTGCTGCTGTTGCCGCAACAACAAGTTTGCAACAGGCAAAACAGGCTAAATGCAGCAACAACACACAAACAAAAAGCAGCCAGTGCACATTGTTGTTGCTGCTGCTGCTGCTGCTGTCAACGTCAAAGTCATGGCAAAATGTGTTGCTGCTGCTGCTGCTGCTGCTGTGATTGCTGTTGCTGTTGCTGTTGCGCCTACATTCATATTTCAGCAATTAAAAATCTAATTGACAAATACTTGAAAGACAACGTGCAGGCGAGCAGCAACAGCAACACCAACAGTCACAGCAACTGCTGCTGCTGCTCCACATGCACCACAGCAGCTGCAACATCTGCAATTGCATTTCACTGTTGTTTCGGCTGCAGCTTGTTTTGATTTTGGTTTTTCTGCAACTGCAACATGCGCTTGCAACATAACCACAGCATCAACAACATTAGCCAGCAACAAGTTTTAATAACTTCATCTGCAGCAAAGCCTCACCTTAACATTGGCCAAAACGAATTTCAAGTTCAGGTACAGTTGAGCCGGTGCTTAACGGCAAACTGCCTACAATGATTGCCCATTGAAGAGAGCAGCAGCAGCAGCAGCAACCGCAAAAGAGGCGGCCACTTGGTCGCTTGGACTAACAAGCAGGGCACGTGCCCTATTAAGCTTTGTGGTCACTTGATGAATACTCATGAGTGTATACTCATGACTATAAACAAGTTATTATTATTATGTGTAGCATATACCTTTACACACAACTGTTGCTGCTGCTGCAGTTGTTGCTGCTGCTGCTGCTGCCACAGTACATTAATTATGCGCACAATAGTTGTCATCTGCTTTTCCGCTGTGCACTGGGTCAAGACAGTGGGCTTTCAACTAAAGACTGTGGTTAGACTTGGAGCTTTGACGTCAGCTGGGGCTACAGTGGGTGGAGCACACCATTAGGGATGTGCACGTGCCGCTGTCATTGAACAGCAGTTGCATTAATCCAAATCAGCTGGAAGTTTTGATTATATAGAAACTATATAATATTGTATTGTATTATATTATAGATTATGATCATAATATACTCTTAATATGTACAACTGAGCAAGCTAAAGATGTATCGATAGGAAGGCATGCCTAAAGGATGTGGCATTATTGTATACCCTATACTATTCTAGACTTTCCTATTCCCATTCACATCTGACTTCTTTAAAGTCATATCAGTAGTTGTATCAGTCATTATTCCTAGATTTATGATTGTTTTATGCTTCTATCAATACTCATTTCTAAGTAATTCAAATAGATATTGCTACTAATAAACATATGAATTGGTGTTCAATATTTTAACTAAATTAACTATATGTTATTTTAACTACATTTGTTTAATTTGCTTTCATTAAATCATATTTTTATTAGCTACAATTTCTCTTTGAATTACTTTCCATCTCCAACTCTACTATTTCCTAATCACTTTCCTTAAGTTCAGTTTCTTTAAGTTTCATGCCATTTCCCAATATCCTAAGACCGATTGATCCTCAGTGCAGTCTCCCTTCATATCTAAGTGAATATTCTATAGCACTAGTCCACCAATGCTCACCTCTAAGTATGCCTGTCAACTCCCTTCTCTAGCCCCATCAATTTCCATCACTATCGTGCCATAGACAAGGTGCTGCAGCTTAATTAAAAGACGCGTCAATAGTTTATTTTCGTTTATGCTAAACGCATTTCAAAGCCCGTTCTCGGAACTAACAGATCGGCCACCTGGGCGACAGCAGTAGCAGTATGGCGGGGGGAGAGGGTCGGAGCAATCGCTGAGCCATGTAATATTTTGTTGAAAAGTTCTTGATGATTTCCACATGCGTTTTATGTTCTGTTTCCCCCCCTAGCCCCAAGAACATATTGCCAAGCACCTGCTATACTGTAAGCAGAAGCCGAAGCCGAAGCAGAAGTTTCGTCTTCCGCTCAACGGAGCTGAACAAAATCCAATGGTAGCTGTGGGGGGTCTATGGGTATGGGAGTGTGGGAGTACTGCGATTAAGGTGCCATTAGAAATACTGATGCACTCATTAGGCACAAAAGGGCAGACAATTGTGTGATTCCAGCACTGCGGGATTAAGGACTTGCGATAAGCGAGTGGGAAAAAGTGAAAGTGGCAAGTGGAAAGTGTAGGATGGAAAACTGGTGACAGTTGAGCTCATTTAAGACCTCAATGAGAGAGGATCAAGGGCAAGGACACATTGATAAGCGCACAAATCGAAATGACAGCCCATTAATAGTGGATGTGGATATGGAAGTGGGTAATGCCAGTCTTTTTGCCAGTCTACCTACTCTCGCTCCTTGATCCCTCTACACCTTGTGCACCTTTGTGTGTACCTGCCCGAGGGTTGTCTCTTCCGCGTTGAATCATTCATCCCTATAATTATCATACAGCTCATAGTTTGCTCTTTAAGCGAGGGCGTGCCCATTGACGCCCAGTTTCAAAGGCAGCAACGTGGGAATTTGTAGGCGCTTCAGGATGTGCGTAGGAAGGAAAGGTGCTCACAGTAGTTTACTTAGCTCAGCTCACGGTTTATGTATACAAATATTTCCTGCCAGGGTGTAAAATACAGAGTAAATACTTTGGTGCATACAACTCTGACTCAAACGTTAGACTTTATACAAAGCAGTTCACTCTTTCAGGCAATGACTTAGCCCTGAACCAACTCTGATTAGCTTACTATTTTAATAGAACTCACTCACACTAGTCAACCAGTTAAAAGCGGAAGCAACAACACTCTAGGGCACTCTAAAACGAATGACTTAGGCAACGAACTTGCCGAATGATACAAAATTTATGCTGTTTATTGTTGTTCTTGTTGTTACTTCTGGCAAAATGTCATATGCATGTTGTGTGTACTTAAGCTGTGTGTGTGAGTGTGTACTCCACAGACGCATGTAACCGTGAAAACCCATTTTTCTTGTTCATTGACCAAAAACCCGAAAGCAACAACAACAACAACAGAGGCATGGAATATGTGCCTTGGCTTAGCATTTGGCTCTTTCACCTGAGCGTTGTTTCTACCATCCCTCCCCCCCCCCCACTCCACTCTCTATCACTGCGGCTCCAGCTGCTCCCCTTTGCTCCTGCTGCTGCTGCTGTCGAACTGCGGTGTATTTTGTCTGTGATTAACGTTGGAGCTGGCGTCTTCGAGTCAGTCACGAGTTGTATGTGTGTGTGTGTGTGTGTGTGTGTGTTGTACGCGTGCTACCGGCAACTATGACAATGGCAACAGTACCAACAGCAACAGCAACAGCAACAGCAACAACAACAACGGTAATCATAGTTTTAAGTTGGCTAACAAACAGGTGCCCTAATGTCAATAATGTCGCTGCTGCTGCGGCTACTGTTGCTGCTGCTGCTGCTGTTGCTGTTGTTATTGTGGTTGTCATAACATATTGACAAATTGCCTACACATTTTGGCCACAATTTCTATGCGACACAGTCTTGTTAGCTACTGAAGCATGCGCCATGATCAAATGTTGTCAACAAGCAATTGGCAAATGGCAACAGGCAACTAGCAATTGCCAGCGAAACAAATGAACAGACAGACAGACAGACAGACAGACGGACAGACAGACAGACGGACAGACGGAATGGGAGTCCATTGGCTACTGTCCACTGGGCGCTGGTCAGTCAAGCAAACTGTAAGCAGCTTTTGTAATCGAGATTCTGGCCATTGTTGCCGCTGTGACAGGCACTTGCTACATGCAACATGGTCTTGTTCTGCCTGCAACATCAGCTACTTACTAAACTTTGATGCTCAGCAACAAATTCTAACAAATTTTTGTTTCTACTCAGTTTTTTTTTCGGTTTATTTTCGGTTAAGAATCGTGAGCTTTTCGGTGATCGTGATTTGTTGATTTGTGTGCGACTGTCATTGTTGTTGCTACTGCTGCTGCTGCTGCTGCTGCTGCTGTTGCCATGCTGCTCACATGCTTATGTTGCTACAGAGAGAATTCTCACATCATTTTTGTTAATTGCGGGCCAGCGACTTAATCTAAATCCCATTTTCCAGCTAACAAAACACAACTGAAAAATTATACAACACAAACAGAACAAAAGGCAGAGAAGAGACCAGAGTAGAATGGAAACTCGAGTGTAGAAAAATATTTGCAACAAATAATATTTCGACAATATTTCGGCAGCTGAGCTCTAGTATCGAATTTCCCTAGAAACCGCACCTGTGTGAGTTTCCCACGTTGAAAATGCGAATCAAATTCAGCTTGATCGATAGAGGCGCAAGAACTGCTTTACATTTCCAGCTCTGAGGATGTGAGGATGTGTCAGACAGACAGTTGGATAGACAGACAGGTCCTGTTGCCTACCTGCTGCTACCCTCGTGACAGATTTCTAATAGACAAGACAGACACAGCCACGGCAGAGGGTGCTGCTCGTAAAGGGTTGGCAACCTGGGAACCTGCCACATGAGGAAACTCCGCTTCATATCCTTTTGTCATTTTTCTCTGCTTCTCTGCTGTGGAGAGGGGCGTGTCCTTCACATAATTTTGCCGCTTGTTTTCACCTAGACAAACCCCAAAATAAAAGGCAAACGTGCAGAATATGCGGCGCTTCCGCAGATGCTTTTGAATGAAGCGGAATTTATAGACAAATATACAGAAATTTGGGGGAAATAGAGGCACTAAATATAACAAAGTGATTCGCCATGGGAAGCGGAAGTTCACAAAAGACTTTGAAGAAGAACTGATAGGTAAGTTAGTCAGTCATAATTGACGTAGTAGAGAGAGATTTCAAGAACAATCTAATAGAGATGCATAAAAATCTAATTACAGGATCACTAAAAAGAGTTTAGTTCATTCTAAATATAGAACAAGTATTCCAAATAATATACAAATTTCACTGAAAGAATATCTTTCCATCCTAAACAAAACTAAACTCCTATAACATCGTTCTGGTTCTCAAGTTGTTTACTAAATAAAGTTCAAATTATAGTTTTTATGGAGTCAGTAGAGAGAGAGTCTTTGGAATTTTCTTATAGGCTGAAGAAAACTATGTTAATTGATTATCTTTATATCGAGTTAGTCGATAAGGAGGCAGCAAGACGAGTTGCATGCGGCAATCAATATTAGTATAAACAATACGCTCATATGGATTTTCGATAGATTCTTTATTTACCATTATTCGTTTTGCTTTTGTTTTTGGATCTCTGCTTTTTATTATATTTTTCTATTGTTTGCATTTCTGCTGTTTGCTTTGCTCTCTCTTAACTTAATTGAATTCATTTTTTAACTGTCTTTTTGATGCCCAATTAGGATTCCCTATAGAAAGCCAATGAGTTTATTTTACTTGATTGCCTTTTAATGAATGCCATGCCATGCCCCTCCCAACAAGCCTCCCCACTTGCCCCAGCGATGCGACCATGTTTCCATTACCCTAAAATTCAAAATTTATTGTTGTTGCTCTTCGCTTTTGTCCTCCATAAAAACACACACACACAGGTGTATATTATATTCGATTGTGTTGCCCATTTTTATAGATTTTTAATTGGTTCAAATGTATGTATTTTTATTTTGTAAGTCTTTCTAGTTTTTGTTCAGCTGAAAGCTTACTGCAAGGTCGCCAGCCCTTTGATGAACGACTTGGAAGAATCAAAAGATGATGTAGAGACAGAAGAGGAAGGTGTCGTCTTTATGGACACACATTTCATTTGCATACGATCCACAGAATCCGTAGCGTATGGATCGCTTTCTTTTAGGTAATAACCAAGGGTTTCGATGGTATGTGATGTCGTCTAGGCCGAGATACGCCTAATCTCTTTTATGGGCTTCTGTTTACGATTCGCAAATAGCAATGCAAATCAAGGGACATCAATTTTAATCGCTGTCTGCGAATGTAAAAGCCCTTATACGCCTGGGTTTATCTCTACATCTATTACACAGTTAGAACTACTTTTTATTTTATTGCGGAGATTCTTTTCTAGGCCAGCTTATAGAAAAGTTCAGAAGCCTCTAAAATGTTGCCAAATGAATGCGTTATTTATTCTAAAAGGAAGGGCGAGAGTTCGCTCGATTAGGGAGAAGATCGAAATGTGTATCCTTCTCTCACAGTCTGGTCTTTGATTGGGTTTCTTTTCAAAAAGAAATCAAATGAATATGTGTAACATAAAGGAAGTGAACATATATGTTTCTTCATTTGCTATTCCAACTGGAGAGCTTAATCCCTGATATAGTGTACTCAGAATGTAGCAAGAAATTCTCAGATAATTGTCATGCAATAGAAAGTTTTTACTTAATAAATTGCATGTGGGTTAAGCGGACTTGCGGTACATTATACATTATCCCCGGGCAGAGTCAGAGTCGGAGTCGGAGTCAGAGTCAGCGTCATTATAGCACCAAATATGATAAATCAATCGAGCTGACTCGATTGCAAGCACAAGGCATTTGCCAATGGCCCGGCAACCCTCCGGCCGTTTGTGAATGTTTAAAAAGAAAAAGAAGAACAACTTTCAGTCAAGAGCAGAGAGAGAGACACCGTAAGGCAATCACCTAAACGATGTGACGTTTTGCCAGTTGCAGGTGGTGTGGCATGGCGGAGGAGGAAGAGGAGCAGAGCAGAGCAGAGCCTGATGATCTTGGCCAGCTCACGAGCCAAACTGGCCAATTGAGCTTGGCACATATTTAAGTGTAAATACGACAGTTATTATTGTTGTTAGTGGTGTGTGTTGTGCTATTGTTGTGTTGCTGCAATCGTCTCGTCAATTAATTGACAAAAGACCGTTGATGGTGGCGCTGGTGGTGGCAGAGAGGGGGGAGACCCAACGCAGCATCCTCGGCCAATTGTTGGTCAACTTTTTGCGGCATTAAACAACTGGTTGAAGCTGGAGTCGGGGTCTCTACAGTGTGGCTGTACACAGTGTTTAAAGTCTTTGGCGTAATTGAAAAATAAAAAAAATAAAATGCGCGAAAATCGCAGCGCATTAGCCGACATCATGCAAGGGGCCGAAGCGTGCGAACAATTTGGCCAAAACGCGTCGCGTCGCATCGCAACGCAATGCATCGATTCGTTCCGCCTTTTGGCCAGAACACAAAACCAAAACACAACAACAACAGCAGCAACAACAGCATAAAGCAGAGACGCCTCAGCGACCAGACCTGGGCCCGGCTGAAAAGCATTTTTGCATTTTGCATTTTGCAATTTGTATGCGTGCAGCGTGCAGCATGAGCTGAGTGCAGTGTGCAGCGTGCAACATGGAGCTTTATGGCATTAAATACGCGTTGCCCATTTGGCGCCTGCCGGCAGACACCTGAGACGCCGAGTCGACCCGAGTCTCTCGAGTGGCCCCTGGCCAGAAAGCCAGCCAGCCAGCCAGCCAGCCAGACAACCAGCCAGACGTCTCACGATCTACCAAATGAAAATATAAACTTTAAATTTCCTTATTAAATAACGGTCGTCAAAGCGCGGCATGCATCGCCATACTCTCCATAAGAAATAAACATAATACTCATATTCATATTTACACACTCACACGGTGTATTCACACACACACTCTTGGAACAACTCTCAGACTCTCTGGTCTTGGGGCAGGTGCGAGGCTTGGCTTGGCTTGAGAAACTATCGACAATTGCTTGATAGCGACAAGTCATAGCTCAACTTTGTAATCAAATAAATCAGTTTTCAATGTAGTATTAAGTGTCCAGTCGAAGGAGTCGAGAGAGGAGCATTTCAACATTTTGTATTCTAACTGAAATATATGTTGCTTGACTCGACGCACTTGGATACTAGCGCTCTTTTCTGATTGTTTTAGTTGTTGTAATAATCAATTGTGTAAATGAATATGAAGTATAAAATATATATGTAAATGTGTATATATAGTATATACTCAATCTGAGCGAGTTGGCAGTAGAGCTGGCCAAAAACCTTAGCCATATATCATGTCCATCAGTTCGACTCTCGATGTTGCCATAGATTGTTTTCCAACTCTCTCAACTAATAGTATTATCAGCTACAGTCGAATGTCTCTGCTGCACATTGAGTGTAAGCAGTCGATGGTTTGGTTTGCATCAAGTCAATGCCTGACTGAGTACACAACTTGCATTTGCAGTACACTCTGTTTGTTTGTTATTTACATGAGAAATATGTCGTGGACAGACGAGATGAGTCTAAGCAAGTGCGAAAGCGACAACTGTGCAACTGACAGTGGACAACGGACAACGGACAGCGGACAGCGGACAATGGACAAGAGACAGGAGACAGTTGATGCGACATCAGCAGCGGCATCAGTCTCAGCATCAGCCTCAGCCTCAGAGTTAAGAGTCAGAGTCAGACTACGAGTCACAGCCTCAGCGAGAGTCAGAGTCAGCGTCAGAGTCAGAGTCAGTGTCAGGCAAGCCAGAGTACACTCTGACGGCAGTCAACCGCATCATCAGCTCATCATCGATCACGCTGACGCTGTGGTCCGCAACAGCGTTAGGAAGAGATGCCCATGGCACTGGCACTGGCAATGGCAATGGCCTGGCGCAGTCAAGTGCATTAGGAGGGAACTCCCTCCCCTAATGCCGCGAATCTGGATTCAGTCTCTCTCTCTCTCTCTCTCTGTCTCTCTGGGTGCCCAGTAACAGTAATTTGGTGTTTTACTTGTTCTTGCGCGCCAGCAATCACACCTATGGGAATGTTTCTTACACATGTCCGATGCCAGTGCCAATGTCGATGCCAATGCCGATGCCGATGCCGATGCCGATGCCGATGTCGATGGCGATGCCAATACGATGAGGCAGCGTCTAAATTCCAGCATGCACTTTGGACAACATTTTCCTCAGGTCCAGCAGCAGTCGTCGCCATGGCAGTTGCATCATTAAAAATTTATCAGTTGATTGGAAAATTATAATTCTTTACTTTTACGCTTCGCACACAGGAGAGCGGTATGATTTTTATAAGTCTCTACAGCTCGGGCTCTATCAGTACTCAGTCAATACGGCTGCAACTCAGTCTATTTCTTACCATTCTAACTCATCTCTGTCGGCGTTGTCGTCTATGACTCTGCCTCTGCCGCTGCCTCTGCCTATGCTCTGCGTTATGTAATAACTCTGGCCGATCTTCAATCTTTGCTCTCGTCACTCCCCAAAGCTCCCTCTGACCAACGCGGTCGGTCCATGTGATTCTGTGTGATTCTTCTGTTTCTTATGGCCACATTTAATAACTGACTCGACTCGAGTCGACTCGACTCGACTCGACTTGTCGACTGTCTCTCGGTCAATCTGTCTGAATGAATGACTGACTTACTGTCTATTACGACGAATGTTGTTGCATTGCATCTTTAGATCGCCATCTCTCCCCATCTCCCCATCTTCTCCCAACGTCAGCGTTCTGTTCTCATCTCATCCGCAGCTGTTGTTGCTGTTGTTGATTTTATGTTTTGTTTTTTCTTTGCCTGACTTGAGATGCGGAAATAAATGCGCTCGGATTCTTCAACTTGTTACATAAATCGTAATTTTCTATAGCCTCGTTCTAAGTATATCTAATGTATATTGCATTTAGCCACTCGTTTTTCTATTTGCTCCTCCCTCCCTCCCTCCCTTTCGGAGTACACTCCGACTCCCAGCCCAATCGCATCGCACACACATGTCATGTGCATTTCTCTCGCACTTGAACTTCCTGCATGACCAGCAGCAGCAGCAGCAGCAGCATCAGCTGAGAGTTCACAAGCTCTGGGTCTGGGTGGGGTCGCTTCTGGTACAGCTTGGTCATCTGGGAGTTCCACACTCATGATGTGATTAGGCGCTTTAGCGGTACAGTTTCTTTTTCCCCTCTTTTTTTCGCTTCCCGCCATCTGTCATTGCAGTTCTTTTGCTCGTGGAAAATGTAGAAGCTCTGAACAGATTAGTGAGAACCCGAAAGTACAGCTTCACACTTGAAGGTGTGAGACTGCAGATACAGAGAGTGTTATTTCATCTATCAGCTTTCGTCATCGAATCACATAAATCGTCATCATATTTTACACAAATTATTTGCCAGTTTCAATCTGAATTTACTCCAGTAGAACAAGCAGTTCAGTAATGATATATTCATATGTTTATCGACTAAACTTATCGAACACTCCAATTCAACTTGAATCTAGAACAAATACATTAAAATTGCTTTATTTTCGCTGTTTACCACTGTCTATGAATAGGTTAATAATGCAAGCTCAAGTCAAACTGTTCTTTATTTCAAGTTCCGGTTCTTTTCATGCGTTCGATGAACAATAGTTCGTATTCTCTAGTTCTTATATCGATGTATCGATTAACATTAAAGTAAAGTATATTTGCAATTGACATAGATTATTATACTTGTATTATTATATATAGGTTATTGCTACAATAAGTATTTTTTTATTAATTACTGGACTCGGTTCTTTTCATGCGTTCGATGAACAATAGTTCTTCTTCTCTAGTACTCTTATCGATGTATCGATTAATATTAATGTAATTTAAGTGCATTTTCAATTGACATAGTTTATTATATACATATGCACTATTATACATAGGTTATTCCCACAATAAGTCTGTTCCAATGTCAAGTAAAATACTGTTCAGATCTGGCCACACTATCGTCCCAGATGGGGCGCCAATTGAACACTCATATCTAGTGCTGCTCATTAGCAATAATGTAACCAAGTCAGTAGTGGCCGAAAATGCATTTGCCTAATGGAAAAGTGACGCGAAGACAAACAGTCAGTGCGATCACTACTGGTCATTCATTAGCCAAGGAGCAAGTAAGGAGGAGGAGGAGGGGGCCGAGTGACCTCTATTTGCCGGCGAGTGGCCATCCATCTAGCATCGACTGGGAGTTGGTAGTGGCCTGCGAAATTCCACAGTGTGACAGCGCGATCAGTGCTTAAAAGCCTGTCAGCATTAGCGCAAGGAGCCACATCGCATAGAGAGGCAGAGTGGCAGAGTGCTAGAGTGGAGATAGAGAGAAAGAGTGCCCTAGCAGCCGAAATCTGGAAAAGCAATTAGCAAAAGTTAAGCTAAATATATGTATATGTATATGTGCTCTCGGTAACCACAGCCAATGCCCAATTGCTATGCCACAAATACCTGCCAGATGCCAGACAAAATACAGAATAAAAAAGTAGGGAAAGCTACAGTCGGACGCAAAGCTACAGTCGGACGTAACTGACAGTAGGAGACCCTGTACTTTGGCTTGCCCTGGGCGTCGATAACAACAGCAGCATATATGAACATACTCACATACACATACACATGCACTTATACATACACACATACACTTATACATACAAATATACTCGCAAATACAAACAATATTCAAAACTCATACAGACATTCATACTTACAATCAAAAATCACGCATACGCCCTAGTAGCCGCGTACACTGTAGCTTCCCCCTCCCCCACCCAAATGCTCAGTACAGAAAATTGTTTGTCCAATATCTCTGGTGTTTATTATCCGATTGGGCTGCAAATCGCACCAAACATTCAAAGCACCTAAAGCTTTATTCATGCGAAAAAGGAAAACAGTGACTCTAAAACTGTACATGCTGAGAATATTTTTGCGAATTTGAGGGGGAGGGGGATGACTTTTCAAACATTTGAAATAAACTTGACCTGCCTATGTAACACACAAACCAAACAAAAAAAGAATTAAGTCTCTAGCTCTTATAGTTTCCGAGATCTCGGTGTTCATACAGACAGACGGACAGACAGACAGGGCTATATCGACTCAGCTCGTCGTGCTGATCAAGAATATATATACTTTATGGGGTCTGCCACGCCTCCTTCTGCCTGTTACACACAAATGTCATTTGCACAATCTTAATAGACCCCTTTGTACTTTTTTAAAGTACAGGGTCTAAAAACAAAGCTACAAGAAAAGAGATTCTAACTCTGCGAAATGGCAGAAGGAAAAACAAAAATAACACAGAAAGAAACAACACATAACAAGCTGAAAGACAGAAGCGACAGAAGCGGGACTTATCAGTGCTCGGCGGCGGCCAAAAGCAATTCTGTGGCTGATGGTTTCGCAGAAAATTACAACTTGCGGGTAAACAAAGTCAACTGCCCCAGACAAGCTTGTACCATAGAGTACATAGATTCATCCGACTGATGCAGACAGAGGGGCTGGGGAGAGGCTGTAGCCTCTACAGTGGACTGGAAGACAACTGCAAGAGACGTGGACTCCACTCAACTTGAGACACACGCCAAAGCCCACGGCCCGTGGCTCTGTCCATGTGTGTGTGCGAGTGTGTGTGTGTGTGTGTGTGTGTGAATGTGGGTGCACAATTATGCCGCCACAGCAACTGACTAACCATAAATTTTCTTATCAGCTATTTACCACAGGAGCGGATTTGCGACGGCTCAAGTAACAACAGAGCGAAACGAGTCAATCGCCTTGCTCCACTCCAACTCAGCTGATCGAACATCTCTCAATCATGCGGCTATTGGACTTGGTTTGATGTTTGATGTGTGTTTACGAACTCGAACGACTTATTCGAGTGCTGCATTGAGTACACTCGAACCAACTCAATCGCCTCACTATAACCTCCACTCCAACTCAGCTGAGCACAACATCGAACTGCCGCTCACATCGAACATCTCTCAATCATACGGCTCTGGACTTGGTTTGATTGTGTGTTTACGATTCACACACCATTCATCGTCGATCGAACCTTAATCGAGGAAACAAGTCAAATGGATCACACTGAAGAAATCTTCAGTCTTCATTCAGAATTCTCAACTGAAATGGCTTTAAGTAATTCCAATCGTATGACATTTGCTGTTCCTGTCAAATGTGAACAATCTCAATATGTTCGTCCTTAGTTCTCAACAAAAACTGTCTGTAGTTGGAGCATTTACTACATCACAAAATCGAAAATCGAAGGCAAAGAAATCAGTATAAATTTCAGTCCAAATTGTAATTGAGTTATTCGTTTATACGAATAGAAACCATCATGGAGCCAATTGCTGACTCGGTCTACGACATCATTCAACGTTTGGGCGACTGCGAGAAGGTGCGGGTCGACTACATGGATCTGGTGAACCACACGGTGCGTTGTCGCAAAATCGAGATATTCCATTACGATGATGTGGTCGACTTCACACACGACACGGGGGAGGAGGAGCAGGAGCTGGACTATACGCCATCGCACAGCGCGGATCCCACAGATGATGCTGATCGTGCGCTGCGATTGGTTGCCCAATTGGATTGCCTCATTGCGCGCATAGAGCAGATGCAGATGTCCATCGTGAGGCGAAAGATACAGCGGGAACAGGCCGAGCAATCGGCAAAGGAGCACGATGATCAACCGGACCCCGAAGAGCCATCGGACCCCACCACCCAGACTCCGGCGCAGCTAAACTGCGATCAACTGCTGCAAGTGCGCAATCTGCAACATCAACATCATCACTTGCAATGCGCCCTGGACGAGATGATCTGCAATCACCGCCTGCTGCGCCAGACCCTCCGCACCATGCACTCCCAGATGTGCAAGAAGCGGTGTAGATCGCGCCAAATCGGCATCTTGGTGAAGGACCACCTGGAATGGGCCAAGTCAGTGATGGCCGAGATGAGGGTCTGCAAGAATCGCTACGCGCGACAAATGCTCGAGACCATCTCCAAGGACGAGGCGACGCGTGTGATCAAGGCCAACAAGAACAAGAGCTACAAGTACATCCAGCTCTTCCTGAGCAAACGCCATCTGCAGTACGACATCCGTCAGTTCAACGCCGAGATCGAGGAGCTGCAGACCTTTGCCGACGATATGCGCAACGAGATCGCTCGACCCAGTTACGTCGCCGAGGTCTCATTGCGTGGCGGGAGTGTGCAGCAATTAGTCTAAGCAAATTTAGTGTGTCACTCGCAATCTGTAGTGTATCTGTATCTCACAAATCCAATATAAATATATGTATATACTCTGGTTCCTCTCCCCTTTGGGCCCCTCAATGCAACCGCGCTGCGCTCCTGCCTTACAACTAAGACACAAACAGCAAACCACCAGCACCAGGTAGTACATCATTTTGGACTTTATCAGCAGCAGCAGGAGAGGCAGCAGCAACGGCAGCGCGTGGGCAGCAGCGAGCGAAATTCCTACGCCGCCAACGCGCTACAACAACAACAGCAATTGCAACTTAATTGAGGCTTGTCTATGCGAGTGTGCGAGTGTGTGTGTGTGAGTGTGCCTAAGCAAAGTAACTGCGGTTGCTCTGCATCCGTCTTAGTCTCAGCAAATCTTACTACCTCCATTCTCTCTCTCTCTCTGTCTTTTATCTATCTTTCTTCTGGCTGGCTGGCTGCGTGCTCCTGTCGCCCGTTGCGAACTTGATGCCTCGCTGCCCCAGTGCCTTGATGCTCCACAGACGACCGACCAACAGCAGCAGCAGCAGCAGCAGCAACAACAACCGCATAATAACGTACTGAGGGCGTTGAGGCAACAACATGCAACTAGCTGGTAACCAGGTAACCAGCCAAGTAACCACTCAGCCAGGCAGCTAAGCTCTGCGGCTGAGATACGAGTACAGTGCAGCGCAACACGACGAACAAACTGTGAAATTAACAAAGGGAAATATAGACGTAACATTATACCCGTTTTGCCAAGAGTAGAGCTCGAGTTATTATAGAAAATTTAGTTAATCTATGACTTGATTAGCACCAAGTCTGTGTATGCGAATTGAACTTATTGTAATAGAGAGTAGAGAATCGTATTCGTGACCATTTTGCCACACTGTGCAGCCTCTTCAGCAGCTGCCATACCCGCACTCCGCTCCTGCCTAAGCCATGGACAATTTAAGCTCATTCACTTGCTGCTGATTGCTGCTGGCGTTGGTGGTGTTGCTGCTGCTGCTGTTGCTGCTGCTGCTGTTGCTGCTGCTGCTGTTGGTGTTGGCTTGATTCATCATCTAGTAAATTCGCAAGTTCAAGTCCAAGTGCAAGACGTAGGGTCGCTGGTTTCTTCTGTCAAAAAGAATTGCATGCAGTGTGCAGTGAGTGGGGGCTGAGGGGGCTGAGGGGGCTGTCGTAGCTTAAGACTGTGGCTTGTGTGCAATTTGCATTTCGCCAAGGCGTTTGTCAAATGCCAGGCAGTAGCATTCAGCAGCGACAGAGCGATAGACTGAGGCAGACGCCCGAATGTGGGTTAAACTCGGCTTAGAGCCATGACAATAACAAAGCACAGTGGAAAGAAGCATTAGAGGCAGAGCAACAACTGATACTCGTAGTGTGTAGTAGCATGCAACTCGTATGGCAACAGTCGTAACTTGGCCAAAACTGTATCATTAGCATTCAAGCCAATCGAATTGCAATTGATCAGATGGCCAGATTAGTGAACATTCTCATTCCACTCCGATCAAGTGCAGGATCACGTGTTGCCCTAGGCGCTGTGGGTGGTCCATTTGCAAGAGGCAGAAGCAGCCAAAAGAACCGCAACATTATAAACTGAAACGAAATGTCGAAACGTCAATTATTGGTAGCTAGAGGCCTAACACATGAGGCCCAATACCCTACTTACACTCGCATGCATGCATAATTCCAATCCAATTGTATAGTAGACTGAGTAGAGCACACTTCTTGGGTCTGTAAAGCGATTGTAATGAGCATTCCAGCATCAATTCAATTCAGCAACACTTTGTGACATTTCGATAAGCAAATCGATAACCGAACATGTGAGTGAGGGAAGGCAATTGCAATGCAAAATTAGCAAAATACTACTGCACTATAGCTCTGTGTCTAGTACCTATGCATAGCAGATGTAAACTTAGATATGAACATATATTAATAAGCCCCACTGAAACACAGTTTTGACGTTCAGCAGATTCTATATTCGATGGCTAATTGGCATACATATTCATTTCACTTGACTGTACTTCATCTAAAGGTATTTGTCCCAATTCCATGCCTTGTCCATGACGGCATGTGGATTTGTCAGGCCCGAGTTCGGGCGTGGGAAATAGTCTGAAGTCGAGACGTCCCAGTAGCGACCACTAAGAACCTCATCCATTCGCTGATGTGCCTTCTCAGGGGGCAAATGGCCGAAAGCGTTTTCCATGGTCCGAGTTATGAGAAAACCCAATCCTTGAGAATCACGTATGAATTCAATTTCCTCCTTGTTCAGAGGATCCGAGGTAATGTGGTCGTCAATCTTTATATCCTCCAATTCGGCTGTGGTGTTGGGCTCCTCAGGAAGCGAGGCTGTGCGCATGGCACCCACCAAGAGCTCAGAGTCAGGTGGCACTTGTCCGTAATCCATTTTATTATTATATATAAATAATATTTTGGAATGGAATTAGAATACTTCACAGTGACAAGTACGAGTATGCCAGACTGAAATTCAACTAATTTGTGAAGCTCTACAACTTGTACTATATGTCAGGCACTAGTGCTGGGATAATAATGTCGATAGGCAACAGCAGGGATATTTTGGCCTGCGATATTATCGATATTCCGAAACGGTACTATAATATCGATAGCCACAGTCTCTCACGGAATGGAAAGCAACCAATATGAACCAGGGAAATAGTTCGAGTGCAATATTCAAATCCGCTCTTTATTTCGGCTAGTCTTCTGTCGATTCCCTCCGACTGTAGCCTGCCCAACTGGGTAATAATTTAAATTCACTTCGGAACTCATTAATTTGCAGTTTTATTTAAATGTTGCTTCACTTTTTAAGTACTATATTCATGCGGGTTTTAAATATCTAACTTATTCCTTCCTTGTTGCCATTGCTGTTGGTGAAATAACACTTAATGAAAGTGTATTCGATTAGGAGTAACTGCAAATTAATAGATTCTCTAGCTAAATATAGAGTAATCAACTAAACACTGTTCGATTATGTGAACAATTCTAGTGAATAAACAATTATTAACTTGACTAAGCAATGAAGTTGTTGACCGAAAAGCGCTTAAAAAAATTTGTATGGAATTTGAAAATTGTAGAGCTTGCCAATGCAGATGAACAACAAGATGATGATGATGATGATGATGATGATGATGATGATGATGATGATGATGATGATGATCGCGAAGAAGCAGCAGCTGGAGAATTGAAGACAAGGCAAAGTGCCGACTTGCATGTCAATAGATCATTTGCCTTGTTCTGCTCGGCTCAGCTCAACTGTTGCTCAGCTGTTGTGATTATGTAATGGCTTCATGTGCAACAGCACTAGAATGTTGTTGTTGTTGTTGTTGCTGTTGTTGTTGTTGTTGTTCGGGTTGTTGTTGTTGTAGATGTTTTGTTTAGTTTTGGCGTTGTAGTCATCATTTGTCTTGTGGCTTATGGGAACGAAAAAAGTGTCCTAGGCTCACGGTCAACTCATACACACACACACACGCACACACACACACACACAGAACAACATGCATGCATAGTTGTTGTTGCTGATTTATTATGGTTACATCTAATTAAAACGGTTCTGCAGTGCACTGCATGGCTAAAAGACTTGAAATGGTTTGACGTAATGAAGCTAAATGTTCCGCGCTATGGCCAATTGGTATTGCCCATAATATCACGGATGGTTAGTGAGAAGAAGAAGAAGAAGAAGCAGCAGCAGTAGCAGCAGAAGTTGCAGCGTATAGCAAAAGAATCTGTAGTGTACACTGAGCGAAATGATCAAGCATTTCGAGAACAAATGTGCTTGAATCAAGTATGTAAATACATATCTCATTTTGAAGCTTGTGATATGCTGAAAATAAGCTTGTGATATCCTGAAAAACAACTATGAAAATAAGTGCATCAGTCTATTTTCCTACTCATTTTAAGCCAATTTACATTTCTTTTAAGCAGATTGGGAATACTTAGCTTTTAGCCTGACTTTTTTTCTCCGTGTATAGGCTCTCTATCTTAACTATATCTCTATATGTATGCAGTTCCATGGCAAACACAACAATATCAGCCAAAGCCTGCAGACGGACGGACAGAGGACTGTGGAAGACGAGAGAACTAAAGACTGTAGACCGTAGAGTGTAGACCGTAGAGTGTAGTCTGTGGCAGAAGTCAATTAAGCCAAAACGTTAAAAGGCCTCAGATAAATGACAAATGACGTGTCTGCACATTTTGCTAAAATAACAATAACAAAACTATGGACTGCAAGAAACCATTTGGCATTCGTGACGTGTCGCTCTCTCGCCGTGCCTCCGCCTCTCTCTGCCTCTCTGCCTCGCTCTCTCGCCGTGTCTCTCGCTCAGCTGCAGCACTCGTGGCCATATAATTTCCACATAGAAATATCGCACAACAAGTGCAAATGCAATTAGTCCCGAGCTTTATTTGTTTAAGCGAATGCCGACACACACACCACACACGCACTGGCTACTCACACACACACACACATTACATTTCTATGGAAGTTGTTGTTTCTGTTTGTGGTATCAGTTTGCAGCCTTATAATTGCCTAGATTACTTCCACTGTATTTGGTTTGTGCAGCCTATTAAGATTTCTCAAATGTTTTTCTCAACGAGTGGAACAACTGCAGCCTCAGCTGCTACCCAACGATATTATCGATGAAGAATCGAGATATCGACGAGAATGTCATCGATCGTTTCATTGAGAATATAGTGGGGTCTTTAATGAATAAAGTTATCATTGGGTGCCTACACCAGCACAGCTTGTGATAACGATAGTGATAGTGATAGCTTACTAACCCATTACTAATTACTGATCAAGTTGCTCTAATGACGAATGATATCGATGTTATCGATGACTTCAGGAAGAGCATTGCTTTGACTTTACTCAGATTGCTATCAATCATTGACACCAATTAGTATCGATTGTTATCGATTGACTTTGATATGAATCATTTCAACCACTCGATGATATTATTAAGTGCATTTGCGTTGACTTAATTGAGAATTAGATCGATTTTTTTTTTAAATATTATCGATTATTTATTTGAAAACTTTTATCGATGATCTCAGGTAGAATATTATTGATAACTTCGGTAACAAGGGGTTACTTAATCACTTAGGAGGAAGGGGGAGTTCAGACTTTGATTATCTTTGGTGATGCAAAAAGATATAGAAACTTCTTCATTTTCGATTACATAGGGAGGAACAGCCCACTCGCTATAGCTCCACCATATCCTATTTGATCCTGGTGTCAACGAACGCGCCTTGCTAAGGACTTCAAACTGTCCAAAGGGCATGCAAATCGTTCTTCAAATAACGGAGTTACATAGTACTACATAGTACAGAGTACATGGTACATCTACATATATGTAGTTGATAGCAGTTGTTGTTGTAGCTCTAAGTTCTGCAGCTTTAAATTTTTCCAGTTCAGCCAAATTCCTATGCAGCAGCCAGCTGACGTACCAGGCGAACACAAATAAGCAGCAGGTAACTCGCAAATTTCTGAGCGCAACTAAAAGTATGCAACACATTTTTTGAGCGCAACTAAAAGTATGCTGCATAATTTTTAAACATATTCGGGGTTGTGGCATGCACTAAGGTTGTGAGTTATACTTAGGTTGTGCACTTGGCTAAAAAGTCTGCATTTAATGCATAAATGAAGAACAAAATTGCTAAAACTACTAGTTTATCCTCTAAATTGACTAAAATTGAAAATGATGTTTAAAGTTTTTATTTTTCTGATGTTTCAGTTTTTGTTGTTTGTTTTCAATGGAAAAATAAATGCTATTACAATATATAGAATTAATATATGTATAATCATATCATGTGGTTATTGTAGCAATAATAAGTGGTAGCTATATGCAGATTGCACTCTACTATATATAAAGTAAAACATCGAGATTTGACAGATTCGATTGGATTGATCGTATGGCAAAATGTTAGCTATTAGACACAAAAAATAGTTTTACAACAAAAAGAAGGGAATTATTGAACTAAGTTATAAAATATTGCGTAAATATATAAAAAAAAATATACAATATAATATATAATAGATTTATATTGATCGCGTGATAATACAAATATGAATTACAATTACTACTAAATAAAAGAAACGAAAACACACAACAAAATTTACAATCAGAGAGAACAGGGTATAAGCATTAATGTATAAGTACAATATGATACAATATGTATATAGTAAGTATTCTAAAACTATATAGGAGCCAGAAAGTGTGTATTTTAGTATCATAATATGCAATCGTGTATATATAGTATACATCATTTTAGAGTACAATTCTAACAACTTAAAGGTTACGCTCTGTTTGTTTGGTCTAATTTGGCGGCATTTTCGGGCGCAAACGCCGCAAGGGGAGTAGCAGTAAGTGGGCGTGGCTTCTATGGCAATTTACAAACAAAATATACACAATTATATTTATATATATATATATTCCTCCTTCCTTCAAGTCCTCTCTCGCACGCTATTGGCTGCGCTTATGCCAACAAAAAGTATTAGACAAATCACATCCAGCACATCACAGGCAGATATTTGTGTGTTTCTATGTTAACATACAAAGTACATGTACATATGCACATACATATACAGATACATATGGTCTAGGTATATATAATTTATCAAAACGCATACATCTAAAATGTCTACGTATATATTTATATAAAATTATTAGCAGCAGTAGCAGCAGCAGTGGCAGCAGCGCGTTCTTCCGCTCCATCGTTTAAGCTGGCTCTGTTGCTGCCTATTGCTCTCTTGCTCTATCGCTAGCTGTCTATTTCACTCCCACGCAGCGCATCAAATGCCTGTTTCAGCAATGCCTTCGTCATCTACAAGCAGAAATTAAGCCAACATTTAATCAAATTGCATTTTAAAAATATTTTAAAAATTTTTAAAGAAATTTTATATATATATTTGTATAATTTGTATAATATACTATATTTTTTTACTTTATAACTCTCTTTTTATCGACATGCCAAGCGTTAGTTTCAAAAGCGTATGTGTGTCATCTACAGAGTGTGTTACATATATACAAGCGTTAGGCTAGGGGGTGGGGGTGAGGGCGTGAGTGTGTACAAGCCAAAAAGACCAGGTGTGTGTGTGTGGGGCGGGGGGGGATTAAACAATTACTACATGAACAATTCCACAGGGGAATCTATAGAGATATTAATCAGCTACAGTTGCATTGCTGTTGCTGTACTTTGAGAGTGGGTCGTGGGCGTGGGCGTGGGCGTGGGCGTGCACTTGCTTGTTGCTGTTGTACTTGTGGTTGTTGTTGTTGTTGTTGTTGTTATTTGTGGTACAAACCTAAAAGCGGACTCTTATCAATACCATCACCATCCTCATCCTCAGTGTCAGTGTCTGTATCAGTGCTAGTGCAAATGTGTTTAGTTAGCTGCTGCTCATGTTGCTGCTGCTGCTGTTGTAGTTGCAGTTGTAGTTGCTGCTGCTGCTGTGGCAACTGCTCCTGACTGCTGCTGGCAGTGGACAGCGTTGCCGTAGTCTCATTATTCAATGGCTGCTGATCGTCATCCTCTTCGGTGTCATCGTCCTCCTCGACGTGCTGCTGCTGCTGCTGCTGCTTGGCACGCTCCAGTTCCAGTTCCAGTTCACGATCTAGCTCCTCGGCCAGGGCCAAGGAGGCGCGCATGGGCGTGGCCGGGCTCTGTGGCTTCGTATTGTTGCGCTCTGAGTACATTTTATTCACTGAATGCAATCAAAAGAGTTTTGATTTGTTTTTTTTTTGCCGCAGTAGCAGAACGAGCAGTAAATATGTATGTGTGTGAGTGTGTATTAGATATACATGTGTGTGTGTGTGTGTGTGTGTTTGATTTACAGTTGTGTATATGTGCATGTGTGTGTGTTTATGTGTGTGTGAAAAAAGAGAAGAAAATCATATTAGAGTATAACAAATTGTCGTGGGTTAGTTACAAATTCTTCGCTTTCAAATTCAGTCTGCAATTTGATAAAAGAATTTTCGATAAATTAAAGAGAAATAAACACACAAACACCACTGTAATACTCTTGTTGTTGTTGTGTGTGTGAGAGTGTGTGTGTGTGTGTGTAGAAATAGTGGTAGTGGTAGTAATAGCATTAGTCAGTTGATCATTCGATCAGTTTTAGCATTAGAAGAGAAAGATCAAAGTGTAGCAGTGACATCTATTGCCCTCTCGCTAACCACTCCCCCTCCCCCCTCCCCTGACTGGGCTCAGCTCACTTCACTCACCCTCATAGCCATCGTTCTCGTGCAGCTCATGGGAATCGGCCAGCAGATGCTCCTTGCCCTCCAGCACCGCCAGCAGGCACTGATGTATGCACACGTACTGCTGCTCCGTTTGCACCATGAAAACGCGCTCTACGAAGGGGGAAAATGTGATTAATACGCTGCCGATAGTTGGTTGGCGTAACTATCGTTTGAACTATCGCACGCATGGAGTGTATAAATAAGCATTTCAAACTGAAATGTTGATTCGATTTGAATCGATTTGCATGCTAGAGAAAACTCTTGCAACTCTTGCAACTCCTTCAGGCGATAGTCCAGTCGATAGTAGCGACGATAGTTTACCCTTGCGCATGGCAAACACAATGCCATAGATGTCCACATAGTCAGACTTATTGATGTGCTGCAGTATCCGATCCAGCGCTATAAACGTTCCCGATCTCCCCACTCCCGCACTGCAATGGACGATGATGGGTCGCATATCGGTGCCGATGACATCTCGAAAGGCGCGCACGAAACGCACCAGCGACTGCGGTGGCTCCGGCACACCAAAGTCAGGCCAGGTGGTGAAGTGGAAGTGCCGCATTATGCGCGATTCGCAATTCTGCAATGAAGAGATGTTAGTGAGATGTTCCAGGTAAGAGTATGCAGTGGTAGCTTACCCTGGACACCATAAACTCGGCTATGGACCAGTCAAGGAAGTGCGTGTCTGTGATAAGCTGCACCTTGATGTCGCCGTAGAAGATGGGCACACGATCGATGGGCCAGTACTGGTCGCACTTCTCGCGTCCCTTCTCGAAGCAGCGTGTGAGCATGACGATGGCTCGTGAATTGCTCTCCCAACACATTCGCCAGAACTCCTCGCGCGTGGAGTGCAGCGGGCCTTGGGTAACAATGAATTCTCGTGGAGAATTATGTCCAGGCATGTAGTTGGCATTGATATAGTCGGAGCCATCGTCATCGTCCACCGGCTGCAGCTTGAAACGGGAATGATCGTATGGAAGAATGTTGGTGAAACGATTCTTGGGCCGGTTGCAGGGCAGGTCGGCAAAGCTGCAGGCCTGATCCCGACCCACGTGCTTCAACTCTTCAAATTCCTCGCTGAAACGAAAGTCTGAATCGGCGGACATGAGGCGGTAATGTTCGGCAAAGTCCTTGACATGAATGGGACGATTGTGGGTGATATTCTCATCGTGGTCGTCCTGAATCTTGGCCAGCTTGTTGACCGTGCGTCGCATGCTATGACAGCGATAACGATAGTAGCTGATCCCGATGGCGACGCACACCAGGAACAATCCCATGGCCATCAGTATGGCCAGCCACAGCATGTTATCCCGATCCGTGGTTATCGGTTCACTGTACACCGTGTCCGTGAACTTATCCTCATCCGTGAAGGCGCGCACCTTGATGCGATACGTCGTGGCTGATTTGAGCGGTCCATTGCAATAGCCCGTGCGATGCTTCTCACAACTGCCGCTGCCAATGGTAAAGTCCTCCACACCACCCGTAGCGGTGCCACTGCCGATCCGGCTGCCATTTCGCCTGCTACTCGCGAATGGATTGTACGGCTCTGTGGCCTGATACGGCAGCCACACCGTGTACGATTGCACATCCTGCCAGCTGGGCATCTCCAGACCGGACGCATTCTTGCCCACATCCTCGGCCACTATGATGGTGTACATGCGGACCAGGCCGTGCGCGTTCGAGAAGTAACTCTGCCGGAAACGGATCTGTATGGTGGTACTACTGCGGCTCACCTCGATGGGCATTACGTGTGGCGCTGGCACCGGCGGTGCCAGAATAGGCATCTGCTGGCGATGTTCGCGCTCCATGCCATAGCCAAAGCCCAGCGCCGACTTGGCCTGTATCCGAAAGATGTAGCTATTGCCCGGCACTAGGTTATCGATGCGAGCCTCTGTCACATTTGTCGGCAGCTCATAGCTCGCCACGTCGAGCACATCGTCCACATTCTGACAGCTAATCCGATAGTGCTCGATGGGTCCGTGCTGTTCCTGCGGCGACAGCAACCACTCGAAACTGATCTCACCGGGCTGCACATCGTTCGGCTGGAAGTAGTCGACTCGACCCGGAGCGCCGGCCAGTGTCTGATAGCTGACCGAAATGGGTGCACTGGTGCGCAACATGGCGCTGCCCACATCACTGCCAGCTCGCACGGATACGGTGAAGGTGTAGTTGTGATACGGCTGCAGGCGTTGCAACGTCAACTGCGTCTGCGTCGTCACATTCTGCAGCAGCTGTGGCAACTCCTCATCGGCGCTGAGATACTGTAGCTCAAAATCGGTGTACTCCCCGGCTGGCGCTGTCCAGCGTAGCGTTATCTCCCTGGCATCCACCTGTGTCGCCTCTAGATCACTTATCGGCAACGGATGCAGGCGATACAGACGCTGTATGGGCAGACTGGCCACGCCACCACTCACTGTCCACACCGTAATGTTGTATAGTCGACCCGGCGTTAGAGCCGTAAAGCTTAGCTTGCGTTCCGTGTCATTGGCCAGCTTCTCCTTGTCCTTGATCAGCGGATCTCCCAGCGAGAACCGATAGATATCGAATCTAGTGCTGGACGCCGGCGTGGGTGTATAGTTTAACGTAATGCTGTTGCTCTGTTCGCTACTCGTGCTCCCACTGCCACTCTCCCCGCCGACACTCTGCTCCTCCTGGTCCATGGCATTCGATATGAACACATCCGACTGTATGAGTGGCATGGTGCGCGTGGACAGATGCGTTATGCCAGATCGTATGCCATTGGAGCTGGCCTGCACCTCGAAACGGTATTGCCTGCCCGGCGACAGATCCTCAATGGGTATCCGCACGCTGCTCGCGCTCTCTGCAAATGGAAATGGAGTATTGTTGTATATTCACTCGTGTGTATACTCATCGATCTACTCACGCCCTGTGTGCTGCTTCTCTTCCTGTGAGACATTCTTGTACTCCACCAGCTTGGGCTCATCGGTGGGCCACCACTTGATAGTATAGTAATCCACATGACCATCGGGACGTGGCCATTCGAGAGTCAGATTGCGTGAATCCACCAGTGGCACCACATTCGACACCGGCTGCGGTGGCATCGAAATATTCAGCTCCAACGGCGACGGGCTCTCCACGCCGAAGCTAACTGTATTCACCTGCACCAGATACTTCTCCCCATAGTGCATGTCCTCGATGCGTGCCTGCGGCTCGTGCACATTCGCCAGACGCTGCCACGTTGAGGCAGCCGTACGATAGCGCACCGCATACTCACTGTAGTCACTGCTCTCCGGTGGCAGCCAATTGAGCAGCACCAGATTCGTGTTCACCGTGCGCTGCGTGAGATTCCGCGGCGGCTTGGGAACTGTAACAAAGCAGAGGTATTGAGAGTCTTAGTGTATTAGGCAGTGTAGGCAGGTGTGGATGTCTTTTGAAATGATCATACTTCACTTCGCCCTATGACTACGACATCTTAAGGAATTCCCTTACTTTATGTCTCCACTTTTCTCAATTTCTTCTGCTCTTGCCTCCCACTGAAGTCAGCGGAAGTGCGCATATATACTGGAGTATTTACACATAATTAACACCTATGCCTTAGAAGGGATCTGCCCTATCAGATCTATACGATCTATACTGGCTTCAATTGCTGATAGCAGTAAATAGAATCTCAGATACATCTCGTGGAATCCATCTCTAAATAAATCTGTTGTTCTTTTCCATTTACATTGATTTACTCAATCTCAATCTGTGATATATACTCCATCTCAATCTGTGCCATATACTCAATCTCAATCTGTGATATATACTCAATCTCAATCAGTGATATACACTCAATCTCAAGTAGTACAGTCTAAACTTAAACTCTAAATGAAGTTAGCTTGTTCTGTCCTCCTTTTCCTCCTCCTGTCTTACGCTCCTTTCATTACTTACAGACTGCCTGGAAATATGAGTGCGGCTCGCTGCGCATATCATGACTGATGGCATAGACCTTGACCTCGTAGCCGGAACCGGGATGCAGATACTTGATGATAAGCTTCGTCTCATTGGTGCTAATGGTGCGCTCCTCCTGTGTGCCATTGCGCTGGTAATGCACCTCGTAGCGATCCTGTCGAGAGTTCACATCACTACGCCAGCTAATGTTCAGGCCTTGGGGTATGCTGCGCAGCTCCTGGATGACCGGAGCAGCGGGACGTGTGTTGCGCACTAGAATGCTGGCGTTTGAGCTAATGCCATTGGACAGGGCCTGCACCTCGATCTGGTAACGTCTGCCAGGCAGCAATGGTTCCAATTTGTACTCCGTCTCTGTGGTCTGCATCACCTGCGGCACGGATGCCTGTGAGTCCGTCTCATTGCTCTGCTCGTAGTAGCTGAAATGTGGCAGAGGGATTCGTTAGTTGACGATATGGAGGAGAGACTGACTCATTCAACACTTACCTAATGCGATAGCTGTCCTGTTTGCCCGTCTCTGCCGGCTCCCAGGAGAGATGTATGGCATTGCTGCGATCGTCGATGTAGCCACGCAGACTCCGTACGGCGAGTGGACGTAGTGTGATCTCACCGTTCGCTGGCCAGGAGTTCACATTGTCGGATATCGTCTTGACCACCACATCGTATGTCTTGCCCGGCTCCAGTATGTCCGGATAGTCAAAGTACAAGCTGTTGCCCTCGGTGCGGGGCACAGTGAACACCCGTCGTGTCGTCGATAGCGATACCTGAAAACTATCGTACTCACTGTACGTCTTTGGCGCCTCCCAGCGCACCCGGAACGAGCCGGTCGTCGTGTAGAGCGGATCGAAGGTGACATTCAACGGACGTTCCGGTACGGTCAGATAACGTGCTGTCGTCGGCACGGACGTCTCGTTCTCGGACACGGTCTGCACAGATATATTGTAGGCGCGCCCAGGCACCAGACCCTTGAACGCCGCCTGTGCCGGACCAGGCGGTTCGCCCTCGCGCTGCACATTCTGCACACTCTCAATGGCATCGTCCGGCGTAATGGAGACCTTGTAGTGTGTGTAGAGACCCGCCGGATAGGGCGGCTGCCACAGCACTAGCAGCGTGGTCTCGTTGCGGAACCACACGATGAACTTGCCGGGCGTATTGGGTTCTGCATGGTAGGATGCGGATTGGATTGGGTTGCATTCGATTGATACGGCATGAGTAATAGATATGTTTCAACTACACTAAGGATAACTAAAGGTAAACTAAATGAGCCCGGGTGTTAGCACAAACCGTCACGATGAGTGGTGTAGGATAGAGAGGGGAGTGTTAGATATGAAGCAACAGATACAGATACAGATGCAGATACAGATGCAGATACAGATACAGATACTATATGGCTACATAATTAAAGACGCAAGCCAGTCACAGTGATCGCCATGTCGAAGGAGTCCATGTGGACACACAATTGAATGTATTACAGAGCTAACATAGACAATTTACACTAAGATCTGACTATAACTATATACAACTATAGGACTATAGCTATACATATACTATATATAACTACATAGAAGGGCCAAGTCACTCCTACAGGGCTGACTGAGCGGCAGCTCTGTGTCTTTCTGTGCTTGCTGTGAGAGCTACGCCAGCGTCAATCGCAGCGAACATACCCGCAATCGCACACGCCAAACTCCAGTTATCCGCTTTCGATAAGGCTATATACTGTATACTGTACTATATGATCCGATGCACCAGTTGAGCGGCAGCTCTGTGTGTATGTGTGTTCGCTGTGAGAGCTACGCCACTCAAACACACACGCCTAACTCCATTAATCCGATTTCGATAAGGCTATATACTGTACTATATGATCCGATGCACCAGTTGAGCGGCAGCTCTGTGTCTTTCTGTGCTCGCTGTGAGAGCTACGCCAGCGTCAATCGCAGCGAACATACCCGCAATCGCACACGCCAAACTCCGGTTATCCGATTTCGATAAGACTATATACTGTATACTGTACTATATGATTTGGAAACCCCCAAAATACTCATAGCTTAAGGTACTGTTGAAAGAGAAAGCGAAAAGTGTGGCATTAACCAAAGTACTCCTCATGCTAGAGTGCTTGAACAATCAGCTACTTAGTCACTAAAATAGCTCGTTAATAGAAAATCTGCGACCTCACCGATTAGTACTGCAAACAAATAAAGGGAAATAAAGAAAATAAAACATTTCAAGGTAACAAGTATTGCGATCTCTGCCCACAAAACACTTGAAAGTGCGATTAGTCAGAAGTGTTGGGGTATGAAACATCCAGGCTTTACTCACTCAATGTGAACTGGGAATGGAGCTAATTACTACGGTAAAAACAATTACAGAAACAGCACCAAATGATAAAAAGAACGAAAAGAAAGAGCGGAGAAACTTGAACTGAGAAAGAGAATTGTGTTTGTGTTAGACTCGATTCGATGTGGTGACCACTGTGCTGGCGTGTTGATTCGTTTAAGAGTTCTATATTATATTACTTGGTTTGACTATAAACTGCAATCGATAGTTGATAATTCTTATGCTTATGCGGTTACCTCTTAAGCCTCCATTGCTCAGCTGCAGAGTAAGCAACAGACAGACGAAGAAACAAGAAACAGGTAGCATTAATTTAGACAAGAGTCGATGGGTACTAGTAGTTAGTGAGAGAGATTAGCATTAGTCGTTCCCTTCAACCGGTGCACTTACGAATGTAGTATGGAGATTAGAGTTAGAAATTGCAGCGGCTGTTGGGACTGCGTGTGCCCGTGTGGCGGGACTTACTTGTGGTGAAGTTGCGACTGGTGTAGGCCACCGATTCCTTGCCCTGATACAGGGTATACGCCTGCACCTGATAGGTGCCGCCCGGCGTCAACTCCTTGGCCGACAATTGCAGCGTATCATTCCCGGCCACCATATAGCTGCGATTGTATTCACTGTGCGCCGGTTCCGTGAGGCCCAAGACCCTGATCTTAAAGCCCGAATACTGACCCGTGCCGGGTGGCTTCCATGTGATGAATGCGCTCTTGCTGGAGCGCAGCTGTACACTGAGATTCTCTGGCGGATCGGGCGCTGCAAATAGTACATAATCATTATCATAATGAATCTTAGAGTCCGTCAATCACTCACCTGTGGTTATGTTCACCGTCCATGTGAGCAGCTCGCGATGCGTTGAGTTGGTATAGTACAACCAAAAGTTGTACTCGCTGCCCGGCAGGACACGTGACAGTTTGATGTCCTGTCCGATTTCGCTGGCCGGAATGGTGGTATTCGGTTCCGGATAGCCAAACGGCGGACTGTAGTCAATGCGATAGAAGGCATTGTCATTGCTGCTGGCATTCGGTACGCTGATGACCAAATCGGCGCCACTGGCAACCTGCGAAAGACGGAATCAAAAGAGTCACAGTGAGAAAAGTAAAACAGAGGAAACGGAGGTAAAGGGGGAAAGAGTTTGGGGTCATTTCAGTTATATTTTGTGGGCAAATTGATGGGTTCGTTTGAGTTGAGTAAATTATGGTTTTGTTGACCGATAAATGTCTGCGCCACTCTCTACTCTCCACTCGCCACTCTCCACTCATCATTACTCTGGGAAGCGGAATCTCGACTGTGTCAAAAACAGTGCTGACAATTTCGGACTTTTTCCCGTCAAATCTGGCTATCTTGGCTATACTGGCTTTTCCAAGCAAGATTATCTTCAAGTTGCCTCAAGTTGTGATTTATAACAAATTTTAGAAATACAGAAATAAATTTCAGCAAAATTGACTTTTATTCTGCCTTTCTTTTAACTTTAAATGAACAATTATTGGTAGTTAATTTATAGTATTTATATTAAGAATTGCATACTTGTTGTTAGTCTCTTAGGAAGCAGATTCGACAACTAATTATCCAATATCTCCGGTGTTTATTATCCGATTGGGCTGCAAATCGCACCAAACATTCAAAGCATCTAAAGCTTTATTCATGCAAAGAAGGAAGACAGTGACTCTAAAACTGTACATGCTGAGAATGTTTTTGTGAATTTGAGGGGGAGGGGTATGAGATATCAAATAAAAAATATAAACTTGGCCTGCCTATGTAATACACTAACCAAGCAAAAAATTACCTCTCTACTCTTATAGTTTCCGAGATCTCAACGGATCAAGAATATATATACTTTGTCTGCCACGCTTCCTTCTGCCTGTTACACACAAAAGTCATTTGCACAATTTTCCGCCTTTCTTTGCAATGTTTTTCAACTTTTTTCCAGCGTCAACAATTTGTTTCAGAATCAGAGTTGACAGCACTGATGGCAGGGCATAACTGACCTATATTTTGAAATCTTGAAAGCTGCTGTTGCTGTTGCTATTTCCCAACCCATTAATCATAGCGATAAGGAAAAGACAGACACACACACACACAACACAACAATGTTGAGTCACAATGTCACGGCTATGCCTGATTCTGTCACTCCTCCTCCTCCCCATCCGCTCACACGCCCCGCACTATCTCGCTCTGGCGGCGTGTGTGCCTAGATTGCATCTGCTGCTCATTAGGTTTTACATTAATCTATATTATATGATTATGATAATGAGTCTCGCGACTCGCAACGTCGGATACAAACTGCATTTGCCTCTTGCATAAGTTGCAATCATTCGGTTTATTATAGTGTTGGGACATATACTCGAAGAGATGACCTATCACCCTAGGATATAGTCGAAATTGTTCAGAGAGAGAGTGTGCTATAATTAATTTCCACTCTACTGCGGAGTCGCTGCCATTAATCACTGGCACACTCACTCGAGCCACTCTCGGCTATCAGCATCGCCATCTGAATATCTGATCTTGGAATGAAACGCTCAGCCCATTGTGATATATGCATATAGATATATCTTGATATTCTCGGAAATCAGATTGCATTTTATCAGTGTTGAGTCTACAGCTTCGCATTGCCATTTCCCATTTTCTTCTGTGTGAGTCGCTATAATATAGTATGTATTTCTATAAATATATATATCTACTATACACATCTATCGGTAATTAATGGAATTTTAGCAGAGATTTCTTGCGCTGACTCCGGACTTGATAATTGAGTATACAGCTAGCACATAATATTGATTCAACTGGCGAACGGCTCATCCGTAGATTCACTGATGATGACGCACATCACGATCCCAAAAACTAAAAAACAAAAATACCAAAAAACACAAAACAAAAATACGAATAATAATTATAATTGGCATTACGAAAATGCCCCTCAGCACGTGATATTGAGTGAAGAAACCTACTTGGCACAATGATAGTATCTGAGTGAACTTGGAGCGTCAATTCCGCTGAATTTCAGAGTGAAAAAAGTGAATTTTGAATGAAATCATCTCCCCACATCCATCACAATGGAAAAGTGCAATTGATTTTCCAACAGTTTCCACACAAACAAAATAACTCACTTTGAATATCAAATATGAATAGTGATTGCTGTTGTTGTTGTTGTTGCATGTGACATGCAAACAATGCAAAATACGGAAGTTAATTTTGTTAAAGTTTCGATTTGATTATGTGGGTGGCTCCTCTAGAGCCTCCATTTCCATTTGGCATTCAATCGAAACACAAAGCGCACTTCCATACTTCAAATACACCAATTGCCATCCCAATTCCAATTCCAATCCCAATCCCATGATTCATTGTAGACATTTGAATAAACTACATAAAAACAAGGGACAACATGAGAATACCCTGTTAAAAGTGACTGACTAACGACAGCTGTTGGCTACAATTAAAGTGGGAGAAAAACATTCGATAGGCGATGAATCAATTGAAGAGAAAACGCCCTTCGAGCGGAGTTTGTATGGCACAATATTCCAATTTTGTGCAGTGTATTAAATGGTTTATATAATCCCTGATTGAACTGAAAAGTATTCGGGAAAGATACAGGAGACCCTGTACTTCGATTTGCCTTGGGAGTCGATTACAGCAGCAGCATATATGAACCTACACTGTGTCTTCCTAGAAAGTGTGTCCTACTGCAGAAAATTGATAATCCAATATCTCCAGTGTTTATTATCCGATTGAGCTGCAAATCGCACCAAACATTCAAAGCATCTAAAGCTTAATTCATGCAAAGAAGGAGTTCAGTGACTTTAAAACTGTACACGCTGAGAATGTTTTTGTGAATTTGAGAGGGTGGGGAATGAGATATCAAATTAAAAACATAAACTTACGTTTCTAGCTCTTATAGTTTTCATTTCATCGTCATTTTCGTCATTTGCACAAACTGAATAGACCCTTTTGTATTTTTTTAAGTACAGGGTCTAAATATTCAAATATTCCCTGTAATAGCGAAACCTTTTACCAGTTCCTATAGCTTCCAGTACCTTACAATCCACATACATAATATTCTCACCCTCTTGCTGTAAACTAAAGCTAAGAAAATAGAGCACTTTTGATCGCTCTGTCTGAATAGTAAACTGGAATTTCGTTTAGATAAATAACGTCAATATACAGTGGTAAAAATAAATGGCATTGCTCTCTCCATTTCCTCTATTTACATAGCTCACTGGGTGCTAATCCCTATCGAATAACGTCAGCTAAATGGATCTGTTGTTTATCGATTTGCATGGGTATGCGAAAACCTCAGGAATGAAACTCGAACACAGGTATGGGGGGTATGGGTTGGAGTTATTCGAATATGAATATGCGAATAAACATCAGACACTCGGTTATTCGAACATGAATATGTGAATAAACATTGGACAGGGATTCGATCAAATTTGCCACTCGACAAAAGGAAAGTACTGCATACGAAAACTGATATTTAATCCCACAACAGCCACAACAACAATCAAATTTATGCGCTTTTCAGCTTCAAGGCATTTTTGACACATGAGAGTCGAGAGTCATGATACTAAGACAGATGGATAATTAGGTGTGTGTGTGTGTGTGTGTGTGAGAGTGTGTGTTTGGGTGTATAGTCGTGGGCGTCTAGGCTATTTATAAAGCACTTGCGATTGACATTGCGGCACTTATGCCCAACTCTCCTCCACCCACCCCCACCCCCATCTTGCACTCCACCTTCTTCTTCTTCTTCTCCTCCTCCTACTTGTTGTTGTTTTCTTTAAATACGTACGTTTGCCTCTGTCTGCCTTTCACTTTCAGTTTTGATTATTTTGATTTTCGATTTCGGCTATAGACCACGCGAAAGTTATCTATGTGTGTGTGTGCGTGTGTGTGTGTGTGTGTGAGTGCCCATAGCAATCAGTCTGTGTCAGTGCAGGCCACTCGTCGCTGGCATTAACGAAGCAACGACCTTGTCAGCTCATTACAAATGCAATTGTCGCCCCAACATCCAATGGCAATTGCAGTTACACTTGCAGTTGCAATTAGTTTATGATGCGATCTGAAACAAAACGAACGAAAAGCGAAAGACGAGGTCGTGAACCAATCACCCAGAGCAATGGACAGACGGAAAGACAGACCCAGACACACAGCAGACCCATCCACCCATCCACCAGTCTATGTCCTCGACTTGGACTCCTTCTCTATGGAGCTAAAGGGGTGTCTGAACGAATTTAGTATACAGACTAGACTGTGTTTAATCAAGCCTATACCCAGTAAGTCAGCGAGTGAGTTGGGGTATAGCACACTCTTTAACTACTCTGACAAAAGTCGAAAAAAAAGCAGGGAAAGCTACAG
This sequence comes from Liodrosophila aerea, assembly GCA_035045005.1. Classification (NCBI taxonomy): domain Eukaryota; kingdom Metazoa; phylum Arthropoda; class Insecta; order Diptera; family Drosophilidae; genus Liodrosophila; species Liodrosophila aerea. The sequence continues at coordinate 476,120 of JAWNNL010000767.1, forward strand.
TCGGACGACAGTAGGACAGCCTATACTTCGATTCGCCCTGGGCGTCGATAATAGCAGCAGCATATATGTACATATTCACATACACATACACACGCACTCATACACATACACTTGTACATACAAATATACGCGCAAATGCAAACAATAACCAATGCTCATACAGAAATGCATACCCTCAATCAAAAATCACGCATACGCCTTAATAGCCGGGTACACAGTGGCTTCCCCCCTACCCCAGCCACATGCCTACTACAGAAAATTGATTATTCACTATCTCTGGTGTTTATTATCCGATTGGGCTGCAAATCGCACCAAACATTCAGAGCATCTAAAGCTTTATTCATGCAAAGAAGGAAGACAGTGACTCTAAAACTGTACATGCTAAGAACATTTTTGCAAATTTGAGGGGGAGGGGAATGAGATATCAGTTCAGTTAACATTTGCCAGATTCACATGCTTCGAGTAGTGACGCTCTCTATTTATGTATCTACACTCAAATTAAAGGTAATACAAATGTAGTAAAATCTGCATTTACCGTCACACATTGAATACATTTGAATACATCTAATTGTTAAATAATATTCAAGTATAATATGTGATGTTCCTCAACTTCAACTCAATTTCTTGCAACTAGTACTCTCCCTAACCCCCCTTCAGCATGCCACACTCTACTACAGGGTATGCCAAATCCAACTAGAAACAAGAATAATCAGTCAATGCCATCTAAATGCTGTTTATGATAATGATCTTGATGCTGATGCCGATGTGGATGTGGATGTGGATGAAAATGATATCGAGCTGCGAAAGGGTTGAAGTCACCCGCAGCTGAAAACAGTGGCAAGTGGTCAGAGTCAGAGGCTGCAAATATTCCATGACGCCGTTTACAGTAGTTAGTATTACACACAATGTATTATGCCAAACAGACTGAAGTATATCGATATAATAACAACAACAATTACAGCCAAATGCCTCTTATACAAACAGAGAAAAAAGACATAAACTAAATGCCGCTTAAAATATTTTGAGCGTTGAGCAAAGTGAGTGAGTAAGCCAGTCGAGTGTGCTGAGCTCAGATTACAAGTGACTCGTGTTTTAGTTGCTGTCTTGCTAGCTATGTTAGTACGTGTCTTATATTAGTATATGTATTATATTAGTATATGTATTTTATTAGTACATGTATTATATTAGTACATGTATTATATTAGTATATGTATCTTCCCATTGGAAGATCATTCGATTCATGTAATAGCTACAACTTTTACTAAGAAGTTAAAATGCAGTCGTATGTTATTCTGTCTATAAGGCAACCATACCACCCCATTGGTGGCAGGGAGAGGGTATGCAAATGGCTGCATTGATTGTAGGCACAGGCAGGTGCTTCACTCGTGGCACTCAGAGGGGCAGGTCGGTGTGTGCGACGCAGTGGGCCGGTTGTTGTGTTGGTGTGTGTGTGGAGTGTGTGTGTGCGTGTGTGTGGAGTGTGTGTGATTTATAAAACGCTGTTGGTTTTTGCTAATTATTTATATGGCAGCCATCCAAACCAGTTAGGCGAGGAACCAAGTTTTGTATTTTTATTTAAGTTGATTTTTTATTTTTTCTTATTTTGTATTGAATTCAATTTTTGCTTTTATTAATTCACTTATTTGTTGTAGTTATATTTCGATTATTATTACTTTTATTCGATTTCGTGTTTGAATACAGATGTGAATAAGTGAATAATTTGCAATTGAAAATCAAATTGTTTAAACTTTTCGACTTGGCCCAGTTAACAGTCTTTTTGTTATAGCAGTAGTTGTTGTTGTTGTTGTTGTAGTTGTTGTTGTTAAGAGGCCGTCGCAATTAACATTAATTAATGCAAAATTTTGCCGCTGCTATTGTTGCAGCTCATGCAGCAGCAGCAGCAGCAGCAGCAGCTTTTTTATAGCCAGTCATTAGCTTTATTTAGAGATATTTTATCGATACTTGCAATTATATAACACCACAATACCCAATAGCTGAGAGCTAGACTGGAAGGAAGGGGGAGGGGGGGACATTTAACACCTAACATCAGCCACGTGTACACGAGGCACAACGATCAGGCCAATTGGCCAATTAGCTGCCGCTCTTGGCCATATTCGCAGCTCCAATTGGCCACTAATGAAACAGACCCCATGAATTCAGCTCAGAGAGAGCTACACCAAAGCAGGGAGCTCAAAAACCGAATTGAGTGCGACACAGTAATTAGATTAAACGGCTAAAGACATTATGGTCACTTGAGCTCTGACCCACATGCATGATCTAAGCGCAGGTCGGCAGACGATCTGCTTCACATACATACATATGAGTATGATCTAAATCTATCTGGAAACTAAATTGTATCTAAAGGAGGATTCATTTTCATATACTATATACATATATGATCTACGATCTATAGTGCTTCATGCTAAAGGACTTCATGATGAAGGACACTTATAGTATTATAGTACTGTTCTTTTTGTTTAGATAAGTCTGAACTGCAACTCTAATGTATCGATCATTTCATTACTATATACATGCCAACTCAAATGTTAAACTTAACCCAAAGGGAAGCGGGCACAAATCCCCTAGTTTCACCTATAGTTGACATCGATAAATTGGACTATCGATAGTAATATTAAGTCTTCTTTGATGTCTGATTTATCGCCAAAGTATTATCTATATATATTTTCACCAACTCCTCATATCAGACCTGATTTACGCTCTTCAAATGCTCAGCTCTGCATTAATCGGAGAACTGATCTATCATTTCTGATATGCACTATCTAAATATCTGATCTATACTATTGTGATTTCAAGTATATTATCTACATCTATTTGTGAGTATTATGCTCACAAGTTGATGTCAGATGCTACTCCCCAAGTTCTCTATTCTTTGTTGACTCTAAGATATCGGTAAATTGGTTTATCGATAGCAATATTAAGCCTTCTTTCATGATTTATACTATACTCCTTATATCAGATCTTTTTTACACTCTCTAAATTCTCATCTCTGCTATCTGATCTATCGTTTCTGATATCTAGATATCTGATCTATATATTCTATAGATTCTATATAGATATATATAGATATATATAGATATATTCTATATGTATACTATTCGCTTTGTGATCTCGAGTGCGTGTTATGCTCACAAGTCGATATCAGATGATACTCCCCAAGTTCTCTATACTTCGTTCTCTCTGAGATATCGATAAATTGGTTTATCGATAGCAATATTGACCCTTCTTTCATGCCTGATTTATCGCCAAAGTATTATTTGTATAGTATGTGATTTATACTATACTCCTTATTCTGTTTTACGCTCTCTAAATTCTCATCTCTGCTATCTGATTAAGCGGAGAACTGATCTATCATTTCTGATATCCAAAACACTATCTAGATATCTGATATATATATATATATATATACTCTATATCTATGCTATCCTTCACAAACTATTCGCTTTGTGATCTCAAGTGAGTGTCATGCTCACAAGTTGATATCGGATGATACTCCCCAAGTTCTCCTATGATATGTCGTAAAAACTGAAACTAATGGGAGACTTTAAGCTACTTTTGCCCATTGTCAACTGTCGAGTTTGCAAGTTGCCACAGTTCAAAGCAAGTCGTTTGCTCTGTTTCTCTTTCTGTTTCTGTTTCCGTGCCCTTTTATGGCCCTTTTTTGGACTAATGCACAGGGTATGCGAAAGAAATGTGCATCGGTTCTTTTTGACAAGAAAGCAAATGAGAGTTTGCACTGTTTTTATAGCACATTCGTTGTCTGACAGCAGAAATAATTTACCGCTAAATGGTGGGCTATTTTTGAAAGGCACTCCATCAAGTGTGGCACTGGCAATGCCGGATGGTGGCATGCCACACAGACACGGACACAGATACAGATACAGATACCGATACAGGCACATAGACACATGTGGCACATGTTGTGGAAGTTGCAAGTTGCAAGACTGCAAATTGTCTATCCGGGTGTAAGACATCTCCCTAGAAGTTGGCGACAAAAACCAGCTGTCCAACTCTCACACAGTTCACGATTCTCAGTTCCGGGCCAAGCATGCTATAAACTCGATAATTTTAGATCTTAACTCTAGCACTGATACATACGTACATTCGTACATACATTCGTACATATGTAAGTATGTATGTACGCATTTTCGGGCGCATTTGCCTCTTCCTCCTTCGCTCGAAGTGGAAGAGAAGCTACAGCTATTTAGGCACTTGCTATGCATATCAATTAGCACCGCATGTGAGTCGATATAATTCGCCTCCCTCACCCCGCCCCTCGGCTCGAAGAGAGGGCTAACCACACCCAGCAAATAAAAGAAAGAAAAGAGAAAGGCGACGACAGTTGCTCTCTCCTGATTGAGTAAGAGAGCACATGGAATAAGCCACCCGCTGCCCGACTTTTCTGTCGCTTTAATTAATCGAAATTAGCTCAGACGATCGCAGCGAAAACAAGTTCATGACAACAACAACGAAATCAACCGAAAGATAGTACTTAAGCCTGCGCACATTACAAGCATTACGTATAGGCATACCCTGTACCCTGCCAAAAGACTGAGACGGTGTGCCATACCCTAGAAACTTACATAGTACTGAGAAAAGATTCACTCAGAAGATACTCCAAGTGTATGCACTGAGCTCTGAGCTACCCCCTGTCCCTCCTCCTGACATCATCTGTTCGTTGGTTAAAGATCTCCGCTGTCTGTTAGCCGATTGAGCTGAAATTCACAGCATAGATAAAGGATGCCATAGACTACTTGTGGGCTTAATCTCCACTGTTTACAAGCCGATTGAGCTGCAATTCACAGCATAAATAAAGGATGCCAATTTCCACTGTTTACAAACCGATTAAGCTGAAATTCACAGCATAGATAAAGGATGCCAGAGGCTACTTGTGGGCTTAATCTCCACTGTGTACAAGTCGATTGAGCTGAAATTCACAGCATAGATAAAGGACGCCAGAGGCTACTTGTGGGCTTCATCTTCTTAGCTTTCTAACAAAGCTTCCTCTGGCTTTTCGTTAGAACAGAATTGATCTATAGGATCAGTTTATGCACGTTTTATACAGATAAACAATAAATTCAGTTGTAGTCATGTCTAAGATACGAAATAGAATTTTCCATAAAATCTCAACCATTTCCTGAAACTAAAAATACATTTTATAGACTGTAATCCAAATGCAATTTTACACAAAATTATACAATTAAATTTGCTATAATTATGGCAGTATTCTGTGCCATAAAACCAGCTTTATTGGCACATAAAAGATACATGTCTAAGTATATTCCCTTTATAGTCAGTCCCCGGTAAATTTGTCAGCAATCAACTGATAACATCCGGTATTATTATAGTACTTAGTATTCGGAGAATCGAATTCGTGTTGCCATAAAAATGAGACAAGTGCATTGTGCAAGAGCCATTGGGGCAGATATATCTGTCCATTTGTAAGGTAAGCAATCGATAAATCATTCGATAATCGTTTCATGCCATAATTAAAATCAAATAAACTCTCCACACACACGCCCAATAAACCCCATTACGTCAGACTGTCTTTTTATAGGGTAACCAAGCCAAAATAAACGAAGAAAAAAAAAGAAACGAATGTGTAAAGTAAGCAAAAACTATGTGATAGGGGATGGGGGAATGCCGAGTTGGTCAGACATAAGGGAGCATGGAGATGGAGATGGAGCTGGTTGTATCTCAAGTTAAAGAATTGCCGGCGTTGCCAGATGGCCGAAAGAGTGGCAAGAGAGTGGCAAGAGAGTGGTAGTAAGGCATTTACATAACAACAAATAAAATGTGAAACGAACAACAAATGAAGAAGAACAAAACACACAACTTCAAGCGCTGATGTCATCGCACTTTTGGGACGGGGGCGCCTCGTAATACAGAGAGTAGTAGTATCACTATATGCTGTTCATAGGGTGTACATGGTACTCACTCGAATGTTGTGAGCAATCAGCGACAAAGTATCGAGTACACAGCATAAATACAGAGCGAAGTTCAACCGGCACGTATGGAAATAAATCACATGCTCCAGTCAAGGCAATATGCATACCCGTTCTGTCTGTACATTGTGCTATTATTACTATTATTATTATCATTGTTATTATTTTTATACTTCATTGTGCGGCTCTCGTTTATTATGTTCTTCGTGTTGTTGTTGGCACGCGAGCTTCAAAAAACAACAAAAAAGAAGTCACTCTCCGAGTGAGCTGAGGCCGCATTCCGGCTGACTTTGAGTGCACACTGCAAAAAAACACTGAGCGAGTCATAGAGTACAGAGAAATTTATTGGTATAACTATTAAACAAGTGCAGCACAACTTTAAACCAAGCCACAAACTGATAAACAGCCCAACTGTCTGCAAATTGACTGTAGGAGACCTTATACTTCGATTCGCCAATTGATTGATTATCCAATATCTCTGGTGTTAATCATCCGATTGGGCTGAAAATTGCACCAAACATGCAAAGCATCTAAAGCTTTATTCATGCAAAGAAGGAAGACAGTGACTCTAAAACTGTACATGCTGAGAATGTTTTTGTGAATTTGAGGGGGAGGGGAATGAGATAGCAAATTAAAAACATAAACTTGGCCAGAAAAGGGCCATTGTGATACCATGTGGACTAAGCTCTATTCCCGCAACTGGAATCAGATTCATTGCTTATGCTTTCGCAATGACTGTCAGGTCTCAGCTCCCTTCCTCCCTCTGGAAATACCCCAAGGGTTAACCGTAGTAACTGCAGCTAGTTAGAATCGCAATTGATATACTAAAAATAGCATCTATATAGTATCTATAGTACATATATTTGATAGAACTTGAATTAGCATAAGATACAAGGTTGAAGAATTCGCGTGAGAGATACTATAGGTTGATTGCAGAACGGGTTCTTGGCCAGATACAATCGATGGCGGCCATAGGGTGGGGGAGGGGGTTACGGCATGCCATGGGTTTTACCGCCCATTTACAGCAACAGAAAACACAAGCACAATGAATGGAGTGGAATGGAACAAAACAAAACGAGACGAAACGAAAGAGAGACAACAGAGACCGAGAAACCGAGAAACCGGCTGAACGCAAGCGATTAAAATGTTTATGACACCCAGCGAAGAAGAAGAAGAAACAAAACATGTAATAAAAAATCCACAAAATGCACAAGATTTGGGAAAAACGTAAAAACGTACTGTAAGCAGTAAGGAGAGACGGATTGAGATACATATGTATCTGTATAGTAGTGAATCCCCCGGATTGAACTGCAACTGCAATCGTTGCCCTATGCCAGAGGAACAACCAAAACAAACCGAGTGTTTTATGGGCCTAGCGACAGGTTTGCCCTAGACGCAGTCCAGACCATGTCCGAACAGTTGTACATGGTGGTGGGCGTGATAGATACCCTGTAATGCAATGGGATTGTATTCCATTTGTATTCTTGACTATCAGTTCCCCGATAAGGTATGGCATTCACATTGGTACAGCATACCCACACTCACACTTTACAGGGTATACACAGACAGAGGAACGCGGCAATCCGAATCAAATCATGATAGATACCCTGTAATGCAATAGGATTGTGTAAAATTCCATTTGTATCTATCAATTCCCCGATAAGGTATGGTATTCACATTGCAAGAGCATACTCGCACTCACACCTATTTACAGGGTATACACAGACAGAGGAACGCAGCAGCAATCCGAATCATCGCATTTTGTTTACTTAATCAACTTGGCCGCATCGAAATACAATTTGGAATTGTGAATGCAGTACGACTTGGTATTCACCCCACCTCCCCCTCCACCCCCTCCCCACCGCATGCTTCCTCAATTTATAATGAGCATTCTTCGAAATGTCGAGACGTTAAACAGGGGAGCAAATACTCAATTACTCGAACATGATTCAGTCATCAAGCGAGCGGGCAAAAAAACGCAAGAACTTAGTCAGATAATAAATCCAAAAATACTTTATAACTAAGTACAGCACACTTAGTCGAAGACTGTCCCCCGATTCGTGCCATATACTATATAGTATCTTTTATTTGCTTAACCCATTTGTGTGTGTGTGTGTGTGTGTGTGTGTGTGTGTGTGTGTGTGTGATTGTCAAGTCAGTCAATGGAGCATATTGTTTATCGCAATTCTTGCACAAGCGACACCACATCGACTTGGGCATGCGCTATCACTGGCTCTAACTGTTAATCTACGACTACTTAGATAAGGCCTCAAATACCGCACAATTAGACACCCTGTCTTTTGAGGTCAGCCCTTTGTGTGTCAGATTCTAGTCTGTGCACAAGTGTTGTCCTCAAGTTGTTGTATGTAATTGCTCTATATAGTAGTTACACAACAGACTCGAAACAGTGAACACACCTCTACTCTCTGTCGAGCCTGTTCAGCCTATCGATTTTGATTATTTTTCAACGTTTTTTATATAGTTACAAAACTAACTTGAAATAGTGAACGTATAATAAGTGTTCACTCTTTCGAATACTTCACTAGTTACATAACTAACTTGAAATAGTGAACGTATGAAAAGTGTTCACTCTTTCGAATACTTCACTAGTTACAAAACTAACCTGAAATAGTGAACGTATAAAAAGTTTTCACTCTTTCGAATACTTCACTAGTTACAAAACTAACCTGAAATAGTGAACGTTATAAAAGTGTTCACTCTTTCGAATACTTCACTAGTTACAAAACGAACTTGAAATAGTGAACTTATAAAAAAGTGTTCACTCTTTCGAATACTGTGAAAACTGTCTACTATCGGAACACTCCCTTTAAACGGACACCTCCTCTACGACGTTCGTGTACTTTTTTCAAACAACCTCACTCCTCTTGTGCGAACACCCCCTCCCTTCAGCGAACGACAGTTAGGAGAGCCAATAGGAGAGTCCAATAGGAGAGCTTGAGCTTTGCTCTTACTTCAAGGGTTACTCTACTGATTAGGTATGTACAAATTACATCGATCGATATACTTTCGATGTTGAAAATTAATTATATATAACTTGAAATTGCTTATATCTTTAATTGTTTATACTTTCGATATTATAAATTAATTATATAACTTGAAATGGCTTTCAAAATATACACAAATTAAATTAATTGAAATATTAACAATATATTATTTTGATGTAGTATTTCGTAAACTTGAACGCAGATCAAATAATTTGAGGGAATTATTTTCATTTCTTTATGTGAATGAATATTACGCATGCAGATACATACTATATGTATCTCTAGTAATAATAATAATAATAATAATAATAATAATAACAATAATAATAATAATAATAATAATATTAATAATGTAAATACTAAAAACGTTATTATTTCCTACATCATCTTGTGAAAAAGTGAATAACTTAAACGAATATACAAAATGTAGCTGAAAAGGAAATGCGAATAACAGTTCACTCTATCGAACTAGCCCAAAGAGAGTACAGGGTATAACAGAAAACAAAACTCCCGCACTCACACTCACCTGTGGCCAGCATAATGTCAAAATGCTACAGACAAGCCACAGCAGTTGCTGTTGCATTTGTATTGTTGTGTTGCTCTTTTTGTTGTTGTTTTGCTGCTGCTGTTGTTGTTGTTGTTGCTGCTGCAGCTCCATTTCGAGTAGACTTGAAAACGCGCAAATTCGATTGACTTTTGCGGTTTTGCGTTGTGGTTGTTGTTCCTTGCAGTCGTTGGTTATAACATAGTTCTGTCTACACGTGTGTGTGTGTGTGTGTGTGTGCGAGTGTGTGTGTGTGTAGGTATGTATGCAAATAGTAACACTCTTCCGTCGTCACTTAATAAGAAATTATTGCACTTGTTTACAGCGGTGGAAGCGAAGAAGGCATTGTCCCTAGAGGAAAAGAGACAAAAGACACAATGAAAAACACTTTTCTGCTTCTTCTTTCTCTTTTTTGTTTTGTTTTGGTTTGGTTTGGCAAGGAATGCAGGCAACGCTCTGACGAATGCTTTATGGCCAAACAGAGTTATAACGGCACTGTCACACTGCTAGCGCTCAGCGCTGAGAGCGTGCGACGCTTGCGCTCTCCGAGAGAGCGAGAGAGAGAGAGAGAGAGCAGCAGCAGCAGCAGCAATAAGCGAAAGCGTCGTCGCAACGTTGGCTGCTGCAGGTAGAAAGCAAATGCGTCGATGTGTGTGTGTGTGTGTGGTGCAGCCACGCACAAGTGCGTGTGTGTGTGTGCGTGTGTGTGTGTGATTGTGATGGCGTGTAATAACGGCGCTTTACAACCGACGCAGTTGCTCCGTCTGTGTTTATTGTTGCTGTGGCATTACGACATAACTGCGCGTCCGCAATAGCAATTACTAAAGCAAGTTGCTGCTGCTGCTGTTGCTGCTGCAGCATAGCTGTTCTTCTTCTTACAGCACCCCCATTTTGTCTGTTGTAATTGTATTAATGCTAATTGCACGCATCTATTACAATAACACACACTAGACGCCGCCCTTTACACACACACACACACACACACACACACACACACACACTCACACACACACATGCCAATAATGAAATGCGACAACAGAGCGGCGGCGCAACGGCGACGTCATCTGCGCACCAAACAAAAATCACTTGTAATTGTTGCTGCTGCTGCTGCTGCTGCTGCTGCTGCTGCTGCTACATTAATTAAACAAACTAGTCACGTTTCGAGTTGATGCTTTTAGTACAAACTCGGTTTTTCTTTTTCGGTGAAATTTTAATGGCCGACTCTCTGTTCGACCATTTTTAGTTATTAACTATAATTAACTACAAATCGCAGAGCATAAAATTTAGTAAGCACACACACACACACAAAAGAAACAGAAAAGAAGCAGCAAGTAACCGTACCGTATTGCCTATGTTACTGTTGTATTATTTTCGTATTTTGTTGGCATTGACGCATTGACAAATTGAACATTTATCATTTGTTTTGTTTTGTTTCGTTTCGTTATGAAGCCTGGCTTGACGCCAATAACCGCAACTAATTTGAAAACATTTAGCATTAATTTGTTGTTGTTGTTGTATACAAATAAAACACAAATCGAATGCGCGCGGCGCGCCAGCAACAATAACCGAACCGTACCGAACGATGGAGAATATACAAATGAATAATAACACTGAATTAAAACAACAAAACGCAGAGCGCCAGGGCTGCTCAAAGCTACGATCGATAGATCACCAGTGGTGGTGGTGCTGCTGCACCTGTTCGCATAACGCTGCAGGTTATCGACCAAATTGAGTACTCCACAACCTGAGCCACTCGCGTTTGCCACGCTTGGCTTTTTTGGGGCAAAATTTGTGCTTAGTCCATATTTAGCTGCTTTTGTGCACTCACATGGAGGCCAATCAGTTTCGCGCTTCTTTTCAAAAATTATGTTCGCTCTACGGTTGACGAAACTTGCTTTGTTTACCTTCTGGATGTCACTGTTACCACTTGATAATTAAAAAGTGTGCCAAAAATAGTTTTGAAAAGAAAGGGTCAACAAAAAACGAGGGTTGCAATAAAACAAATTTACATCGTTCTATCGCAGCCAACTTCTAGTTCTGTTAATTAACAGTGAGCGCCATGTCGCAAATTCAAAAGCAAATTTATATTAAAGAATTTGTGGTAAAAACAACTGTTTTGTTGTTAAATACAACTTATACCATATGCATTGCTGTTTTTTCTTGTTATTCGTACGTTTTTTTTTGTTTCAAGTGAGAACAGTGTGACCAAACGCTTAACATTACTGTAACAGAGGTTATCGATAATGAGCTTGAGTTTGATTTACAGATAAGAATAACATTTGTCATGTGACCAGACAAGCGCCCAACAAATTAAATTCAAATTCTGATTGTGCTTCAATTTAAGCACGAAAGCGAATCCACTTCGAAGCGAAAGAGTAACCAATTTATAAACAACAACTTGCTGCGTTAATCTGTTGATCAATTACAAACATTTTACAGATCGTTGCAGATTGCTCAGCACAAAATGAGCAACGAATCCATCGTCTACTACAATGCCGAGACCGTGCGTCGTGTGCTCAACTGGCCGCTGGTGAACAATGCCGTGGAGGCGGCACTTACAGCAGTTGTGCCACCAGCGCCGCAACAGGTGTCCCAGGTGCACCCCTATGTGAATCAGCCGGCACGCATCATGCTGCCCTGTGGCAAGGATCGCAGTAAGCTGCTGTTGACCATGCCCGCTTATGTGGGGGACTATCAGCTGTCTCAGAAGGGGGCTGGGGATGCAGAGAAGCGCTCCACGCTGGCCTGCAAGCTGGTCACCTCATTCCGCAGCAACGCAGAGCTGGTGCCGCCGTTGCCCAGCATCGCGGCCAATATATTGCTGTTCAGCACACAGACAGGCCACCTGGAGGCCATCATGGCCGGCACAGACATCACCACATGGCGCACAGTGTCCGCATCGTTGGTGGCCACCAAATATCTATACTTTCGCCGCTTTGGACCGCAGGCAGAGCGCGAGCGACGGATCAATGTGGCCATTATAGGCTGTGGCACACAGGGCCAAATGCATGCGGCTGCCATGTGCCTCAACTTCCAGGTGAAGCAGCTAAGCTTGTACAATCGCACAGCATCACGTGCTCACACGCTGGCGGAGCAACTGAAGGGCAGCGATCGTATGCCCGTCATCCGGGTGTGCAGCACACCAGGCGAGGCGCTTGCCGATGCGGATGTCATCTGTGTGGCCACGTATGCCAGTGAGCCGCTCGTGCGGGCCACAGATCTCGGCCAGCAGCGTCCCATACACATAAATAGTATACCTACCCCCATCCCCACTCTCTCCCTCATTACTAATCGATGCTATTCTTGCAGCCGTAGGCGCTGGCGAGGTACACTACGGCGAGGTGTGCCCGGCCACCTATGCCATGTCGCGGGTCTATGTGGACTGCATGTCCAATGCCCAGCACGAGCTGAAGGGTCTGCCGGCGCCCATTGTCGGCGAGGTGGGAAGCGTCATCAGGAGTGGCAGCTATCCGGCTGAGCAGGACATCACCATCTTTCAGTCCATGGGTAAGCTTAACCCCCTAACACCCCCAAAACTGCAACTTGCCCCTCATTCCAGGCATGGCTTCGGAGGACGCTTGCGTGGCCGAGGCAGTGCGGGAGGCCATCCAGTCTGGCGAAGGAGCACCAGTCAAGGAATTCACATAATAAATGTAATTTTAATTAGGACACGAATGAAATGAAAACAACACGGGGTTAACAACTTTTTTGTAAACTTTTTTTTACTCATTTTTAGTATTTTTTTTATTTTTAATGTTTTTTCGTTTTTTGTTTTGTCTCTCTTTGGGTTTTGTTCTTGAAATCAGTTTATTAATTAATTTTAGTGTTCACTTATGTTAGTAGCTTGGTTTTCTTTTCTTCTCTTTTGTTTCTTCTTCGCCTTCTCTTTACCTTCTCATGTTCTCTTTTATCAGCACGCTTGCCAAACTCTCTTCTTCCTTCCTCTCTCTGCGCTCTTTCGCCCGCACTCTATCAATTTCATTAAATATATATATGTATATATATATATATATATATCATAGCTGCACCCAGTGGGAAGTATTTTTTTTATTAATATTATTAATAAATTGTTTCGCTTGGCTCTTTGGGTTCTCGGCCAGTCGAAGCCCCAAAATATGTTCGTTTTGTTTCAATAATTTCTTTTTTAGCATAACTATTAAATAATTTGTTTTTATATATATATTTATATATGTATATGCAGTTGGTTTTCGTGTAGTTTTTGTTTTAATTTTCAAATCTTTTATATTAAGTTTTAATAAAATACTCAACAAATAATGCAAAAACTTTTGCGCGCTTCTCTGTCTCCTCTCTTTCTCCTCAAGTTCCCGCTGCAAATGAGACGAGGCAAAGCAGCTTAAAGTCGTCTCTTCTTCTTCTTCTTCTTGCTATTCTCCTTCTACGTTCTTGTTGTTTATTAATATTTTGATTTATTTGTATACCTTTTTAAGCTTTATTTTCTGCCCGTTTATCAGAAGTGTGGAAAATAAAAGGAAAAGCAAAACTCAAATAAAATAAAAACATAAAGTTCTGTTTTGTTTTATTTTTTAACATTTTTGCATTGTTTATTTTGTTGTTTGTTGTTGTTGTTGTTTCGCTGGCGCTTCATATTTTTTGTGTATATATATTTTTTGTATTTTTTTAGCGTAACGAAACCGTTTGAAAAAAAATATAATAAAAATAATAGTTGTTGTTTAAATATAATATATATATATGTATATATATTTAACCATATACACACACGCATATGTAAGCATATAATTTATCATGTGCATTTTACATTTAAGATTCGCTTTTTGCTCTCTCTTTATTTTCGTTATTTACTTGCTTTCTGTTTTGTTTTGTTTTTGTTGTTGTTTCTTCTGTTACAATTAAATCAACACATGCTCGCATCATAGAGTTAAAAAAATAGCTGTAAATACACATATGTATATAATGATAAGTAAATATAGTATTTAAACTACAGTTCATATAATTTACTGAAAGCAGGCGCAAAAAAAAACACTTAAGAAATTAACCGTAATTTAAGTATTGTAATTGTAATTGTAATTTTCTTCTTCTTGCTAAAATTAAAGGAAAGTACGCACGTACACATATTACAAAATAAATTAGTACTTGGATTTATCTGTATTCGTATTTTATGCATAATTTAATTAATAATTGTTTAATGTTATGTTATTTTGTGTTTTGTTTTGTCGTTATTTTTATCTGCTTTTCTTTTGCTTCTCTGCGAAATGTTTGCTGCTTGTAATTTAGGCATAAATTAATTATTATTATTATTATTATATGTATATAGATATTTACAAGTTTCTTTGCTACTTTTTGTTTTCGCTTGCTGCTTTTGTTATTTTCTTTATTTTTATTTTTTTTTTAATATTATTGTTCGGCTTTTCGCTTCAATTCGTGTGTCCCCACCCCCACACACACTGGCCGTCACGCTCTAACTCCTGCTGCTGCTGCTGCTGCCGTCTCATTCTCATTCTCAGCCGGGCTCTGCTCCGCTCTGCTCTCTCTCTCTCTCTCTCTCGCATTGCTACTAATTCTATGTGTATTTTGTTTTATTTACGTTTTCTTTTTTTGTGGCTTTTTCTTTGCTTTTGTTTATGTAATTCTAAAGAAAAAAATGTTTGCTGCTTTTCATTTAATTTAAATTTAAATTTAATTTATCATTATTATTTCTCTTGCATTTTGCTTGTTATTTGAAATGTATTTCGTTTTGTTTCGCTTCTCATTCCCTTTTGCAACTTCTTCTGCTCCTCTCCTGCTAATTCTTGGGCATTCGCTACCTCTTGTGGAATCTTGCGGCCAGCCTTCTTCTTCTTTTAGTTTTTCTTTTGTTTATGTACTTGTATATATATATGTATATATATATAGGTTTACATACATATAGACTTCTATATATAATATTGAAACATTTAGCGTGTTGGTAGTGTTGTTGTTGTTGTTGTTGATTTCAAATAGAGTTTTTCTTGTTGTTTTGTTTGTTTTTTTTTTTTAATATATTTCTATTAATATGCCTTTCAATATTAATATTTAATACATAGTTCTCATTACAATTAAGTGTTTAAAATTAAAAAAAAAAAACATTACGTAATATTTATATATATATATATAGTATATATTAATATTATATATTTAATAAAAACTATTACATTAGTTGTTTATTAATATTATTATTTAATAAGAAGTAATTTATCGTTCTTGTTTTTTTTTTTAGTTTTTGCTTTTTGTTTGCTTTCAATTTTCTGTTTGCTTTTGCTTTTACTCTGCTTGTGTACTATAGTTATATATATATGCTATATATAGTCCATATATATGTAAGTATTACTTTTCAAGAATTGGTACAATTTGCTGCTGTCTTTCGCCTTTGATAACCATTCAACTATTGCCGTTAACTGCAGCGCCATCTATCGGTTTGCTCTCTGCCTGTTCACTGTGTGTGTGTGTGTGTGTACGTGTGTGTGTTTTATGCAGACAAAATTCGCTTTTATTAATTATGCATAATATATATGTAATGTGTATATATATATATATATGAAACGTTTATTTAATATTGTAAAATGTACTGTATATTTAAGGCAAACTTAATGTGTGTGTGTGTGTGAACAACAAAAAGCAAACTCAATTCGCTTCTGGCAACGCTCTCTGTTAAGTCAAGAGCGGCTCGGCGCTCGCTCTGTCAATGCTAACATTCTGCTGTTATGGCTCCGCGCTCGCTCTGTCAAAGCTAACATTCTGCTGTTATGGCTCTGCTGCTGCTGCTGCTGCTCTGCTGCTGTTACTGTTATTGTTTTGTCATTTACTTTATAACATACTGTACTTAAATTTTCGCTATTGTTTGTTGTTCTTGTTGTTCTATTTATTACATTTATGTTTACTGTTGCTATTTTTTTGTTTTTCTCATTTTCGCGTAATACAAAGAAAAACCATTATGATCTTCTTCTTCTGCCTGGTAGGAGCTTTATAGGGGGAGGGGGAGGGGGTTATGTTGGTAAAACTAGTTGCTAATTTACATGTAGAGTTTTGTTTTTGTATTAATTATATATATATATATCTATATATATATATATGTGTGTGTATATATATATATATTTATATTAGTGTTAATTATTATTAATTAATTTTATGCTGCTCGCTCGCTTGCTTGCTCTCTTGCCGCTCTGCTCGCTCGCTGCTGCTACTGCTCCTCCTTTATAGTGTAGAGAAAGAAAAAAAAAAAAAATACGCCCTTCCTTTTGCTGTTGCTTTGCTTCTTCTGCTCTAGCAGTGCTTCTTCTTCTTCTTCTTTGTGCAGCTCCTTCTTCGCCCTTTGCTCTCTTCTATGCTAAGTTCTATTATACTTTAGATAACTTTCTATGCTTCTTCTTCTGCCGCTGCTTTCGCTTTCGCTTTCGCTTGTTCTGTTCACTCTCTCTCTCTCTGTTTTTGTCTAAGTTTATCAGCAATTCTCACGTTCGCTCTGCTCTGCCAACACTTGCTCCTCTTCTTCTTGCTCTTCTCTTCTGCTGCTGCTTACAATTGTGTTGCATTATTATGTTTTTGTTTTTTGCTTTACGCTTGGTTTATCACATTTAATATAATGTATATATGTATATATATATGTATGTATATACATCTGTCTACATATATATAGATATATATATATATATATATAACTGTATATAGTTTTCCTCTTCCTCTTCTCACTATGCTTAAGTTTTTGTTTTGGAAATTCTTTTGCTTCTGTTTCTGTTGTTGTTGTTGTTGCAACAGCAGCAACATGTTGTTGTTGGCAGTGATGGATGTTGTCCCCTACAGCAGCTCCTGCTGCAGCAGCAACAGTTGCTGCTGCTGCTGCAATTGCGCCTGCTGCTGCAGCTGTTGCTGCTGCCAGCGCTTATACATGCCCAGATACGTGCTGCGTGCTGTTGTCGTCGTGTTGCTGCTCACTGCTGCTGTCGCCGTTGTTGTTATTGTTGTGTTGGTTGTTGTGTTGTTGCTGCTGCTGCTCCTGCTGCAGCAATTGTTGGTGTTGGCGTTGGCAGTAGCCGCCGCCGTCGCATGCAGTATGGCAACTGGCAGCTGCAACTGCTGCAACTCCAGCGAGTGCAACTCCGTTGTTGTTGTTGCTGTTGTTGCCACTGTTGCTGCTGTGCCGGCGGCAACTGTTGCCAGCAGTGGCGGCTGCAGCTTGTAGTGCGTGGCATCCATGACGGTCTCATAGCAATATGCAGCCGCATCGAGCAATGTGCTGGCATAATAATTATTGTTGTTGTTGTTGTTGCTGCTGCTGTTGCTGCTGTTGTTGTTGTTGTTGTTGATACATAGTTGCTGCTGTACATTAACGGCGAATTATGAATTGGAATTGCGTTTGGTTGGCAGCTAGGATGAGCTGGACTGATTCATATTGCCAAACATGTGCGCTGAGAATGAAGTCTGTCCGGCGGAGTTGGCCTGCGACGTGGACGACTGCTGTTGCTGCTGCTGTTGCTGCTGCTGCTGCTGTTGCTGCTGTGCCTGCTGCTGCTGATTGAGCGAGCCACGTCCGTGCTTCGGTATCGGCGGCTGGATATACTCGTGCCGTGCCAGAGCAAACACATCCATGCGATCCTCCTTGCGGTACGCCAAGCAACCGCGTATGAAACTCTGCAAAAGGAATCGTTAATCGATTAATCATCGATAACTATCGATAAGTAGATCAAGAGTTATGCCCGTACCTTGGCCTCATTGGAGACTGTTGGCTTGTTAGAGAACTGCACTTCGGTCGCCTTCAGTATGGTATTCTCCTCGAGAATCGTTGCCTGCGACTGATTGTGACCGAACGGCTTCTTCCCGTATAGACACTGATAGAATATCACCCCGACACTCCACACATCCACTTTCGATGAGATTTTCGGTGGATTCTTGCCAACCACAAAGCATTCCGGCGGTAGATACCTAAAGAGATTCGCATAGAGATTAGGATTGTTTTTTTGGAGATGGATAATGTGCTACAGTCGAACTGCTCTATAGTGAACTTTGATACAATGAAGCTCTCCCTATTATGAGTTGATTTCAGGGTTCATTATAGCCAAGTTCGACTGTATATTGTGCTACAGTCGAGCTTCTCTATAGTGAACTGCTATATAAGTTCTGTGTAATGAAGTTTCTGTATAAGGAAGTGACGGATGATCCCGTCAAGATTCATTACAGCGAAGTTTGACTGTATATTGTGCTACAGTCGAGCTTCTCTATAGTGAACTGCTATATAAGTTCTGTGTAATGAAGTTTCTATATAAGGAAGTGACGGATGATCCCGTCAGGATTCATTATAGCGAAGTTCGACTGTATATTGTGCTAGAGTCGAGCTTCTCTATAGTGAACTTCTACATAATTTCTGTATAATGAAGTTTCTATATAAGGAAGTGATTTCCTGGTCCCGTCAAGATTCATTATAGCCAAGTTCGACTGTATAGTGTGTTACAGTCGAGCTTCTCTAAGTGAACTGCTATATAATTTCTGTGTAATGAAGTTTCTATATAAGGAAGTGACGGATGATCCCGTCAAGATTCATTATAGCGAAGTTCGACTGTATATTGTGCTAGAGTCGAGCTTCTCTATAGTGAACTTCTACATAATTTCTGTATAATGAAGTTTCTATATAAGGAAGTGATTTCCTGGTCCCGTCAAGATTCATTATAGCCAAGTTCGACTGTATAGTGTGCTACAGTCGAGCTTCTCTAAGTGAACTGCTATATAATTTCTGTGTAATGAAGTTTCTATATAAGGAAGTGACGGATGATCCCGTCAAGATTCATTATAGCGAAGTTCGACTGTATATTGTGCTAGAGTCGAGCTTCTCTATAGTGAACTTCTACATAATTTCTGTATAATGAAGTTTCTATATAAGGAAGTGATTTCCTGGTCCCGTCAAGATTCATTATAGCGAAGTTCGACTGTATATTGTGCTACAGTCGAGCTTCTCTATAGTGAACTTTGATACAATGAAGCTCTCCCTATTAGGAGTGGATTTCAGGGTTCATTATAGCCAAGTTCGACTGTATATTGTGCTACAGTCGAGCTTCTCTATAGTGAACTTCTACATAATTTCTGTATAATGAAGTTTCTATATAAGGAAGTGATTTCCTGGTCCCGTCAGGATTCATTATAGCCAAGTTCGACTGTATTTTGTGCCACAGTCGAGCTTCTCTATAGTGAACTGCTATATAAGTTCTGTGTAATGAAGTTTCTATATAAGGAAGTGACGGATGATCCCGTCAGGATTCATTATAGCGAAGTTCGACTGTATATATGTATATGGTGCTCCCATTGGACGCACAAGCAAGACGCGAACAGGTGCACGGTGTTCGAGTTCGCTCGAGAGCTTGAAGACCAAGCTAAACTCTGGTAAAGGTATATTCGATATATGGATTGCGATATATGGATTTCGATATATCGATATATACATATATATATTCATTTACTGATCAAATCAATGACAATATCGAAACGCTCTTTAGCCTCATCAATGTAATACATTTGCGTATATTTACCAATAAGTTCCAGCGCCCTGAGATGTCAGATCCATGCCATGATCCGGATTATAGTTCTCATCGTCCATCACCTTGGACAGACCGAAATCGGTTATCTTAATCTCGCCGCAGACGTTGCCCTCGGTGAGCAGTATGTTGCCCGGTTTCAGATCGTAGTGGATGACTGGCGGTTTAATCTCATTTAGATACTTGAGTGCAGATACAACCTGAGGAGGAGGAAGAGGGATTCACATATAGTATACATCATATCATCATCATCTGCATCTGGGTCACTCACCTGCATTATAATCGAGCGCGCCTCACGCTCCGGTATAGTCTTATGCTGCTTCAGATAAAAGTCTAGATCGTGTCCATCACAATACTCCAAGACGGTGCAGAATGAGTTCGCGTCGATCTCGAAGACGTCATAGAGCTTCACCACACGCGGATGATCCAGCGCCTTATGGATGTTATACTCTCGCAGTGCGTGCCTGAGGAGAAGAGGAAGAAGGAACACGTGAGATGAATACGGTGTGGGATGGGGTCCTCCCCTTCACTCTGGTCGTGGTGACTCACTGGGACTCTAGGCAACATAAGCTAAGCGCTAAACTAATCAACTTGGTATCGATATTAGTCTCTGTTTACAGTTGGATCTACTAGAGTTATCTACTACTATCTAGCTGTCTCCTGTTGCTGCTCCTGCTGCCTCTACTCACTTGATATAATTAGCTTTCTTATCCTCCTTCCAATCCTTGTTTAATTGGTGCACCTTACATGCGACATAGCGTTGCTCCTTGAGGTCGAACGCCTTGTGCACCTCGGAGAAGCCACCCTTGCCCAGCAGCATTAGTAGCAGATATCGATCGTTCAGCACGGGATGATTGTTAAAGCGGGACTGTAAAGGAGAAGAGAAGAAGAGAATGAGTTCCAGTTAGTTATCGTTGGAGTATCGTTAAGACTATCGCGAATACTATCGTAAGGCTTATCGTAAGGCGCTTCGAGTTAGGCTAGAGTATCAGCTGCAGATAGACACCAAATATGAAGAGTTGTAGCTCCAGATAACGCCAAGATATATAGCTATACAGCTCGTCATCAGATAGCAGCGAATATAGCTAAAACTGTACCGCTAAAGCAACTCTTTATAGCTAGAAATGCAGCTAATGTATGGCCATAACTAATGCACTATAAAACTAGCTAGAATCAGCGTGAATATAGACTGCATATAGCTATTGTATACACAGTGAAAAATACAGTTTAAACTAGTTTAAAGCGAAGGCAAAGATATAGACACTTTAGCGGTAGTTATAGCTATAGTTATATTGAAATGTAGCTGGATATATCCAAGCCAAATATACATGGAGATGGATACCAAATATGAAGAGATGTGTTGCTGGATCATAGCTCAAAATAACGCTAAAATCTATAGCTAAATGTTGGCTCGAATATAGCTAAAACTGTAGTTGGAGATACCGCTAAGGCAACTCTTTAGCGTGACGCCTGTGCGTGTGAAAGCAGCGCTGCATAGGAAAGCGCACGTGTGATAGGAATTATGAACTTTGGGCACCACCGATATATAGCTATTATCAGCGTGAATCGAGACTGTATATAGCTAATGTATACACAGTGAAAAATATAGTTTAAACTATATCTAAACAATAGACACTTTAGCGGTATTCCAGCTAGTACTATAGCTGTAGTTAAAGCCAAAACTCTGGCCAGTAGTGTAGTCGCCTCTCACCTGATCTTCGTTGAGTATGCGCTTGAGCTCACGTATGTGGAGATTGCGTTCGCGCTCGAGCTTCTCCATCTCCAGTTGCAGATCGGCGTCCTCCTTCTTGAGGGCGTTCTGCCGCAGCTTGAGTATCTCATCGTATTCGTAATACTCCTGCGCCGTATACGCGCCGGACACCGGATCCGGTTTGAGAAATGTGCCCGAGTCGGAACAGCTGCCACTGTCGTTGCCGCCGCCGCCACCGCCTGGACCGCCGCCACCGCCGGGACCGCCGCCACCGCGGTCGGAGAGACGATCACCCACATTGCCGCCAGAGTTGCCCACGTTGCCGCCACCGCCGGCACCAGCGATGCCACCGGCACCACCGCCAACACCACCGCCGCCGCCGCCGTTATGCAAGAGCTGGGCCTGTTGGGCCTGTGTGGAATTGGAGCGGGAGAGGCCACGACCACTGCCGGTGGCGCCACCAACGGTGCCCACGCCGCCGACGCCACCCACACCGCCGCCGCCAACGCCGCCGACACCGACGACGCCGGATGCATTGCCGCCGGCATTGCCGACGCCAGCGATGCCACTGTCCAGGCTGCCGGCACCGGCATTGCCGCCGAGACGGTCCGTCAATTGGGATGAATCGTTGGAGTTGGAATTCTGTTGTTGCTGCTGCTGCTGCTGTTGCTGGTGTTGATTGTTCTGCTGATTGCTGTTGTTGTTGCGCTTGCGGCCGGACTCGGCCGGGCGCTTCTTCATCAGCTGCTTCTTCTGGCGATCGATCTCCTCGCGCTCGGCGGTGATCTCCTCCTGGCGCCGGCTGAGCTCCTGAAACGCATAACCATCCGTCCAGTTCTCCTGGAATGTGGCGCCGACACGCTGTGTCACAAACTGTCCCAATCGGAGGCGATTCTGCATGCACTTCTGCCGCGCCTCCTTCTTCTCGATGCTGCTCTTCTCCTTGAGCAGCTTCTTCACCACATCGATGCACTTGGCTATGTGCGACTTGTGCTGCTCAATGATCTTCTGATGGCTAATGAGCTGACACTTTTGCTCATCCGAC
Source organism: Liodrosophila aerea (assembly GCA_035045005.1). NCBI lineage: Eukaryota > Metazoa > Arthropoda > Insecta > Diptera > Drosophilidae > Liodrosophila > Liodrosophila aerea. The sequence continues at coordinate 498,902 of JAWNNL010000767.1, forward strand.
AGTCTTGTCATCTCCTCCAGTTTCGCCTTGCCCGACTCGTGCTCCGCCTCCCGCTCCTGCAGCTCCAGCTGTGACACCTCCGTCTGCGTGCTCTTCGTGTACGTGATGATCGTCACCGTGGGCAGCGGCAGTGGCGGCGGCGGTGGTGCCAATCCAGCCACACCCACACCCACGCCCACCACTCCGACGCCCACCACGCCCAGCGAATTCAGCTGCTGATGTGTGGGCACGACGGCAACACTGCCGCCGCCAACAGTTGCTGCCGTCGAGACGGGCAACTGCTGCTGCTGCTGGGGTTGCACCTGTTGCTGCTGTTGCTGCTGCTGCTGCTGGGCCAGGCCTACGTTTAGCACACCATGTGACACGCCCACATGCGACATGGACACGCCCACCATGGACGTTTGCTGAGGAACCATTGCATTGGAAGTCTGTTGCTGCTGTTGCTGCTGGCGTTGCTGCTGCTGCTGCTGCTTGGCCGCCGCTGCCGCCGCCGCCGCTGCTGCTGCTGCCGCTGCCGCAGAGCTAACGTAATGAAACTCGGGTGCCGCCTGCTGCTGTTGCTGCTGCTGCTGTTGGCTGGGCGCCTGCGTCTGTGGACTAGTTGCATGATAGCCGTGTATGGAATACGCGTTCGTCGTCTGCACCTGATTGTTGACCTGCTGCTGCTGCTGCTGCTGCTGCTGCTGTTGTGTTGCCGACGATGGTGACTTGTTGCCCGTCGCCTGCTGCTGCCGCAGCGCCGCATTCGCACTCGCCTGCTGCTGCTGTTGGGGCTTATTGAAGTACTCGTTGATCTTCTTGTCATTGCCGGGGACCATCAGTCGGGCGTTCTTGCTGCTCGAGCCACCAGCACCGCCGCCGCCGCCACTCGAGGCATTGCTGCCAGCCGTGCCGCCGGCAGCAACACCTCCACCGCCGCCGCCAACCGCACAACGATCGGCGGCCAGACTGAGCACAGCCTTGGACATGCTGGCATCGGAACGGAATGCCAGCGATTTACCCTTGAGGCTGGTCACAACGCCGACGCCGACACCGACTCCACCGCTGCTGCTGCCACCGCCAGTGGCGGCACCACTAACACCCCCGCCGTTGCCCGCATCATCGCCCGTATTGCTGTTGGCGATCTTGCGCTTGCGTTTGCGTTCCGCCGGCGTGCGTGGCTGCTTGCCGCTGGCATTTGTGGCGGGTATGGTGCCGGCAACGGATACGGTGACAGCCACGGAGCCGGGTCCTGGCCCAGTGCCGGGACCACTGCTATTATGCTGCTGCTGTGCATTCAGCATGTCCAACATGGAGGCGCCGTTGTTTGAGTGTAACCCCTGCGCGTTTAGCTGTTGCTGCTGCTGCTGTTGCTGTTGCTGCTGTTGCTGTTGCTGCTGTAGACTGCCAAGGCCTAGCATATCGTTGACATCCTTTTCGCTATGCGAGGAACCAGTGCTCATATTCGAGTCCGGATTACTGCTGTGTCCACCAGCTCCGTGCTGCTGCTGCTGCTGTTGTTGCTGATGCAGCGATGCGTGCGTATGTTGCTGATGTAAATGCTGCAATTGCTGCTGATGCTGTTGCTGTGGCGTCAGCGTGCTATGATGCAGGGCTTGCTGCTGCTGTTGTGCCGCTGCTGCTGCCGCCGCTGCTGCTGCTGCCGCCTGCTGTTGCTGCTGTGTGGTCAACTGTTGCAGATGCAACGTGTGCGTCTGCAAGTGCTGCTGCTGTGTCAATTGCTGTGGCAGCAATTGCTGCTGCTGCTGCGCCTGCGTGCTGTGATGATTAGCAAAGTGTTGCTGCTGCGGCTGCTGTTGCTGCTGCTGCTGCGGCTGTTGCTGCTGCTGCTGTGCTGCCTGATTGCTGGGATGATGATGACTTAGGGTCGGCGTGGTCTGTGGGGCCATCTGCAATTGAGCGCCGGCGGACATCTGCAAGGAACAACAGAAAGCAAAACATTAGTTGGGGAATCTCTACTCATTCTCCTCCTCCTCCTCCTCCTTTGTTGCACTCTTATATACACACACACCCATAATAAGCTAACGCACACAGTTACAAGTGCGAGATACAATTGCAATTGCAATTGCAATCACAATTACAATCGATTCGATTCTATTGTGTTATCGATATGTCGCTAACAACACTGAACCACTTTTTGTTTTGATTCGCTGGTTCGCCAGCGTTGCCAGATCGCACACAGTTGGCAACGCAGCAAGAGCGACAGAATGGCGAATCCACTGAGCGAGAGAGAGCGAGAGCGAGAGAGTGAGCGCGCAACGTGCAAAACGCAACTATACGTATATATGTGTGTGTGTGTGAGTGTGAGTGAGACGTCATATAGGCAGCGCGTGCTACACACTGGCTCTGGGCGCCGCTCCGCATCGCGTGCGTGTGAGTGAGCGCAATGCATCAGCCGCGCGTTCTCTCCGCTCTCTCTGTGCATGCGTGTGTGTGTGTGTGTGTGTGAAATATTTTATCAAAAAGCAAAGACAATGCGAGAGAGGGAAAAGGCGACACACAAAAGAACAAAGTTAAAAAAAATTAAGCACAAATTAAATGGCTGCCCAATACAAATAATTATTTTTTCACTTTAGCACTAATTTTCTCCTTTTCTTTTCCTTTTCGCTGTTCGTTTTCATTTTGCATTTTACACTTTAGTGTGTATGTGTGTGAGTGTGTGTGTATGGCAGTATATGCCTTATTTATGACAAAATGCCGTTCACCTTTTTTAAGCGCCGCATATTTTTCTGCACACACATACGCTTTGCTTCTGCTCTGTGCGTGTGTGTGTGTTTGTTGTATGCGAGTGTATGACGTGTATGTGTGTGTGTGAGTCGTGTGTGTGTGTGTGAATTTTTCACAATTTATTACAATTTATCACATTCATTGCTGTGTGTGTGTGTATGCGTGTGTGTGTGTGTTTTTTCCTCTATTTTGCACTTTACAGTTGGCGAATTAGCATTACATTACGAGAGTAAAACGAGTGAACGATTATTATCGACTATTTTGCACGCCGCGTACTTAGTTTATGGCTGATATTTTGTATTTTTTCTTTCTTTCGGCACGGCTCGGGGCAGGCAGCAAATTGTTATACGCGTATTTGTAATGGTGCGCGCGGCCCGTAACGAGCAAGAAAGAAGGTGAAAAAAGAAGAACAAGAGCAATAAAACGCGTACACAGAGACAACGACGACGACGACAGCGACGGCAGAGCAGCAGCGACGACGACGACGACGACAACGACGAACGTCGAACGTCTCAGTCTCGGCGTTTTGCTATTTGCAGAGAGCGCGAGAGCGAGTGCCTGTTCGTGTGTGTGTGTGAGAGCGCACTCTCTCGGTGTATATGTGTGTGTGTGTTCACCACTGCAACACTATACAACACTACACTATTTTGCAAAAACGACGAAAAGAAAAGTACAATAAAAATTAATCCGATTGACAGGCAGGCAGGCAAGCAGGCAGCCAGGCCAACGACGCTACGACGCTGACGGCGACAGTGGCAGAGACACTGGCAGAGGCAGTGACAGAGGCGGCGGGCAGCCACCGTTTCGTCGTCGTCGCTGTCGTTCGTTTTGCTTGTTCGGCCTTCGTTGGATTTTGTTGTTGTTGTTGGTTGCGGGTTGCGGCTGCTGCTGCTGTTGCTTTTGATAAATTTCTGCGACTTCCGCGCGCGCCCAGCCAAAAACAACACCGAAACTAAACTACACAACTACAACAACTATTTGTAGTTGGTGCTGCTGCTGCTGCGCGACTGCGAGCGAGCACTGCTCTTCTTCTTTCAACTACACTTCCAACATTGCCCAGCCAGTCAAGCAGCAAGCAGGCAGCTAGCCAGCAGCGGCGTCAGCGGCAGCGCAGCCCAACCGGCGTCTTTGTCATTTCGCGAAGCGCGCGCTGACGTCGTCGTCTACGCCAGCAGCGACGCTGACGACGCCATTGCCCAAATTATGTTCGTGTTCCTGTATGTATCTGTGTGTGTGTGTATTCAAATGCGTGAATGAAAACCAATTAAATTTACAAGTTCAAAATGTAAATGCAAATACCAGCAGATATATTTTAATTAAAATACACACACATACATACATACAATTTTCTCTTTACTCTTTCGTTTTTTATTTGTATGAATAAAAACCGGTTTTAATGCAGCAGCAAGAAGTATGCATACATACACACACACACACGCATACACACACACACACACACACACACACAGTTTACAAGCAAATCAGAACTTTTTTCGCAGGGCTTAAGCACACATTTTACATCAGGCAATGTATCCCTGGTCATCTGCTGGCATCTCGCTGCTCTGCCAGCGCCATTAGCAGCAGCCGCAGCAGCAGCAGCGAGCGAGCATCGCGTCGTATAAAGGAAGGAAGCAAATTTTTCGCTGTCGTCGCATTGCATCGCTCTGTTTGCGGTTTACTGAACACGACATACAACAGCTGGGAGCTGCTGTCGCTCGCTGTCTCTGCCGCTGCCGCTGCTCGCTTCCACTGCTCGCTGCTTTGGCTGGCCGAGAGTGAGAGCGAAAGATGTTGCGACACGGTTGCCACTTGAAATTTGAAAAAGTGCATCAAGTGAAGCCTTTTCATTTCGAAATGAGCAACTAGAATATTCTTATTGATTGAGTGAAATTTATATATATATATATATAATGTAATATATAGTATACTAGTATATAGTATATAACTTAATATTTAGCATAGAATTGTTAAGTAAGTCATTTTACGTTTTACTTAAAAAAAACCAAAAAGTTCCAATTCCCACACCACTTGCTGCACCATTGTGGCAACCGTGTCGTGGAAAGTGTTGCCACAGATAAAAAAAAACAAAAGAGAAAAAAAAAGATTTTAATGAAATTTTGCATTTATAAATTGGCAACGCTAAACATGGGGCAACAGCAGAAGAAGAAGCAGAAGAGGCAGAGTAGAAAATAAAGTAAATGATAAGAAAAGCGACGACGACTAACATTTTGGGCTTGCTCCACTCACGTGCGCGCGAATGAGATAAATCTATGATGATGATGTTATTGGGTTTAGGGTCACACAGAGGGGGGAACAGGGACGGACACACACACACACACAACAGCAAAAGCGTGCGAAAAGAACGAGAACACGAGTCGAGACAAAACCAAATGCTCTCTCACACTCAACTCGAGTGTGTGTGTGTGTGTGTGTGGGTGCGGGGAAGAGCGCGAGGGTGTGGCAGTGACATGCATAACGTATGTATGTATGCATTTCTTATTGGCACCATCTGTGTGCGTGTGTGTGTGTAAGTGCGCGAGTGCAGCTCTCGGTCTGAGTGTGGGTAGAGTGCAGTAGGGAGAGCGTGAGTAGGGAGAGCGAGTACTATTACGTCTGTGCCGAGTGCATTCCAATGCAGCTTGAAAAACCGTTGCATATTTTGTGCTTTTTCAAATGCGCACAGACCACCGTCTGCAGCAGCCGCAGCAGCAACGCTCACACACACACACATACACATGCAAGAGCCGTATGCAACGAACCAGTTTTTTTTTTCTTCATCTTTTTTTCTTTCTTTCTTTTTTTGGCAACGTGTTGTGATAACGCTTTATTGCAAATACACGTATACTATACATGTGTGTGTGTGTGTGTGTGTGTGCAAACTGGTTATCGCCATTGGTGCTGCCATCCAAGAGTCAGTTGTTGCAGCTGTCTGGCAACGCCGTCGCGCATCGGCAAGCATCAGCGCTGAGCGTTCGCCGTCGTCGCCGCAGTTTAACAGTTCACATCGATGAGTCAAGGTCGAGAGACGTCACGCAAATTTTCGTTTTCATTGCTTGCCCACACAACAGACACACACACGCACACACACACGCACGCACACTATGCCCGTTTTATTTTTAGCGTCGTGTTGTGAACGAACGAACACACGAGCACACTCGAGCAGCGAATGTGAATGGGAAGCGCGACCACAAACGAGAACGTGAAAAAGCACAGCGATAGCAGCCTACACGTCTCCTCATTGAGTTTTTTTTCTTTTATTTCTTTTGAATTCATTTATTGTTTTATTGTTTTTTTGTGGTTTAATTTTAGCGACACGCATTCAGATGTTATTTTCATAATTTAAATTTAAATTTAACATTTTCAACGGCAATTCATCACAATTTGTGTGTCATCTTAACCCATTGTTGCGCTCTATTTTTGTTTACATTTTTATCATAATTTCATAATTTTCATAATTTAAATTTAAATCTATGCGGTTGTACATTTCTAACGGCAATTCATCAAAATTTGTGTGTCATATTAACCCATAATTCCCCATAAATGTTAAATTTCTTGTAAATACCCCCTCATAAAATTTACTTATTATCAATAGATAGATTGTAAATAAACAGAAAGAAAGAAAAAATTATTAACCCATTGTTGCGCTCTATTTTTGTTTACATTTTCATCAATGATTTGCTTTTAAGTTTGGCATTTCATTTCGTTCGAGTAGTAAAATTAATGAAATTACTTGCATTTAATGTACTTTACAGCAGTGGCACACCAATGGGTTAACATGTGTCTGTCTGTACACAGTGTCCTCAATTCGCTTAACAGCGCGCTGTTAACAAATCGTATGCTGGGCGCACAGCAAAATGCCGTAGCAGCAGCAGGCATCAGCACGTGCACACAGCACCGACCCAATGTAAACAAAGAAGCGAGCAGCGAGAGAAAACAAAACGATAGAAAAAATGTGTGTATATATATGGAATGAGAAGAGAGTAGGGTAGAGAGTAGAGAAAAATAACAACACTCACGCTCTTGGTTAATTTGCGACCAGCGGCGGCGATACGTTTGCTGCTGCCGACGATATTGTTGTTGTTGTTGCTGGCGCTGCGACTGCGTTTGCGTGCGGCGGCGGCGCTGCTAGCAGAGGCTGCCGCTGCGGCCGCCGCTGTGGTTGTTGTTGTTGCTGCCGTGGCTAACATGACAACGTAACTTTAACAGTGCGAGCTGTTGCTGCTAACGTCGACGTCGCTGTCGACGTCGCAGTCGCCGTCGCTGCTGTGGTTAAACAGCTGACACGCTTGCCGGCAAAATTTTATAAATCAGCTGCCCCATAGGCGCAGCGATTCGACTCGACTGCGAATGCTCTCTCGCCACGAAAACACTGTTACGCTCTCTCTCGGCACGAATGTAATACGTGTGTTATGTATGTATGTATGTGTGCTCTGCCGGCGTTCTCTACACTTTTAGGCGCTCTCTCGCAGCACACGAGGCTCGGGGCTCGCTCTCTTCGACAGTTGTTTGTTTCGGTTTCGTATCGTCTGCCTTTTGTTTTTATATTGTATTCGTGTTTTTCTTTTGCTTTGTTGTTTCTCTTGCGATTGCTTTGGTCTGCCTATTTTTCGCACACACGTTTTTGCATTTATGTTACACACACACACATTCGTAGCTCGCCATTGCGATTGCGATTGCTGTTGTTGGATTCAGTAGGAAGTTGGCAAATATACTACATATGTATGTATATACATACGTACATATATATATGTATGTATATAAAAAAAAGGTGAAAAAAAAAACAATTTGCCCGACAACAACGACACGACACGTCACGTTACTCGCTCTTTAACTTCGACACTGTTAGCGGCTAAGGTAAAATTGGCAAAAGTCTACAACAAATATGTATGTATAAAAAAAAACACACACTGAACACACGCCGTACGTCGACGCAACGCAACGACTGCGACGCTTGCCAACTGACTGACAGTCTCTGACAACACAGTGTGCGCCCGCATGCATGTACATACATACATACATACATATATATGTGTGTGTCTTCTGTTAACCGAGTGAACTTAAATTGTTTAGTTCTGTCTGTTGCTGCCGCTGCTGCTGCTGCTGCGGCTGTGTCGTCGCGCTGTTTCTTGGTATTTCTCGTTTGTTCTGCCGCAACGCAAGGCCGCAGGCAGCACAATTCCCGCTGCTGTTGCTGACGTTGGCTGCGTTGACGTCGTGTGTGCGTTAGAAAGCTCTTTGCACTATTTTCTTTTCGTTGTTGTTGTTGCTGTTGCTGTTGTTGTGTTCGCCTGCAGGCGCACAGTTATTTTTCTTTTTGCGGTGAGAGGAGAGCGAGACTTTGCATAGAGCCCCAGCCAGTGTTGCCAGCTGTCAGTGGGCAATTAAAACTAGCCGAAAAGACATTTGACAATTCACCAGTGCTGAGCTGCTATTAAAAATAGCTAAAAATAGTCTAAATACACACATACATTCAAGATTTACCAAATGTAAATACATATGTATGTATGTATGTGTGTATGTATGTATGTATATGTAGCTAGCTGACAACCGTTGTTGACTATGCAAAATAGCCAGAAATAGCTAAATTATCAATTGACCTGAGCTGGTATTAAAAATAGCTAAAAATAGTCTAAATACACACATACATTCAAGATTCACCAAATGTAAATATGTATGTATGTATATGTAGCTAGTTGACTATGCAAAATAGCCAGAAATAGCTAAATTATCAGCACTGCACAGCGCACCGTCGAATTTGATTTTTTTTGCCGTTGTTAGCCGCAGAGCAACGAATGGAATTACATACATATGTATGTATGTATGTACGTATGTATGTGAGTCTGATTGTGTTGTAGTATATTGAGTCGTTGGTGAAAGCATTTTAATAGAACATTGCTGCTAACTGCGGCGACTTGACGCTGCTTATTGTAGTTGCTGTTGCTGCTGATGCTCTTCGCTTCACTTTTCGTCTGCTGTTTATACATATGTACATATGTATGTATGTATGTGTGTGTGTATGTATGTACAACTATGCCTGTGCTGCCATTGTGCCCGTAAATGGGCATTATTATTAACCGATAATTTTGTTTGGCCGATGCGCCATCTATGTTCACGCACCTGGTATGGTATGTGTGTGAGTGTGTGTGTGTGAGTGTGAGTGTGCCCCGTTATATTCGCTAGAGCTAACTGTTTTTGGCAAAATATGAACCGAGGCACAAGTATGTTTATACATACATACATATGTATGTACATACACGCGTATGTATTTACATTCACACAAATGCTTCTTAAAACAAAGCAAACAAAGAAACAACAGCAACACGGAATCAACTCAATTTGACATATGCAAATGAAGCAAATCAATTAAGCGCAAAAAATTCAATGAAATTCAAGATATTTACATACATACTCACATATGCGTACATATGTAGCTCATATTTACTGCATTATGTACTACATACATACATATGTACATATGTATGTACATTCGCTTCCATATGTCTGCATACCACATGTACACTGACAAAAATCTGCTGCGTGTAAGCCAACTTTACATTGTATGTACATACATATGTATGGTATTCGATAGAGTGAACATTCGATACAGTGAACAATATTTGTATGTTACACTACTGCACTCACACAGACAGCGTAGCGGGCTTGTTGCAAGAAATGTGTTGGCACATTCGATAGAGTGAACACATTCGATAGAGTGAACAACTGTGCACAGGCTAGCAAATGGACTGAAATGCTAGTAATAATAATATTTATAATTTGTGTTCATTTTGTGGTATGTATTTGCGTTCGCTATGCTTTTTTTGTTCAGTGTACTATCGGCCGGGGTCTAAGAATTGCAGTAAACTTTGGCAACACTCACGGAGTGATCAAGTTTTCAGACTGCAGGCCACTTTTCCAACTGCTGCACTTCTCTCACTGTATGTGTGTGTGTGTGTGTGTGTTAATATGTATTCCATTTCAATTCATTTTCCCCTCATTTGATTTCAAACTGTGCAACTTTCACCCGACAAACAAACAAATCAACCAAATAGAAGAAAAACGTAAAACAGACAAACAATATGGCTGCAAAAATGTTTGCCTATACACACACACACACACACACATACATACATAGTTTATACATATCTACATATTGCTTTATTATTTGTTAGCATTGACATTCGTCCCAGTAAAACACAGCGTCAGCTGACGTAATCGCAGCATAAAATGATAAATAAAGAAAACGACAAATTAAGCAAAAACAATAACAACAACAACAGCAATATTTCTCAGTGTATAAAACAACAGTTGTTTTTTTTTTAATTTCGTTTTTGTTGTGGTTTGGGCGCGACTCGAGTTGATTGAATCAAAAAATATCTCACAGATGAATGTAGAAGAGAGGGGAGAGAGAGAGAACTAGCGGTAGATGGCAAGGTGTGAAGGAGAGAGGGGGTGGAGGGGTGACTAATATGTAGATATCGATAGAGCTGAGCTGCATTCTGTAAGTATGTATATGCATACATACATACATACAGATGTACTATGTATGTCTCTGGGTCAGAGCATAAACTGCAAGAATATACATACTTCATGAATACCCTGTAAAAGTAAAACAATTGAGTATACCCTATGGGACAGAAGTATGTACACAGTATGTGGAAGAACATTTATGCGTATGCATGTATTAATGTACATATTCGTGAATGTACATATGTATGTAGAATTAAGGAATGTATGTATTTGTATGTACATATGTATGTATGTATGTGGATATTGTAAAAAATGTCATATCATTAACCACAAAAAGTGCAAAACACATACATATGTATGTATGTATGTATGTACATATGTACGTTAGTGCGTACGTATGTATGTACATACATATCTATTCCTTTATATACTACACTCGTAATAATATTGCTTTAATTCAATTGACAGTCGTCCGTTCCCACTGTTTCTGGTCTAACATACACACATACATACATACAAAATGTTATCAAAATTAGAAATTGCACACATTGATTCGAGTCACGTAGCTACACACACACACACACATGTAAATATTATCACACTAGCGCCCTCTATTGTGCCAAGCAGAAGTTTCAAACAGCAAGCGACTAATTAAATTTTGAACTAATGTATGTATGCATATGTATGTACATACATACATACATACCACAATACGAGTGCATAAAAATATAGCTGCAACAATGTAGGAATGTATGTATGTATGAATGTATGGTCAGCCTACGAAATGTTAACGAACGGCATGTAAACAGCCAGAGTGGAAGAGAGGCCGAGGGGAAGGTAACGTGGCACTGCGAATTAACATACATAGCAAAAAAAAAAGCACAAAAGAAATATGTAAAAATAAGCAAAGCAAAAAATTGTACAAAATGAACATTGAACACACACAAAAACAGAAGAAGAAAAACAACAACAGCAACAGCAACAACTGCAGAGGCAGCGCCGCGTTACGCATACGCAGCGGCAGCGACAGCGACAGCCAACGAGAGATGACAGCGACGTCTAATTATGCTGCTGCAGCAGGAACAGCCAGCCATAATACTAGCATGTAGTAAAGTCAACGACGAGAGTTGACGTCGACGCCGACGCCGACGCAGAGGCAGAGGCAGACATCGGCGTCAAACGACAACGACCCACTCACCGAGGCGACCGAGCGTTGAACGCAGCGACCGACCCACGACAACACACAAAGTGTAAGCGCAACGAGTAAAACGAAACGACAAACGAACGAGTTGACGGCGGCGATGCCCGCTGCGACTGCGGCGGCGGCTGCGGCTGCTCTGCGCTCAATAATAACAAATGCTCTCGCCCACTGCAATAATACACACACACACACATCCACATAGAGTTTACTATGGGGCAAAGGCAGAAAAAAAAAAACAAAAACAATTATCAAAAGCAAAAGCAATAATAATAATGAACAACACAAAGCAAAAGCAAAACAACAACAGCAGCAGCAAAAATAGCAAATAAGATGTGTAAAGAGTGGCGCAGAAAACAGAGCAAAAGGAACAACACAAACAACAATAGTTAAAGTAGTATAAACTGACGTTGACGAAATCCGTCGTCGTCGCCGAGCGCCGCGTATATATTTCGTTTCAGTTATTATTGAAGCACAAACAAATTGAGACTAAAAATGCGGCGTGAGATTTGATTGTGAGTAAGCGCAAGCGTCGCTGTAGACGCGCGCGCCGCAGCAGCGCCGTCGACGTCGCAGTCAGCATTTAAAATATGTAAAGGCAGGCGGCGGGGCACTGGCAGAGGCAAAAGTAAAAGCACAGAAGAACGCAAAAAAAAAACGATGTGGTGGGGGGAGGGGGGACATGAAATTAAAATGTATGTATGTAATGCACACACACACACACACGCGCTGATGGAAAATGTTCAAATGGGAGAAGAAGAAAAAGAAGTGAAATAAGCAATGCCGGGGCGAAAAAAAAAACTAAAGCTTGGCGAATGTTGGACAGCGAGGCGACGGCGACGGCGACGCAACCCAACGCGACGTAGGCGCCAGCGTTGTCAAGTGCAAAGTGTGCTGTGTGATGGGCGTGGCAGCTGTGTGGTGGGCGGCTGGGTGGTGAGGGCATGTGTGTGTGTGTGTGTGTGTGTGTGTGTGTAAGTTGTTGCTGGTATTGCGCTGTCAACAAATCGAGCATAAAGCGTAAGAGCAACAACAAGAGTCTTATGAGGTAATCGTAGGCAGAGGCAGAGGCAGAGGCAGAGCACCACCAGCAGCAGCAGTTTGTTTATTAAAAAAAATATACACATATTCTTTATTTGAGTTGATTTTTTTCATACGGCGAAAAATCGAAATTGCCAAAAGGCAGCAAAAGTCAAAGAAACTGAAAGGCAACAACAAGTAAACATTACCGCATCTGGCAGATACACACACACACACACACACACACACACACACACACAGCAGGTAAATGTGGCTGTGTTTATATTCGGGATGGTTGTTGGCCAGCAAGTATCGGTATACATATCGGCAAACATTTCAAGTGAAATATCGTATATCGATATAAGAATTACTGCGATATATCGTATTACGTATCGATGCACAATGTACCAATATCGATATATCCCTAGTGTCAAATTATAACGATATATCGTATTAAATATCAATACTAGAATTGTATATATCGCTTTAAATATATCGTGTATGTGGCAAATATCGCTTTCAGATATACCGAAATATACCGATATATCGTATTGAATATCAATAGCTTAATCTAAAAGTATCGATGCTCATTGCTATAATATACCGATATATCGTATTCCATATCAATCTCAATTTAAAAATATCGAATTAGGAGAAAATATCGCTTCGTATGCCATATCGCTGCCCATCGCTATACCGATATATCGTATTGACTATCAATAGCTTAATTTAAAAATATCGTATTGGGAAAAATATCGCATCGTGTCCCATATCGCTTCCCATCGCTATAATATACCGATATATCGTATTTAATATCAATACGGGAAAATATCGCATCATATCCTATAATATACCGATATATCGTATTGAATATTGGGAAAATATCGCATCGTATCCCATATCGATGTCCATCGCTAGCTTATATATTTGTTTTGTTGCTGCTTGGGCATAATGTATGAAAAAGCAAATGGAATTTTTATGAACAGAGTCACAGCAGCAGCAACAACAACAAGAGAGCGCAAAATGCAGCCAACAATTTATTTATAGAATGCCCCAGACAAAGATAGCAGATATGCCTGCGGGCAGAGTGAGCGTGACAGCGACAGTGGCAGAGGGGGATGGCAGCATGTCAGCATAGCGGCGAGGAGTTGGGAGTTGGAGGGGAAGACGAGGAAAAGTAGGAGCTGTGGGAGTAGGGAGTAACAGGCGCATAAGTAACGGTTCAGTGTGCAGACGATGACGAAGAGTTTATGAACTAGAGACCAGAGACTAGAGACTAGACAGACTAGACAGCAAATGGCGAATAAGAGTGAGAAGACAAAGAGAAAGAGCGAAGAGAGAAGAGGGAGAGAAAGAGCACTGCATGTGTGATTGCTGCATAATGTGGCATAAAAAGTAGTGCCAAACATGTGCCACAGTCGAGCCAACTCGACAAACTGTATTCATAATATTTATGTGTTTTAATTAGTAACTAAAATTAGCAACTGAATTATTACAAATAATGTAAATGTGTATTAAAAAATATATAAATTATTATTAAAAAATATACAGATAATATAAAAATATAGCAGAATAGAAACTTGAATAAAAAAAAAAAAGAAAAAAAAAAATAAAAATCTCAATTAAGTAAATAATATATGTATATACTTATATACATATTCGAGTAGTAATTTCAATTTCATTATACAATTATTCAATGTTGCATCATCGGAAATAGTTTAACCTATGACTCATTTCAATTTGCAAAAAAAAAAAAAAAAAAAAAAAAATCACAATTAATTTGAGACATGATTTTCCAGCGTGATTTCGAAATGAAACGTAATACAGAATATTATTGAAACTGTATGCATAATAATGTAAATGTAATCCAAGGAACATTACAACCCATTTACTGTGTGTGTGTGTGTGTGTGTGTGTAGATTATTAGTAAGTATCAGGGTATTAGTTGGCTCATCAATTGTATTCTATTTTATAAATAAGGCATTGATTTTCAGGCTACTCCAGTCGGGTCAACTTTATATGCAATTCATTATTACAATCATCATTATTATCATCATTATTATCATTATCATTGTCATGGCAAACAGTTAGTGAGTGACCTTTGATTATTTGGCTTTGTTCAACTGAATTATTATTTTTTGTTTGCTTTTTTTTCCCGTTATACAATAGAGCAAGTCTAGTTAACTGTTGTATATAGTATAATGGATATACAGCTGGATTTTTTCTTGCTATATATTTACACATTCACACAAAAGTATGTAGGTATATAAGACTATATAAGATTTGACTTGGCGTTCTTTTCTCTATTTTTATTGCCATTGAAAAGAATTCTACTTAAAATTGTTTAGATAAGATTTAATTAGCACACAAAGGCAAAGTAATGCAAAATTCAAAGAAACTCAAGCTCACAGTAGACTGGAGAGGAAATTCCAAATGAATGGAGTGGAATTTCCACACAAAATGTAGGTAAATGTTGAAATGTAATTATACAGAATATAATAATGAAAAGCTGCCTTTAAACCATACTGAGAAATAAGTCGAGTAAAGTAGAAATATATATGATTATTATTACTATTATAATAGTATTAATATAGTATTAATATAGTATTAATATAGTATTAACATAGTATTAATATAGTATTATTTTAGTATTATTATAGTATTATTATGTATCCAATTCTCATCACAGCTGTAAACGGTAGCATCACAATATACCCTACAATTTATCCACTCTCCCCTAATTATTCCCCTTCATCCTATCTACCATCTATACATAATTTGCATTAATCATATTTTGCATGGCTTTTGACACCTCTGAAGCGGAAATAATATTTACACAAAGCAAATCGAAAAATCAAAAAACAAACACAAATAAAATCGAATAATAAAAAGCAACAACAAATAGCCGTTGTGTTTCTTTAGGCAATTAACAAACCATTTTTATGCTCAATAAATTAATAAACTGTTAAAAAACAACAACAATCGGACATTTCAAGTTCCTGAACCAGCGGGCCATAAAAAACTAAAGAAAATAAATTTAAAAAATGGAAAAAAAGAAATAATAACATTGTCGCCACGCGCGTGTGACAAAAAATGTCAAATATGTATGTATTTTTAATTAGATGTAATAATTGATATTTATTTCGAATGATTACACTGTGTTACAGGGGAAACAAACACAGGACTCTTATTTTTTAGACCCTGTACTTTAAAAAAGCACAAAAGGGTCTATTAGGTTTGTGCAACTCAGAAATGTATGTAGTGCAAGCAGATCAAGTTTGTTTTACATTTTCGATACCTCCTCCCCCTCCCCCAAAAACAGCAGAAAACCACCACAGTCACAACTTTAAGGATACAAGCTTGTGCTTTGGCATACAGAGATCTCATGATAACCTTTATCTGTGCTGTGAATTGTGGCCCAATCGGATAATGAACACCAGAGATATTCAATATTCAATTTGCTGTACTAGGCAAGGGATTGTGTCTGACTTTGCGATATGTGTGTGTGTGTGTATTGTTAGCATTAGCTGTTGCAAGGAAGAGTACAGGGTCTCCTACTGTCGGTTCCATCCGACTGTAGCTTTCATTCAAAACTAAGGAATTTGAATGATTCGTTAAAAGCAGATACTTAAAATTTGTAATTAATATCATTTACTGTTTCGAAATTAACTCCAGGATTTTAAAGGGATCCACGAGAAGTTTTTCCCATGTTTTCCCATTAAATATCTACTCACATATGGCACACACCTAACGATTTGTTAGACTTACTCATTATTATAGTGATAGAAATGCGAATTTTCAAGTGTATGAAATGATTTGCTCATGGCTCGTAAATATTTATCAGGCACTGTCGTCTGTTTGACCGATTCACACACGCTCTATATACAGCACACACACACACACACACACATGCAAATGTATATTATATACATAGCCATTCATATGTACATGTGTATATAAATACCAACAAAAGCAATGCGCATTTTAATAAAAAAAAAAAAAAAAAAAAAAATCGAAAAATCACTCATACGTAATTTCATTGGAATTTGTTGCTGTTATTGTTGTTGTTGTTGCTGTTTGTTTGTTTCTTTGCCTGTTCTTCTTCTGCTTTAGCTGTTTTCATATTGTACTTGTATTGCTTTTGATACGTTTCGGTTTCTGTTTCTGTTTCGTTTTTGTATTCATATTCTCATTTCTTTGCCCTGTCCCCTCTATCTCTCTCCCTCTTTGTGCTGACTTTTCGCATTTGCGCGTGTCTTCTTTGGCATTTCGTTCCGTTGACAAGAGCAAAACTTTCAAGACCTTTTCTGCGGCTCATATAATCAACAACTTCATTAGCAATTGTAGGCGAGATTTTAAGTATTATCATGCTTATCATTGATGAACATTGAAAGCACTTAATATACTCAAACTTTCGACATTTTCTTGCGCTTTTCCTAAGGAATTTCCCACTTTAAAGCTATAAATACATGAGACTTTAGGATGCTGCATAGTTAAACCAAAGAGTTATAGTTTTATTTAAAATTAATTTAATTTAAAAATTTAAAAAAAAAAAAAAAAAAAAAAATTTGCCTTAAAAAGAACCTAGTGAATTTTACGACAAACTATTTGCTTAGGGAGTTGAGGGCTATAGGAGGTCTCAGTATGCTTCCTATAGGTATAGAGGTATATATCTATATATATATAGATCGGACAGAGTCCGGATCAATACCAAGCGATGATTTTACTTATTTATTTAATTCTTATATGAACTAAATTAAAATGTAATCAATAGAAAAATTATAAATTAAATAAATAAAAAGTAAAAAAAAAAAAATTATAAAAAATCAAATTCAATTAAAGTAAAAAAAAGGGCAGTGAGCACAATAGATCTTTGGCGTCGCAGTGTTATTTATACATATTTCTGATAAATAATAAAAACTAAAATAATTCAAAGTGACCTATCGAAAAATACCAAAAAATGATGAATATTCGACCTAAATTGAAAGTAAAATTAAAGTTTGTCAAAATTGAAATTACATAAAGAAAAATAGATAAATAAAAATAATTACTAGTTGAATTTAATGCAATGATATTGGTATTTGGGAAATGAAAAGTGATTGCTGAATACATTCGACCTTAGTGCGAAGGTCTGAGGTCTGAGTTTTGGTGCCGGCATAACGGGTGCTGGGTACAGGGTGTCAATTGTCGAGAGGTTACATGTATGTAGTGTAGTGAAGCTGCACCAGTACCAGGGGCATAGAGAGTTTTTAATAGCCACCAAATAGCGCGAACTAAGCACGCACACACACACACACATACGTATGTATAGTATGTACATACATACATATGCATACATTTATATATATATATATGTATATATATATGCTTTTCCAGGCTGCTTGCGCCTCCGCCATTTTGAAAATTGATACAACGCGTCACACACACACACACACACACACACACACACACACACGCACACACACACGCACACACACAGAGGCCTCAGCTGCAGTTGCAGCTATAGCTTTAGCTTTCAGCAGCTTTTGTCGAGTTTTTGGGCTGCGTGTGTGTGCGAGTGTGTGTGAGTTGGCGGCATGTGGCAGGTGCCGCAGCCACAGCCGCAGCCGCAGCCGCAGCCTCAGAGTATCAGTTTCAGTTTCGAGTCTCACAGTCTGTTGCAATTGGTATGTGCAATTGGGCAACGGGTCAGTCACAGCTCACTCGCTCGCTTGCTCTCCCGCTCTATGCAGCACACCGTCTCACTCTCACACTCGCACTCACACACTCTCTCTTTCTCAGTCTAAGCAAAGACACACACACACACTCGCACACACACGCACAGGCTTTCCATATTTCCAGCTGAAATATGGTTGTTGCTGTTGCTTTAGTTAGTTTTGCACTTTGCAGTTTTGTTGTTGTTGTTGCTACTAGTTTTGCCTGCTAAAAGGCGCGTGTGAGCGAGTGAGCCAACCAGAGCAATATCCCCTGCATCAACAGCAGCAGCAGCAGCAGCAGCAGCAGCAGGAGCCTCTTTATCAACCCCTACTAATCTGCCAAGTGGTGTTGCCAACAACAGCAGCAGCAAGAGTCCCACACAACACACACACCCTCACACACACACTCGCACACACACCCTAGCCACAGTGGCCAAGCGGAAATTGTTTTCAATGTGTGTGGCATATTTCAGGCCAACACCAACAACAACAACAACCATCATAGCAACTACAACAACTGCCAGCAGGTCTATGGCAACCCAGTTAAACAAGCGCCTAAAACTAAATGCCTGATTAACTAAACCCTCCGACACTACCCTCTGCCAGGCTGTCGACAGTCTATACCCCAACCTATGCCTATTGCTTTACAGTATATAGTACATGCTCCATGCTCCATGCAATCCCTATACTATAATAGTAGTATACCCTTCTTCATATCATATCATATAATATCATATCATATCATATCATACCATACCCTATACACCCTATTCCCTATAGTAGAGGATTATAGAATGATACATAATACCTAGCCTATGCCCTTCTTCATACCCTATACTGCATATAAGAGCTATATATATTCCCTATACTATTATCATACTTTATATCATGTTTCACATCATATTATCATGCCATACCCTATACACCATATACCTATATTAAGGTCCTATATAATCCCTATACTATGATCATACTTTATACCTACCATATATCCTTCCTCATATCATATTGCATGTTCCATGTTATACTCTATATACCCTATACAGCATAAGTCATAAATACTATATTCTCTGTACTATAATCGTACTTTATACCCAACCTATATCCATACTATATCATAGTATATGTTCTATGTATGCTGTATACTTTAAACGCCTGCATTCCATGCCTGAACTTCTTTATATCGTACTGCATGCTCTATTTCATGCCCATCCCTGTAATCTCCAACTTCAATATGTTACATATCCTAAGCCCTACCTAACTAAACTCTAAATAATCTCATCTACATATATCCTAAGCCCCATCTAACACCCAATATACTCTTCTTATTATTCCTTCCTTCCTACCCTGTGCAATAACCCAAGCTACATATAATCATCCTATAGTCAACCTACTTTATGTTACTCCTAACCTCTAACCTCTATGTCGCACAATCTGACGTCTACCTCGCTTACCTTATGCTAAAGCGTATTCCTTTTCTATACCCTACTCTATAGCTCACTTAAGAGTGTTTTTTATACCCTCCCTTTACTTTACTACAGTTTAGAGTCCCTACCTCCTATACTACTTAATAATCTATTACATTTCCTATGCTACAAACTTTATATTCACTATCTACTATAGCGTATTTTAAGCAACCAAAACCGACGTCCTGAGTGCTTATCTACTACTATTACTCTTCCTCCTCCTATACTCTAGGTGTACTCTATCCTACACTCCACTTCATTACATTGATTATACCTTATACCATCATTATACCTTTCCCTACTGCAGACCTTAATATGAGCACTTGGCAACTATTGAAACATTTTTTGTACTGTAGGGTATTTGCGATTCGTGCAACTCTCCCGAAGATACGCGAGGCAGCATGAAGGGAAGCTTCGCGGATGCCCGAAAAAAAAAAACGCAGACCGCACAATTCGCAGTGGAAAAACCGAGACAAAATGGCGGCGAAAAAAAAGTATAACCAAAAAAAAGTTGACATTTTCCAGTGTGCGAAAATGTGTGTGTGTGTGTGTGTGTGTGTGTGTTACTCTTACAGATTTTCCAGCAGCCGAAAATGCAAAGCACAAAAGCAACAGACAAGTTAAGTCGCTGCTCCCACCAGTCCTGCCACCACAGCCTCCCATTCCATCCCCCTACACCGCCCTCTCCTTCCTTCCGCCCGCATAAAAAAAATCAAAAAAAAAAATCACAAAATCCTCAGACAATCGATTTTATTTTTTAAAAAGACCGCGAGTAAAAACTGCGAAAAAGAAACGACTTGGGGGGCAGATACATCGGAGAGAAATGCACCAAATGCACTTGCCAATGCAAAATGGCGGAGAGTGTGTAAAGGAAAACGGAAGGAAAGAGGCGGAGGGGCAAAAGTATAACCGAAACATGACAAAAGCAATTGCAGTAGAGCTGAAGTTGAGTTGCAGCGCAAATGAAGAAAGAGGAACGCAAGGAGAGGCAACAAATTGGGAGAAAGAATATAGGAGAAAGAATATAGGAGGTTTGAGGAATTTAACCCAAAAATATCACAAGCTGTAAACTGAGAAGAGATTCATATAAGAATCTAAAAAACTTAAAAAAAAAAAAAAATATATATAAATAGAATTCAAATAAATGTAACTGAATTAGTAAATTAAAGAAATATATACTATAAAAGGAATTTAAATAAAAGTAAGTAAATTAAAAGTAAATTAAATTAAAGAATATAGGAGGTTTGAGGAATTTAACCCAAAAATATCACAAGCTGTAAACTGAGAAGAGATTCATTTAAGAATCTAAAAAACTAAAAAAAAAAAAAAAAAAAAATAAAATAAATAAATAAATAGAATTCAAATAAATGTAACTAAATTAGTAAATTAAAAAAATATATACTATAAAAGGAATTTAAATAAAAGTAAGTAAATTAAAATGTAAACATTTTCACCACTCGACAAATATTTACAGTCAACATTCTGGTATTTTTTTTTCTCAATTTAGTATTTTTTGATTAAATTTGAACGGTATTATACACATTAAGCTGCCTCAAGACAATAAACAAAGCAGAACAAAGAAGAGAGATGAAGGAAGCCAACACATTTCGAATCATTTGTTAGAGAGTTATGAATTTGGAAAACCCAAAAGCACACACACACGCACACACACACGCACACACATGCCAATTGACTAAGGCGCTGAAGAATATGCTACAGAAAGCAGTATATACACACACACATACACATTTCTGTAGCCCAGCTGGAAATTCCTCGAGGCTCATAAAAATCCCACAGAAGCCCCAGCTTGGTCAGACGAGAGGTGGGTTGGCAGGAAGGATGGCCGGATGTGGGGAGGGGGAGGGGGAAGTTAGCCACTGATTTTCAACACATACAAAACCCGAGAAGCATTTAATATTCACCACACCACAAATGTCTAGGCGGGGGAGGGGAGGGAGCTAAATTATTTAAAGTTGTGAGTAGAAAAAAACGAAAATGTGTTTAAAAGAAACACGGGGTGGAGGAGCGAACAGCGAGAAACACAAACAAACAGCGAGAGAGAACGAAGAACGAACTGAAAGCGAAGCGAAAAAACAGATGAAAGGACGCTCGCTCAGCTGAGCAGGGAGGTGAGAGTAACACTAGGAGGCAAGAGGTAAGCGGATGAGTAGTGGTAAAAAAAAGAAGAAGGGGAAGAAGAAGGGGGGAAGTAGGAGAAGCGTAACAGAGCCGAACTGAGCTGAACTGAGGTGCTAAGGCAGAGCAAGAAGCAGAGTGCAAATGAGAGAGAAATGAGCGGAGTGAGCAAGTGAGGTTAGGGTGGAGTGAGTGGGTGAGGTTTGAGGTTGAGTTGAACTGTGTGTGTGTGTGTGTGTAGGTGTAGGGGCATGGAATGCGGCAGCAGCAGCGGCAGAAGGTACTGCATGTTTGTCGAGTTTTCTGTTTTTTCTGCTTCTTCCTCTCCTCTCCTCTCCTCCTTTTTTTTGGCCTGGACAAAACGGAAGGACGTCGATGATGTAGTCGGTCGCATTGGTTCGTACGGTCGGTCGGTCGGTCGGTTGGTCGGTCGGTCGGTCGGTTGTCTCTCGCTGCCTTTGGCACTTTACCATTCCCCCCCTCCCCCCATTACTTGTCTCTCCTTTCGTTTGAGTCTCTCTTTCTCTGTGTGTGTGCCTCATCCGCACCTTTGGCAGCGCACCCCCTCCCCCTGGCATGCGTGGGCGACCCCAAAAAGTGAGCAAACATATTTTTAAAGGGAAACGAGAAATTGAAAAATGCCAAGAAAAATGTGGGAAAAAGCGGAGGGGGGCAGGGAAGTAAAGGGGCAAGGGGTGTGGCAAATGCAAAGTTTCAACCAACTTCATTTGTGCGTGTGTGTGTGCGTGTGTGTGTGTATCTATAGCAAATTGTGTGCGTGCCTCTGCTGTGTGTGTGTGTGTGTCTGTGTGTGTGTGTTGTGGCCTGGAATTATGAAATTATTTCATGGCTTGTCACGCGATTAGAGAGCTTGTGAGAGCAGAGCCAGAGCGAAAGAGTACAGCTGCCCAGTTGCACTCTCGCTTCCTCTCTTTAAGTGCTTTAAGTGCTGCTTGCTGTAGGTTTTCCACTCCTTTCCCACAACCCCTCCCCCCCACCCACTGCCTCTCTGTGCCGCCATTTTAACTGGCCTGCTTGCATTACACGCTTTTCGCTTCTCGCTTCTCGCTTTTCAGCTTTCCTCTATTATTCTCTGCTTAAACATTTCGCTTTTAGCATAGAATCTAATCGGGAGCATAGCAACAGATATTGCTGAAAAACAAAGCCAAAAAATGGGCTGAACAGTAAGATAACAAATACAGTCGAACTTCGCTATAATGAATCTTGAGGGGACCAGAAAATCACTTCATTATATAAAAACATTTACTTATTATCCACAGATAGATTGTACAGAATAAATAATAAATAAATAAAATAATAAAATAATAAATAATAAATAATTTTTAACCTTTTTTTTTAAATTTGGGCCTAGAATATTAATTTTAATTTTAATTTTAATTTCTTCAGCTTTAAACTTTAATTTTTTCAAATTATAAACTTAAATTACTTTAATATTTTAATTCAATAATCTAATTTTAATTTACTTTTACTTTTTTACATTTTAAAATTTTCATCAACTGCACTTAGTTGATATAATTTAAATAAATAAATAAACATAATAATAATAGTTTTATAATTTATTAATAACGAGTAATTTTACTTACATTTTGATTTGTAACATTTTGTTTGATGTTCAAGATATATGTTGGTCGATGTACTGATATCGAAAGGGTATCTTACTGACACTATCAAGTGCCTATAGATTGCTTCAGTTACACACACACACTCACATTGTTCTCCAAATAACTGACACGTAAAAAAATAGATCTAAATTGTAGAAAGTTTGTTTTGAAAGACACTTTAGTCAAGCAGCTGCTGCTGGCCACGCCCAAAAAGTAGTAACAGGGCTAACGCAGCGTATGCGTAACGCATTAAGCATACGCCATGCTAGACAGCGTAATTAAAACGAAAGAGCACAAAGCGAATGGGACAATTTAAAGGGAAGGCAGAAGAGAATCGCCATAGTCAAAGTCAAAGCAGAGCAAGAGGTTATAGAACAAAATGTAAACAAGCAGTGCAAAAGCAAAAGCAAAGCAAACAGACAGACGGAGAGAAGGAAGGAAAAAACTGGAGAGGAAAAACAACAACAACCGTTAACAAAATATATGGTAGAGAGCGAGGAGCAGAGCAGCAGAACACGCGCGATTTTCAACTCCCCAACTCAAAAGTTCCGAATAGACTGAAATGTCCTTCGCACGCAGGAGAGGCCAGAGGCGAGGCGCCAACAACAACAGCAACAACAACCAGGCGAAAAGTGGCAAGTGGCAACTGGCAACAACGCCACAAAATACTCAATAGCAGCACACACACACACAGCACACACCACACACACACACATAGCCAGAGCTTTAACAGTCTGAGCAACGTCGACAGCGACAGCGACAGCATCAATTTCCAACTTGCGCTGATAAAAAAAGTACACTCACACACACCCACACACACACCCGCACACACACAGTGCAGTGACTAGGCAAAAAGGACTCGAAAGGACATAACCCGCGCGCGATGCCAAAAGCTCTGTCATAAAGCAAACAACTGATTGAGTTTGTTTAGGCCATTGCCAAAAGGGGAATGTGAGGGGGAGGGGGGGAGCACCTTATATAGTCTACAGGGTGGTTTTCACTGTGTGTGTGCGTGCGTGTGTGTGTGTGTGTTGCGCC
Source organism: Liodrosophila aerea (assembly GCA_035045005.1). Lineage (NCBI taxonomy): Eukaryota > Metazoa > Arthropoda > Insecta > Diptera > Drosophilidae > Liodrosophila > Liodrosophila aerea. Next base: position 523,272 of record JAWNNL010000767.1, read on the forward strand.
TTATTAGCTGCTGCTGTTGTACTCATAAATATTGTTTGGTATTGAAGCTCTTTAAATGGATTACATGGTTTCAGGTTTAGGCCAAAATAATAGCATGAGCACGCCTGTGTGTGTGTGTGTGTGTGTGTGTGTGTGTGTGTGTGTGTGTGTGGCCGAGTGTGTGTCTAACATATACCCTATATTGGCTGTAGTATCTCGTGTGCTGAATGTAGAATGAATGTGCATAAAAGTTCAATACGTTGAAGTTGCCTAGTCTTACTATCGGCTTTGAGTCTATCGATATACGTAGTTTGCACTATCGATAAGTATCGATAAATAAGTTAAGCTTGTCTTCCCAAGTCTAGAAACTACATTCGTTCCATATTTCATGCTTGAATTAAGCTAAAGCGCTACGCAGAAGAAACGGAGGCAAGCATCTTACTTATCGATAAATAATCGTTGCTTTTTGCCAGTTTCTAGTATCAGTCTCTAAAATTCAAAATAAAATTTAAGTTAATTATTATAAAATTATTAAATTTGTGCTCTATAATATCAGAAAATGCTTGAATCAAGAGAACAAATAATCCTTAAAAATGTAGCGTAGTTTTAATATCGATAATCGATAGTAATCGATATCGAAAGTGGTATATTTACGATGTTTTACTGGCATAGATAAATCGGTTTAGTGCTCTCTATAAGATTATGAGAGTGTTAATCCTTTAACTCAGTAGGATTAGTGTTACTGTCGGTAATCGATAGTAATCGATATCGATAGTGGTAGATAAATCGGTTTAGTGTTCTGTATGAATGTATTAATCCTATACACCTGTATTTTTGGTAAAAGCTTAACTCAGTAGGAGTAGTCTTACAGCCGATAATCGATAGTAATCGATATCGATAGTGATATATTAACCATGTTTTTCTGGCATAGATAAATCGGTTTAGTGCTCTGCATAAGATTATGAGTATGAATCCTATACACCTGTTTTGCTCTCGATAATCGATAGTAATCGATATATCGATACATAACCGATAAATCGGTTTAGTGTTCTGTATGAATGTATTAATCCTATACGCCTGTATTTCCGATAAAAGCTTAACTCAGTTTAGGTGTGACAAAGGGCTTGGATCAAATAAGCTGTGAGCTACTTAGCTAGCCATATACCCTATATAAAGGTGTATAAGTCCAATGATCATTCGAGGAGATACACTGAGAATAGCGTGTATTAAGTATTTGAAAAAAAAATGCAAATGCAGGTCTATTTTCATACACATAGTGTAAACCAGCCACATGCTTACTACAGAAAATTGATTATCCAATATCTCCGGTGTTTATTATCCGATTGGGCTGCAAATCGCACCAAACATTCAAAGCATCTAAAGCTTTATTCAAGCAAAGAAGGAATCCAGTGACTCTAAAACTGTACATGCTGAGAATGTTTTTGTGAATTTGAGGGGGAGGGGGATGATATATCCAATGTAAAACACGAACCAAACAATACTTTTTTAAAGTAGAGGGTCTAATAATTCGAAAGAGTGAACAGTTACTAGTTTGTGGTACTAGATTTGCGTTTAGTCCGTATTCTGATTTCGCTTTGCTCTCTTTTGAAGCGGCGTTCTCTCCAGTTGAATTTAGTTTAACTAAAAGATTTGATTAAACGTGAGTTTATGCTTATTACATGCCCCAAATGTGTGTGTGTGTGTGTGTGTGTGTGTGTATTTGAAGTTCTCTCTGTTTCAGACACAGACACAGGCTGTTACATAATTTCGACCAAGTCCAGACTCCGTGCCGACGCTAATCCAACCACCAAAAGCGCCAGCCGCCCACACACGCACACACACACGCACACGCACACACACACAAGCTCATTAATTATTTGCCTGTTTGTGTAGGTGTGTGCTGGTGTGTGCGTGTGTTAGCTCCTGTTACGTCCTTGCATTTCAACGCCCACTGCAGCATTCTGGCAGAGACAAACAGACACACAGGCAGATAGGGGGACAGGGGGACAGGTGGACAGGGGGACAGGGGGACAGACAGAGACGCGTGTGTGTGCCACTCGCTCTCTTTCCTGCTGACTCGTGCTCTCCCTGCCACTCTTTCCACCTGTACACCTGTTCACAAAGCCTTTCTCCCCCTCCTCCATATGCAGCTCTCCTTTCTCTCCACTCTCTTCCAGTTGTGCTCGAATCTTCGCATCGCCCACTGCAGCCCACAGTTCTCAGCTTTTTTCCCAGCTCTCCCAATACGTGGTATAATTTCAGTTTTATTGAAATGTCAGGGCGTCGGCTATGCCCACTTTTAATACCCTGTAAAAGGCACAGCTCGAGTTGTATGCAAACTGAACTCTGCTCGGCAGTCTGTGGCATTTTTATAGGGTATATATTTGATGTGGTACACACTATATCTACCTATACCCTACTACTAGTAACAATTATCGATATAGTAGATATAGATATAGTAGACATAGATATGATAGATATATATATATATATATATATATATAGTCTTAGAATACTCGGATATTTCACAGTGTCAATCTCATTTCTTTTAATGGCTAAGTGTATAGTAAAATTGAAAAATTGAACAAAATTATGACGAGTCCCAATTTGATATAACTTTGTTCTTAAAGTCCTATAATTATTACTGAATTCAAAGCTCTTGCCATGTCCCGAATAATACCAATATCTGATGGCCACTAGGACTAGGACTAGGATGCGGTTTTTCATTTACAAGTGATGTGAGTTCTCGTGAATGATATTGCAGAGAGAGAGAGAGAGAGCTATTGACAATATTTGAATTTTTACGTTTCTTTTATCCCCAGATTTAGAGTTAAATTTATTCTTATTTTTATTTTTACTTTGTAATTTTTTTCTATTACATTTTAATTAAAATTTTAATTGTAATATGTCGACTGAACTTAGTCGACATTAAATAAAAAAAAAAAAAAAAAAGAAAAATATATATATATATCTAATGCCTTTGTTTTCCATTGATATATGTGAATAGATATTAACTAAACTGAAAAATGGCATTCAGAATATATAGAAATATATATAAAACTGCAAATGTTGATAGTAAATTTAAACAATTATTTAGATATATAGTATAAACTCTACAGACTTTGTTATAAGTAATATTATTCCGTCTGGCTCTTATCAAGTTCCAAGTGCAAGGTGTTTAAATTTCTTTATTTAAATCGAGTATAATTACAGTTATTAGCCCAATAATTAGTTAATAGAGCTGTTTTAATTGTTGCTGTTGTTGGCTATTATTGATTTGAACTGATTTGATTTGGTTTGGTTTGATTTGATTTGAAGGCACTGCTGCATGGCTCGAGTCAAGGACAACGCGACGTATGTGTGATGTGTGACATGGAGAAAGACAAACAGCTAGAGAGAGAGGGACACGGATGGAAGGAGAGAGAGAGAGAGAGAGAGTGGCAAACAGAAAGAGACAGCGAGTGCTGTGCTGTGCTGTGGCTCTTGGTGTTCCTATCAACATTGTGAGTTATAAATGCTAAATGCTAAATCAATAATGTCAAAAGACACACACACACACAATACACATGCCAACGGATGCTTAAATATTTAAGTAGTTTGTTGAGGGTGGTGTGTGTGTGTGTGTGTGTGAGTGTGTGTGTTGTGTGTGTGTTTGCATTAGGCAAGAGGTGGCAGGTTTGCTTTAAGGGCGCTTTGCTGGCCCGTAAATGCCAATCGCACAAAAGTCAGTTAGGGCAATGAAAGAAGTGGCTAAAAGGCACACACACGCACACACACACACACACACACACTCGCACACAGTCAAAACGATTTGCCTTTTATGCCTAACACGTAGGTCGACAGACTGATAAAACCTTCCTCATGTTGCCCACTCAACAATTCGCCTGCCCCACCCCCACCCCCATCAATATTTGGCGCCCACTACAAGTGCCACGCCCACACCCACACACACACAGTCGCCTGTTGTGCTCTATATACTACATGCTGCTGTTTACTTATGTATATACAAATTTTTATAAAGCTCTCGCGCTGCTTCGTGCAAATTTTTGCTGCCCCTCCCCCTCCCCAGAGCCTTGCCACGCCCACTGATTGTTGCCTTTAAGTGTTGAACAACATTGTAACTGTAACAAGAGCTTGAAACTCATGACTCTGACTCTGACTCATGACAATATTGATTTGTATAAAAGAAAGCACTATATATAGTGCTAGTTGACAGACTAGCAGATACCCTACAGCTGATAGCTGACGGAATGAACTGTTTCTAATAACAGAACAATCATATGTGAGAGTATATAAATGTAGGCGGCTTTTTATTAAAACGTTCTTTATTTTCTTATTGCGACTTTTCTCTCTTACGGTTCTCACAAGAATGACGCGCTCCTCATTTCAGTGTGACCGTCTTCTATGTTTCTTAAAAATACTTAATACTATCATATGCTATCGAAAATACTTAATACTATCATATGTATATCACTATCCTTCTACACATAGTTGCCGATCACTTTAGCTGGTAGTCCTGGTATACATACGTGCAATAGCACAAGGCACTCGGGCATATGAGCTAGTTATATACCCTTTAATTTCTCGATCTCTGCAGTTATAAGAGCTAATGAGTTTAAATTTGCTGTGTGAATTGCTGTAGACCAAACGCACTTATACAACACTATGAAAGGTCTAGATACAGAAACTGTAACTCTGTAAACTCTATATAACATATGATATGACTTACAACTCCACATAGAACAGCTCGAAAAGTCTTTGGCTTTATGTATACTCTAGGTTGTTAATAATAGAACGAATTGACTGACTCATCAGTTGATGATGAACTTGTAAGACTTGAAAAGTTTCTCCTCACACTTTAAAATGTCGATCTCTGCAGTTATAAGAGCTAATGAGTTTAAATTTGCTGTGTGAGTTGCTGTAGACCAAACGCACTTACATTTGATTTAAAATGTTAAATGCCACGCCCCTAATACGCCCTATTCAATTCATAATAGGGAGAGCTTCATGTATAGAAGTTTATTATAGAGAAGTTCGACTGTAATCTAATATAATTAACACTATGAAAGGTCTAGATACCTTATTGTTTGATACCGAAACTGTAACTCTATAAACTCTATATAACATATGATATGAGTTACAACTCCACATAGAACAGCTCGAAAAGTCTTTGGCTTTATACATACTCTAGGTTGTTAATAATAGAACGAATTGACTGACTCATCAGCTGATGATGAACTGTAAGACTTGAAAAGTTTCTCCTCACACTTTAAAATAGGCAATTGACTAATAGTTTGTACTGTTTATTTATGAGCATAATCATGTGACAAAACACAATGATGATCAACAACTTGATGATGAGGAGAGAGCATGTAGTGTGTGCAGTGGAATGAGTTGATGATATATGGGCGCACACATTGCGTATGAGTAATGAAATATTAACTAACAACTTGACAATTTCATAGTACACACTTCGCTCTCGCCCTATAAAATGCCTTTCAAATGATTATGACAACAAAAGAAAACTGAAAACTCAGTTGAAAACAAAACTTGAAGAATTTAAGACGAAAACTATATGCTCCGAGTAAATTTTGACCACATTAGCTATGTTTGTGATGCGATTCGATTATTATTATTACCTTCACTTCAGCTACTCTTTAGACACAATTGTACCAAATTTCAGCTATATAACTCCATGCAGATCAGAGATCAGAGATTATATAATTAGTGCAGTAAACTAACGGCACTTGGTTTCAACCCAGTAAAGATGCACTTGGTATATATTCATTGCTGATGCATAACACTCACTCATATTCACATAATGTATTCACCCCACTCACAATTAGCGTCAGACAGCTCAACGAGTGTGATTCATGTCAAATTTTGAACTTACCTAGAATGAAAGAGAAGAACGAATAAAATGATTTAAAATTAGTTTCATTTTTATGCAAAATTTGTATATATTTCATGTATAATTTTCAGTGAATATAATAATATTTTTTAGTCAAAGATATCATATGGCATATATAGTACTATATCTATATCTATGAAACACACGACTGCAGCATTGCTGCTGGTTAATTGAGCATTTACAGCTATAAAAATGGGGGATTTTCAGCTAATAATATCTCAACTATACGAGTATAACTGTAATTATATCGAGGGGATTTTCAACCCATATCTTTTATAGTAGAGACATATGTTCAACAGTTTATCGAGCACACCCGACCCGACTAGCGCATAGCTGCAGTTGGAACCTGGTTCAGATACCCTTGAACAGGCACAAGCGGGTATACTCACTTTGCATGCAGGTACAGGCATAGTATAGTGTATGCTCGATCTGTATAAATAGCCAAGTCTATCCATCTGTCCGTCCGTCTGCCTACTATATACTATCTCAGATTATATAAAATACGAAATTCAATTGAAAGTCGTTCAAGTGCAAAAATGCGCGAAAAGAAAACAACGGAGAGAAACACAAAAAAAAAAAAAAGGAAAAGAAAAGAAACTGAAACGAGAAACAATTAAAATCGAAAAAACGCGACGACTGTGATTGCAATTGTTGGATTAAGCGCAGCAGAGAGAAGAGAGAGAGAGAGAGAAAAAGTGTGGAGAGAGAGCAAATACGTTGAGCAGAGCGAAGAGAGAGAGAGAGAGAGCGAGGGGGCAGCAGTAAAATAATTGAGTGAAAGAGCATGTGGGATTAAGTACAATGGGACTATGCTTTATATTGGATATATACACACTCACACACACACTCACACACACACACACCGCTCATAGTTGGCGTGCAATTGAAATTGTAAACAAAACTAGAAAATTGTAAATGAAAAAAACCAAATTACACTTTTTAGGGTCACAAGCAATTTGCTAGATACTTTTAGTTAATGCAATTGTATCTAGATACTTTGTGGCCGAGTGAGAGTGAGCTGGAGAGAGAGTACTGACTTCTAGGGAAAACACACATACAGATTAAACTAGAAACCATGTCAATGCAATAGCAGCTCTAGCTCTGATTGAGCTGCACTAAATGCGCCCAATTGATACCCTAACTATGGCTGCCAAGCGGGTGTATCGGGTGTATGTAGAAGTCACTGCTCTTAATGCCTAACTAACTTTTTAAATTGTAATTTATTACATCATTTTTCACTTATTACTATTAAATTGATACCCTAACTATGGCTGCTAATCGGGTGTATCGGGTGTATGTAGAAGTAATTTATTACATAATTTTTCACTTATTACTATTGAATATAGTTTAAATATTAACTTTAAACTTTTAACGGGATATTCTTGACTCGGTTTCTCCTATATTTGTTTTCATTGAGGCCATGGGAGAAATCTATGCGCTGTCTAGCCTAACCTTACTTACCCAAATGTAATTTAATTACATTTTCAATCCAACAAAAATAACTCTTTTTATCATACTCACATTTGCATAAACTAATCATACCCCGGCTGAACATTTGATGCCCTTTCTACTCTTACCTATAGGACTAGTTTTGCTCTAGCTCATTATTTTCTGTATTCAGTAGTAGAGTTTCATTATGTTTCGCTTTGTTACTTTACATCGATTTGCATAAACCTATCATACCCTTTCCACTTTTGCCTGTTCCACACTCTTATACGACTAGTTTTGCTCTAGCTCGTTATTTTCTGTATTCAGTAATAGATTTTCATTATGTTTCGCTTTGTGACTTTACATCGATTTGCATAGACCTATCATACCCTTTCAACTTTTGCCTGTTCCACACTCTTTCTTTGATGCCTTTTCTACTCTTACTTATACGACTAGTTTTGCTCTAGCTCATTATTCTATGTATACAGTAATAGAGTTTCATTATGTTTCGCTTTGTGATTTGCATAAACCTATCATACCCTTTCAACTTTTGCCTGTTCCACACTCTTTCACAAACTTAGTTCCTTCTGCTTTTGCATACATTTCCTTATACTTTTCCCTGCCTTAGTTGAGTTTGTTACCCGACACGCATTCCTTTGAACCTGGCATACCCCATTAACCACATTTAGTTACTATTATAGCAGGTAATTGAGCTAATGATGAAATCCGTACGGTTTCGATTTCACCAAAGCAGCGAGTGAAAATGCAATCTAAATAAAAATAAATAATAAAAAATATCCAAATGCTGCGAAAAAAGGCAAAATGAAAATGGGAAAAAACCAGTTTCTGCACTTGTCAAACGCAGATTTGTCTGACGCAAATACATACGAGTATATAGAGTGTATATAGAGTGTGTGTGTGTGTAGTGGTTACAGTTACACTCGTACGCCGACTCCATGCCATAATTAACGAAATGCAAAACATAAAAATCGCTTTCAATTGGGTCACACAATTGCCGCTAAACATGGCGTATGAGTAATGTACAAATATTACAAAACGAATTAGACAGCAAAATGGAAAACGCAAAGCAGCACACAAAGTAAACAAGTAGCTAAAGCTAATACCAATTTCAATTGAAACTTATTTATATAGAAATACACACGTACATACATACATACACATACATACATACATACATACATATGTACAAGTATGTATGGCCACAGTTCACAGTTCTCGCTGACAAAAACTGAAACTGAACATACATACATACATCTGTTTATACATACATACATATGTGTGTATGTATGTATGTATGTAAGTACTCTCGCTTGTAGCGTGTGTGTATGTATGTATGTATGTAAGTACTCTCGCTTGTAGCGTGTGTGTCTCTCTTTATAAATAGAAGCAGAGTAAAAAAAGAACTGATAAGCGCTAAATAAATACATTTACTTAATGCATAAAGCAACAGCAACTACAATGGCCATATAACTACACTAAACGTGTGCTCAAACAGTATATACCCTGTCGCAGTAGAGGAAAGGGTATACAGCCTGACTCGGCTCAAACCGAGCATACCTCTTACGCTTCACCATGCCTTACAGGGTACAAGAATGCAATAATCGAATTCGCACAAACCACAACTACCCTTTATAGGCATAGGTGTAGGTATAGGTACCTTTCGCAGTAGAGGAAAGGGTAAACAGCCTGACTCAGCACATATCCAGCTTACCCTTTACGCTTCACAGTGCCTTACAGGGTGTAAGAATGCAATAATCGAATTCGCACAAACCACAACTACCCTTTATAGGTATAGGTGTAGGTATAGGTACCTTTCACAGTAGAGGAAAGGGTATACAGCAGGACTGAGCTTACCCTTTACGCTACACCATGCCTTACAGGGTATAAGAATGCAATAATCGAATTCGCACAAACCACAACTACCCTTTATAGGCATAGGGGTTTAGGTATAAGTTGAGTACATTTGCATTAACTATCTTTTAGCTGCATACGAACGTATTCAGTGTATGTAAATGCTGTTTAATGGTAATTACAACTGTTGCTAAGACTATAATGATACTCAAATCGAACTTCATTTAGTTAGTACTAGTACTATATACAAATCCAATTAGTTCGCACTGCTCTCTGGTTAATTATTGGTTATTTCTATTAATATAATACCCAGTTAAATGACGTCAATGTAATCGAATCAAAGCTAAACATGCAGACTGTACATACAGACATACATACATACATACATACAGACATACACTTGCACATACATACATATGTATGTATGTATGTTTATAGTGCTCCTCATTCATTTATAAATAGCAGCAAATTCATATTATTGGGTCGACAGCAAGAAATAAAACAAGATACACACACACACACACACACTCACACACCAAACAATTAGAAAGAAAAGTAAAGAGCTTATCGAATAATCGATTAAATTGATTAGCGCCTATTGAGAAGGAGCAGAAACAAAGAGCCGAACAGAGTCTTTCATTCATTATTTTATTGCTTTTATTGAGTGGCAACAAGATTTGTTAGTTGCTCAGTTCCTCAGTATAAATAGACTGTTATCGATAAACGATATACGATACATGGTTACGTGATATATGCATATAGTATATAACAACGATATGTTGTAATAATAGTTAAAACTGCAGCGTTTCTTACACTAGTAGTATTGATACTACAACTATTGATACTGTAAAAGAAAGTTATCGATAACACTATTATTGATAACACATACTATTGATAAGTAGAGAGGAAATAGTACATAATAACGATATGTCATAATATTAGTAGCGTTTCTTATGTAAGTATTGATACTACAACTATCGATACTGTTATCGATAACACTATTGCAGCTATTAGAGACATTTTGACTATTGCTATCGATAAATAGAAAAAAGCGTTGAAATTAACATAGAGTAGAGTACAAATATCGAAATGCCTAAACGATAGTTGCATCTGAATATATATCGATAACAATCGGTGCACCTTAACATACAAACAATCGGTCTGTAAACCACCATAAATACGAGTGGATTCGCTGTACTATCATCGTCCACCACAAAACGAAACATATTTAAAATAATATTCGAAGAAAACAGCGAAACAGCGTGAAAAAGAGTTGAAAAACACGAACGGAAAAGCATGTAAAAGCAAAGCAAAATAAATAGAGGCGAAGCAACAATTGAAGGAGCAAAAAGGAAACAAAACGCAAGTAAAATTGTAGGCATGACAACAACAACCACTAAGTGACAACACTCCTCCCCTCCCACGCCTCCTCTCTCCACTCTCCTCTCTCGCAATTCCCCCAGCCACTGCACACTGTCCCCCCCCCCCTCCCCCCTTTTCAGAGTGCCTGCGAAACGCCCACGCCACTGTGCGCATTGTTTTATGTTCATTTTTTTGTGTGTGTGTGTTTTTTTTAGCATATTTCTCTTTATGCATCGCACGAATCAACGTGTAAAAGCAAACTGGTGGCTCGCGTATTTATTGATTTTTTCAGCTTACAGTTTTGTACAATTTGTATCTGTAAGATACAGATACAAACAACCTAAACGGAAGCAGAGCGATTGCGATTGCAATATCTGTCACGAAATTTCTATTACTAATATGGAATTGTAAGTGAAATATTGAAAAGAATATTTAAGAAAAAAAAAAAAAAAAACTTAAAAAAAGGCAAGAATTTCCTTATTTAAATGAGAAACTTAACCCTCTAAAACTACTAAAATTATTTCCAAAATATACTGAGGCCACTGAGCTCAGAAATGTTGTAGAAGATGTCGTTTATCTGGCAAAAATATGAAATGTATCTCAAGGTATTTATAGGACTTTAAAAGCTCTTAAAAAAAGGCAAGAATTTCCTTCTTTAAATGAGAAACTTAACCCTCTAAGACTATCTTTTAGTTGAACAATTGTTTCTAAAGTATACTGGGACCATTGAGCTAAAAAATGACTTCAGAAATGTTGTAGAAGATGTCGTTTATCTGGCAAAAATATGAAATGTATCTCAAGGTATTTATAGGGCTTTAAAAGGACGAAATTTTCTTTCGCCAGCTGAAAATTGTTGCATAGTGTAATCGAACGTTAGCCAGGCACTGAATGGGTTGATTTGCTGCTGCTGCTGTTGTTGTTGATACGCAGTTGTCGCCGCGGCGCTGCGGCCTGCCTTGTGCCATTTGTATTGTATCTACAAGATACTCTCGACTCGTACATATGCTTATTTACATACATAATATACTCTCAAGACTCGGACTCGCACTCGCAATCGCACTCAACTGTACAGGCTCAACAACAGCAACAATAATTGTATAGTTGTTGTTATTGTTAAGGAAAGCGCCTCAGCAACAACAACAGCAACAATAAGCAGCAGCAGCAGCAGCAGCAGCAGCAGATGAAACGAATCGAACTACACGAGATGTGAGTCGGGAGTCGGGAACTCTCGGCACTTGGAACTGAAGACCAAGAGGCGTAAGCAGTTAAATCTCAAAAGACGATGACAACATACACACACACACACACACGCACACACACGCACACGCACACAGATGTGCAGATACAGCCACCTGACAAAATGTACAATCAGCATCTATTTGCAATGAGCGCATTGCGAAAAAAAACGCTACCAAAAAACTTGTACATTCGATAGAGTGAACACATATTCGCTAGAGTGAACAAATTATATTCTCATTAAAAACTCGCTTAGAGTGAACATGTTAGAGTGAACGTGTATCCGCTACCAAAAAACGCGTTCATTCGATAGAGTGAACAAAAATTCGTTAGAGTGAACAAATTATATTCTCATTAAAAACTCGCTTAGAGTGAAAAAAACGTGTACATTCGATAGAGTTAACAAAAATTCGTTAGAGTGAACAACTTATACTCTCATTAAAAACTCCCTTGTAACTCTAAAATTAAATTCGATGCATGTACAATTCGAAAGAGTGAACAAAAATTCGTTAGAGTGAACATTGTAAAAAGATGCGATTCGGTAGAGTAAACAACAGGCAATTCAAAAGTGTGAACAAAGTGAAAAGAATGAACCACACATAGTATGTTCACTCTAACGAATGCATGCACACACACACACATATACATACATACACACGCAATTGCATTCCTTCAAGAAGCGTGTCACATAATTTGACAAATTTGTCGGCTGGACCAACACCAACACCAACAGCAGCAGCATTAAAGCTTTTGCACCACTGACGGCGACGGCGACTGCGACTGCGACTGCGACCGCGATACAGCAGCCAAGTAGCAGCTGCTGTTCACGGTTGAGACTGTGTGTGTGTGTGTGTGTGTGTGTGTGTAAGAGTAATATGGACGAAACAGTGTGCAAAGACAGGACAGACTGACAGACAGAGGTAAGTTGCTGCTGCTGCTGCTGCTGTGAATGCAGCTGCTGTTGACAGCGCAGCTTACGCATGTGCGTCAGTATGGAAACAACTCGAAGCTTTGAGCCGCAGCAGCAGCAGCAGCAGCAGCAAATGGAAGCTCTCTGAAGCTGCAGCTAAAAAATCGTATCGAAGCTGTTGTCCCGAGGCTGTCATAATTTCTGTATGTGGTGTGTGTGTGTGTGTGTGTGTGTGTGTGTGCACTGCTTGACAACATGCAGAAAATTCAGTATGTAAGGTCAATTATCGGAGCTGCGGAAAAACATATTTGCATTTCTTTTTTTAAATTATTAATTATAGTCTTTTTTTTGTTTTTTTTTTTTAACTTTAATAATTCACACCGAGATCTCGGAAACTATAAGAGCTAGAGACTCAATTCAATTTGTTTTGTTCGGTAATAACATACGCAGGCCAAGTTTATGTTTTAATTTTGATATCTTATCCCCCTCCCCCTCAAATTAACAAAAATGTTCTTAGCATGTACAGTTTTAGAGTCACTGGATTCCTTTTCAGCATGAATAAAGCTTTAGATGCTCTGAATGTTTGGTGCGATTTTCAGCCCAATCGGATAATAAACACTGGAGATATTGGATAATCAATTTTCTGTAGTAGGCATGTGGCTGTGGGAGGGGGAAAGCCACAGTGTACGCGGCCACTAGGGCGTATGTATGTGAGTATATATCTGTTGCTGCTATTATCGACGCCCAGGGCAAATCAAAGTACAGGATCTCCTACTGTCGGTTGCATCCGACTGTAGCTTTCCGAGTTTTTTTTATTAACTTTAAGTTTCATAAATTAAACAAATTAGCAGAAATGTGCATACATATTTAATTAGTGCATATTTTTAATGCAATTTTATTAACTTTTATTGTTGATATTGTAGTACACTTTTTCTGTTAAGCTTTTTTTTTCAGTGTAGTAATTGTAATTGTCCCATGGTGCATTGACTAATGTCTAGTTATGGTCGTAATATATCTAATGATTATAATTAGTATGTGTATCTATAAAGAGAGCTTATCTAGCTATACGTAGGCTAAGCTGAAAGTGTGTGTGTGCGAGTGTGTGTGCGTGTGTGTGTGTGTAAACGTAAGTGTGTGTGAATGCGTATATTAAAAGGGTTCTACGCTGTGAATTCTAATACGTCTTACATGCTCTGTACTTGCGTATTGTGTGCAGAGCAGTCCATAGCAACGAGACGTTATTAATACCCTGTAAATAGGTGGCACTCAAACGGGTATGCCTTATTAGTGTAAACGTTTATAGGTATACTAGAATATATCAAAATAGATTGATAGATAATGATAATGATATCGATTGAGTGTTATCCAATTACAGGGTATATCATAGTCTACCCAGTCTATAGATATCGATTGAGTGTTATCCAATTACAGGGTACATCATAGTCTACCCAGTCTATAGATATCGATTGAGTGTTATCCAATTACAGGGTATATCACAGTCTACCCAGTCTATAGATATCGATTGAGTGTTATCCAATTACAGGGTATATCATAGTCTACCCAGTCTATAGATATCGATTGAGTGTTATCCAATTACAGGGTATATCATAGTCTACCCAGTCTACAGATATCGATTGAGTGTTATCCAATTACAGGGTATATCATAGTCTAGCCAGTCTATAGATATCGATTGAGTGTTATCCAATTACAGGGTATATCATAGTCTACCCAGTCTATAGATATTGATTGAGTGTTATCCAATTACAGGGTATATCATAGTCTACCCAGTCTATAGATATCGATTGAGTGTTATCCAATTACAGGGTACATCATAGTCTACCCAGTCTATAGATATCGATTGAGTGTTATCCAATTACAGGGTATATCACAGTCTACCCAGTCTATAGATATCGATTGAGTGTTATCCAATTACAGGGTATATCATAGTCTACCCAGTCTATAGATATCGATTGAGTGTTATCCAATTACAGGGTATATCATAGTCTACCCAGTCTACAGATATCGATTGAGTGTTATCCAATTACAGGGTATATCATAGTCTACCCAGTCTATAGATATCGATTGAGTGCTATCCAATTACAGGGTATATCATAGTCTACCCAGTCTATAGATATCGATTGAGTGTTATCCAATTACAGGGTATATCATAGTCTACCCAGTCTATAGATATCGATTGAGTGTTATCCAATTACAGGGTATATCATAGTCTACCCAGTCTATAGATATTGATTGAGTGTTATCCAATTACAGGGTATATCATAGTCTACCCAGTCTATAGATATCGATTGAGTGTTACCCAATTACAGGGTATATCATAGTCTACCCAGTCTAATCTGCTTTTCTTTTCTCTAATTTTTTTGTTCCTTTATTTCCAGCTGCCTTTGCTCTATACTCATTTTCCTTTGACTCGTAGGCGCTAACTGCCACAGATGCGGCGTAAATTGTGTCCCCTGTGTGTGTGTGTGTGTGTGTGTGTGTGTGTGTGTGTGTGTGTGTGTGTGAGTGTGTGTCGGGAAAGGGGTTTCTTTTAGCTGTTTTTCTGCTATTGCTTCTACGCTTTTTTCTCTGCTTTCGCTTTGCCATCTTCATCTTTTTATGCTTTGTGTAAACACGAGGGGCAACAACAACAACAACAACACAAATATTAATAATAAAAAGAATATAGCTACAGCACTAGGTATGCGTGTGTGTGTGTGTGTGTATCTCTATAAATGTATCTGTATCTTTGTCTGTAGCTATTACGTTTGCATGTAGCTTGGTTAGCTGCTCCAACAACTGTATGTAAAAAGAAAAAATTATACACACACACACTCACACACACACTCACACACATACATGCAGGCACAGCCTATGTACTGCTGCGGCTATGTACACACATTTATATACATTTGTATCTATGTATCTTTTGTACTATTTTGCACGAGGTCAGATTCACACGAAATGGAACTCACACACACACACACACACACAGACACACACAGGCAACGGTAAGGCGTCAAGTGGGTTGCTGCTGCAGTATATAGAGTAGTATATACACATGTATATAGGGTATGTGTTTAGGCGTATATTGCCTGCAAATAGCTATAGGCGAGCTCAACTGTTTATTCATATGAAATATACCCTGTAATGGCTGCAGTTTAGTGGAGTTGTTACCCTGTAAAGTTTATGGAAGTTATATAAAAAGATTCGTATGCTGAGATACTATACTGAGGTACTATAGTAAGAGTATCTGTTGAGTATCTGTGAGTGTAGATGAAAGATGGATAGATTGATAAGGCATAAGGCATATAGTATTCATATTCATCGAAATAACTAGCTAGCTACACGTGTATCTAGAACAGTGGAAAGCAACTAGAAAGTTCGACAGATTGACAGTTATGTATCTGTATCTACAGTCATTTGGGCACTTGGATACACATATCCATAGACAGCTAAAGCTGCCATCTATTAAGCGATATTAGGCCAGAACGACGCTTAGATTAGGCAACATTTGACGCCACGGAAATATGCATATACATACATAGATACATATGTATCTAGATACAAAGCGAGAGTCATATGTGTTGCTTCGATTGTGGCTGTTAATAGTGTGCTCATTTGCTGCGTATCTGTGGCTGTTTAGCTCTGTATCTGTATCTGTATCTACAGTCGAAACAGTTGTATCTGCAGCTGTAGCCACTACCTGTGTGTGCGTGTGTGTGTGTGTATTTTCATAAGCGCGCATTGTAGATAATTGAATGAACAAAAATATTGTACAACTGGCAGAGAGGAGGACAGGACAGAGCTAGACTCAACTGAAGTGGACTGAACTGGCTACCTACTGAATACTTCAGATACACACACACACACACACATAAACTAGGAGCAGGGAAAAGACAAAAGGAGAAGACAGAGTTGAAATCGGAAGATATGGAAGTTGAAAGTTGAACGGCGACAACAACCCTCGAAAAAGGCGAAAAACACAAGCAAAAGATACACACGCCAAAAAAGGGCAAATAAATGAAATTAGATTGCAAATGCCAAGGGGCAAAGCAGCAGGGGAGGGGGGAAGGGGGAAGGGGGAAGGCTATAGAATGAGCCCTGCAAATGACGACATGTTAATTACGCATTGAATACATTTTACGTATTTGGCGTGTAATCCAACGCATACGCAGTATCTCAGCATGCCCACAGGCCCGCGAGAAGGGGGCGTGGCGGGGCGGGGAGACTTATTTACTATTGACTTGGAAATTGCGCATTCAATGTGTGCTCCACGTACAGGGTATACTCGAAGTGCCAAAACACTACGCTTTACACTCAATCGAGACTTGGAGTTTGACGGCGGATGTGAAATTAGAGCTGAACTGAACTCATGACGTAGTTCAATACGTTTTCGCTATATACACACACACACACACACATGTACACTCTACACTGTGTGTAGATTGATTGAAATGACATTGAGCTAATCAAGCGAGCGAATCATCGGCGCAATACACAAGTTTTAGGCAATCCAAGCCGAAAACTAAACACAGCTCCAGCATCGATAGAGATGTCGGCGAAATAATACTAGAAAATACTGGAAATACTAAGAATACTAAAAAAATATACAGTCAACTGCGCATTTGTATACATTTATTACTGGAAATTAAACTATTTTTATAAAGAAACAAGGGTAGGAAGCAGTAGCAACCATATCCTCAATTGCTTTGCGATTGCGGGTATGTAGTATATATTAGAATCTGTTTGTGTGTGTACGCGACCAATAGTGTCTATACCTATGTGAGTATGAATATGAAAACTCGGAAAGCTACAGTCGGATGCAAGCGACAGTAGGAGACTCGCTAACAAATACTCACACATGCACACATAACGTAAAGACACACGCATACACACTTATGTATATACATTCAGTGCATGCTCGCCGCTCCCCCCCCCCCTCCCCTCCGCCCCATACCAAGTACAGAAACTTAAATATTTAGTTTCTCCAGTGTTTATTATCCGATTGGGCCACAATTCACAGCACAGATAAAGGATACCATAGGCTCTTTGGATGCTGAAGCACAAGTTTGTATCTTTATTGTGTATTATAAATTGTGCGGTTTTTGGTGGAGGGGGGAAAGGTATCAAAAATCTAAGATAAACTTGATCTGCTAGCACTATAGGGACAGCTAACTGCCAAATATGATGCCTCCAGCTCTTACAGTTTACGAGATCTAGGTGTTCATCCAGACGGACGGACGGACAGACGGACATGGCTATATCCACTCAGCTCGTCGTCTTGATCAAGAATATATATACTTTGTGGGGTCTGCCACGCCTCCTTCTGCCTGTTACACACATTTCTGAGTTGCACAAACCTAATAGACCCTTTAGTACTTTTTGAAAGTACAGGGTCTAAAAATTTAAAAATTAAAAAAAAAAATTAAAAATTAATTTAAAAATTTAATTTTAAAATATCAACTTTATAAAAGACACAACATTTTCTTTTTAATTTTACAAAGTATAATAAATAAAATACTAATAAATATAAAAAAATGTTAATAAATATCTGATAATATATTTTTTTTAATACTCTTTAAAAATACTGACAAAAATACCGCACAAAAACCTTGTAACCTAGAAATGCATAAACGTGTTTTTTCCGTAATTCTTAGCATTTTTCTTCTGTTTTTTTGGTAAATTTCAGAAATTGCTTTGGAGTGTGAATCAACCACCCAATTAAGTAGCAGGTGGTGCTGCTGATGGTGGTTGTAGTTCGCATAAATTGGGCATACAATTGCATACATATGTATGTATGTATGTACATTCGTATGTATATGTATGTAAGAATGTATGAGCCAATGCGAATGCAAGATGACGCATAATTTTGGCAGCGCATGTAAAGTATCTATATAGAGCCAAGTGTATGCACATATATCTGCATTTAGATACATATGTATCTGCATACATAATGTGGAGAGGGGGTCGCTACAAGGCGTGAGTATATTTATTTATTTATTATTGACATTGGCATTGAAATGCATTTCTCAGTGTGTCACTGAAATAGCTACAAAAATACCAGATACAGATACAGATACATAAACATATAGATACAGATAAAAGTGGATTCTACTGCTTGTCAATTTTGGATGTAGATAAAGCTTGAGTTGCAGATACAATTACAGAATGAGATAAAGCTATTGCCCTGCATACGGTTGTAGATACAAATGTAGCTAATGCCATAGATACAGGCTAAGATACAGCTGGCAACAGTGTAACGGGATGCAGATACACTTAATGACGTAACTACAGATACACATGAACTGTGACAGGTGCAGATACTGCTATAGACATGGACAAGGGTTAAGATACATGTGCAGATACATGTGAAAAGGTTCAGTTATATAGATAAGCATTAAGAAAAGATACAGTCATAGATACACATACTGCTATAGTTACAGATACGGATTGAGATACAGCTGATACAGATATAGTTATCTTCAGATGAAGTCATAGATATATTTCTAGTAAAGATACATATAGTTATGGCTATTTTGCTATCGACTCCTTCATAGACAAACACTTACAGATACTCAGATACAGCTGTAAATATACATAGATAGCTTAAACTATGCAGATAACTATTAAGCAATAGATACAGACATAGTTATAGATACAAATCTAGTGAGTGTATAGCCATAGATTTAGTTATAGTTACTGTCAGATACACAGATACATATGCAGCTGTGGACACAGACACACATAGTTTCAGTTATAGCACACCACATACACTACACACATGCAGTGTGTCAGGCACAGATACAAACGAAACGAAACGAACCCTAATACATATTGTATGACTGACTGTCCTCTACCCCACCCCACCCCGCCGCTCTTCCCCTCTGCCATTTGCTTGGTCCTTCGGTATCGCCTGATTGCCCCGGATGTATGTACTTTTCAGCGGGGTAGAGGAGGGACAGGGAGAGGGGGTAGAGAGCCCAGAAGGGGCAACAGTCGCTGACGCATACATATGTAGAGAGAGAGATGGAGAGGGAGGAGGAGATATAAAGAACACGAAATGTTTAAACTGTTTGTCATATGCCAGAAATGCTATGACGCACAGTGTGACACACACACACACACACACACACATGCGGAACGTGAAAAATATTCCACTCAGATATCTATAAGTTATAGGATCTCGAATTACGCAATGGCAACATTTTAGTTAGTATAACTTTGAGGTAAATAGATACAAGATGCAAGTCGAGATACATTTACTACAAACCTTTTAGCTTGTATCACAATAGATACAAGATACAAGTCGAGATACATTTACTACTAACCTAACTAACGATAGTTAGTTAAACTATCGCTAAGCGGATGCTAATTGGATTAATTGTGCTCAATGAACTTTGGCATTGCTTATCTGCGAGAAACCACAAAAATATACCCTAAATTTTGTGTGTGGCACAACAAAAGATAAGTTGCTTAAACTATATATAAACCGCACATGAACTACATGCATTCTGTGATAAGCATTTACGATAAGCAGCGCCACTACTACTACTACTTCTAATTATAAATCAGCCCCAAAGTATCTCAGCTCTCAATTCAACTCAACTCAACTCAACTCAAGTGTCTTTCAGATACAAGCAATATGAATGTATCTCAACTGAAGTGGCATGAATATACAATGCATACGCACCATAGTTTCTATTTACTGTATGCTTATGAAGTAGAAGTAGAAGGAAGCACAGCAGCTGTCTAATTTATGGTAAGATTGTGCCTGCTGCTCCATTATAACACACAGAGTCAATGCATTCTGCGTGTGCCTATACCCTACGCATGACGCATCACCTAATGGGGTAGTTCTGCTGCCTTCTTCAAGTTAAGTTTTTACGAGACACAATAGAGTCTGAATGAAGACTGTTGATGTAACTATCGATAAAATTGAAGACTACTGATGCAACTATCGATAAGATTGAAGACTGTTGTAACTATCGATAAGATTGAAGACTATTGATGTAACTATCGATAAGATTGAAGACTGTTGTAACTATCGATAAGATTGAAGACTATTGATGTAACTATCGATAAGATTGAAGACTATTGATCTAACTATCGATAAGATTGAAGACTACTGATGCAACTATCGATAAGATTGAAGACTGTTGTAACTATCGATAAGATTGAAGACTATTGATGTAACTATCGATAAGATTGAAGACTGTTGATGTAACTATCGATAGAACTCGTATACTATCGATTGTTTACCACCTCTACTGATGTAACTATCGATAAAATTGAAGACTACTGATGTAACTATCGATAAGATTGAAGACTATTGATCTAACTATCGATAAGATTGAAGACTACTGTTGTAACTATCGATAGAACTCGTATACTATCGATTGTTTACCACCTCTATTACACCCTAATTGGACTGATCGCATCTGCCTGAAAGATACTATATCTTGAACAATTGAAAGGATGGGAAAAAACGTATGAAGAAAGCAAGTTGAAAAGGCTCAAATGAATGGAGACTCTTTAAGTATGGCAAATATGGTATACTGCATTTACTATATTTAGTCTGTCGTTACATTTGTGTTGATTCAATTGATTCAGTTCAATTCGTTTCGAGTTTCGATATCAAAATCAGCTTTCTGTGATCACAATTGCATTTTTAGACCCTGTCTGTCGGTCTGTCCTTCTCCCACCCCTTTCCCCCCACAGCCACAATTTTAAAGATGCAAACTTGTGCTTTCGCATACAAAGATCTTATGGCAACCTTTATCAGTGCTGTGAATTGTAGCTCAATCGGATAGTAAACACTGAAGATTCTTGATATTAAAGATAATATTCCATTATTTTGTTGTATATGTATATGTTCCATTCATATAAAGAAGGGTATACAGATATGCCCTTATTCCTATGTCTATTCCTTAGATTTTCCTCTGCTTTCGCATACAAAGATCTTATGGCAACCTTTATCAGTGCTGTGAATTGTAGCTCAATCGGATAGTAAACACCGAAGATTCTTGATATTAAAGATAATATTCCATTATTTTGTTGTAGATGTATATGTTCATTCATATAAAGAAGGGTGTACAGATATGCCCTTATTCCTATGTCTATTCCTTAGATTTTCCTCTGCTAAACCCAAAGTTAGGGTTTTTTATTCAGATGTAAGGTTATAAAATGCTAACTTCAGTTTAAATAAAAATTAACTTTCAAGAATTATCTATAGTTAATTAAGTTTTAATTGGAATTGAATCACTTATCAATTTAGTTAATGGCATTTGGCTAAAACTTACATAAAAATCTTTGTAAAACAAATAATAAATGTCATCTTCAAGATTGTTGTTGTTGTTGTTGTTGATGTGATTGCTGTTGCTGCTGTTGTTGTTGTGCTGCTGCTGCTGCTGCTGCTGTTGGTGATTGCTGTTGTTGTTGTTGCTGCTGTAGCAATTGTTGTTGCTATAGTTGTGGCAACTGTTGCTGTTGCTGCTCAATTGTGGCTGCTGCTGTTGCTGTTGCAATTGCAGATGCAACTGCAACGGTTGCTGCTGTTGTGGTGTGACAATTGCAAATGTTTGCAATTGCAATTGTTGTTGTTGCTGCGGATGTTGCTGCTGCTGCTGCAGTTGCAAATGTTGCTGTTGTTGTTGTTGTTGATATTGCTGATATTGCAATTGCTGCTGCTGCTGCTGTTGTTGCTGTTGATGTTGCTGCTGTTGATGTTGCTCGTAATGTTGTTGTTGATAGCTTTGCGCTTGCAATTGCCAATTTTGCATTGCACGTGTGTGTTAGTCGCTACACATACACATATACACACACACATACATAGGTGTATGTGTGTTTTGTTTTTGTTTTCTGATTTCAATTTATGTTTTGCTCTTTGTTGTTGTCTTCAATAGGCGCTAAATATAACAACAGAAGGAAAACCTTTTAGCATTTGAAGAACAATTAACCAATGGAGGTACACGGAAAAAAATGCAAAAATAAATATTTCAAATTATTTTTCATATAATTTTTTTTTAATTTTCTCTCAGTGTAAACATTTTTATAATTTCGTTGAAATTATTTTGTGTTATGTACTATATTATTATCTTTTATTATTATTTGTACAGTGTTGTAAAACACACTTTTTGTGCAGTGTTGGAAAACACTTTTTTGTGCAGTGTTGGAAAACACTCAACAGAATTTTATATAATTATTGTTGTTAATAATTATGAATTATTCATATAATATGAATAAAATCGAGCAGGCACTAACACTAGCACACACACACTAGCCACACACACACACGCATTAATTCGGTTTCTTGTAGTTTTTTTTTTTTTTATTCTCTTTTGTGACGCACTTTCTACTCTATTTTCGTTTGACGCAGTTTTCCTTCTTGCAATTTGTTTAATTTCAGAGTTTTTGCTTTGCTTTGTTTATTAGTTGTTATTGCTGCTGCTGC
The DNA here is from genome assembly GCA_035045005.1 of Liodrosophila aerea. Lineage (NCBI taxonomy): Eukaryota > Metazoa > Arthropoda > Insecta > Diptera > Drosophilidae > Liodrosophila > Liodrosophila aerea. Next base: position 546,420 of record JAWNNL010000767.1, read on the forward strand.
CGCTGCCGCTGCTGCTTCTGCCGCTGCTTCTGCTGTTATTCTTTGTGCTTTATTTATTTATTTGTTATAATTTTGTGTGTTGCGTTTTCGCTTGGTTTGTTGAGACTTGAAATGAGCTCAAGGTAACATAAATTTTTTTTGTTTTTCTTGTTTCAGCGACGACGACGATGACGACGGTGACAACGACAGCGGCAGCGACGCCAGCTGCGACGCAGCTGAAAGCCAGCACAGCTGCAGCAGCTGATGGGCTCCGGGCTCAACTATGCTCGCTCACACACGCACACACACAGACAAAGCCTTGCCCTTGCTTGTGGACAGAACACAATTTACATACATACATACATACACACATACATACATACATACAGGGTGCAGCGTGGATTTATATTTAAACAAAAAGGAAAAACAAAAGAAAAGAAAGAAAATGAACAGCAAGCAATTGAAATGAACTTTGCTGCGCATAACATTAATCGAATTGTGTTAATTTCTCGCAGTGTAGCACATTGAATTGAACTGAAATATTTCGCGAATTAGTCGAGTTGTTGTTGTAGTAGTTTTGTGTCTCACTGAACGCAAAACCCGACCGACGACGACGACAAATGCTTCGACCCAGCACAGCGCAAATGTCGTTTTGCCGCAGCGACTGCGACGCCGATGTTAACAGCGGCTGTGACTGCGGCAGAGGCAGCGGCAGCAGCTGGCAGATGACAGCAAACATGCATGCAAACACACAGCCAGAGGAAGCGCAAGAGCGACATGCCGTCTGTGTGTGTGTGTGTGTGTGTGTGTCTGTGTGAGAGAGCGGCAGCAGCAAGAGAGCGAGAGCGGGAGAGCGGCAGAGCGAGGTGTGATAGCAGAGAGCCAAGATATACAGAGCGAGCGAAACATAAACGCCGCATTGTTGCCGGTTGTTGTGCACTTTTAATTATTGCTGTTGTTGTTGTTGTTGCACTACTGCCGCTGCTTCTTCTTCTTATTTGTTGCTGTTGCCATTGATACATACATATGCAATATTTTCGTTTTATTTTCGCTGTTGATTTTGTTTTGGTTATTTGCATTTGCATGCGCTTTAGCCCCCCTAGCCACACTGCCCACAAAGTGGTGTTTATTGACTGCAATTGGTTCTTTTTCTAGCGATGAGGATTATGCTAAGCAGAATTGAAAATAACCTCAAATTAAGTTGGTTCTTTTCTAAAGAAATTGGTTCTTTTTTAATTATGAATCTGTGCTGAATTTTGTACATATTCAATGACCATTTGTATGTATGTATGTATGTATGTATGTACATTAGCGACTCTGCTTTACCTCCCTGTTGTTGTTGTTGTTGAGAAAGCGGAAATGAATGAAAAGCAAATGGCAAACTAGCAGGCAAATTCGACAGCAGCAGTGGGTGTACACACACACATGTGTGTGTGTGTGCGTGTGTAACATCAGCAATAACAAATAACAACAATATGTAAATTTCATTTTAAATAAAAACTATGTAGAGTGTTTGATGTGGTCTTGTTGTTACACTGTGCAAAATTTACCTCACACTAACTAGTACCTGACAAACATTTTGTTCAAGTGTATACAATTGAGAGCGAGTGTTTTGCTGAAATCTAATACTCTATATACACTACAACGATCTATACACAACATTGAGTTGAATGAACTTACACTCGCCAACAAAGCACAATTTCAACTTGAGATGCAGAGCAATATATTTGTATTTTTTTAAATCTGTTAAATATTTATAAATATCCCTGTTCACTCAATTGAATTTTGGCTTTCATAATTTGTTCACTCTATCGAATTTTATAGCGCTTCTTTAAATTTTGTGTATTTTTTGTATGGTCTATAAAAGTTAAAACATTTAACTAACTCTGTTCACTCTATCGAATATGTTCACTCTATCGAATAACGTTTGTCATTAAATGTCCACAGCTATCGCACACATTGCAGAGTAGTCAATAGTGTGAATAGAGTGTTGTTCACTCTAGCGAATGTGTTCACTCTATCGAATAACGGTTGTCATTCAATTTCCACATTGCAGAGTAGTCAATAGTGTGAATAGAGTGTTGTTCACTCTAGCGAATGTGTTCACTCTATCGAATAACGGTTGTCATTCAATTTCCACATTGCAGAGTAGTCAATAGTGTGAATAGTACGTTGTTCACTCTAACGAATGGTAGCTAACATCTATGATGCTGGCAGTTGTATACCCTTCCCCTAGTGTATAGCTAAATTAAGTAAATAAATATGTGGGTTTTATTTTTTCGTTGTCTCTTTAATGAAATGTTAAAGTGTATAGTGAAGAGTAGCTACACACACACACATACATACACATACACCTAGCCATAGACACAGACCCCCCAATAGCCTTATGTATGTGTGTGTGTGTGTGTATGTGCAACCAAACAGTTTGTCGTCAACGTAGCCGTATCTGTAGCTACAACAACAACAGCAACAGGGCCACTTGGCATGCTCGCCGGCTGTACATAATGTATCTGTATCTAAGCATATATACACATAGATACAAAGATACATAGATACACACTGAGCAGAGGCACAGCCCAGGCCAGCCCAAAGCCAAAGTAAATGCTTCGCTTATTTTTTTCTGCTCTTTTTTTTTTTTTGAACCGGTTGAAGTCATATTTGCCACCGTGTATAAAGAAGAAGCAGAAAAAAAGAAGAACAGCAACAACAACAACAGCAACAATCGTTGCTGCTGCTGCTGCTGCTGCTGTTGTCGACGTCAGCAGCATCGAAAACGCGACGCATTGACTACTTGCTACTTCTTTATAAGCAAAAAGCGAATAATAAAAGAAACAACAACAACAACAACAACCTCTTGAACAACACCTCTTTCCCCGGGCGAATGGAAAACTGGAAAATGTGAAAACGTAATAATCGATAACACTCTATAAGTCAACCCAGTTTGTTGAGCTTTGTGGTAATTATAGCCTAATTTGTTACGCTTCATTAGCCTTTAGTCCAGTGTATCGATATTCAGCGTTTATAGCTTAAACAGTTATCGATATGTACTATATATATAGTTAGACTAGATTTGGGGATAATGAAAACTATCAAAAGTATCGATCAGTTTGTGTCGTTAGTAACATCACAAGTTGTCCAACTCTTTAAAGGCAAAATGGCAACCATAAACACACGTTCGATAACGAACGTATCGATAAACTGTTATCGATAACAGTAAAGATGAGCAATAACTGGAGATTGAAGTATACACACTAACAAAACATGACGCTTAGGCAGATTGTTATAAATATACAACCATAAACAGTTATCGAACGTATCGATAAACTGTTATCGATAACAGTGAAGTTAAGCAATAACTGGAGACTGTAGTATATACACTAACAAAACTTGACGCATAGGCAGATTGTTATAAATATACAACCATAAACAGTTATCGAACATACCGATAAACTGTTATCGATAACAGTGAAGTTGAGCAATAACTGGAGACTGTAGTATACACACTAACAAAACATGACGCTTAGGCAGATTGTTATAAATATACAACCATAAACAGTTATCGAACGTATCGATAAACTGTTATCGATAACAGTGAAGTTAAGCAATAACTGGAGACTGTAGTATATACACTAACAAAACTTGACGCATAGGCAGATTGTTATAAATATACAACCATAAACAGTTATCGAACATACCGATAAACTGTTATCGATAACAGTGAAGTTGAGCAATAACTGGAGACTGTAGTATATACACTAACAAAACTTGACGCATAGGCAGATTGTTATAAATATACAACCATAAACAGTTATCGAACGTATCGATAAACTGTTATCGATAACAGTGAAGTTGAGCAATAACTGGAGACTGTACTATATATACTAACAAAACTTGACGCATAGGCAGATTGTACTACATATACATACATACTTTTGTATATGTAGATACTACAATCGATAAACTGTTATCGATAACAGACCAATTGGCACCCTGTGCTATATAGTGATATCGTGATATCATTTGTGAGCTCTTACACATGCTGTATTACGCTTGATAGTACTGTTTGTGTGTGTGTGTGTGTACATCTCTTACACCTCCCCCCCTCCCCCTATCCACCTTACGCCTGTATTGCCCACTGTCATGCTTATATCATTCTAGCTTCAATAGCACACACACACACACACACACACAGAGCGAAAAAATTATGTATACACACGCCAATCGGTTTATATCTGAGATATATGTGTGTGTGTGTGTGTGTGTTGGTATAACTGAGAGTTTCAGCTTGTCCACAGTTGTAGATGGAGGCAGTTGCATGACAGTGGCAGGCAGGCAGGGGGGGGGGGCAAGCGAGGCACTGGGGGGCGGGGCACAGACACCAAAACGACAAACGTTGCCTGGGTCGGTCGGTCTGTCCGTCTGTCGGTCGGTCGGTCGGTCGGACTCTGGTCGATTAAAGCGAGTGCCTGAAACTCAAACTGAACTGAACTGAAACTGCCTTCAACTGTGAGCACAGTACAAGCAAATAAAAAAAGGGATGGAGCAGGGGGGAGGCCGAGCCGATGGAGGGAGGGTACACAGTTACCCCCTACCCCTCCCCACACTGACTCTGCAATGGCTCTTTGATAATTTCTCGCTCATTTTGTGACTCGTCGTGAGTGCAAATGTGCGACAGGCAGCAGCAGCAGCTTCTGCTGCTTCTTCTTCTGCTTGTTGTCAGTGGCATCCCTCTGGCTCTGCCCCACTACCTTGGGCCTGTCCCCTTTAAGGTCACCCAAGTACCCTATCTGTGTGTGTGTGTGTGTGTGTGTGAGTGCGTGTATTTATATCTGTATCTATGCAGTCTCATTGACAGCAGTACATTAATTCTAATAAGACAGCAAAGTATCTATGAATGTATGTAGGTAGCTCTGCCTACAAGTGAGCAGTTACAGTAAAAGCTCGCTAAAAAGCTCGCAACTACACTAAGCTACACTTCTAGAGTAAAACACAAATGCTTATGTAAATGAAGCTAAATTAAAATGTGCATGCATCAGTTCAAGCTTCAAGAGAGCTAAAGCTCTTTAAAAAGCTCACTGTAAAAGCTTATAGCAAATATAATACTTCAGCCTCACTGATAAGCTTTTGCTTTGTGGGCTCAATTAAGTAAAAGCTTCCAGAGAGCTTTAATACAGTTTTAATCAAAGTTCTAGAAGCTTTAAGCTTTTATTGTGCTTGTATCTACATTCATATAGAATACTATCAATAGTTATATGCCTATGACTCGAGCTTTATTGAAGCTTTAATGTGCTTTCATCTATAGCCTGAGCTTTATTGAAGCTTTAATGTGCTTTCATCTATAGCCTGAGCTTTATTGAAGCTTTAATGTGCTTTCATCTATAGCCTGAGCTTAATTGAAGCTTTAATGTGCTTTCATCTATGGCCTGAGCTTTATTGGAGCTTTAATGTGCTTTCATCTATAGCCTGAGCTTTATTGAAGCTTTAATGTGCTTTCATCTATGGCCTGAGCTTTATTGGAGCTTTAATGTGCTTTCATCTATAGCCTGAGCTTTATTAAAGCTTTAATGTGCTTTCAAAGCAATTGTGCTTGTATCTACATTAATTTAGAATACTATCAATAGTTTGGGCACACTGGTAGAGGGAATACTGTAGATCACAGTGACAACAAGTAGTAGTAGACAGAGATTGAGCAAGGCCCTGTTAATTGCCCACAGCTTGCTCAATTTATAAATGCACACAGATCGCTTTTTCTCTCTCGCTGTGTATGTATCTATTAGATACATTGATGCTGGTATCAAGACTTGACTATCTACGGGCCGAAAACCGTTAGATCTCGGTGCGGTTTTGTGCTAGACATACTAACTAATACAGACACACTCACACTCGCACACACACGTGTGTTAAAAGCATGAAGCAAATGAGAAATATATATATACATATACTCACATAAGTACAAACCGTTAAAACAGAAGATGGCTAATAAAACAGACATTCTCTTAAGAGCCTAAGCTTGTCACAAATTCATGGTTGCATTTTATGGCATCATACACTTATTGCCACATCACTCTTTTCGCAAACACTCATCCATATTGCTTGATTAGTATTAGCCCTCAGTGTCGACTGCGAACGACTGTAGCCCCTCCATTTGTTGCACTCTGTTCGTGTGTCCCTCACTTTTTACATGTGATCATCACACCTCATTCTATGACTCTTAATAAAAAAAACTATAAGTTTTGGCTTCTTAAAATGTGAAAAAGAGTGAGATTCGATTGGGGATTCTTTTTTTTATAAGATACTACTTAAGCAGTAAAAAAAGCCTATTAAGTTTGTCTTCATTTGTTCGGATGTAGTGCCTCTTTTATATATTTACAAGAAAGTATTTATATTTCAATTTATAAATATATTTTAATTTCTGCAGCATAATAATTGTTTTTTGTTTTATTTGTATTTTTTATGTATTTATTTATTTCCTTATTCATTATTTCTGTATTCATTATTTATTTATCTAATTTTTATTTATTTTTTTATGTGTTCTTTATTTTATTCATTATTTATATTTTATTTATTTATGATTAATTAATTATGTATTTATTATTTATTTATCTAATTTTTATTTATTTCTTTATGTATTTATAATTTTTATTATTTAATTTTTATTTATTTTTTATTATTTATTTCTTATATAATTATTTATTATTTACAGTTTATTTCTCACAATTTTTTTCTTTTTTTTTATTCATTAATTTTGTATTTATTATTTATATATTATTGATTAATTACTCATTTATCTATTACTTATTCATTTATTTCTTAAAATGTTCATTTTTTCTTCATAATTTATTTTCGTATATATATTTATTTTATTATATTTTGTATATGCATTTTGAACCTCTTTTCTAAATCAAGTGCTCACAAAAGGGGTGTAATGTGTTTGTGGACCTCTTCAATTTTTAAATCTCTCTTCAGTTGTTCATTAGTTTTAATAATAAATTGTTGCTTTATCCATCCAAATTGCTGGCAATGTATGCGTAATTGTTTATATTTTCATGTGCACAGTTTATCATAGAAACGAACACACACACACACACACACACACACACACGCAGTGAATACACTGCAACAACAAAGAGGCAACAAAAATTTGGCCCACATTTTTGCGCATCAATTTTGCTCGCTCTCAACTGCTGTTTATTGTTGTTGTCGTCGTTCCTCATCTTCTGCTGCTGCTTCTTCTTCTTCTTCTTCTACTTCTACTTCTACTTCTACTTCTACTTCTACTTCTACTTCTACTTCTACTTCTACTTCTACTTCTACTTCTACTTCTACTTCTACTTCTACTTCTACTTCTACTTCTACTTCTACTTCTACTTCTACTTCTACTTCTACTTCTACTTCTACTTCTACTTCTACTTCTACTTCTACTTCTACTTCTACTTCTACTTCTACTTCTACTTCTACTTCTACTTCTACTTCTACTTCTACTTCTACTTCTACTTCTACTTCTACTTCTACTTCTACTTCTACTTCTACTTCTACTTCTACTTCTACTTCTACTTCTACTTCTACTTCTACTTCTACTTCTACTTCTACTTCTACTTCTACTTCTACTTCTACTTCTACTTCTACTTCTACTTCTACTTCTACTTCTACTTCTACTTCGCCTTTTGCTACTACTTCAAACTTCTTGGTAGTTCAGTTGTTGTTGCTCCCAACGCCCACGTCCACGCCCACACGGTTGCTTTAAGCATAACACACTTTAGCATTGTTATGTACACACACACATACACACATACATACATACATACGTGTGTGTGTGTATGTATTTTTTCCTTTGCTTTGAGAGAGCGCTCTCTGCTCATGCACTTTATGCTTGCTTAGACTCGACTCCATCAACTCGAAATTGTTTAAACAAAATGCAGCACACGCACGCACACACACCGCACACACGCACACACACACACACTTTTGTTTCTCTGCTTTTCCTTTTGTCATTAAGCACTCGCACAACAACAATTAACGCGAATTTAACGCACAAAAGGCAGACAGCAATAACAACAGTGCAAAGCGAAAAGCACAAAACACACCAACACCAATACACACACACACACACATAGAGCACAATAAAAAAATTGCTTTTTCGTTACCGTTTTGATTTTGATGGCGTTTGAATTGCGACTGAAACTGAATGATGCTGTTGCTGCCGCTGCCTCTGCCTCTGCCTCTGTCGCTGCCTGCTGCCTGCTGCCACTGCCTGCTGCCTCTGCTGGGCTGCTGCTGCTGCTGCTGACGACGCTTTGCATTTTCAGCAAACGCAGCGGGGGGAGCCAGCCGGTGTGTATGTGTGTGTGTGTGTGTGTGTAAAGAAAACGGCAACTGGACTGGGCGTGGGCAGCGACTGCGGCAGAGGCTTGTATTGAGCCTAGCGTTAGGGTTAGTCGCCGCGCTGATATGCAAGCGGTTAGTGGCTGCAGAGTGGGTGGGGGAGGGGGAGGGGGAGGGGGGTGGTGCTGTTGCTAGGGGTCAACATTGGCATTGGCAGCTCCCTGTGTCTAGCCACAGTTTTCAATTTGAAGCACACGCTGCACGCACGCAGCCAGCAGCGACGCCGGCGTTGACAGCGCTGCCTTAAGCCTTAGCTAAAAACTTCCAAATGCGTAGAGAAACAAGCAACACTCAACGCGCAGATTTTTCTATTTTTTTGTACTTTCCCCCCACCCCCTCCTGCTGCTGCGCTCGCGCTCTCTTTAGGCTGCAACTCAATCGTCGCGAAATGTGGCATGTGGCATGCTTACAACATGCACCTACAGTCCCCCCCCCCCCCCCCCCAACACACACACACACACACGCCAGTCAACACACCGCACACACTCATCTCACCTCACCTCACCTCACCTCACCACATCATGCCACAACCTGTGCCGGGGCATAAAGCAAATGAAGGTGGCAACAATTGTGTCGTTGCAACGCGACTCAAAACTATTCCAAGGCACAACAAGACAGAGCTGAAGCCAAGGACAGCGCTACAGCGCCAGAGAGTGAGTGCGTGGAGAGCATAAGCTGCGCTTCACTGGGACCTCCTCAGCCTCTGAGCATCATCCATTCCCAGTCGAAGTTCCATCCATATACACAAAGAGCCTATTTCCACCACAAGTGAATGTGTTACGGATTACGGATTAGTTTAGATGTCCGATAGTGGAAGCTATCGGTGTTATCGATAGTGGAAGCTATCGATGTTATCGATAGTGGAAGTTATCGGTGTTATCTATAACGGAAGCTATCGGTGTTATCGATAGTGGAAGCTATCGGTGTTATCGGTAGTGGAATCTATCGGTGTTATCGATAATGGAAGCTATCGGTGTTATCGATAGTGGAAGTTAACGGTGTTATCGATAACGGAAGCTATCGGTGTTACCGATAGTGGAAGCTATCTGTGTTATCGATAGTGGAATTTATCGGTGTTATCGATAGTGGAATTTATCGGTGTTATCGATAATGGAAGCTATCGGTGTTATCGATAGTGGAAGCTATAGGTGTTATCGATAGTGGAAGTTAACGGTGTTATCGATAGTGTTTCACTTTTGGACAAAATTAACTATTTATGTATTTATGCAATAATAGTAAAACTCGGAAAGCTACAGTCGGATGCAGCCTTTCCCTTGCAGCAGCTAATTCTAATCATACACACATACACGCATATCGCAACGTAAGACGCAACCACGCATACACACCACGCATAGGTAAATACATACATACATTAAGTGCCTAGTACGAAAACTTTAATCTCGAATATCTCCGGTGTTTATTATCCGATTGGGCCACAATTCTCAGCACTCTTAAAGGTTATCAAAAGATCATTATATGCTAAAGCACAAGTTTGTATCTTGAAAATTGTGGTTGTGGTGGTATCGGATTTAGGAACCCCATTTCTTCAAAACGTAAATCGATTGAACGAGTTCGAAAATGGGAACCGGCATGATTATATTTTTATTTATCTCCTTATTAATTTTTTTTTATTTATTTATATATTTAATATCAACTAAGTTCAGTTGACAAAATAAATTAAGCATAAAAATATTTAAAATTAAATTAAAATTTGATTATTAAATGATGGTGTTTAAGTTCTTTAATTTAAGTTATACGTTTAATAATTGAATATAAAACCTTAAATGTGGTATAATGGGGTTTGATCATAATTATTATTATTATTATTTTTTTTTTTTAATTTACATTTTTATATTTTTCGGTTTTTTCTTACAAAGGACATTGTTAATATTATTTATTATTTTGTATTTTATTATTTAAATGCATATTTATTTATTTAAAGTCAACTAAAACTGGTCAACAGAGGAATTGAAAATGAAATTAAGATTCAATATTCAATTTTCTAAATTAAAGTTAATGTTAATTATGTTCATCTGGAAATAACAATCTTTTTTTTTTCTGTAGTATAAAATGTATTTAAATATTTTGATTATTTTAATAGTTGCTTCATTTTTTTTATTATTTTTTTTTTATTTATTTATTTAAATTATATCAACTAAGTGCGGTTGATGAAAATTTTAAAATGTAAAAAAGTAAAAGTAAATTAAAATTAGATTATTAAATTAAAATATTAAAGTAATTTAATTTATTTTGTTTATGTCTTGTTGTTGTTTATTTTGCATTTGTTTTGGTCTCTATATTCTCTATATTCCACGCTCTTTCCTAGCTCAACACGAAATCGATTTGCCCCTGGTGAAGCTGCAGCTTTAAGAGAGAGTATAACATAACATAAAGCACATTCCACTCCTGCTGCTGTTGCTGTCATTACTGTTGTTGCTGTTGTTGTTGCTGCTGTTGCTGTGCTTTGTTTTAGCCAACATGCTGGCTCTTAACAACAAGAACAACTTGGCTGCTTGTCGATGATGAAGTGGTCGGTCGGTCGGTCGGTCGCTTGGTTGGTTGGCTGGTTGATGTTCGACGTTGACAGCGTTGTCGTTTCGCTGCCGCAGCGTCGTGTTGTTGTTCGGGGCGGACAGCGCGGTCGACTCGTGTGCGCCGCGCGCATAATAACCACACGCATACAACACAACAACAACAGCAACAACAGCAACAACAACAGCAACAACAACGACAACAGCGAAGATGTTGCTGCTGCTGCTGCTGCTGTTGGGCAGCAACAAGCGCACTAAGTGTAGCAAAAATCTACTGCAAAACTGTACAGTACTCAACACACTCACACACACACACACACACACTCACACACACTCTCTGCCTGCGCAAAGCTTCGCTTCGCTTCGCCCCAAAAGCTGGCCCCAAATCTATGGGCCAAATGCATTTCATTTCCAACCTAATAGACGACGCGCCATATCATCAGTTGACGTCGCGCCATTTGCTGCTATTCACCTCACTCTCCTCTCGGTTGGTGATTTGCTCACCACTCGATGTCGATACCCACCACAGCCCCCCCTCCCCCTCATCATCCCCCCTGCAATACGCTTTGAGGCTCACTAATTATAATGTGCTGAGTTGCCTTTTGCTTGTTTTGGCCTGCCCAAGACGCAGCAAAAGGTAACAGTTTGTGTGTGTGTGTTTATACATACACACACATGTATGTATGTATGTATGTATGCACATACATATATTCATATGTATGTAAGATTTCATCAACAATACATGCAGGCATTAAGCTACATAATTGGCTTAAAGTGCAAAAACCAAATAGAAAAAGCTACAATGCAAATTACACCCATACCCACACACACACACACACACACACGAACACACACATGCATTACAGTTGCTGCAATTGTGACATCATTCACACCTAAGAGCGCAGTATGTATGAGCAGCTTAGCACAATTCAAAAGAGTGAACTAGTTGAATTCAACGAATTTACAGAAACGCAAAAAAAAATTGTTCACTCTAGCGAATGTTCACTCTATCGAGCACTATACTTTACAAATGCCCACAAATATAAATTATAAATTACAGAAACGTAAAAAAAGTTGTTCACTCTATCGAATGTTCACTTTATCGAATGTTCACTCTATCGAATGTTCACTCTATCGAGCACAATACTTTACAAATTCCCACTCTAGCGAGTGTTCACTCTAGCGAATGTTCACTCCAGTGAGTATTCACTCTAGCGAATGTTCACTCTATCGAGCACTATATTGTAAAGTATAATTCCTACTCTAGCGAGTGTTCACTCTAGCGAGTATTCACTCTAGCGAGTGTTCACTCTAGCGAATGTTCACTCTATCGAATGTTCACTCTATCGAGCACTATACTTTACACATGCCCACAAATATACATAACTCACTAAAATCAATCGTTTGTGGCTCTTGCGACTGTTCACTTTACCGAATGTATGCAATATTCGATTATGTGAACACTTTATCACTCAGACTACTATCAACTTTTGCTGTAGTCAAAACTGACGCACAGCTCATTTATAGCTTTACATATTGAGTGTGTTCACACTATCGAATATTCACTCTAGCAAGCCAGTACTATATCGACTGTTCACTTTAGCGAATGTTCACTCTATCGAACAAGCTTAAGCTAACGAGTTGACGCCACTCTCAAACTTTTGGCTCTATAGAATGTACATACATATGTACACTTTATCGACTGTTCACTCTAGTGAATGTGGACTGCAGGGAATATGCAATGATACGAGGCTGAATTTGAAGGGAGCGAAGGTTAAACACAACAGTAAAATAAAGAACGTGAAGGCAAAGCGTGTAAATGATGTATGGATATGAATGTACGCGTATGTATGTGATACATAGATACATACATACATACATACATACATACATACATACTATATGGAAGTGCAAACAGCCAACGCTAGTGGGCAGCCCGCATCCGTATGTATGTAAAAGTATGTACATACATACGTATGTATGTATAGCATAAAGGGTTAACAGAGCCAGAATATGAGAGGACAAACGGTGGATGGATGGCGGGGGGAACGAGCAAGGAATTGGCAGTTGCCAAGCAGGCAACAGCAGCAACCAGTTTTTTGCAGCAGCAGCAGCTACAGTTACAGCGAATGCAATTGCAACTGCTGCAAGTCGGAACACAATCGTCAAATACACAAAATCCACTTTGCAAATCATCAACAGCTACGAGTAAAGCAGCAGCAGCAGCAGCAGCAGCAGCAACAGCAGCAGCAGCAACAGCAGCAGCAGCAGCAGCAGCAGCAACAGCAACAGCGGAGGCCCCGGATTTGGCCCATGGCCTCAGGATGGCAAACGAGACTGTAGCTGATGGTATGGGCAGCTCCACATACATACATACATATATGTGTGTGTGTGTGTGTGTGTGTGTGTATTGCATGTGCAACATGCAACATGCAGGCCAGGGCCTTCCAATGAGCACTTCAAGTGCTGAGTACCGAGCATCGAGGAATGAGTGCGGAACACATTCCAGTTTCAGTTTCAAAATGCACCCAAAGAAAATGGACACACTGGCGCAAGGTGCCATTTTTCCCGTACAAAATACTACACAAAAAAAAAAGGAACAAAATAAATATGATGCACACACACACACACACACACACACATATGTATGCGTGTGTGTGACCCCTGGGAAGCAACCCCCAAAAGGGGGGAAACTTTCATTCGTGCAGGCAGCAGCCGCCTACAAAAGCAAATAATATGCATTGGAATACGCCACACACACACACACTGTCACTGCGTATGTGTGTGTGTGTGGGGAGTTACTGCGACTGTTTGCTGCTGCTGCTGCTGCTGGTGTGGTGGCAAAATGTTGTTGGGCTTTTCAGACTGGAAGTGTATGCCGTCGTTTTTCGGCAAAAGGTGCGAAATCAAAGAGCTCGCACACACCCACACACACACCCACACCCGCATACACACACACAAAGACAAAGAGCTTTGATGCAAAAAGCTTTTTGCAAAATAAATTAAGCAATGTGTAAAAAATGGCATTGAAGAACAGCGCATAAATTAAAACCGATTTAATTAATTTCAATTTAACGAAAAACACAAATCTAATATCAGCATTCAAAATAATTAAATCAAGTTAAAAATATTCACGAATTTAAAAACAGAATGTAAAAATTAAATGAAGTAAAAAAAAATAAAAATAAAAAAATGTGCAAATTAAATAAATTTAAAAAAAATAAATAAATAATAAAAAAAATGTATAAATTAAATAAATTAAAAAAAATAACATAAAAAATGTATAAAATATATGAAAAAATAAATAAATAAAAAAAATGTATAAATTAAATAAATTAAAAAAATAACATAAAAAATGTATAAAATAAATGAAAAAATAAATAAATAAAAAAATGTATAAATTAAATGAATTAAAAAAAAACTAAAAAATGAACAAATTAAATAAATTAATAAAAAAAATAAATAAATAAAAAATATATAAATTAAATAAATTTAAAAAAAACTTAAAATAAAAATTGCATAAATTAAATGAATTAAAAATAAAATAAAATAAAAAAATATATAAATTTAATGCATTAAGAAAATAAAATAAAATAATAAAATGTATAAAATATTAATTTAAAAACTTAATTGAATATAAAAAAATTAACTAAAGCCTAAAAACTGAATATATTATATGAAATTTGATTATGCTAAATAAAACTTAAATTTGTATAAAAAAAATATTACCGAGCTAAAAATAACCTTAATTTTGATGTTAAAAAGAAAACAATCTAAAAATCAGCCTGAAGCTATGACTCCCCTATAGTAAATTTTAAGTTTGTCAATAAATAAATAATAATAAATAAATAATAATGATAAATAAATAAATTAATAATAAATAAATAAATTATAATAAATAAAGAATAATAAATAAAAATTAATAAATAAATATTAATAAATAAATATTAATAAATAAATAATAATAAATCAATAATAATAAATAAATAAAATAAATTAATTAATTCACTTATAGATCTAAAAATTAAACCACCCTAAACTTATTAAACTAACTAAATCTTTATTAAATGACAACTAAAAGTCAAGCATTCCCAATGCCCAGCTAAAGCAGCGCAAACACATAAAGCAGCGCACGTAACGTCAACATTCACATTCACATTAACGTAACGTAGCAAACAAAACGTAAAGCTTTAATATCATGGAGCATACAAACACACACACGCACACACACACACACACACACACGCATACTTGGGCGAAGCAAAAAGTTCAGTTTAGTTGAGTTCAGTTCAATTTCATACATCAAACAACTTGCAACAAGTTTGAAGTTGGCCAAGCGGCGTCTGCTGCTAAAAATAAAACGAACACACACACACACACTCGCACACACACTCGCATACATATGCAGAGCCAACGAAGACGCCGCCCGAACGGCAAAACAAGAAAAAATGTGATACGACAGTGATTACGCGATTTTCCATAATAAATGTTGTGGTAAAGGCGACCTTCCGGTTATGGCTGCCGACGACAACAACAACAACAGCAGCAGCAACAACAGCAGACGACGGCGTCGCGTCGCGTCGTCAGCACGAAGCTGGGCAGAGGCGCAACGAGCAAGGCGCACTTGTTCGGCTTGTCGGCTCAACGACGACGCGACGACGCAACGACGCGCCGACGATGATATGACGACCTTCCTCTGGTCGGTCAGTCGCTCATTTGCTCTTGCTCTCGCCCATTCGCTTGCCTACTCAAAGTTACTCTCTCTCCCTCTCCCTCTCTCTCTACCTCTCGTTCTGTCGCAACGTAGCGGAAAATGTCGGTAAACAGTGCAACCGGTTTTCAATTACGCACACATAACGGTGGGAGCAGGAGGAGGAGGAGGAGGAGCAGTAGGCGTTGGGGTCAGGCACAGTGGCACGAAATTCGAAATAAACTGTATTCAAATAATAACGTATTATACAGTAGAGTCCGGTTATAGCGACTTTCAAGGGACCGACGATTTTACGTCGTTATACCCGGACGACGCATTAACCAAAGGGAGCAAAAAAAAATTTTTTTTTGTTTATTTTAGTGTTGCCATGTTTGTAATAGGTTTTAAAATAAAAAAAATTAATTTTTTAATCAAAACAAAAAATTTAATAAATTCAATTCAATAACATAGGTTTTTAGTCGTATACATATGCATTATTCAGAAGCTCACTATGGCGCATTTTGCGCATTAACTCACATTTGGTGAATTTACGCATTTAGTTTTACTTGAAAAAAATCAGAAAAAACTAGAAATATAACGGGACATCTCATGGAATAGGCTATGAGGTCTGCACACGCACGCTGTAAACATTTGTGTGACGTCGCTATTGCACTTCGACTCTCGCTCTCTCTCTCTCTTTCTCTCAACAGCGTTGCTAAGGCGACAACTAAAACTAAGAGAGAGTAGAGTCGCTGCTTCACACACAAGCAAGGGTGCCGATCACTGATAGATACATACATTTCTAACAGCGTCGTTTGATGCTTAAATTTGGCATTATTTCGCTGTATTTTTTTTCGGCACGTCGCAATATCCGGTTGAATTGTGAAAAATCCCGTCTGTATAGGCGGTTTGTCGCTAAAAGCGGAAACGTACTAAGCGGAGTCCCTTTCATATAAGTTTGTATGGGGACCAACCAAGCCATCGAGTTTTCGTCACAATAACCGGACGGACGCTTTAAGCAGAGTCGTTATAGCCGGACTCTACTGTATATATATTAGACGGAATTTACTATTTAAGTTAAATACTATTTATTTCAGTTAATTCCTATTTATAATAATGTAGTCTAATAAATAATTTGCAATGATTTTAATAGGTTTCTCTTTTATCAATATGTAAATTTACAGATTTGTAGATGTAGATATAGAGTAGGGCACTCATCGATGTTTTAATAACTTCCGATGTATCGTTGTATTTATTTCAACATCAATACATCCCACTTTTTCCAAAAAGTAAATAGATTGAACGAATTCGAAAATGGGAACAGGGCTGAATAACTCTTTATATTGTAATTAAAACAATAAATTTAGTATATTTTGTACCAATTTCTGAGTGATGTTGAAATCATTGAAGTTTAAATCATCGAGGTATCCAACATCGATGTTACTACAGCTCTAATATAGAGTACTTGATGTTTTTCTACCCGATTCATGTAGTTTCCTATTCTTAAATACATTTCTAAACTTAATACTGCATCTTATAGCTTAACGTTGTAAATTCTGGACCTTTCATATCTATTTTTCTTGCTTCTTTTCACCCACATCTTTTCATCCGATTGTATCGTTAAAATGCCATGAATAATATTATTAATAATGTTATTTGTAATATATTTATTCGCCTATACTATTTAAACTCACTACTAACGTTGATCTAATTGGGTTCTTTGGGGTTTTACAAATTCTGAACCTTTCATATCTATTTCTCTTGCTTCTTTTCACCCACAAACTTATTATTTTTCAATTTATAAATTTGTTATACAATTTAATTCAATTTAACACATTTCACATCTTTACGTTTTCATCAAGAAATGCGCGATGCTCGCACCACTGTGCCGCACACCGGACTACTTGCTGTGAGAGCGTTAAACAGCTTTGCTCACTCAGTCAGTCACTCAGCCTCAGCCTCAGACTCAGACGCAACAGCAAAAGTTTTCGCTCCCGCAACGAACTGCAGCAACAGCAGCGACGCGTCGCTCGTTTCGTTTTACTAGGCTAATCATGTGTTCTGGTTTCGGATTTGTGCCCCTGCGTACCCCCACCCACAACACACACACACACATATACACATACAGGCGAGCGAGCGCTGTGTCTGTTGGCCCGTTTGAGCATATTCATTCAGCGACGTCGACAGCGCAGTAGGCGGCGGCAGCAGCAGCGACTAGGGGAGCTTTGCAAATTTTGTTGTTGTTCGGGTTTCGTTTCGTTTTTTTTGTGTTTCTTTCCTTTTTCTCTTGTTTCGTGTTCGTGTGTCTGTGGAAAATATTTCACACGCTGCTTTGGCTGGGCAAGCAAAGCACTTGACTGTTGAGTGGCGGTCGATCTGCTCGGTTGCTGCCGCTGCCGCTGCCTGCCTGCGTCGCGTCGCTGTCGACGTCGACGTCTGCTGTGTTATTGTTGGGAGCTCTGTGTTGGGGTTCCGTTGCTGTGGTTCGTGTTATCATTTCAGTTGCTGCCTGCATGGCGTATGGCTTGCACACGGCTGCTTGCCAGGCGGCGTACAATGTGTGTGTGTGTGAGTGTGCCTGTGTGTGTGTGTGTGTAGGTTTGTCTGGCTCGAGTCTGGGGCGGCGGCGATTGTAATCGGTTTGAGTTTATTTTCATTTAAATGGAATTAAATATGGTAAATGATGAAATCAAGCCTGAAACACACCCCTCCCCCTCCCCCTGCTCCACAACCCACCACTGTGTGTGGTGGTAGTGGTGAGTTAATATGGTGAAGATAAATGCTGCCAGCGACAACGAGTCAACCAGCGACAACGACAACGAGTCTCTGGCGAGTGTGTGTGCGCGTAAAGAAAGCAAGAATCGTAATCTATATAATAAATAAATAATTTGAAATGTACACACACACACAGCACATTGAAAATGTCAGTAGTCTGTCAGGAAGCAGCAGTGGGTCGACTGCATGGCCAGCCTACATGCCTACATGGCCAGCCAGTAATGAAATCTCATCGAAATCGAGATTCGATATTCGAGGGAAATACCAGGCGTGCAGCAACCCATAGCAGGGCAGCACACACACACACAACAGAAAAAGCAGAGAAACAATCGATAAACTAGCACAGACACAACACACACTCACACACACACCCGATTGCCACAGCAACAGCAGCGACGCGACGGCGAAAATCCTCTTGTCTTGCGGCAAGCGAGTAGAGCACAGCACAGCGTACCTGACGCGCGCGTGTAACCGCCAATTTAACAGGCAAACAGGCAGCGCAGTAGGCAGCGCTGCGACGGCGACGTAACACAAACGGTCGACGGTCGACGGCAGACGGTTTCGCTCTCGCGCTGCCTCTCTGCCTCTCTCTCTCTCTCTCTTGGCTGCCCTGCCTCGCCATTCGTTAGGGTTGCCGAAGCGCTGCAAGTGCCCGTGAAAATGCCAAGCATTTCATACACTATGCAACATATTTTTTGCTTTATATATTAGGAAAATTATAAAGTTTATTTAAAGATAAAGAATTTTCGGAAAATAAATTTGAGATATTTTCTATTTCATTTGAGATATTTTCTATTTCATTATTTAAAAAGAAAAATATTGAGCAATTTTTTATCAATAATTAGTGAAATTAACAAATACTTTAAATTACCAATACGTAACGTACATCTGTCAACTATTAGCAGCAAATTGATTCAAATACGTACAGTACAAATTAGAAATCCTCAAAGTAAGCAGTTTAAATTTATATAACAGAACATTTTCAATGTTAAATTTGATTTTAAATTGATTTACTTTTATACATTTTACAAAAATTAGCAAATTTTTGATGTAAGATTTTAGATTTTTGTGTAATATTTATTATATTTTAGAAAAACTACTATAATCACTGATTATATATTTTATAACTTAGCTAAAAATTTTATTAAATATTGTTTGCTTTTTTTTAATCAACTGTTATCAGCAAATGGATTCAAATACGCATAGTACAAATTTTAAATTATTAGCTAGCAATTTTTCTCCCCAAAGTAAGCAGTTTAAATTTATATAAGGGGAACATTTTCAATGTTAAATTTGATTTATTTATGCTTTTAATTTTAAAATTGAATTATTTTTATACATTTTCCAAGAATTACGAAATTTTTGAAGAGATTTTTGATTTTTGTGTAATATTCATTATATGTATTATAGAAAATCTACTATAAACACTATACTGATTATACATTTTATAGCTTTCGTCAACAATTTCTATTAAATTTGTTAGCTTTTTTTATTTTCATTATTTTTGTTGATTCTTTTCATCAGATTGTATCGTTGAAATGCCGCGAATATTATTATAGTATTTGTCATAATTCATTTTTCGCTGCAGCCTAGTGTAATTACAGCTCATATAAAACGCCAGTCATGGCGGAGTATTACTGTTAACTGCTTAGATTACGTTAACAGTCAATGAGCAGTAATTACATGGATTTGTATGCATATCTTTTAATGCCATAAAAGAGCAACTCGACAGCTCTACGCCGCTCACGCTCTTTGCATTGCCTGCTCTCTCGCTGAAACAGAATCGCTGCTTGCCGGCGGTACTGCTTGCTTTACGAGTAGTTGCCACTTGCCGCTTACAACTGCTTTGGCACCTCCTGCTCTCGTTAATTGAGCGACGACCCTCTGATTGTATCGTTGAAATGCCATGAATAATATTATTACTATATAGTATTTGTTATATATACTTATTTGCCTACACGCGTTTTATGAGCGAAACATTTTGTTGTGCGGCGCGTATGCCAAGTGCTGGGTGTTGAGAAAATGCGAGCAGGCAACCCTTGTGCGAAAATGAAACCAGTTGATACGGCTGCAGTCGTGCGCACTCGACAGCGGATACCCTACGATGACACACATTATTTGCTGGAATAACTGCGATGTTCTGTATACATGTATACAAATATTCAACTGAGAATATCGATATATCAATGTTAATGATATTTCCATATATTCATAACTTATCAGATCTATCCTCTACGCCTTTCAATACTCTTTTAATGTAGGGTATAAGTTTGGATGTGTAAATTCCAAAGCTTTGCATTCACAATATCTATAAACAGCTTTTACCCAAGTGTAATAAATCAGTGCAAATTAGTATAAACACACAGAGAGAAAAAATACTATATTCATTGTGATATCATTCACTATATCATTTACTATAGTGCACTGCTTGCTTTTTGTGTGTGTGTGTGTGTGTGTGTGTGTGTGTAGCGCCAGCATTTATTAGCCATAAAGAAAAAACTTGTGATATACACACACACACACACAGACACATACAGCTCATAAACTAAGCCTCGCATTACAAATTAGCGCCCCCAAGCGGCCTGTTAAACAATAAACAAGCGGACAGCAGCAGAGCGGTGGTAGCAGAGGCAGCGGCAGCGGCAGAGGCAGCGCCAGCAGCGGAGCAAATAATACTCGTTACTCTCACTCGCTCTTTGTGTTTTATTTTCCTTCTTTCTGCTGCTACATTTTAATGTTAATAATGTTGTTGCTGTCGCTTGGTCATGCAACCCGTCGACTGACTGATAAGCAGCAACAGCAGCAGCAGCAGCAGCGGCGGCGGCGTCGCGTCGCTGCAATGACGCTGCAGTCCTACCAGAAAGTAACAGGCGCTCAGCAGCCACAGCAGAAAGTAAGCAGCAGCATCAGCGGCAGAGCGAAATGCTAGCGAGAGCGACTGACTGACTGGGCGAGAGAGCGAATGCCAGAGACTCTCTCTCACACACACACACACACAGACACACGCTCTCGCTGGCGCATGTGTCAGTGTGTTTGTTTTTACTGCTACTTTGCTTGGCTTTAATGGCTCACTTTATTTATCTTCAAATTGGTTGATGCTGATGAAAATGTTATTAAAGTTTCGTTTACATTTACTGTGCTATAATTTAGTTAATTTTATTTATTATTTACATTTAGAATTTTATTATAATTAAAGTTTCGTTTACACTTATATTATTTAGTATTTTTATTTAATATTTACATTTAGAATTTTACTATATTTATAAAATAAGCATTTAAATGCATAATCTTTTGTTGTTTAAATCAATTTATTTAAGCATTTTCATACTATAGTATTAATATTTACATATATTATTGCAAATATTTTATTTATTATTGTTATTGTACGAGTAATTTATTTATTGTATTTATTTATAAAAAATATTTTAATAATATATTATTTATTGTGTATATTGTTTTCATTTATTTTTATATTTTATTTTATTAATATTCATTTATATTTAAGCCTTTTTATACTGTAGTATTAATATTTATACATATTATGGTTATTATGCACCTTATAAATATTTTATTTATTATTGTTATTTGTATCCGTATTTATTTATGTAATATATTTTTCATTAATTTTTTTATGTTTTATCTTATTAATACTCATTTATAATTTGTGTTTCAGTTTCATTATATTTAAGTTGAATTCGATTACTTTTCATCATTATCAGTTTTAATTTAATCTAATTAATTTTTAATAATTTAATTGCAGCTAAAATTATTATTTTATTTTTAATTTAAATTTAAATTTTATTATTGAATTGCTTTTTAAATTTAGTTAGATAATTTCAAAAAAAAAAAAATTATACACTATAAATATTATATTTATTATTGTTATTGTAATATGTATTTATTTATACAATATATTTAATTAACATTTTATTCATTGTGTATATTGTTTTCATTTATTTTTATATTTTATGTTTTTTATATTCATTTATAATTTGTGTTGTAATCTCATTTAAGTTGAATTCGTTTATTAGTTTTTATATTTAATATTTAATTAATAATTCTGTTGTTTTAATTTTCAACTAAAATAATTAAATTGCAGCTAAAATTTTTTTTGTATTTTTAATTTAAATTTTTTATACTATTAGTTTATATTTAATTTGTTATTATTGAATCGCTTTTCAAATTTAGTCACAGAATTTCATGTTTACTGCGTACTTGACTCCAAACGAAATTTAAATGAAATTTAAAGTTTCGCTTACCGTTTTTCCAGCGCCGACAAAGCGACTGAGATTGCTGGCGTAGCGCTTGCTGCGCATTGCAACAGCAACAACAATCACAACAACAACAACAACAACAGTCACAACACCAACAACAATAAGTGCCTACAAGGAGGGGCAACAACAACAACGAGGAGGAACACAAACACAGTTAGTGGATAATATATGAGTTATTAGCCTCTGTTCCTGCTGATGTTTTCGTTGGTCGAAGGCTGAAGGCTGCACTGCTTGACACTGCTTGCTTTTGCGCTGCTGCTTATTAAAGCAGTTTGTTTGCCGCGGCTGATGCTGTTGCTGCTGTTGCAAATGCGACAAGCGGCAGATGAAAACCATCACTTCCGGAGGCGCTTCAAGTACTGAGGAATGTGCCACATACATACATACATGAGACGTGTGTGTGTGTGTGTGTGTGTGCGCGCGTGTGTGTGTGCACGCAGCAACAGCCACAGCAATGGCAATAACAGTAGCAGCAGCAGCAGCAGCAGCGACGTCAACGTCGGCAGCAATAGAAAAAAACGAAATGAAATAAAATGAAATGGAAAAAAGGAAGAGAAAAGAAATCAACAAAACTCAACACAGCGAATGAGGCACGCAAAATAAAAAGGCAAAAAGAAGAATATATAAAAAGAAAGAGGCAAAAGTAGTGGGCAGCGAGCGAGGCGAGGGGTGTAGGGGAGTAGGGCGCAAAGGGGGCGGGGAGAGCATGGGGTGTGTGTGTGTGTGGTGTGTGGTGTGTTGGCTGGGCAGAGCTTTGGCTGGGACTGTGTGGGTGTGCGTGTGTGTGTGCGTGTGTGTGTGACTGTATGATGAAATGCGACAAGGCAGAGGCGCTGTCTTGCCATAAGGACTTCACTGTATGTATGTATATCTGTATGTATGTATGTATGTATGTATGTATGTATGTATAGATGTATGTATGTATAGATGTATGTATGTATAGATGTATGTATGTGTAGATGTATGTATGTATGTCTTGCCTTATATGTATGTATCTACACACGTATCCATGTATGTATGTATAACTATAGCTGTGTGCCTTGCATTAGCAGCATTAGAGAATCGCAATCTGGTTCCAGGAATTCGACATGAACAGCATTAAACAACTGCAAACATGCACACACACTCACACACACACACACACACTTACACTCAGTGTGTGTGTGTATCAATAAATGATACATGAACTGGTTCTGAAAGTTGCCTTGTTCCTCCCAGCTTCGGCTTCAGCTAGGTCTCTCCTACATTTCCTCTCTCCCTGACACAGATTGACTTAAGCACTAGGAAAATAAGTTCAAGTAGAGAAGCAAAAACTCTGTGGGCAGCACTTGAATATATGGATACGACCAGCAGTTACCCTGTTTATACAACTCTTCCCCTTCCTCCTTCTCCTCTTTTTTTACAGTGTACTCTACTATATAATATAACATAAAAGATTTTCCCTTTGTTATTGCCAGATTAAAAATATCAATAATCTTTTCATCTAATTTATATATAATTATACAATTTTTAGCCCTGTACCTTAAAAGCATAAAGGGTGTGCACGTTTTGTATAGATCTTATGCTGTCAATCGAGTTTGCAACTTTCAGCTACTCTACTCTATTCGTTTCCTTTACTCCTTGTTTTATCACTTTTTTTTCGAACCTGCACTGATAAAGCACAAAGGGTATGTCAGGTTTGCGTGGCTGGTAAATATTTTAGTAGGCTACAGAAAAGAAGCAGCTGAAATTTAGCAGCTATCCAGTTTGCTTTTCTTTGTAGCTTGCCCTACACCTAAAGCATCAATGGGGTATATCAAGTTTGCGCAGTCGCTAAATATTTCAGTAAGCTACAGATAAGAAGAAAGTGGTGAAGTCTTCGATTCAGCTCCTTGTATTTATGTTCTTGTGTAAGATCAATCGTTAGACCTGCAGCACAAGAAGTATAGGGTATATCAAGTTTGTGGAACAGGCAAAAATAATACTTATAACAAAAGCGAACAAATTTATATATACAAATGTTTCTGTAGTTTTAAACACTTTACAGCGATAATACACTGATGATTGATTATCGATATCGATATCGTTAATCGATATTAATCGATATTCGACTATAGTTTCTGATTAACTATACACTTGTTGCAACACACACACACACACACAGAGACACAATGGCAGTACGAAGAAAAAAACAGATAAAAAAAAGAAAACGCAAGCACATTGAAAAAGAAACGGTAAATGATATTTACCAGCAGATTTCTTAGTATCATAGCAATACTCCTCTGTGGAGTACTGCACTCTAGCACCGTGCGAACCGAACGGAACCGAGGCGTACCGAACCGCACCGAGCCTAATCGTAGCGCCAAAGATTATGGTATAGTATAATCAGTAGTATCATAAATTATATTTATCGTATTTGACATCATAGTTTAGTTTGTATAACTAATGATTGCGCCACAGTGTGAACATTCGTTAGAGTGAACAAAGTTTTTCAAACTGTTTAAAGAAAAAGTGTTTAAGAGAGGAAATCAGCATAAACAGCAGTACGATAGTGTGTATAAGCTCGAAAGACTGAACATTCGTTTCAAAAAGAGCAATTCGATAGAGTGAATTAGCTTGAATGTGTGAACATTCGATAGAGTGAACACAGCATATGTATGTTTCTATCATTGATAACACGTGAAATATTCGATAGAGTGTATTAGCTTGAATGTGTGAACATTCGATAGAGTGAATTAGCTTGAATGTGTGAACATTCGATAGAGTGAACAGCATATGTACACATGTTTCTATCGCAAATAACACGTGAAATATTCGATAGAGTGAATTAGCTTGAATGTGTGAACATTGGATAGAGTGAATTAGCTTGAATGTGTGAACATTCGATAGAGTGAACACAGCATATGTATGTCTCTATCGTTGATAACACGTGAAATATTCGATAGAGTGAATTAGCTTGAATGTGTGCACATTCGATAGAGTGAATTAGCTTGAATGTGTGAACATTCGATAGAGTGAACAGCATATGTACACATGTTTCTATTGTAAATAACACGAATTGCTTGATATGCACCAGAATGTATGTACATATATGATTCGTTAGAGTGAACAAGTGCAAGGCGAGTTCACTCTTTCGAGCTGTTATCATCATTTGCAAGTGATATGAAACTGCTTCAACTATGTAGTACTACCACAACTACCGACCGCACTAATGCTGCTGCTGCTTCTTCCTCTAGCACTTCTTCTTCTTCAACTGTCCCGTTACAACTAGTAGTACATTCGTTTTTCTTTCGTTGGGAACTTCTCACGGAATCGCTCGCTATAAATAGCCGGAGAGCCAAGCTACAGCTACAGCACACGCGGAGCGGAGTACAACACGCAGCACGGAGAACGAGGCACGCCGGACCTTTAAGTGGCAATGGCAATGCCAATGCCAATGCAGCCGATACAAAAGGATATAAACACACACACACACACACATGCAGATACACACACACACACACACACACACACACAGACAAGTCACGAGGATGCTGGCACTGGAAACAGTACGCCGGATTGGGCTATAGGTAGCACAGAGCGCAGTAGCTATTGTGGGTGGGGGTGGGCGGTAGAGCAGTGTGTGGGGGCGGGGGGGGAGTGGCTAGGGGAAGCGAGTAGAGTAGTTGGTAGTGCCTAGGGTAGCCTAGGGTAAAGCGTAGGTCGCATTGGGTCTCGTCTTTTTGGCTGTGGTGCGTACGGTGTGTGTGGGGCAGGGGGAGGGGGGGAGGGGGTGTTAGGGTGTTATAGGAGACCTGCCTAAGTTATGGTCTAAATAGAATCTGTGAACACATTTTTGGGCAACGACAACAGTAAACGAAGCGAACCGAAGCACTTGGCGAGTGCGTGTGGGGGGGGGGGGGGAGGTTGCATCAGCGAGGGGGAGGGAATTGTTAGCTAGGGGCTTGTTGTAACTACAGCTGCAACAACAACAACAACAATAAGCGAACTGCGCTCTTTGGCTTTCGCTCACGCACGCTCTCTCTCTCACACACACACACACACACACACACACACACACGTAGCGAGACGAGCAGCAATATTGGAAGTTTGAGCCTTCGTGGCCTGCACGATGTGGCATGTTGCAGCGGCAGCAGCAGCAGCAGCAGCAGCAACATGAATTGAGCTGCCATGTGGCTAGAATGGAAGGGGGGAGTGGGAGTGCTGAGGGGGTGGCGACAGCCAGGAATCAGACGTTTAAAAGGCTATAGTCAGGCTGCTGCTGCTGCTGCTGTTGTTTGTTGCACAGCTTTAGCCCGGGACAAGATGTGGCAGCAACAGCAGAAATAAGCTGCACTTTGGCATGGAACGACTCGCAGAGAGAGAGAGAGAGCGAAAGCAGTATGCAAAATAATAATAATAATGAAAATGAAAAAACATGCAACATGCAACATGCCACATGCCACAACTACAGCAACAACAACACTGTGGCTAATGAAGTGTGGAAAGGGTTGCTAAGCTCGGCAAATTTATGCTTGTCAGTAATGGTCGGGGGGAGGGGGTTGTGGGTCGGGGGGTGGGGGTGTGCTGGTAGTGCGTGCTCTCCCGCTCAACAAGAGACACCCGAAAAAAGAAAAATGCAAGTGAGAGATTTACAAGTGTCAAAGCGAGACAGGCACAGGCTGCAGCAGCCGCCAAGAGAGAGAGAGCCAGAGGAGTCTTTGAGTGGGTGTGGAAAGGGGTGGGAGTGGGGGGGAGCTGCAGTTTTTCCTACCTTTTTTTTTGGCTTTTCATTTTCAACCAGAAGCTTTAAAGCTCGCTATGCTCGCTGCTAAGTAGGCTACACTTTTTCTGTTGTGTTTCCTTTCCTACTTCTCCTCCTTCTCCTCTTTCCAGTTCTTCCGCTTTACGTTTTGTCATCTTCTGTTATGTTTGGCTGTTAATAGGATTCCATTTTGGCTTGCTGCGATTCGCAAGATTATGTGACGTTAATGGCTTACGTTGTTTTAATTAGGCTTTGCGGCTTACGCGACTCTCAAATGCGACATAAGTGCTTACGTCTCACTTACGTCTCTAGATTACGTTATAAAAACTATTTGTGTGCATTACATATGTTTACGTAATACACACAACACCAGCGTTACGTTAGGCAACTACGTAACGAGCGTGAGACAAAAAGGGCAGAGAGAGAAACACCAAAAGTGAGCCAGAGACTAAGTACACTGTAAAAAATATACACCAAGTAAATTCAGCTGAAGAAACTAAGTATTGTCAGTCATTTATTTGTAGGTTCTGCATTCAAGACATGGAGACTTCTACACATATACTAATACCAGAATACATAAGAGTAGTCTTCTGCTGTCGGTTGCATGCGACTGTTGCTTTCCCGGCTTTTTTGATTAGGAATAAAGCAAATCGACTCTATAAACTCCTAGTAAATACTATTTAATAGGATAACACAACAGTGTTAAGTGCAATAGTATTAGATTAGGTCATTTATGATTAGGTCAAATATTGGAATACAAGTCGGTTGCATGCGACTGTAGCTTTCCGGGCTCTTTTGATTAGGAATAATGAAAATCGACTCTATAAACTCCCAGTAAATACTATTTAATAGGATAACACAACAGTCTTAAGTGCAATAGTATTAGATTAGGTCATTTATGATTAGGTCAAATACAGGAATACAGGTTATTATTGTCGGAGTGAGGTCGGAGTGATTATTTTTACAGTTCATCAATGTAATATGCCAGTAAAATTGTTGAATTGAATCGACGACCAAATTTTTCCGAGTGTATTTACGGACTATCTATAATTGTTTTATGGCTGGGCAACGTTAGGGTGATGGGGAACTGGGGGGCGTGGCACCTGTTTCGCCACATCGTTTGGCATCATGGGCCATTGTCTTGCGAGAGGTTTGCCTGCAGCATAGTGTGCGTGTGTGTGCGAGTGTGCGTGTGTGTGTGTGTGTGACTGGCTTGATGCGCGCGCTGCATATGGAAAAACATAGCCAAAGTGGCAAACGACAACGAGGCAACAGCAACAGCAACAGCAACAGCAACGGCAACGTCAACAATGGGTATGCAATGGCGTCGCTGCGCTTCGGAAACTAACGGTACGTGGCGCAGACTAACGGTACAAGAACAACAGACACGGCCACACGGCAACATGGCGGCTAGCGGCTGACTCTCGTGCCGCATTCAATCAGCCAGCCAGTCAGCCAGCCAAGCCATTCGCTCTTGCCACACGGATGGGATGTGTTGCCAAATCGTGGAAAATTTTCGGCAATTTCGCGAATCGGAGATTGTGTGGGAGGGGGAGAGCCAAATAGAGACAGAGAGAGAGAGGGCGGATTGGCAACGACACGGACACCGACACGGACTAGAGTCGTTCGTTCGTGTTGGGTTCGTGCCTCTTGTTGTTGTTGTTGTTGCGCTTACTACTCGTCACTCGTTGTTGTTGTTGTTGTTGTTCACGGGTTTTGTTAATACCAAAAGTGCCGAGGCGCTTTGGCTTATTGTTCACACACACACACACACACACACCCAAAAGACACGAGTAGTTGCATTTTGCATCGACAGATGGCGCTCTAAATTGCAATTTCGGCTTGCAGCTATATGGTTTTTTCTCCTCTTCTTCTTCTACAGGTTTTGTTCAGGTTTTGTTGGATGATGCAAACGCATGCACACTCATACATGCATACATACATATGTACTATATACATGAAGGCATATACAACCGTTATATTCTAAAGTTAGTAATTGAAATGGCCAAATTTACCTAAGCGAAATGGAAAGTCATTTGACTAGTGTCATAAAAAGTTTCAGCGAGTACACAAGTAACGAGTAGCAAGTAGAGAGAGGCAAGTAACGTATAGCGAGTAGAGAGAGGCAAGTAACGAGTAGGAAGCTAGAGAAAACGATTCGAAAGTAACGAGTAGAGAGAGGCAAGTAACGAGTAGCGAGTAGATAGAGGCAAGTAACGAATAGCGAGTAGATAGAGGCAAGTAACGAATAGCGAGTAGAGAGAGGCAAGTAACGAATAGCGAGTAGAGAGAGGCAAGTAACGAGTAGCGAGTAGATAGAGGCAAGTAACGAGTAGAAAGTTAGGAAAAACGAGTCGAAAGTAACGAGTAGCGAGAGGCAAGTAACGAGTAGAAAGTTACGAAAAACGAGTCGAAAGTAACGAGTACTGACTAATAAGATAAAACCCTGTGGCAATCAAAGGTGATTAATAACGAGTAGCTAGCAGTAAAGAGTAACCAGTAACCAGGATTGTGATTAGTTGTGAATAGCGAGTGATAATTGAACAATACATTTTAATGGCGAGTAATGTTATACAATTAGTAGCGTGTATCGAGTGACAAAAGGAAAGTAAAAACCTTTTTTGATAACTAGCGAGTAGCGAGTAAAAGAATTGTTAAATATATGTTTGTACAACCTTTAAGCTATTTATAAAGACAAATAGCAGTGAGTGCATTCTGCGAAAAGTATGTGAATCATTTCATTACTCAAGGTAAATAAAGGTATTCGTTTAATTAGCAAGAGATTATCAACACAGACAGAAGATAATTGCATTGCTGTAGTAAACAAGATACAAAATATAGGCAATAGAAAAATGTATATATATGAAATAGTATAAAGAAAGAGAAATGCAGGAAATGATCTTTAATGAGATATTGCTTAGCTTTAGCTAGATGCATATGTAGTATTAGAAGTGTGATTTGAATAAAGCTATTTTTACTGCAATTTTAGGCATAGACTAACTAACATTATGTCACAAAATTGAACTTTAAAGTCGTTACGTATCTTTCAGAATGTACTCGGATAATACAGATGATAATAATATCAGGTGTGGTATATAGAACTATATAACTGAGTAAATGGAAAGAACTAGTGAGTTGTATAGAGAAAATTGCCATAATTTACTTCTCTATTCATTCTTCATGATAGTTTTTACATATATAATGCTGACAGCGTTGCCACACTGAGGCAGAGGCGAGCAGAGTTGCCACCGCATCGGCAGTAGTGCAAATATAATAATGCTAATCGAATGCCAACTGCCAGCTATAGCCTCTTGCTGATTTATGTGTGTGTATAAGCGAAACTAAAACTATGTTGGACAGCACAGAGTGTGGAGAGAGAGAGAGAGTCAGAGTCAGAGAGAAAGAGAAACAGAGAGAGAGAGTGGGAATGGGAGTAGGGTTTAAGGCTGTGCATATGCATAGGGAAGTTGAGTTGGGCACAGCGGGTTTTGTTTTGGGCTCTGATGATTGCAATGTTGGAGGCTGTGTTGCAGTTGTTGTCAAGTGTGTGTGTGAGTGTGTGTGTGAGTGTGTGTGTGAGTGTGTGGTAATAGACACAAAACCGTATCGAGTCAACGCTGTTAGTTTCATAGCCTTAGCTATTGCTGCTGGAAGTGGAAACTGAACCTACAGCAACAGCAATTGCTAAATACACACTGGAAAATGCCTCTGCTGGCAGCTAGCCATGCCACCCCCCTTCCAATCGCTACCCGCTACCCGCTGCATATGCATTGGAAAACTAAACCCAACCGAATTCAGCGACCAAATGCCGCGTTGTCCGTACCACGAAGTGGCTGTTGCTGCTGCTGCTGCTGCTGCTGCTGCTGCTGTCACAATCAGCAACAACCTCAACGACACACATACATATGTACACCTATACATAGAATACACATGCACATACACACACGTCTGTATATAGGTTTTGCACAAAAAAGAAATCGACCGTTTGGCTTTCCAGTGCAGGCAATATGCAATGAGGAGACTGAGGTTAAAGCACTTCGTTTCCCTTTTGGTTGTCATTGATTTCCTCTGCTTATTGTTCTTCCACAGTTCCACAGCAATGCACTAAATTTGCCTAATACTAGTCCACACAGTCACGACTATGCAAATATCCTGTAAAATATTGTAGCAGGATTGTGCCGATACTAGCACGGCTATCGTGAGAGCTATTCCTTTGATTGTAGGTTGGTCACTCTGTTTAACTCAAATGACTCTGTAAAACTCAAATGACTCTGTTAAACTAACATGACTCTGTAAAACTCAAACGGCTCTGTTAAGAAAAGTGCGCGTCAGTCTAGATTGTACGCTCGAAATAAAAAGACAGATTGTTGAAAAAGCGGCCACAATATGTAGCACTCCACCAGTTAGCTTATAGAGTTTATAACCTACACAAATACCCTGTAGCATATGAATTGACTAATTTGACCCGATTTGCCAGTGAGTATACCCTGTAAATTGTGAGTTTTGCTATATTTGAGTAGAGTTAGAATCTGCATTTGCTCAGCTCAAGTTGAGGATGTTTCAAACAAACTAAAGTTAATACTTCCAACTAATCGAATACCCTGTAAAATATGCATTTACCTATGTTCAAACTGCACAGAAATCATGCATTAGCTCTTGCCTGCATTTAGCTAGAAAGTTCCGCCCGTCTAGTTCATAATGACGACTAGTTATATACCCTGTAATAAGGTGAATAGTAGTTGGTTTTTAGTCTTATATTTTAGTCTTATATTAAAGTACATATCAGACACGACTGACCACAAGTTATTACACATTTGAACCAGGCAAAATAGTCTGTAAAACCCAAGTAAAGAGATCATACATACTGAATTCTGAGAATTCATGTACTTTAATCTCGAATATCTCCGGTGTTTACTTTCCGATTGAGCCACAATTCACAGCACTGATGAAGGTTACCATAAGATCTATGTACGCTAAAGTATAGTATCGATACTATTGAGAGTGTTTCGTTAAACAACAGCTAGCTCAATACCAATGAAATACCCTGTACTTTCAGAGGACTGACTGATTTTTGTATGGTGTGTGAAAATAATTTGCAATACGAGTGTATGTACATACGCTCACCAACTGCAATTGCCACGACCTTGCAGATGTGGCAATTGGTTTTTCTTCTGTTTTTCCTGTTTTTTATTTGCTAATGTTGAAGAGTAACTCACCTGCAAAGAGAGAGAGAGAGAGAGAAAAAGAAGTGATTAGTTGAGAGTTGAGAGGAGAAATAACATTTTGTAATTGCGTTTAGTTTTAGGGCTAACTTTAAGCTGTGTGATGTGATGTGAGGTGTGTGTGCGAGTGAGTGTGTGTGTGTGTGTGTGTGTGTGAGTGTGTGAGTGTGTGTGTGTGTGTGTGTGTGGTTGTGTGTATTTGGTGTAGACAGTGGCAACAAATCCACCAAAACCAGAGACGAAAGACCCTAGAGAGCTCAGTGGTTTGTCCGTCTGTCTGTTGGTTGTTAAAGTTGTATGTGTGTGTGTGTGTGTGTGTGTGTGTGTACAACATATGTAACTCACAAATCAAAACTTGGCTGTAACTGCAATAGCTACAGCAGCAGCAGCAGCAGTTGCTGTTGGGTCTGTTTCAGGCTCTGCACATGACCAGCAACAGCAGCAGCAGCAGCAACAGCAGCAGCAGCAACACATACATAACTAATAGATACATAAAGCCGTATCTTTTGGGTGAATGAACTGTAATGAGAATGTGAACCTAGGCAGTGGCAGAGATGTTGAAAATCGCAACGCAAAGTGCGCAATTGAAGCTGCTGCTGAGGCAACACGACAGCAGCAACTGCAAAATTCAACGACAACAACAACAGCAGCAGCAGCAGCAGCAACACAACAAACTGACCAACAACGCGACGCGACAAAGCAAAAACTCAAAAGCAAAAGAGGAGATGCAGAGATGCAGAGAAACAGTCGAGAGCAGCAGCGACAGCCAGAGACAGTGGCAAGGGTAGCTGCTAGCACAGAGAGTGGAGAGTGTGGAGAGAGAGCAGTGGAGGCTGCAGTTAAAATAGTAGTTAAAACTATAGGTAGCCATGGCTACTCCATCAAAGCCCATGACATGATGCACAGACACACAGATACTATATGCAAAACAATTTACGATAGATGGCGCCACAGCTCTGCTGCCTTTTGGCAGTTGCAAGTCAACTAAATACAACTCCTTTCGCTCTACTTTACAGGGTATTCCAAAGAGATTATTAGGATTAAAATCGAAATGCTGCACTGAGCTAAAGAAAGTTGGGAATATTCTTAAAATAGTTGAAGCAATCTTATTTTAGGCTCTTTTGCATTACGAAAAAGTAGGGAAAGCTACAGTCGGACGCAACCGTCGATAATAACAGCAGCATACATGTACATACTCACATACACATACAGAAATTCAAACTCACAATCAGAAATCACGCATACTCCCGCATACACTGTGGCTTCCCCCCTCCCACAGCCACATGCCTACTACAGAAAATTGATTATCCAATATCTCCAGTGTTTATTATCCGAACGGGCTGCAAATCACACCAAACATTCAAAGCATCTAAAGCTTTGTGCATGCTGAAAAGCAATTCAGTGACTCTAAAACTGTACATGCTAAGAACATTTTTGTTAATTTGAGGGGGAGGGGGATGAGATATCACATTAAAAACATAAACTTGGCCTACCTATGTAATACACAAACCAAATAAAAAATAATTGAGTCTCTAGCTCTTATAGTTTCCGAGATCTGGGTGTTCATCCGGACAGACAGACAGACGGACATGGCTATATTGACTTAGCTCGTCGTTCTGATCAAGAATATATGTAATTTGTGGGGTCTGCTACGCCTCCTTCTGAGTTACACAATCTTAATAGACCCTTTTGTACTAAAGTACAGGGTCTGAAAATGGAACAACTGTTTTTTTTATGAATCTCAGAAACTATAGATATGGAGGTTCTGAAATTTGACAAGGAGTTGCTTAAGATTGGCAGGAAACAAAATACGTTTATGTGTTACGGTATAAAAATGAAGTTGTGTATAATAATGCATTGTGAATTTCATATATGAAATTACACAAAAATTGAACAAGTTATTAGTAGAATTATTGGTCTGGCAAACATTAATGGGCGTGGTTGTCAGGCAAAGGTTATAAAGCGTCAAGTTAAGGGTAAAAGCCAGAAGTGCGCTCGAGTCATACGTGAGGTGGGGCGAGAGTGTGGGGAGCGGGGGGTGCGGGGGGGGGGGGTCTTCAACTAATAACATATTGCCAACAGACACGCAATGCGGTGCAGGCGAGGGACTTTCATATAAAAGTTAAGAACAAGTCAAACAGAAACAGTGCGAGGGGCGGAGGAAGAACATTGCATATAAGGGGTGCTGCATATGGGATGGGGGGAGGGAGGCAGGGGTGGGGGGTTGCTTAAAGACTGCAAAAAGTTGCACAACAAAAATTGAATTTTTAATTTGCTCAGGAACAACACGAATACGCCGCACAAAGCGGAAGCGAGAAACCAAAAGAGAAATGACGAGAGCAAAGACGACAGGGAAACGAAGAGTGTGTGCGTGTGTGTGTGTGTGTGCATGTGTGTGTGAGCAGGCAGAGATGAAGAGCTGGAGAGAGAGCAAGAGAGATACAAGTGTGAGCCAGTTGAAAAGTTGAAAACAAAAACAATTGAAATAAGCCAAATAGAACAACAATTTTTTAGCAATGCAACACACACCCGCACACACACACACACACACACACGCAACTGTATCTGTGTGTGTGTGATGATATTTTTTTGATATACTTTCCCCGAAAAACAAAAAAACCGTTGAAATTTCTCAGTTGCTTTTGCGTGAAGAGTTCCATTTAAACACACACACACACACACACACACTCACACACACACAGCACGCTCGATACTCGTTTGTGGGTGTAGTTGCCGCCACTGGAAAGCATCTGACAGATAAAAGATGCCGAGAGCCTACTGCAACCCTACGGGAATGCTGGACAGGAGTACAGCATGCTCTTATCTAATGGCAAAGGAAAACTCCTGATGCCACTGGAAAAGCTCTGATAAGCGCAGTTGGAATAATATTTAAACCCCAATTGTTAACTTGATGCCTAGATAGAGGAGAAAAAGACAGAAAAACCAACAAAATGTATATCGATAAACATGCCTATCGATTACTTAAGCTCTTGCATATATCGCATAGACAGATCCACACTTACTTCAATCTGTGCAATAGAACACAGCTCAATATGTATCAAGACTTATTTATAATCGATTAAGACCAACAAAGTGTATATCGATAAACATGCCTATCGATTACTTACATTCTTATCCACACTTACTTCATTCTGTTCAAAAGATGGATTATCAAATACAGATAAACACAGCTCAATATATATCAAGACATATTTACAATCGATTAAGACCAACAAAGTGTATATCGATAAACATTCTTATCGATTACTTAAGTTCACGCATATGTATATCGCATAGACAGACCCACACTTCAATCTGTTCGATAGATGGATTATCAAATACAGATAAACATAGCTCAATATGTATCAAGAAATATTTACAATCGATTACAACTACTATATGTCAATCGATAACTATACATATACAACATATACAACATTGTTGCTGATAACTAAAGATGTCTCTGTAGCTCAATTTGTATCTGTAGTTAGAGATGTATCTATAATTGAATCTGCATCTGTATCTACATATATCTATAGCTGTATCTGAGCCTAGCAACTGTGATGCGGATGTCTCCTACAACTCGCCAAATTCTCGACCTGCTGCACACACACACACACACAGACATACGTATGTCCTGTCCTTGTAGCCAACGAAAATGCGTTGTCATGCACACTCGCACACACACTCGCACACACACACACACACATGACACATTAGCGGCGCCTGGCGACAAAGCCAAGTCAACTTTAGCCTCTAAAGCGCGAACCCACTGCTAGCTGCAAGTTGGAATGGCCAAAAAGGTTGACAAAGCCTGCACCACCAACAACAACCACCCCCACCCACACACCCACACACCACCCTGCCCCAAGCTCAGTGCAAACTAACCCAATCCGATTCAACCTCATCTAAGCTGCCCCTAAAACCCCTTGCCACAGATCATACACGATTTCAAGTATTCATCAGCTGCACAGTGGTGCAATTGTGGGTAAACAGTGTGCTAGAGTGCTGCAGTCAAGTGTGCAAAAGAATAAAAAAAAAGTGTATAAGTTAAGTAAACTTAAGAGAGTAGTTATAGTATTTCTAATAAGATACTTAAAATTAACTTTAATCTCGAATATCTTCAGTGTTTATTATCCGATTGAGCTACAATTCACAGCACAGATAAAGGTTATCATAGGATTATTGTCTGCCAAAGCACAAGTTTGTATCTTTAAAATTGTAGCTGTGGTGGTTTTTTGCGCTTTTTGGGGGAGGGGGGGGAACAAAAATGAAATATTTATTTGAATTATTGTTTAAGTTTAATTAATAAAAATCTATTATTTTGTATGTTAAGTTATAGACTCATAAAAATAATAATATTTATATATATTTATATATGTATATTTCAACTATCAATGAAAATCAAACTTTAATGTGTGAAAAATTGAATAGATAATTCTAAGCTGCAGTTTAATTGCACTATTATAATAATAACTGTATTGTTATGGAAATTTTACACTACTGATATAAGAATAATTCTTTAATTAAATTTATTTTCATAATTATACACTTGGAAAATAAATATAGGTAAATGAATGAAAAAGGAAAATAAAACTAAAAAAAAGAAGTAAATTGTTGAAGAATATACAGTGCGTTTCATAATTATAAGACACTTTAAAATTTGTTAAAGTAAAATTAATACGATTCAAGCTAAATCGATTGATAGAGGTTCTTAAAAGTCGAGGACTAAATACTAAGGCCCAATTTCTCATGTTGCTTATAGCTTAAAAGTCTACTTTATCGTCAGAATTCGTTTTCTCATGTTAATTATAAGAAAATCTTGCTTACAAGGTGGTTCATCTTCATGATTATCTTACAATGTAGATTGTAAGTTCAGGGTTGCCATATGATTATTTCTTTCAGGTGGTAACGCCGTTATTGAACCGTGCGGTTGCTGTCAAAATTAAATTAAGCAAAATAAAGATTTGAGAGCAAGAACTGTTGGTATGCTATGGCTTTGCATAATTGTTCAAAAGCCATTTTGAGAAGTGACACAGCCAACTGTCAAAAATTATCACAAGTATGGCAACCTCGAAGCAGGCCTGCCAACTTGTTTTGACCAAATTTGCCAGATTTTATTAAAATGTTGCCAGATCTGCCTACTAATGTTATCATGAACATGAGAAAACGAAGCTGCCTACAAGCTGCTTGTAAATTTATCGTCACGATAGCTATAAGTAACTTTGAAAGCAACATGAGAAATCGGGCCTAAATATAATAAAAAATTCCGAAAAATTCTAATGATAATGAAACACTAAAAAGTCGCATCAAAATGTGTTTACAGTAAAAAATTCATGCGAAAAATAGTTCAATGGAAAAACACAAAATTCGAACGGCGAATTTAAAGCTCAGATGTCTAATAATTTTGGCTTTTGAAAGCTTTAATCACCAGATATAAGATATATTAAAGTGTCTTATGATTATGAAACGCACTGTATATTTATAATAATATCGAGATATATACAAGTGTCTTATGATTATGAAACGCACTGTATGTATGTAGGTTTAACCAGTGTGAATACCCGGCCATACACACTAGCTCGCTGGCTCTCTCTCTCTCTCTCTCTCTTGAGCTCTCTTCCTCTTTCATTTTGACCAGAACTTTGGTGTTTCGCAGCAGATGGTGAGTTGTTGCTGCTGCTGCTGCTGCTGTTGCTGTTGCAGCAGAAACGCGCAACGCATTGATGCAGCACAACACAACGCAACGCGTCCACTCGCTGCATAACATGGGCGTAGAACAAAGTGGGGGGCGGAATGCGAGGGGGGGGGGCGGGAGGGATAGGGCAAACATCAAACTGAACAAGCGAGACACACAGCAGAGCTCATAGAGCAGATGCAAGCGTAGGTTAACAGTGCACTTGCCCGACTGCAGGTGGCAGCACTGTGCAAAGCAAAGCGAGGAAGGGGTGGGGGGAGGGGGAGGGTAGAGGGAAAGGTATGTATATACATATGTGTGTGTGTGTGTGATTGTGTGTGTGTGTGTAGTTGTTTGCCTGCTTTAAGCAGTTGCCAACGCCTCGTGCCACACACACACTCGCACACACACACACACTCGCACACACAATTATGTATAACAGTTAGCTAGTGTAGTATAACAGTTTTCGGCTAAATCTAAAACACAAGCGACACACAACTCAATAGCTGTAAGCAGATTGAAGTGCAGCCAACTTCAAGTTGAATCACATAGATTTTCGGTAAATGTGGGAAAATGTGAAAAAATGTTTTGAAATGTAAATCAGATGGACTTTCGCTTGATTGTGTGAACTTTATCAATAACAGTTTGTACACTGTAAGAAACTTTAGGTTCATACTAACGAATTAAGTCGCATTTATTTGTAATCCTACTTTTGTTCACTGTATTGAATGTGTGTAAATGTTTACTCTATCGATATGTAAAACGTGCGTAATTCACTGTATCAAATGTCTGTTCACTTCACGGTGTCAAATTTAAGTTCACGCTATCGAATATGTTCATTCAACTGTAATACACGTGTGTTCACTCTATCGAATTACATACATATTGTTAACCAAAGCAGAATCTAGCATGTTCACTGCAACAAATATGTTCAATGTGTATTCTTGTGTGTCGCTGTAACGCATATGTGTGTTCACTCTATCGAATACGTTTGTTTATACTGCTTGTGCACTCTATCGAATATATGTATTTATATGTATACATATTTCGATTATTCAACCTGAACACACTGTCACACATGTTCACTCTATCGAATACACGTTCACTCTATCGAATAGGCTAACTTTTTTGTTACTATTTTATTCGTTTCACATTCTGCTCGCCTTATTAGGCGTTCACTCTTTCGAGCCTGCACTGTAGATGCATGTAATACACACACATTTAAATCTATCTTTGTCTAGTTACCTGCCCAAAATACCAACCCCCTTCTCCTACCCCCCCCCCACCCACTGACAGCCAAGGCCATATTTGCAATCTGTCAAGTCATTATAGAGCGCCATCTAGCGATTGTGTGCCAAAATGCAGTTTTCGCGTGTGAAAACTGTTAAATGCATTACACAGCGAACGATAGAGAGAGAGAGAGAGAGCAGAGTGCACTCCAAAGAGAGAGAGAGAGAGAGGGAGGGGGAGAGATAGCAGCACGCGCGTAGATAAAGAAATGTTGCATGCCTATGTGAAAGTAACTGCCCTCCCACTCCCCCCTCAGCCCCCTCCCTCCGCTAGCATGTGTCGACCTCTTTTGCAGCGTTCCAATTTGCCGTGACCAATACCCCACCCCCCACCCCACCCTTCAGCATGGCACTCCCACTACGCCCCTTAGCACACATTGATACTCTCTGGTGAATTTCTGCGAGTATATAAAAGCGGAAACATGCTGAAAACGCTTACATAAGCAGCGTACGTATGGGGGTGGGGTGGGGGGTAAAACTGGGCGTTAGCTATTGCGCAGAAACTGCCACCCCCCTCACCCCACCCACCCACTCCCCTGCCCCAGCGAGAGCTGCATACATTAAGCCGCCGCAACAGCAACAGTAAATATTGAAAATTCCATATCCGTTTTGATGTCAACTCACGCGACACCAACAACAGCAACAACAATAAAAAGCAACAACAGCTGGCGTATATTACTCCACCCCCCACCCCCCTCATAGACTACCCACCCCCTCCCCATAGTCGCACAGCCTCTGCATAACAAAAAAAAATGTGTGTGTATATACATACTATATAAGATGGCAGAAAAACTCGTTAGCATCGACAACAACAGCAAGAAAAATATTCATCGCCCTCTAGGGGGCGCCACAGAGCTGCGGCAGTCGCGCGCTATCGCCTACCATTTCTTCTTCCATTTCTTTTTTCTTCTTCTCTGCCAAACAGCCCCTAGTGTCGTTAGCCCCTCCCCCGCGCTGCCTACTCCCACAGCAACACTCAACACTCAAACTCAACCCCAATTTCAGCGCTCCTACTACTACAACACTTGCTTATCCTTGCCACTTCCTGCAGTCGCAACGCAACACTGAACAGTGTTTGACAGTGTGTCGACTTTGTCGTTGCTCAACACTGTAAAAGGATCATTTCAGTTTAAGCAATTGCTTGACAATTAACGAAAACTAAAACAAAAACCAAAGGGCGTATGCGTAATGTACACTGTACTACACGACATTGCGCATACGTCATGTTGTGCAAACAAATGTAAATAAATAATTTAATAATAGAGGCCGTAATGATTAAATATAACAGTCAACTCGAGTGACTAACGTAGAACGTTTAGAGTATAAATACTATTATTATTTATTATTTGATATGGGAAAACATATACCCCGACCTGTTAGAACTCAAAGTGCTTCCATTAATCCGACATACATACGTTTTCGATTCTATACAATATAAGAAAAACTCGGAAAGCTACAGTCGGAGAGCCTGTACATCGATTCGCCCGATAATAGCAGCAGCATATAGTATATATGTATGTACATACTCACACACACATACACATGAACTCATACATACACTTATACACACAAATATACGCGCAAATACAAACAATAACCAATACTCGTACAGAAATTCATACTCACAATCAAAAATCACGCATACTCGCGCCAAATGCCTACTACAGAAAATTGATTATCCAATATCTCCGGTGTTTATTATCCGATTGGGCTGCAAATCGCACCAAACATTCAAAGCATCTAAATCTTTATTCATACTGAAAATGAATCCAGTCACTCTAAAACTGTACATGCTGCGAACATTTTTGCAAATTTGAGGGGGAGGGGGATGAGATAACACATTAAAAACATATATACTTTGTGGGGTCTGCCACGCCTCCTTCTGCCTGTTACCTACATTTCTGACTTGCACAAACCTAATAGACCCTTTTGTACGAACAGGGTCTAAAAATAATAGTTATTTAACAATGGATCAGGCCACATTAATGGTTAAAATAGCTCGTATATAAAATACACAGCAGATAATTTGATCAATGCCTATTGTTGTCGATATTAATCAACTTCTGAAACTAATAAACTATTACACATGCGAAATGCCAGCTCTATGCCATTATAGCTAGATTGGCAGCACTGGCAACAGGCGCTATAACAATTGCTGTTTTGCGACAATGTTAATGGCCGTCAAGGTTGCCAGGCTGTGCAACTAATGCAGGCTTAGCCAATGGCAACGCTGCATCAACACACATTCACAAGTATCAATGCAGTTTAAAAAGTGTAACAGCTTGCGGTGACCCATATACAAGTAAATACATACACACATACATGCATACTATTGCTTACATTGCATTTTATTAGGATAGTTTTAATTATATACTTATTAATGCCTAATTTTCTTTTCCCCCTTCCATTCAACATTTTTCTTTGTTTTTTTCCTTTTCTTTGCTTTGCCAACAGCTGAGCTGAGCTCGACGCAGACTTGGCTCTCAGCTGCGCTCTCTCGCGCGCTGTTAAGTAACAGTCGCTGTTAAGCTGTTGATAACAGCCAGCTGTAACGAAAATTTTGCATTTTAGGTCAGGTCGCAAAATCTATGCAGCGCTCTGCCGGCGTCTATGCCAGCGCCAGCAGCGACGCATGACTAGTTTTATTTCTTGCTGTTGCTGTTGTTGTTGCTGCTGCTGCTGCCGTGTCGCGCTGTATGTAGTTGGTAGTTTTTTGTAGTAACTTTTTTTACGTGATTTTTTCTCCGTTCGTTTTCTCGCTGCTTGCGTCGCCGCTAAGCTGGCAGCAGCATATAATTTTCATGGCAAGTTCAATGAACTTGCGAATTTTTTTCTACTTCTACTACTTCTGCTTCTAGTTTTGTTTTTGTTAGCGTTGTTGGGATTTGAATTTTGTATTACACGAGTCAAGGCGAACGCCGGAGAGAAAGAAAAGAGAAATTAGGCTTTCTCATGTTGGGTACTACACTATTGTTTCTTCTTCTTCTTCTTCTTCATCATCGTCGTTGTCTTCTTTCATCATCTTCTTGGCTTTAGTTTTCTTCGTCTTTGGTTTATTAGCAGTATTTATGCTTTGCTTCTGTGCGCTTATACACATAGGCTCGACAATGCATAAGACATGAAAACAGAACTGCATAGAAAATGGAAGAGTTTCCATGCTCGACGCGCAGATGCTCTGTAATTTGCTCGAATGGACTTCACTGAGTCAAGTTTTAATTTTGTGCTAATACTTTCTTTTTGTTGAAATATACCTGCACCTATACACATTGGGGTATGCTCAACTTTTGAGAATACAGTTTGAATGGACACTTCATTGAGTCAAGTTTTAATTTTGTGCTAATACTTTCTTTTTGTTGAAATATACCTGTACCTATACACTTTGGGGTATGCTCAACTTTTGAGAATACAGTTTGAATGGACTTCATTGAGTCAAGTTTTAATTTTGTGCTAATACTTTCTGTTTGTTGAAATATACCTGTACCTATACACATTGGGGTATGCTTAACTTTTGAGAATACAGTTTAAAAAGTGAACTTGGTCATTCATTGGCCTCATTCAAAACAGTTTATGTACTCTAACATATGTTAAAATTACCTATGTTCACACTATCGAATGTTCACTGTAACGAATTTTCACTCTGACAAATGTTTTTATAATGAACGTTTCGTTTAGCGCACATTTACTGTAACATAAACGTCCATTTTAGATACTAAGAAATCTTATATCTAAGTGTTCACTCTAACAGATTATAATTCTAGTGGATGTAGATTCGAACGAATGTTCTCTAACGATTGTTTACAAAAATGAATATATTCGCTTTAACAAATTGTAATTATAAAGACTGTTCACTCTAACGAATGCACACCATATTGAATGTTCACTCTAACAAATTACAATTGTAACGAATGCAAACTTGATTGACTGTTCACTCTAACGAATGTTCACATCAAAATATATGCGTCTAAAGAATAGTGTTCACTCTAACGAATGTTTGCATAAGTGAATATTTATCTACGAATATTCACAGTAACAAATATTCCCTTTTACTTCGCTCTCCTTTAATTGCACTTCTTGAATTCTTTAACCCATTGAAGTCTAATATTTTGTTGGTTTTTGCTTTGATTCACATTAACTCTAGTTGCCACACATCACTTTCTTCTGCCCCCGCTGCTTTCATTAGACACATTGAGACACTTTTCCACTTTCTCCATTCACATATCGAGCATTTTCATTCAGGACATTGAAAAACGAAATGAATGCTCTAAGATAAAGTGTAATTAAAGCAATAATAATAGCAAATAGTAGTTCTATGACTCTCTCAAGACTTTTTCCCAATATATATATTTAAATTTAAACTATTCATTTGAAAGTTAATTATAAACGATTAATTTAAAAATCAATTATAAATGATTAATTTAAA
This sequence comes from Liodrosophila aerea, assembly GCA_035045005.1. Classification (NCBI taxonomy): domain Eukaryota; kingdom Metazoa; phylum Arthropoda; class Insecta; order Diptera; family Drosophilidae; genus Liodrosophila; species Liodrosophila aerea. The sequence goes on from JAWNNL010000767.1 coordinate 590,382, forward strand.
AATTAATTATAAATTATAAATACAAATTATTAATTTAAAAATTAATTATAAAATATTAATAAAAAAATGTAATTACAAATTTTTAATTAAAAAATTAATTATAAATTTAAAAAAAAGTTGACAAATCTGCTTACTATGTATTACTATAGACAAACATTTTTTTATTGCAGAAAAAAACCAAATTGTAAAAATAATGTAGTTTCCCAGTTATTTTTTTTTTATTTTATTATTCGAGTTGCACACGTTTTTATTATTATAATATATAGTAAACCCAAAAAGTAAATTACAATTGTAATAATTTCTGTAAATTTCTCTCCATAACTTTTGGCCATTACGCTTTGTTACTAACCTTAAAGCGGCTCATTTTCCGTTGCTTTATCACGGGCATGTTTGTGTCTGTGCTGTGTGGTTCGTGTCTTGGCTAAGCGGCGACTGATGCTCTGCCCCTTTAACACTGTATTGTTGCTGTAATTATTCGCTTGTACACCTTTTGCACTTGTTTGCTGTTGTTACGGGATTCAATTGAACAGATACACAGAAAAAAAAATTGATACAAATGGAAAAAATGAGAATTTTTCTTGCTTTTATTTGTATTCTTCTTCTTCTTCGCTCGCACGTACGCTGCTAAACGCTCTCAATCAAACGCACACACACACAGTCACACACACACGCGCGCGACGTTGTCAACATAGGGAATATAGTACTAAACACAGGAACAACAACTGCAACTCGAAGTCGAACTCGAATTTAAAGTCGAAATCGAAGTCAAAGTCGAACTGAAACTCCATTGAAGCGTGGCAAACAACTGAAAAAACAGTGAAAAACTGCATTGCCCATGATGTGTTTGCGGCGCTGGGAAAATTGTGGAAAAACGCCGGCGACGTCGACGACGACGGCGGCAGCGGCAGAGCGAATGCTTTTGCCGTTGCAACAATGAGTAGTTTTTCGTTTTTTGATGTTGCAAGCACACACACACACCAACGAGTGCTGTATGTGTGTGTGTGTGTCTGTGTGTGTGTGAGAGCTCAAGAGAGTGTGGGCTACGCTTTAAGGAAGAAAAGTGAGCGCGCACGACGCCCAGCAACCAGCAAAGCCAAACGAACGTTTTACAACTGGCCGCAGCTGGGGCGCAGCTTCGTTTTCGTTTGCCATTTTCCACACTGCCTTTTGGCCCGATCTTCGTGAATGATGGCCGCCGCCACAGCGGCAGTGGCAGCGCCAGCAACGACTTTGTCGTCGTCTATCATCATTTTTGGTGGTTAGACACAAATTTGCACAGCGAAAAATTAAAGCGCATCAAATAAATAGGCAAAGCCCACCAGCACCAGCAGCAAAAGAAGCAAATGAAAACACACTGAAAAAAACAATAACAACAAAAAAACGTAAACTGCTTTAAGAAATAGGCGAAACAAAAGCTGCTAAAGCGCCGTTAACAAGCCGGCAGCCACACACACACACACACACACACATAGAGCAAGCGAGCGAGTAAAGTGAGCGAGCGCATTCACAACACACACAGAAAAAAAACACCAACGACACCAAGCAGCGCGACGCGACGTCTCTGCCGCTGTTAAAATGGCGACTGGCAGCAGCAACAGCGACCTACGACTATGCTACGGGCAGAGCGCCAAAGCAGTGCGCATAACATTGTTGTTTTTGCATTTGCGTTTTTCTCTTCTTTCTTTCGATTAGCCGTCAACGTCACTGTTAATAACATGCGGAAGCCGCAGCAGGCGCTGTTAACGCAAGCTGGCAATGCTGTAGTGCAGCCAACTTAGCTAGCTAGTGCCAACTGTTAATGAATGCTGGCAATGCCAGTGCAGCCAACTTAGCATTTTTGCGCACATCGGAATAGTTGCAACTTTTTAGTGTTAACAACACTTTTTGCTGGAATACCCCTATTCAACATCATGACATCATGTTAAGTAATGTTAATGTTATGTTAAGTTTGGTCACACTGAAAGTCTTGCTTCTCTCTTGCGCTGCATAAAGTGTACGTAAAAGAGCGCTATAATACCATACTTACATTCAAATAACAACAAAAGTTTCAATCCAACAATATATTGCATTATATTACTTACTTAATCAATCTGTTAAATGAATAGAAAATGTATTCGAATATAAATAAAATAAATAATTTTAATTTCAATTGTCCTTTTCCTCCGATTTGGCCTTTTTTGGCCATTATGTCGCGTAGTTGGCAACACTGGCTGGCCTGTTGACAGGCGCTGGCCATTTAAATGCTATCTGTATGTACATCATATTTGTTGATATGCTTGCAGGGGGGTGAGGCTAACTTAGAGTTCCTCTCTCTGTGTGTATGTGTGTGTGTGTGTGTGTTAATTTGCAAATTGAGTGAAACATTTTTTAAACGGCAGTGCCTGTATGCGGCGCACAGCAATGCCAACAGCGTGCAACGACAACGGCGCAACAGCAGCAGCAACAGTGACAGAGTTGAGCAGCATAACAGCGCCATGTTAGTTAGCAGAGCACTGTTGGCTGGCACAGTGGCGCACTGACGATACAACAAGCGAAGCGAATGGAATGCCCAAGTTCATTTCATTTGTCGCTTGTTTATCTTCTGTCAACAACTATATATACATACATTTACTGTACGTTCTTTCTGATCGATATTTGAATCGATATTCACCACACTAACTTAACATAGCATGAACATAACATGGGGACTAGTCCAGCATTTCACCTCGCAGCAGCAGTGCTGTGCATTTAGCTATTTTTCGACAAGAGCAGTTTTTTTTTTAGAGAAATACTCAATTTACACTCGGATCTTTTTCTATATGTAATAAAAATGTAAAATAATGCTTAATTTTATTAAAATATAGCAAATATTCGTATAATTCAAAATAATCGCTAAAAGTGTGTACTTTCTGTATTGTTGATATTTTCTTTATAGTTTTTTAAGCTGGCTAAATTTGGATATTATTATCCACTGCCAGTTTGCACAGCCCTGTCAACGGCAGCAGCGGCGTTGACGTTGACGGCGACGTCGACTTCAGCGTTGCGCTTATCAGCTGTTCTTTTGGTTTCATTTCTTAAAACACAACAAACGCACTGGAAAGACGTGGCAGCAGAGAACGCAGAACCCCTAACACACACACACACACACGCATAACCACAGCCTAGCCTAGCTCAAGAGCGGGTGCGCGTGTGTGTGTGTGTGTGAGAGTGTGAGAGTGTGCAAAGTGTAAGCGAGATATGAAACGCAAACAAAAGGGGGAAGGGGGCGAACAGTAGGTGGGGCAGACGACTATGTCGAGAGCAGGTGGATAGGGGACAATTGCCTTCGGTGTGCGCCTGCTGGGGTGGGGTGGGGTGGTCGATGGAGAGGGGGACCAAGTGCAAATTGTGCATGTGTGTGTGAGGCACAACATGCAAGTGTGTGTGTGTGAGTGTGTACCTTGTGCACAGTGCAATATTATATATTGAGCATGTACATATGTATGTATGTGTGTGTGTGTGTGTGTGTGTGTATTTATTTTGTGTGTGGCACGACTTGTCACGAGACGAGATGTTGACGGCAACAACAACAACAACAACAGCAGCAATAACAGTGCCTACCATTTACATGGCGATGCGATTCATTCTTGAACGTGTGTATATAGCATGTACACACACACACACACACACCTTATATACCCCACACACAGTGTGTGTGTGTGTGTATGTATCATTGTCTGCCTTAACAGCTTTCTTTTGCCATCTTTTGTACGCTAATTTATTTGCTTATGCTTCTTCTCTTCGCTCTTTCTTGCTCCCTTTTCCTTCGCTCATTTGCTTTGCTCGAATCTTTGCCCATGCACGCGCAACAACAACAACAGCAGCAGCAGCAGCAGCAGCAGCAGCAAGTAAAGGGCTAAACTATGGGAAAAGCATCTTCATCTTCCATCTTCCTCTTCCATCTTCATTTTCTCGCCCTCGCCCCCTGACACCTTTCACTCTTCCAAGCATTCACTACACCACAGCAACAACAGCAACAACAACAACAACTTGCACAAAGTTAAACTTGTGTTGTAGCTGACAATTCCAAAGTGCAATAACCGTTTGGCCTGCCCTGCTCCTTTAACCCATGTTAGCCGCTACAACTTTTCCCACAGTGTATGTAAAATTTACATTATTCATTTCCCTTTTTCAATACATTTATGTGTACCAAAATATTGATTAATATAAAATAAATATGCATAGCATTTCAGTATGCATTCCACTTACTAATCAGGCCTGTTCCCATTCTCGAATTCGTTCTATCGATTTACGTTCAATCGACATAAAAATGGTCTTCCTAAATTCGATATATCGTTATCGATAAACGAAAATGTTTACACGAAGCGAATCTGTTTTGAAATGAACCAAATATGAAGTTAATCGAAAACGATGAATGGAAATTTTGAAGCCCATTTTTATCGAAAAGTCAATCGATTGAACGCAGTCGCAAATGGGAACAGGGCTGAGTATTATTGAATTGAGTTTCTTGAAATTGTTTTAATGTAAGATTGTAATTTGTTATTCGCTTGTAATTCGATACTTATTAGTTTAGCGATCGATATATATCGGATAAATTTAAAAAAAAAACCCAGTTTTTTATTTTAATGGACCTCGAGCTAGCAAAAATCCCCCAACTAACTATGGAAAGGTCAACAATTTAAGCATTAGTCAACGCAAATATAATGTATGCAATGTATATACACTTTCAACTTACCCTGACTCCGATAAATCGCGCCTCCAGCAGCTCCTGTTTGCGCGGATTAAGTGAAGTTTGAAAGTGATCCATTATTGTTGTGTTTGTTATTACTATCACTCCCGTGTTTGCCTGGGGTTAAAACTGTTAAATTTTCTCGTGATTCCAATGTTGTTTTTACTCTTTCCGCTGTTTTATCTGTTAGTGATGTGCTGTTCTTTGGTTTTTCGATTTTTTCAATTATTTGAATTTGTTATAATCGTCTTGTAGCGATTCTTACATTTCGTGAGTGCGGCAAAACGTACAACAATCGCCAATGCCATGACAATAATATGTATTTCGGCTGAAAGTTCAAGACAAGAAACTAATCATTAAGGGGATACAAATATATGTATTTAATTAATCTATGTTGTTATAGGGTTAAAAAGAGTGCGATAGGGTTAAATTTTTAATGATTTTTCACAAATATATTGTAATTTTTAACTATAAAATTTAAGGGGATACAAAATTATGTTTTTAATGAATCTATATTGTTATAGGGTTAAATTTTTAATGATTTTTCAAAAATATGTCGTAAATTTTAACTATTAAATTTAAAAGAATATAAACATTTTCTAAAAGTTGAAAATAATGTGGATTACAAAATATATATGTATAAGAATATATAAGAACATTTTTCAAAGACAATTTAGTACATTTTTATGACAATTTAGTTTAATTTTATGTAGCAAAAGATTCACATTATGAGCATTGCTTACGTTTCGACCTATGCTGTGGACACTGTGGCTAATTAGTGAACTCGTTCCACACGGCAAACGCTGAGGTGGTTCTCATTGAACGTATTCTGATACGTGGTCTCTATAAGGTTAAACTGTTTGCAGTCCACACACAAGCGAAATAATCGAATGTTACGCAAATATTATGATCGATTATTGTCAAAGCCGGCTAGCTACTAGGCTGGGGCCTACATACGATCCACACAATGTGGATTATAGCACTACATTATAGCACATTCAGGCATACACACGCATACGCATACGCACACACACACGCACTCACACTCACACTCACACGGTGTGCCTCTGCTCGCCGGTAACAATTCGTGTGTGTGTATGTGTGCGTGTTTCTATTTATTGTATTTTTTAATATTTTGCACAATGATTACACGTTTAATTTGTTTGTTGGAAGGAATCGAGTGCGTGGGAGGAGTGATGACTGAGTGGCGGGGGAGGGGGTTTCTTTTTTCTTTTTTTTGTTTAATGGAATACTGCAACAAACACTTTTTCACACAAACGCTTGCGCCTCCTCTCTTCTCCTTGCTCAGACGCTTTTGCTTTGCGTTTTTATTTTTCTCTCGTTTGCTTTTTGCAAATACTGCGAGGTTAAGTTTGTCTTTCTTTTTTCCTTTTTTTTTTCTTCTTTTGCTTCGCTGCAGTCCGATGGTATTTTGGGAGAAGAGGCAGGTTATTTTGGCAAAACTACCACAAAAACAAAACAAAAAAAAATAATTCACATTCGTTTAGCAACAATATGTGCCACAGAATGCACACACACAAGCACACACACAGCACAATTGGTTTGTTTTAGCCTTGGCTTTTACAATATTGTTTTTGTCACAGTAAAAAAATTTTTTAGCAGAAGCTACACAAACGCGTCGCGTTGCAAAAATGTGCTAAAAATGCGCTCAGCTGTCAGCGTTCAAGCTGGCAAAGTATCGATATATCGAAACTACAGTACTAATGTTAATTAACCGGCTAGCCGCATGCTGTTAATGCAAATGTTGACAAAAGTACCTTAACAGTGTCCACTCATTTAAGCAATACGCGAGTCAAAAATAATATTTAAGCAACACCATATCGTTAGAAATAATACAGTAAATTTTACTACAATTTTCCACTTGAATTGTATTTAACTATTCAACTTGCGATAGATAATCAGCCGGTTTCGCGCTTCCATTCAAAAATTCTGTTCGTGCTGTTAAGGCTCTGTTATTGATGCTACTCGCTTTGTTTACCTTTCCGGAGAGAGCAACAGCAATTCCATGGGGCCACTTCTGTTCGCGGATATGTACATAGATGAACGCACCGGACTTCTGTGACCGGTTGCAATCGAATCAAATTTAACCCGATTATTCGATAACTGTGGGGAGCCATAAAGTCAATACTCCAAATGCAAGAATTTGTATAAAAATTACTGATTTATTTATACCTATGTTGATTGTTTAAATATTATGTATAACATATGTATTGACGTTTTTCTTCCCTCATTAGCACTTGTCCATTCATTTTTGGCGCATTTTGTAATTTTAAAGTGTTAACAGTGAAACAGTATTTCTTAGGGTTGCATTGCACACTTCGATAATCGGCAATGGTGGGAAAAATATTTTGAAGCAGTTCATTTATGACTTTTGTGCAATGAGCTGGCATGTTATCAACACATAAACGCTATAAAACAGACTACTACTTGCTGGTTATCAATTGTTAAAATTACTTTTTTATTCATAAATAGTTGCAAATAAATTGTTGGTGAAAACCATTCAAATTTAAATTTAACAGTTGGCAGACAGCTGCAATCGGAACCAGCGCGCAAACAGTTAACAGCGTTCTGTTATGTGAGCTGATGAGCCGGCTCTGGTGAACGAACGATACGGGGCACAGAGTTCACGCACTGAACTTGTTCAGTAGTAGTTTATTTGTGAACCGAAAACGACACACGGGTTTTGTGCGCAGCGGAGTTCGCTTTTTATTATTAATTTGATCCAAAATTTCGAGACGTTCGAGAAAAGTGAGAAAAAAGCAAGCTATTTGAAATAGTGAACGACACGCTGCCAACAAGCATATGTAAGCTGCGATAAGCAACACTAGTATATTATCAATACGCACATGCAAATCACACACACGGCCAAAAGGCGGCTATAAAGTGATTACGAATCTTTTTGTATGTTTTCATATTGCATTTCGTCTCGATGTACATATAAGAGTCTTGTTGTTGTTGTTGCTCTTGTAAAATATCAATTCAATTGGTTGTTTTTTTTTTTTAGTGTACTAGATGCTGGTGCGGCTGATGCTGATGCTATTTTTTATGTGTGTGTGTGTGTGTATTTTTTTATAAATTGATGTGCGAAATGTGTGTATCTTCATATATTGTTATTGCGCGTGCAATTACTCTTTTGTCTCATTTTCATGTTGTTTTTTGTTGTTTTTTTTGTATATTTTTTTGCTGTTTGCGAACGCGTCACCGTTTGCTGAAAAAACGCCAAAAACGAAAAAACGGCACAAAGTTTGCGCTCGATTTGGTTTGTTGTTGTGTGTGTGTGTGCGAGTGTGTGTGTGCTGGGAGAGAGAGCGAAATTGAGCGAGCTAACTGTTAAATTAATTGATTAATTGCACGCTGCGTCCTGTTAAAACCCGCCCAAAAACAACAACAATTCGTATAAACAAATGTTGTAAAAGCCGCCAAAAGGCGAACGATCTCAGTTGGCAGCGGCGTCGGCAGCGACGTCGGCGTCAGCGTCAAAGAAAGTGCGGCCTAGCTGCCAGTTTCTATCTATATGCATGTGTGTGTGTGTGTGTGTGTGTGTGCAAATGGGAGAAATAAAAACCAAGCCCAATGTATGCATGTGTGTGTGTGTGTGGATGAGTGTATTTATTTGTTGCTGCTGCTGCTGCTGCTGCGTCTGAATAACGGCTCCACATGGCGCATAGCAAAAGTGAAATTTCTACTCCCGTTTTCTTTATTATTTAAATGTTCAGTAAAACTGTGTGTGTGTGTGTGTGTGTGAGTTTGCCATTCTTTGTTGCTATTGTGATTGCCAGTCAGTGTCACTGGCAACGCCTCTGCTGCTGCTGCTGCTGCTGCCTCTTCAACTGCCTCTTCAACTGCCATTCAAAATTAGTTGCGGGCTTTTCTTTTATCAACGCTATCAGCGGAAATATTTGCCGCACCCCGCTTGACCTTATTCCATTACTCACACACACACACGCCCGGTTGCCACTTGAAATTGGAGTGCAGTAAAAACTTTGCAGTAACTCTGCATTAGTTGCATTAAGTATATAAACTACGCATTTTGTTTCAGTGCATTTACTCAATTGGAAAAAAACACCGCAGAAAACACCACTGTGTGCCCAGTGTGGCAACCCTGCATGTCTCTCTTTAGTGCACTTCCCAGTGGCGCAAATGTGCCCCACAGAATGCATTACGTGGGGCCCACTTGGGACCGGGCCTAGGTTCAAAAGTTACCCTCGACCTGCATTACTTTTACATTGCGATTGCCGTTTTTCGTACCACAGAGGCCTCTTAGTAGGCTACCAAGTGGCCAGATTAAAGGGGAAACGAGCGTCGAGTTAGACCCACGACTCCATAAGAAAATAAGAAAAAAGTAATGCAGTGAGTGACAACAGAGGCCACTCGCTGCATTACAAAAGGCCTCTATGTGGCCCTGTCAAAATGGCTGCCTGCAAAAAAAGGGGAAACGAGCGTCGGGTTAGACCCACGACTCCATAAGAAAATAAGAAAAAAGTAATGCAGTGAGAGGCCACAGAGGCCACTCGCTGCATTACAAAAGGCCTCTATGTGGGGCCCACCATTGGATTACCCCGTGTTATGGCCAGTAATGCAGATAAATTTAGCATTTGCATTTATCCTAATAAAATAAGAAAAGAAAATACATAAATAAATACATAAATAATTTTTAATTTTATAATTATTATAATTATTTTATATGAATGTTAAATGTGCAATGGTTACAAATTTTAAATGAAATGAATGAAATGAAATGTAAAGTTTATTTGGATTTCTGGATTGCCACTGGAACTACCGCCAGATGTCCAATCTCCATTGTAGGGGTTTCCACAGCATCCATTGCGCAGCGTATCTATATCATATAGTAAAAAAAAAAACAAGGAATGCGTTATATTATAATGTTAA